>JANBPO010000587.1:1200000-1916151 GCA_024336825.1 Amorphophallus titanum | reverse complement strand
TCAAACATTGGGGTGGGAAGAAATGTAAGTATTATGACTGCACAAATCATGACAGTGATTTCTGTTAGGAGAAGTTCCCTTAGAAGAAGGCCTACGAGTTTCGTGCTTCGAAGGAGAAGCAATCCGAGGGCAATGTGGTTGTTCCTCCATTTCCCCTGCCTTCAGAGGGTGGATCATCTACTCCTATTGTTTCTTGGTTCTATTGCACTTACCTCTTCTGATGTTGCTACCCTACAGTGGATTCTCTCATAGCTTCAAGCTTCCACTTCCACTCCTTCACCTTCATGTATACATGGTGTAGCCATGAGCGCCCCAACCAAATACTCAAAGCGAGCCTGGGTCATTGATTGTGGTGCCACAGATCACATGACCGATATACCTACCTCTTTCACTTCTTACTCTTGACTCTCTAACTAGGATAAGGTTACTATTGCTGATGGCACATGTGCCACTATCGCTTGCAAAGGGTCCATTGGCCTATCTGATCATCTAACCTTGTCCTCTAGCCTCCATGTTCCTTCCCTTTCCATCAATTTGCTTTATGTTAGCAATCTTACCAAGCACCTACACCTCTATAACCTTTTTTTTTATCATTGTGTTTTTCAGAATTTGGAGACAAGGCAAACAATTGCGATTGGCCGTGAAATGGATGGCCTATATATCTTCCGGTCGCGTGAGCAGAGTGCACTTTAGTCATCAACGCCCCCCAACCAGGACCGAAAAATACAGGAAATTTAGTTGTGTCGCTCTCGTTTAGGACATCTTTTCTTTCAATCATTGAGAGGCTTGTTTCTCACTTTATTTGAGTCTGTTTATGTCAAGTTGTTACAATGTCAAGTCTGCCAGTTGGCAAAACATTGTAGGACTCAATTTTCTTCTTCTATAAATAAAAGCACATCTTCGTTTGAGCTTGTCCATTCTCATGTGTGGGGGTCCTTCCCCTGTCTCCTCTTTGGATGGCTACCGTTACTTCATTACTTATATGAACGATTATTCACATTGTACTTGGCTCTGCTTTCTAAAATCTCTAGATAAAGTTCCTATTCAGGTGTTTTGTAATATGGTCAAAACTCAGTTTGATAAATTTGTCAAAATTCTTCGTTCTAACAATGCTCGTGAGTTCTTTGCTCATAGCATCAATATCTTTCTCAAAGATGAAGGGATCATCTATGAGTCATCCTATGCGTATTCTCCTCAACAAAATGGTGTCGTAGAGCATAAAATTCGTCACCTTCTTGAGACAGCCAGAGCCAACATCATCTCCCTTAAATTTTTTGGAGCTGATGTTGCCTTGGTTGCAAACTTTCTCATCAATCAGATTGTATCCAGATTCCTACATAATCGTTCTCCCTTCACTTTTCTTTATCTAGAAAAACCCTAATTCTCTCTTTTGCAACGGGTCTTTGGTTGTCTTTGTTCATACATTCACTTGGGCTTGTTGGTTCTAAGCTTGAGTCATGTGCTATTTGAGGTGTCTTTCTTGGTTATTCTACTACCTAGAAGGGTTATCGTTGCTATGATCCTTCCATTGGTCGCTCTATTGTTTACACGGACATCACATTTTTTGAGTCTCAATCCTATTATTCTCCCCAACCTCATTCTCGGGGGGAGACTCTGGTAATGGACACGGACACTACCGTCACTCCTCTTCTTCCACCTTTAACATTTTCCATGCCCTCTACTTCTACTACATTGGATGTTCCATCTTCTAGTCCTGTTGATACTGGTATACATGATTCGCAAAAGCCCCTACTCACATAAAAGAGGAAGAATTTCAAAAAGAGGCCAGCTGTTGATCGGGCAACTCTAGAGTTTGCTATGCCCATAAATCCTGATCAATCGCATCATGGGACTGACTTAGATCTGCCCATTGTTGTTCGCAAGGGTGTTTGTAACCATGCAAAGTATCCTATTTCCGATTTTGTGAATTATTTTTGCATTTGCTCTCATTATCAAACCTATTTATCTACCTTGTCCTCTATTCTTATTCCTCACTCTTTTTCTAAGGTTACTAAAGATTCTAAAACGAAAGAGGAGTAAAGTGCACTTAACAAAAATAAGACGTAGGATCTAGTTGATCTCCTTAAAAATCGAGCACCGATTGGGTCCAAGTGGATCTACACTATTAAATACAATGCATAGGGAGTGGTTTTTTTTTGAAAATGGGTGATACCACTATTGTATTAAAAGTAAAAGAGTGATGTACAATGTGTTCAAAAAGTGTCAAGAGAAATCATATACATCAAAATGCCTACACCAAGACAATGTGGCTCCACTTCCCTCCGAACATAACAAAAAGGGATGAGTTGTGAACATCCACATTACAAAGGAGCCTCCCCCATTCTCTTGCTCTTTCACAAATAAAGGACACCAAGCTCTCCGCCACTCTAGCCTCCCCCTAAAAGTCATGCATAGGAAGTGATACAAAGATACAAGGCAATGAGAGGGGAGAGAGGGGGTTGAGGGTTTAAATAGGAAAATTAGGAAATTTTCCCAAAATCTCAATTTTTCTGAAAAACATCAAAAAATAGAAAACTACGCTTCCGCAATCCTCGGAACGCACCGATCGCAATGGTACCACTCTCGCCTGGGTGAACGACCTGGTTCACCCGCAACGGAGTTCCACAGGATTTGCCGGAACACGCACCGGAAATCAGAAAAACACGCGAAAAAGTCGCGGAACACCTCCGAGCCTCCGAAACAGCTCCGGATCGCGCAGATCCGAACACGAAAGTTGTCCGAAATGAAATTTCGGACACAACAGAGATAGTCACTCTGAGAAAATATATCTGGGACCCGAAAAGAGGGATCTGAAAGGTCCGAGATATTATAGCCCTCCCCCCCTTACAAGAATTTCATCCTCGAAATTTAGGACAAGCACCAAGCGACAAGGGGAGAACGCATGAACCAATTGACGACACCGTTAGAGCCCCAACCAAACATCGACGCTCGTAAAAACCACGGTCCTGAAGGACGCAGCCTGACAATGATCACGAACAACGCCTCGCTCACAACCCGATACACATCAATCATTAGCGCATGCATCATGTAAAGGAGTACAAGTCTGGCGTCACCTTAGCCAACACAAAAACCATCCACAGCACCGCTGCCACTATCTCGCTTACTGAGAAAACACACCTCTCGCCACAAAAACTAAACCACTAGTCAACGCCCATGCTCGGCGGACCAACCAAACGCCAGCTTCACAACCCGCTGAGCGATCTCACGCCCTGCACCAGGGGCAACCAACACTGAGCTTTCACCAGCTCACACCTAGCAAGCAGAACACCACCAGCAACACGACCAATCCTGTCAGAAGATGAACTTCTAGCAAATCCCAGATCCAATCCGGGAAGGCACACCTCATGATCGGCCATGCAAGGCCTCGCTGGCATACGGCTCACGTCATTCTCGAGCCCCAATAACCAACATCTTCTGTTTGTGAAAGACCATCCACTGGTCACCAGACACACGTCAACGGGAAACCTTCACCGGCCCTGCCGGCACGATCCAAATCACGACAGGCCATCCGCTGACCTTCCACAGATCAATACCACAACTCCAGCCAAATCTCGCTCGAACTCTGCAACCAATCTCGAGCCTCATGCCAACTCTACCCTCTCAGGGGAGCACGGTAAAATCAAACAGCAGGATTCCACAATCCTCAATCCTCACATCACTGGACTCAGACTTACAGGGAGTCCTCCCTTACTGATCACCAACCAGGGATCACCATATCCAATGCCAACGTCTCATTAGACACCTCCGCACATAGGCACCGTCCTTCATCCTGTCTCATCAAATCCTTCGCCTCAAAATGATTCGGAAGGACGCCTGCCAATCCCGATTCCGCTCTCACCACAGAGCCTCGGGACACAACCTCTTACAATCCACGGCACACCTCTCCAGAACCGACAAACCTGCTACCACAACAAGGTGGTCGATAACACCGCGACCAATGCACACGAGTCCCCAGACAATACACTTCTTACCATGGTCGATCACTCGGCCAACCTCACCAGCCGCTCACGGCCACCAACCGGGACCCATAATCTTGCTAGAGATCACTTCTCCAAAACACAGCCTCATCCGAGAACACAACTCCCAACACAAGAATAGGGTACTCATGCGGCAACCTTGCCAGCACATTTCCCCAACTCTCAATCCAGCCAGTGCCACAAATCATAATGTCTCAAGCAATGACACGGCAACAACACGTCTCGCACAACCCGAGACAATCTCACATCGAGGAACCAATCCTCTGACGCTCAACACATCCTCGAAAATCTGCCCACAGTAACCAACACTACGATCTTCCGCTGCGCACTTAGATCCACGCGCACAGCCACCACAACGACATCTCGGGATCCTCCATCCTGACAACCCTCTGCAACTCCGCAGGCTCTGATTCTCAACACACCGAAAATCTCAACACCAGCTGTAAATTCTCACGAACACTGCCCAACTGGCACGCATCCTTCCGGAGCAACGCCAACACACCCTTACACAGTAAGGAAAATGGGCAACACTTCTCACAGGCAACCACCTTGCCAACACGCAGGACACGTCTCGCACGATCTTCATGGCACATGAAGGCCAACCAATCTGGACACACGATGCAAGACTACGAACCTTAACTCAACGCGACCTCCTCCAACCAAGGGAAAAACTCAATACTCTTTCGACCAACGGAAGGTCCCCGTGCTCGACCTGACCTCGAACCTTGCACACGCTGGGAACCGCACCTTCCAGCACCGAAAAAACCGGTCTGAAAACCCGGGGAAGGAGGAATGCAAATGCATGCGGATGCAATAGAATGGATGCGATGAATGCATGGAATGTATGAGATGCAAAGAATATGAAGGGTGAGAGGATGAGATCCTCCTCCTTACCTCTGGAGTGGCCCACGAAGAATCGGTGATAGACGGGAATATGGATGGCGTTGAATAGAAGATGGATAGAATAGCGGAATGCCCCTTAGCACTAGGATAACTGCCCCTCTATAGCTGTAAGAGTGTATAGCCAATTGGCCCAATGGATAAAATAAAAGCCCGTGATGAAGCTTCAATAGTAAATGACAACTCTCTTGAAGTGTGAAGAGCAACAGTGTGAGGGAGTTGACAAATTGGAATGGGAAGCATCATGTTGCCCAGGGATTGTGGCGTATAAAGAGTTTTGAACAAAATGGGCATTCACCCCTTGTACGAAAGAATGGGTTCGATATTGAAAATTTGAAACAAGGGGTGCCCTTCCCGACCTTGGGGCATAGACTCATACGTCATCAGCGCTTGAGTTTCTCTTCCAGTGAGCAGTGGCGGGGACTTGGCTTCCTTAACCATGCTCGGCACAACAACCCGGATTGGCATCCGACAAACAAACTCTTTCATCTGGAATAGCACGGCCGTGGCCAAATCTTTCTTCTCCGGCTCATGATCATCTTTGACACAAATCCTTGTAGAAAGACACCCATTCCGAGTGGTAAAGGAAGATGAAACAGAGGTGCAAGGCTCCATAGATAGTGGACGTGTAGTGGAAGATGTTGGAGAAAACACGTCGAGCTTCTCCCCTTGCTCGGGAGCAGTCGGGGTTGACTCGAGTGCCAAAAGGGGTGGATCCTGCTCAGGATTAGCCACAGGTAAGGGTGAAGGGTTAAGTGGTGGAATAGGGGTAGTTGGGTTAGGGGTTAAAGGTGTAATGGAGGGCCGAGGTGGCGATAATGGGAGGTTAACTAGAGAAGGTTTAGTGGTGAGCTCGACGGAGGCCGGTGTTGTGGAGGCTAATAGTGAAGTTGATGGAGGTTTAGTGGGAGGCGTAAAAGTAGAAGGTTTGGCATGGAGGAAACACCGAATGGGGCGAGCGGTGTTTGGGGTAGGAGACATGTCTTGGTGCACCGATGTGAGTGATTAGAGTATCGACCCATCATCATAACACCAATAAGTCTCAAAAGTGGGGGTTAGATTGGGGACAGTGGCTTCGTCCTGAGCAGGGGGTTCATCTGGTCGTAGTGGGGGGAGAGGGAAACGAAGAAAACTCAGAATGTGTGCCTTCGGAGCTTCATCGTCGCGTGCCGTCTTGAATTCTTCAGTTGCCGGTTCTTCATTATCAGGCTCAAGTGGACGCTGCGGTGAAGGCGTATATATGGGTGGTGGAATGTAATGGTATTGCGGATGATTTTGTGAGTGTAAGTGTCTATGCGTAAGCGGAGGCGGAGGGCCATATGAATGAATGGTGTGAACAGGTGGAGGGTGGATGTCATCCACTTGATCATTAAAACTTGCCAACTCTTGCTCTCTTGAACCGATGCCGTAGTCGTCTCTCCTATCCTTCCAATCTTTCTCCATCTTCGTAATGTCATTCAGAACATCATGAAGGGGATTGATTAGAGAAGGAGAAGGAGGAGCGGGCCGTGGGCTCGTAACCCTCTTTAATTGTTCCTCCAACGAAACGACTTTGTCAATGAGAACCTATTGGAGGGGTGTAACTCGAGCAATGGAGGGCTGGCACGATGGCCTTGAAGGAGGGGCCGCATAAGAAGGCCACGGTGGGGAGTTAATGGGCTAACCCAAACAAGGACCCGGTCGGGCTGGGTTGCAAGGAATAGATGGGCCCTGGGGCCGTGGTGGAGGAGGAATAGAAGGAGGCGGGTGATGGGCCACCCGAAGAGGGGTATGTGTGGAAGAAGGAGGAGACGGGTGATGGGCCACCCGAATGGGAGTAGAAGGAGGATGAGAAGAATGAGGTGCACCCTCAACAGTGGTCTTAAAGGTTTGGATTTGCTGAGGGGTGAGATGATCTAAGGCATGCAGAATCTGGGAGACCTTCTCGTCGTCGGGAGGAGACAGTCCCGTAGGAGTACTGGCTCGCAACTGAGGCAAGGAACCATGAGGTTGGACATTGCCCGTGGGTCGGGCAATACCGTAGGAGTGGGGACGTGGTCCCTTGAAGGAATTGTGATGAAAATCATGATGAACATGTTGAAGTTGAGGTGTATAAGATGTGCTAGGTTGTGCATCCTCATAAATATAGATTGGATTAGACATGTCAATTTGATTATTCAAGTAAAACATCATGCACGTAAAACAACGTTCAATCGGGAGATCAGATTGGCAGACTTTCTCAACCAAGGGCCCCTCAACCAAGCGGGCCTGCTCTTCGACCGGAGGGGCAACCTCCACCTTCTTCGATCACTTCTTCTCCTCGAGCAAGGCCTTCATGGAAGACAACATCAACGGCTCGCCAGGTTCCTTGCGCTTGGACCCACGGCGCTCGGGGACATCGTCCCGAGCCTTTTGTCTACCCTTATCCCGGGTACGGGAGGGACCCTCGAAAGTTCGGGGCTCACTCGGAGCAGGCGTCTCCCCCAAATCAGCGGTCCCCTACTCCAGCAGCTGCTCCCCCTTATCAGCCATCCGCCTCGAATCTGAGCAACCGAAGCCAAATCTTTAGAAGGAAGCCCACTTGCCCGACACAGAAGCATAATGCAAGGCACTAAAGATCTTACCATCAGATGACAATGCCCGGGAAGAATATTCCTCGATGTTTGCCATCATCATCAGTTCAGCAGTCGATTGGCGATGCTCTTGGAGAATCCATATCTCCTCTTCTAGCTCCGAGGAATCCACCACCAAATTCGGAGGAACAGATGGATGGAAGTTGGGCACCATCGGGAAACCCCAAGAGACGCTGCCCTTCGACAAGCCCACCCAGAAAAATTGGGTCTTCCATCCCTTGTGAGAAGAATCCTTGGCAGAAAGCGTCTTACAACTCCTTCCCCTCTTCGCCTGAAGATAGAAGAAGCCTTTAACCACATGGGCGTGCTCCTTCAACTCGAAAAAGGAATGGAAGAGGTCTAGCGAAATGTTGAGCCCGCACGAGTGACAAAGAAAGATGAAGGAGAAGATGAAGGGGTACAAGTTGGAAACCAACTGGACAGGTGCCAGTTGGTAAGATTGAAGCAGCTTGATGATAAAGTGGTGGAGAGGCAAACAGAACCCGCACTTCCAAGCCAAGAGGAAGGTGCAGAAGAGGCCCGAATGAGTATCCAGACTAGACTCGTGAGGTTAGGTCGGAGAAAAATAATACTGCCACGGTAGCCCAAAGCACTCCTCCATTGTCTTTACTTCATCCTCAGTCAACTCGCTACACAAAGGATGGTCAGGCGGCAGCACCAGGCTTCCCATACCCTGACCAACCTCCTGCTCCTCAGCAGTGGGGTATTGCTCCACCATAGCCGAATGAGAGGAACAAGGGGTAGAGGAGGAAGACGCTGACTCAGGTTACTCGGGCGGAGGTGGGAGTTGATGAATCGTTGCCGTCATGATCTCTACTACCTCTGCGAAGCCCTCTGCAAGTCTCTGCTCCTCCAGATCCCCCACGTGACACATGAGGTTTTCAAAATGTAGAAGCGATGGAGAGATAGAACCCTAAACAAAGGAGGCACGGAATATAAACCCGCACGATGTTTATATTCCCAGCAGTTTGGCAGGAGGCGAAGCGATGTTCTACACTCCAAGAAGGGACTCCTCGCATCGACTCAAGAGAGTCATCATCACGGGCACATTTCCAAGACAGTCGCATTAAATGCCCCCTGTTGGAGAGAAATCCTCACCCCATTTGAGCCACTAACGTCACCCCTACCAATGTTACTCTTCGTAGCCCAATTTTGGCCTGGGAGTAGGGGGGGACAAGTGGAGAGGGGAAAAATCAACTACCCAAGAGCACGGCTCAACCAAGTCAAATTCGACTGAACCAGGCTAGCTTCCCAAAAGTGACAGCCCCATTCTGGGCCAACTTATTCTAAGCCCAAAACCCTCTCGGATCAGCACTTCCTAGGTGACCCCGAGGTCTGAAAGTCTGAGCGACAGGTCGATCGGGAAAGCCCCTACAGGGCCCATAGCACCCTATCCGAGCTACGCGCCCATCGCTCGGGAAGACCCCCAGCTGGTATCCCAAGCTCGGACCGACCGTCGAAAGTTTATCCAAGCATCCGTTACGTAGCTTTAAGGAGCAGGGAAGTCCAAAGGATAAGGGAGAGCAAAAGTCCTCGTGCTATAATGAGCCTATAATAAGGATGTAATCTCCCCTGAATCCCCTCTACTCCCTGGACTCCCTGAATTCTTACGTTAAACGGATTGCTATATAATCCCTGGAAGACCCTCCGATGAGGTAGGCAATAGTCCTGAGTAAGAGCCACCACACCTCTTGGTGGAGAATGATCTCGCGTCCCTTTCTTCCTCCTACCATCTCCCTCTGCACCTGCTGATGCGGGACGGACCCGCGAGACTCGACACCGACTGGGACTCTAAGTAAGCTCGGGTACGTCCCACGCGAGGGAAGCGATCAGACGTGCGCGGTTGAGAAACCGGCAGTGAGTCAAGGGTGGTCGGCTCACTCACTCGTGCCCGGGTCGGGTCACGGGATTTTTCTCTTTTTTTCTTTTCTTTCCTCCCCTTTTTCCCCCTTTTTTTGTTTCGGCCTTCCCCTCTTATAAATAGAGGAGGGGGGAAGGTTCGAATGGTTTACACCGTTCGAATTCCCTCCCCCTCTCTCTTCCTCTCTCTTTTCCGTCGATCGAGCGGGCACCGTTCCCCTTCTTCCTCTTCTTCCTCCCCGTCGTCGAGCACGAACGTCGCGGTCGCCACCGTCGATGCTGCCATCGTCGTCATGGTGAGGGGACGGCCACAAGCCTCTCTTCCCCTTCTTCCTTTTCCTCTCTTCCCTCTCCTTCTTTCCCTCCTCTCTCTTCCTTCTTCTTCCCATTCTTCTTCCTCGTTCGAGGAGCGACGAAGCCCTAGGCTCCCCCCCTCTCCCTCTCATTCTCTCTTCCTCTTTCCTCTTCTTCTCTCCTTCCTTCCCTGCTTCCTTTCCTCCTTCTCCGTCTCCGACACCGTGGGCGGGGGAGCCATCGCCGGACGTGCCGGTGAGCGGAGGTCGAGTGTGCCAGTGAAGCCCCCCTCCGGGGTGTGCGGGGGAAGAGGGCAGAATAGCGGGTTGGTGAGGGGAAGGGCACAGGCGTGTCGGTTAAGCCCCCCCTTCGGGGTGTGCCGGGGAAGAGCGCACGGGTGGTGTACTGGGGAAGGGCAGCACGGGAGTGCCGGGGAAGGTTTCGTCGAGTGCGCCGGGGAAGGTTTAACTAGGGCGTACCGGCAAGGCATCCCATGAGTGTGCCAACGAGCGCGTTAGGGGAGTGTGCCGGTGAGCGCGTTAGGGGAGTCTGCCGGCGAGCGCTAGCGTATGAGTGTGCCGGCGAAGACTTCGCACCAAGCGTGCCGGTGAAGCTTTCGGCAGGGGCGTACCGCTGAAGGGCTATGAGGCATTTTTTAAGCAGAAGACTTATGGTGTTACCCCACGGGGCCCACCACTACTTTGTTGGGGCCGTCACTCCTTGTGGGCGCACACCCGTGTTTCCCCTTATGCCTCTGGCCTAGGGGAAACTCTGTCAAAATTTCACCAGAAATTGGCAGTCTTAACTATTCTGGCAGTGGTTCCTTTGTCGACTCCACCGTCTGTCTACTGGGCTCGCGTCACGTAGTGGACCCCCACCGAGGTCATGTAGCTAGAGGCTTCGTGGGCGTACTGGGGAGAGTGACGCCAGGGGGGCTTGACTTGCCCCTTTTTCCCTTTCTTTTCTTTCTTTTCTTCCCTTTTGCTTGTAGTGGGATATTCCTCTTCCTTCTCTCCCGGTGAAGAGTTTATTATTATTTTTGCTTTATGGCTTCCCTTTCTGTCTACCTTGGGCTTATTCTGACCTTTGCTTGTTGTAATTTTGCAGACCAATGGCTGCTCCCAGTGGTTCCTCTGCTCCTGCTGTCGGCGCTCGCCGTGCTCCACTGCCTCCAGTGCCGGTCGTCACGTGGTTCAATGTAGAAGACTTGGACCAGGACCATGCGGAGATTACAGCATTGGCTGATTCTTCAGGCTCGGACACCGAAAGCCTGGATATTCGGAGACGGGCCAAGGCCGAGAAGGGATTCAGCTTTGACCGTGCCACGGGAGACTACCCTGCGGACTTCCCGAAGGACAGGCATCTTATTCGCCATCTGAAGTACCTTCGGACTCACAACCGGTGAGAATTATGGACCATGAGGGAGGTGGAACGTGCCATTCTGCAGGGTTGGGACAGCTTGTCACACGTTGTTTCGAGAAGTGTGCCCGCATATCTGATAGGCGAGGCCCGAGAGTGGGAACTCGTGCTAGGGGTGGAAGCTGTGCTGCCGGCGGAAGACAGGCTAGTAAGGACCCCGGGCTTCACTCCCGCCAAATGGGACACCGCTGCGGGGCGCGTTCAGGGCGAGCAGCACCGCTACGGCCTGTTTCTAGCTCCGTTGAAGTGGGGTTACAGAGAGGAGCCGTTCATCCTTGACTGCCTGGCGATCAGGTTTAAACACGAGCTGTCGCTGTGCTGGTTTGGAGAGCTGAATCTTCAAGACGCGCACAGCTTCAGGGAGGGGGCAGTGGAGTTCACGGACTATGCGTTGTTCCATTATGCTCCCGTCTTGGTCCGGGCCGGCATCTATCACAGTGTATACGCCTCCCGGTATGGGTATCCGATCTTTAAAGGTCTCTGTTGCGGGATGATCGAGGTCTTCTGCGTGGAGACGAACACCTTTTACACGGCAAAGGGCGAGACCTCGCTAGACTTATGGAGCCTGAGCCAATTGAGCGGCCTACCCATCGACGGGGAGCCCTACGAAGAGGTTTGTCTCCCAGACTTAATCAAGGATGAAACCAACGGAGATGGCTATTACACAACCTGAGAAGAAGACGAGGACACAAGACCCAGGCCCTAGCGTGAGCACTCTGACTGAAGATCTATTCCTCATCCAGGTGAGGGAAAACTCGAGCAAGACGCTAAGGATAGGTGCGAACCTGTCTGAACTCGAGAGGCGAGCCTATGCAAGCTTTCTCACAGCCCACCGGGACGTGTTCGCTTGGTCCGAGGATGAACTCTTCGGGATCCCACCAGAGGTCATCACCCACCACTAAGGCTGGACCCCGCTTGCAGCCCGGTTCAGCAGTGTCGAAGGTGTTGAAATCCCGAGTGACAAGCGATCATCAAGGAGCAAGTAAGCGAGAAGCTACACTCAGGACTACTCAGGCCCACCCAGTACCCGGACTGGGTGGCCAATGTCGTCCTGATCCCCAAGAGCAACGAAAAGTGACGGATGTGTGTTGACTATACCGATCTCAACAAAGCCACACCCAAGGACAGCTTCCCCATGCCGCGAATTGACCAGCTAGTGGACGCAACGGCCGGACACTTAGATGCCTACTCTGGGTATCACCAGATCAGCATGCACAAGCCCGACCAGGACAAAACGACGTTCGTCACCGACCACGGCTTATACTGCTACACGCGGATGTCGTTCAGACTAAAGAACGTAGGAGCACGCTCCCCCGTGCTCGACACTGGCGATGGCACCCCAGCTTCAGCTCTAGCAGGCTCCTCCTCGTCCCCAGAAGCCTCCGGGCCATAGGGCAGCGAAGGGGGAGGGAGGACCGGGGCCTCACACCCTAGGCTTGCCGCAGTAGCCTCCACGGTAGCACTCCAACCCTCTCAGAAGCTTCGATCGCGAGCTAGCCCATAGAACTCCAGGGCCACCTCCGTCAGCTCCTCCCGGTAGGCCGAAGAAGAATGGAAGCTTTCCACTGCTTCCTCACCCGCGGTCGACAGCAAGGAGCGCAGCTTGGTCAGCTCGGCCTCAATCTCCCGAGCACGAGTCTCCGCGGCCTGGGCCTGTGCCCCCAACTCAGCCGCTCGCTCCTCGGCAGCGCCTGCTTGCCCCTCGATCGCGTTCGCCCGCTCGCGAAAGGCATCCCGGTCACGCTCCATGCCGGTGAAGGCCAGACCTTGCTGGAAGAACTACTCTCGAAGTTCATTTCGGGCACACTCGGACTCCTTCAAGTTTTTCTCCAGCTCCGCCTGGGAAGCCTGGCTGGACTCCAGCTTCCTAGCAAGGCCCCGAAAATAGTGCCTCCATAGCCCAAGGGTACTCGCAACTAGGCAGACGATCCTGGCAGCTTTTGCTGTCAACTCACCCTCGACCTCGGGGCCGAACTCGTTCGAGGGCTGGTGCCAGCCGACGCTCCTTCCCATAAGGTCGACAGCCACAGCAAACTCAGCCAACTCGAACGACGGATCCCGAGGTGGCGGGGACGGGCTGCATTGCGGAGACGTCGACAGGGATGGAACATCCACGCCAGTGGCAAGAGCCTTGCCCTTGTCGCGCCTTTGCGCCAAGGGGACTGATAAGGGGGGGAAACCACCGATCTGCCGGCCGTAGAGGGCGGCAGAGCCTCAACACCGGGGGAGGTGGAACACTACTCCGAGCATGGGGAGGGGTGCTCGCTCTCTTCCTCGACTGGCGACGAGCGTCCAGGGTCGCCAGCTCATCATCGGTCAAGGCGACGCGGCTACCGCCAGCCATGTCGGATCCCTCGTCAACAACACCGACAGCTTCTTCGGCGAGACCCCTCAGAGAGCCAGAACCTCCACTCACAACGAAACCGCTCCCGCCCGCAGTAGACACGGCCGACGAGCACGCCAAAGAAATTTCGATAGGGATCAGATGCTGCAACCTTCCCGGAGTAAATACCACCTCGACTTGGGGGGGCGACGACCGACACTTGGCCGGTTCCCGGAACCACGTGGTCCACGGGGCGAGGAACGTTTCGCGGCAGTCTGATGGTCTCAGCGGTCTAACCCTGCGGCTCGAGCGCCCCTGAAAACAAGAAAGGGGGTTTGGTTAAGCATCTTCCACAAATAGAGCGACCTGGCGAAGGGATAAAATCCGTATGCTGCGGCAATGGGGGACACAACCCCAGCTCCCGGAGTAGCACCGGAGTCAAGACCAGGTCTGCATCGGCCAGGGGATACCGAAGGAGGACCTTTAGCTTCTGTCGATCCTCAGCTCGGAGAGAAGGCTGCCTATCACGCCAGGTGGGGGGGAACCCTCCACGCATCCATCTAGTAGAGGCCTCCCAGTCCTGCGACTTGACGAGGTACACATACTTTTTCGCCCAACCTGTGCGGTTGGATGCAGTAGAGGAGACTTGGATGAAGTGACGGTGGGAAGAGAGTTAACCTTAGTCAAATCAAAGTTTAGACCTTCCCTATAGGATTCCTATCTTGAAGGAATTGTGATTAATTCAATACATTAAAAAGTCCATTAAAACCCCTAAAAAATTTTCCATCATATTTACTTGTTTGATCTTGGGTGAAATTCTTCACATTATTTATGTTGTTTGGGTTTGTCCAAGCCCATTTGTGGTGTTTGTGTTGCATTCCCTCATCATCTACATAGATTTGGTTGATAGGCCATTTAGGCTAACCCACTTTGTGTGTCCATTGTCCTAGGTCGGTCTTACATTGGTCCTAGTGAGTCAACACCCTCCTTTCTTTAGCCCTTCACGCCCTTACTTCCCTGGCTATATCCCCTTGACATCCTTGTATTAAATCTCCATTTGCCCTCATGGAGCGCTACTTCAACCACATGTACCCTTCTCCTTTCCAATCTTCTTCCTATTCCCACGTGGAATCTTCTTCCCACGTGGGTCCATCTCCTCGTGGTCTTTCTGACCCGTCTGAAGAACATGCTAATCTCATGGCCCATTTATCATGTCTTGTTCACCAAATGGACCCTGCCCAGGCCCAAAAACTCATTGGAAATCACCTTAATGGGCATTCTTCTCTTAATGGGTCTTCCTCGCTTCATGGCCTGTTTCCTCTTAATGGGCCTTCTCCTTCCTATGCTACTGGCCCGATTTCTAATGGCCACGCTCCATTGCCTACACAACCTCCATTGCCTACACAACCTTCGCTGCCCTCTCCACCTCTTTCATCCCATACCCCCCAGCATCCCCCTTGCCTAAAGCGGGCCCATTTTTCTCCATTGTCAGAGTTTTTCATCGATATTTTTCAGGCTTTGATGGCCACTAATGTGTTGTGACTTCCTCCGGTTGTGCCCTGTCGACCTGCAGTCGGGAATTTACTTCAGTTCTGTGATTATCATCGCCAGCAGGGGCACTTGGTCGAGGATTGCCCCAAGTTCTGGGATTATATTTATAGCTTGGAAGATAAGAAGAGGATTGATTGGGCCACCATTCACAATGTTATTCTATATCTCCACAGCATGTAGCAGCAGCAAGCACCACTCAGGTAGCTGTCTCTGTTACTTCAAGACCAGGGGCACCCCTGTGGTTTCTGTCACTTGCTCCATCCCCTACCCCATCACCTACTCCATTACCTATCCCATCACCTGCTCCATCCCCTACCCCATCGCCTACTCCATTACTTGTCCCGTCACTTGCTCCGTTATCTACCCCATCGCCTGCTCCGTCACCCATTCCCTCACCTAGGCCATCGCCTACCCCATTGCCATCTCCATCTCCACCTACCTCATTACCTTCACCATCTCTTACCTCAGCTTTATCACCTCCACAAACCCAAGCCTCTGCTCAGGCTAGTGCCTTCGCTTCTTCTTTCGCCTCTATTACCACTGCTTCCACTCCCAATGCTGCCCAGCGCGTCGTATTGATATGTCAACGATGGACACCATGGCCTTCCCCTTCACCTTTTCCTTTGCCTTCATCTCCACCGCCTCCATCTCCAACACCTTTGCTATCTCCATCGTTTCCTTCATCTCCACCACCTCCATCTCCACCATCGCCTTCACCTTCTCCACTTTCTCCTCCATCTTCTTCCTTACCCAAGCCTGAGCAAGCTATGACTCTGCCATTATCTTTACCCTCATCTACACCCGAGCCTATCATTGCTACCTTGTCGTCTTCACCTCCACCTACACTTGAACCTCTCATTGCCACCATCATCCCCCCACTACCTATCCCTCTATCTGAACCTACTACCTCTTCTTCTTCTTCGTCCATTCCGACCCCACAGAGCGGGTGTGTGCTACCCTTGGTGCCCCTCCGGTCTGGTCCCCGAGGAGATGATGAGCTAAGTCAGGACAGCTTGGTCCCGAATATGCATTTCAAGATTCAAGATTTTAGTTGTCGCATGCTAGTTCGTGTCCTAGTTTCTAGCCATTTTGAGGATGATGAGCTTGTAGTTCCTATGACGGTTGCTAAGAAGAGTTCCCTTGTATTAGTGCCAGTTTCCTCTCAAGCGAGACCAGTGACAATCTCATTGCTCGCCAGAGGGTCTATTATCGATACCTATATTTCCTCTCGCTCTGTCGCTGTCCAGATTACTGGCCAAGAGAGGTTCTCCACCCAGATCATGCTAACTCATATGGCTGCCAAGAAGATTATGGATTCTATATTCAAGGGGGAATTCACCATATCCTCAACATTTTCCAAGGACATTTGGCACTTTTTATGCAATCTTCCTCAGTTTATCAGTAAGCCAGCCATGTCAACACCGCATATTACTCTCCCTCAGTCCGGCAACGGCGTGGCGGCGGCGAGGCGATCCCGAGGGTGTTCTTTTCGCGACGGGAGGTGGGGCGTGCGGTGTTCTAAAAACTTCTTCCTTGATTTCGACGGCGATTCGGTAGAACATTCACTCCATTGAGGTAGGAGGACGAATCCCTATGCTCATCCCATCGTTCCCCAGGATTTTTAGGCCGAAAGGGAGCCGAGAGGGGCGTTTTTGAGCGGGTTAGGGTAAAATCTCCATGTTTGGGGTTGTGAGCCGATCCGTCTTTTTACTGTGTTTTTGGCCGATCCGAGGCCATAGATGCATGCTAGGAGTGATTTGGGGGCTTCCCCTTTGTTTTCCCCCTCTCCTGTGGAGGTATGGGGGCGTGGATGAAATTTTTGGGATTTTCCCGCCGGTTCGCCGTCGGGGCAGTGTGGCGGTCGTCCCAGTGACCGTCACAGGCTGTAACACCCCAGGGGAGGTGCGTTACATGCCGTGACGTGCCCAAGGGAGTGCGTCACACGGGGCTTGTTTGTCGACAGGGCATGGGTCATTTTGATGGTCCCACGATAGACCACTAGAGACTGTAACGCGCCTAGGCTCGACCGCCACAGTGGCGAGTCGACCGTTGAATCCGACTGTTGGTTTTTGACCGTTGGGGTCACTGTGCTGTGACGCGCCCAGAGTGGTGCGTTACAACATTGTGACACCCCTTTAAGGGTACGTCAGAGTTGACGAAGCCCGTCACGTAACGCACCAAGATTGGTCCGTTAGGTGCTGTGACGCGCTAAGGGTAGTGCATCAGAGCCTGTTTCATCGTTGGCTTGTGACGCCCTAGGGTGGATGCGTCAGAACCTTGTGACGCCCCTGTGGGGGAGCGTCAGAGCTCCCAAGCTTCTAACGCGCCTGGGTAGGGCTGTTAGAGACTGTGACACCCCGAGGGATGTGCGTCACAGTCAGCTTCATTTTGCCTTCTGACGCACTAGATGTGGTCTGTCAGAGACTGTGACGCACCAGGATTGGCGCGTCACAGCCAATTTTACACCGGGTGTTTGACGCATCTGAGTTGGGCCGCCAGACCGCTGTGACGGCCCAGGGATAGACCGCCAGAGCCTATGACAGCCCAAGGTTGGACCGTCAGGCTCTGTGCTACACTGAGTGTGTGTCGTCCCATTTCTTCGACGATGGTTTCTGTGAGTCAGTTCTTCCTTCTGGTGACACGTCCACTAGTCGTAGCCTTCTTACGGCACGCGCGTGCTGACCCACTCGGGAGTGGTGGAGCGGCTGACCCAAGTGAGACAGTTGTTTGGCTTGTTACCGTAGGGCCCCCACGTATAGCCGGGTCTGGGCTTAGGGGAATAACAAGCTAGAGGATAGGCCTAGGGCGTATGATCTGAGTGTGCACATGAGGTTGGGGGCATCGGACGGTGCTGACGAGTGTGACCCCAGCTAGTCCTTGTTTGTGGTACTAGTTACTTGGTGTGTCTTTGTCTCCGCCTGAGACGTTGTAGCTAGACACTTGTGACGCGGTGTAAGACGTCAAGGGACGCATTCGGTCGTTCTTCTAGTAGGTGGTGCTCCTATCTACTGGCAGGTACAGATGCGAGTTTTGACGGATCGAGGTCGGTTGTTTGGTACGGTTAGTTTAGGTGGCTTTTCCATTTATTTATTACTACTTGTTGGTTCTACCGTACCCCCCTTAGTAGCATTACCTTCGTACTGCTTGCATTTCCTACCTTGTTTCTTTCGTGTAGGGTGGGGTCTGCCGGATCCATACTGAGCCTATGAAATGAGGCTCACCCCTACGTTTTCAGGTGAGGCGGGGTCGTTGCAAGATGCGACAGGTTTGCAGGGAGGTTCTACTAGTTGAGGTTAGTCACCAGTTGCCAGAGTCGGGGTATGCCCCGTGTACTTACACCTTTATTTCTGTTGACTGTACTTATATTTGGACATGAGATGTACAGGATCTTGTAGCAGTTAGTTATTTATTTAATTTCCTGCATTATTTAGTTGTTATTGTACTATCTTTGTAGTTATTTTAGCTTCTTGCGTACCCTCACACCATCCTTTATCCCTTCCGAGTCTTCGGGCTCATGGGAGGTGGGCCGAGATTCGAGTCGCGTCGGTTCCTTTTCAGTACTCGGATCTTGGGTCGCCACATATGAAGACGCCTTTCTCTTTCAAGAAGGAACATACGAAGATGCTCTTCAACCTCTGCATGGCCCAGAGGATCGTCGAGCTACCTGAAGTCCGCAAGCTGGACGAAACCCAAAAAATTGACGATCCCAACTACTGTTCATACCACCGCATGTTGGGTCACCCCCTCGAAGATTGCTACGTCTTCAAGACTTAATGCATAAAATTTGGTGAAATTCTTGAAGCTCCAAGCTTGGGCGCCCCTCTCTCTCTCTCTTCCTCCCCCTTCTAGTAGCTAGGAAGGCTGTGTTATGAGGTGAGACGCCTCCCCTATCAGTTCGTGGGATCTCCATCGTCGCCGCCACCGCCATCGTGCCGCCATCGCACCACCGCTGACATTATCAAAATTCTGTCTCCATCCAATAGTAAGCCCTTCCACAAATTTCAGCTCCCAACCACGGACTCTTCTTGAGCTCAAACTTTCAGGGTGTGCTCTAGAGGTTCCCTCCATGTTCTAGAAAAATTGGTTCGGCCTCTAGTTTCTGATTTCTATTTTTTTTATTTTCGTCCTTCTTTTCCTTCCAGATCTGCCTGTTTACAGTTTAGATCCACAGCCATCTTTAGTTTCCATATCCGGACCACCTTTTGATTTTTGCTGGAACCCCCAAAATTACTGGAGGTCCTACCCATCATCCCCTCCACCCACGAATTTTCGTGGAATTTCAAAAGGCCTTCACCTACTTTCTAAAAATCATTTTCTGATCCCCCTTCAATTCTGTTTGCTTCTGCACAGATCCGACCACCTAGCAGTGTAAAATAGCTTTCCCTGCCCAACTCTCCACCAAATCAGTCATAAGAAATATTGCCGTTTTCCTCTCTCTCCCCTCTACAATCTTCATGAAGAGCTCAAGATCAGATTCGGAGGTTTTCCTTACAGTCAATGCCAATTCTCAGGAAACTCAGTTTCTACCCAATCAGATCTGAGACTAGGAACAGGTTGGTTCTAAAATCGCCCATCAGAAGCACAGATCTGGTGAATTTTTCTGAATCCTACAGGGTCAAAGGACTTCAAAAGAGCTTTCCAACGGTACCTCTTGAGCGTCGATCCAGCATCGGGAGTGATCGCAGTAGCCGATCTCGCCGGATCGTGCGCCTAAAAATAGAACCTACAGATCCGTGGGCAGCAACTCCAAGTCTTGAAGATTGGAGCCGCCCGGCCTCTGACCGATGTTCCTGCCCAATCGTCTTCCAAGGAGGTGCGCCACCAGGGGTATCCATCACAGCGGGACCCACCCCATCAGGCCTGGAGGACAGAGCAGCACGTGGGCCCCACGGACCCGCAGATCGCGCCATCCGGATAGCACTAAAACGCGGGATTCGGTACCGACGAAGTGACATCAAGATGCTACCCGTCAACCCACTTCCCATTACTCCCGGGCCCCACATGTGACCTGTTACCTCTCTGTGTGGAGTGGGTCGAAACATTTGTACTGTTGTAAAATTTGTTAACCGGGAGTACGGATTTGGCCGGGGTCGTCTTCCCCACGCCGGGAGCGTGAAGGTAACGGTCTAACTTCTTGACGTTATTTTGCTTAGCTAGTACAAGGTCATATGCCGCTGTGAGTGTAATAGGATCCTAGCCCGTGAGTCCATGTCACCACTGTGAGTGAGAGAGTGACCCGTCCCATGACTCGATCCGAACACGGAAGTGAGTCGACCACCCTTGACTCTGCCAGTTTCTCAACCGCGCAGATCCACGCTATCCCTCGCTTGGGACGAAGAGTGAGCTTGCGTTTCTGTTAGTGACATATAGCCCATAGGAACTCTTAGTGTCGAGCCAAGGCATCTCTAGTGTCCAAGTGTTACTGGTCACATCTCCATCTAGAGTCCAAGGTTCGCATCACCTAGAGTCGGTCCCCTCAGTCCGTCCCGCATCAGTTTGGTATCAGAGTGAGTTAGAGTCTAGGGTCGTGTCTCATTGTTAGGTTCATCTTTGTTTTAGCCCGTGTACCCCAGTCAGTGTGTCTTTTACATGCCCACCCGTCAAGGCACCCAATACTTGCCACCGCCACCTATGGCGGACTCCCAAGCCCGTAGCTCCGATGAGCCCTCGACGGCCAAGATGTTCCGAGCCCTCATGGATCGTCTCGATACGCATATGGATGGCCTCAGTACATGCGTAGATGGCATAGGTATGTGTCTAGAAGGGAGGATGCAAGCCTTGGAGGATCGGGCCGAAGCCTCAGATTAGTATATCTAGGGTCTTGTGGGGAGAATAGTTGTCCTCGAGAGGGCCCTAGCGGCGGGGCAACCCACGCCGAAAAATGGCCAACAAGAGCCGGCTCAGCACCATGCTGTGCCAAGGGCTCACGGGGTAGATGATGGGAGGCAGCGAGCGCCCGAAGTGGATGACTATGCATCCAAGAATGAACATGGGGGATATGGTTGTGACCGTCGTGCTCTACGATGGAACCATGACTATGAGGAGGATGAGCGGACCCTTAGGACCGTTCGTGCGGACCCACCCACATTTGACGGTTCGACGCGCGAGAAACGCGAGAGTCACGTGTCACGTGACGGAAGTACCCCCTCACTAGAAGAACGGCCAGCTGCGTCCGCTGACGTCTTACACTGCACCTCAAGTACCTCTCTACAGACGCCTGGAACGGTGGAGATCAAGGTACACACTGAACCAGAATAGGAACTACAGTAGCGAGTGACTAGGCAGGGTCACGCCCGTCGACGCAAGTCCTACGCCCCTGACCACATGTGCACACACTGGCTCGTTGCTTAGAGCCAGGTCTCTAGCTAGTATTCCCCTCCGTACGACTCTACGGTTGAACTGGGGCCCACGGAACTAGCTTAAAAGTCGTATCTCGGGAACTGCCACGCCACCACTCCCAGGTGGGTCAACACGCCATAACGCGTCGTCAGGCTACGACTAGTGGAGGCTCACTAGACACTAGGACTCGAAAACACAAGTGTTGTAGTACAGACAGGCAAGGAAGCACTGTCGTACGTACTATGAAGCACCAAGGCAGTACAACAACTGTCGATAGACTGGGGACAGGGCAACTAGACCTACCAGCACAACGATCCTTGAGTCTCATGACTCGGAGGCAAGATCGTCGTGGTACGGCGGACAAGCTGTCAATCGGTCTAATCCTAGCCAGAGGAAATGACATAGCCGAAGGAAACGACTCACAGAGATCTAAGGGAGCACCAAGAACCCTCAGCACACCTGGACATGCGAACCGAGGTGAGACAACACCTCAAGGCGTCCAGAACCACTGTCTCGGGCTAGACAGAAACAGGCGAGACACACACAAGGTCACCTGTCAACCACTGGGTCACACCGGGTTGACCAGAACCTGACACGACTCACAGATCATGACACAATACACAAACACTCCTGGCTACCTTATAACGTGGCCGTAGCCCTCATAGGATGTTAGGAGACATCCACGGGACGGCGGGCGAACCACGAGGTCAAGCCAAGATAATCAAAAAACCAAAACACGGACTCGGCAGTCTAAACAAGAACCGCCACACACACCGCCCTAAGACATGGACCAAGGGTTAGACCATCAAGGCTAACCAACAACACAACAGACTCTGCCCATAGCGCGGTCACCCAAGGGCCGCTCAATGGGACTGAACGGTCTCCTAGAGGCCGCTCAAAGGGGACGGAACTGTCTGGATAAGGCCGTTCCAAGGGAACTGAACGGTCTGGGACAGGCCATTCAGTCGAACCGACCGACTACAGTAGCTCGGTCAAACCCAGTCAACAGTCAGAACGATTTTGACCAAACCGCTCAAAAATACAGAATGGTTGGGGGAAATCCGCCCCTCGAACCGCCTTAAGCCACTGAACGGTTATCGATCGACCGTCCAACAACTAGAATGGCTAGGCTGGAGCCGTTCAAAACAACAGGGAAAACAGAACGGCTGGGCACCAGTCGCTCAAGTAGACTGGACGACTCACACCTGGCCGTGCCATCCACTGGCCAGTCTGTCACGCGACCACGCAGACGCCCAATGACCTACGCTGAATGGTCGCACCCAGGCCGCGCCAGCCCTAAACAGTTTCTGTTAAACTGTGTAGGCGTCACGGCGGGAGATTCGTGGGATAGGCCCAATCGTGGCGTGGAACCTTTCCACGCCCTATTCGTTCCCAGACGAAGGGGAATACAACCACATCGATGACATACAACATTTAGACTCCGACGGGAGTCAGATCGGCTGAGAAACGGCGAGAAACGGGCAATTCTACGGAATTGACCCAAATGGAACCACCAGACTTCCCGGGCTCCTAACAGTCCCGACTGACCACCAAACGACACGAAATCAGCGACTATGGAACGCTGACGTTCCAGGGAGTCGTTTGACACCAACTGATCGCAAAATCGTCGCCATTTTTTGACGAACCCTATAAATTCTCAAAAATTACAACGAGCCTAAACTCGCTCATTCTAGCACCGTTCAACGTAAAACTGGCGACGGAACGTGCAGAAGAAGCAGGTGATCCGTCTCCCTACCTCCACCGAAGAAACCGTGCGCCGAAGCGACTAAACCGCGTCGAAAATGTCAAAACACGAACCACGCCGACTTTGAATCCACCGTGGGATCGCGCCGCGCCACGCTCAAACCGTCGCCCCATCCCGCATCCCGATCACTCCATCGCGTCCCCGCCTCAACCAGCTCCGCAATGGTGTGCACCCCGCGCCGAGAGCCCCAGAGAGGAGAGAGAATGAGAGAGAGAAAGAGAGGTGAGAAATGAGGGAGGAGACAGGGTGTGAGGGTTAAATAGAACAGAAATTAGGAATTTTTCTAATTTCTGAAAATCTAATGTTTGTGTCAAAAATTTGTGAAACAGCTAATCTATATGCCAGTACAATATAGATATAATGTCAAAACTAACCCCACCAATAGAAGAAAGCTGAGTTGACCCGGTGATAGGAAAGAGAAGAGACACACTAGAAGTGAGAGACCAAATGCGTCCCTGATGACTTACACTGCGCCTTAGGCAACTCGCGATCAGCGAAACAGAACCAGCGAGAGGCGTAAACAATAACAGTACCAAAACAAGAACTAATCGGAGTGACACTCGTCACCGTCAGTCCTACTGCCTCCGACCACGTGTGCAGACACTGACTCCTGCCTAGAGCCAGGTCTCTAGCTAGTTCCCCCCCCATAGGATGCAATGGCAAAGCAGGGGCCCATGGTAGCTAGGTTAAGAACCGTCAACGGGAATCACCCCTCCACCTTTCCCTGGTGGGACGACACCCTCGTTCGCCAGGCTACGCCTAGTGGCTCCATCACAAGGTGAGAGAAAGTTACTCTATCGGGGTCTAAAATAATGTCATAATTTTTATAAAATAATTTAAACATGGCGAATTTGCACTATGGAATACATTAAGAACTAAACATGCTCTTTTAGAATGCCAGAAAGCATAACGGACCAATATAGGGCCGTTACCTCACATAACGGATCAAAGCAAGGGCGTCATACATTACATAACGCGTCCCCCTCTATCCGTTATGCTCACCTGAATGCTCAGGTGAACACAAGGCACAGATATGCAGACCATAACACACTTGCGATAGGATGTTATGTACAGTATAACGCATCTACTCCAGTGCGTTATACTCTAATGCACGATGCTGTGAAATCAGAAATGTAGAGCATGACGCACTAGGAATGGGGTGTTATGCTGAGTATCACACGTGTCTCAGGGCCGTTATACTTGCATGAGCTGAAACCAGAAACCCCAGGGCATAACGCACCTGGGAGGGTGCGTTATGAGACTATAATGCCTGGGTCCGAGTCCGTTAAGGTCACCAGAACACCAAGAATCCATAAGAAACCACGGTGTAATGCATGACATAACGCACCGGGTGAGGGGCGTTATATGAGCATAACGGGTCTACCCTACACCGTCATGCTAACCGCCTTACTAGTCAATAGTCAACGGTCAAACCATCGATCAAAGGCTAAATGGCGGTTGACTAGAGGGGCATTAAAGTCACCCGAACATGAAAAATCCACAGAAAACCCCTGACAATAACGGTCAGGGAGTGGTGTGTTATACTAACCACCTATCTAAGCTGTTGAGGAGCATAACGGACCTCGGGTGGTCCGCTATGGGGGCATAACGCGCCAGTTAAGGTGCGTTAAACACATGACGGTCACGGGGTGACCGCCAAGCGACCTGGGCGACGAGCGTGAACGGGTTGAAACCGAACCACTCCCATGTCATTGGAAATTGACGGGTTCGAGTACAAAAACCTGTAAAAACTCAAAACCAACCATGCCATGCATCCATACAAGCCCACAGAAGCTAGAAAATGTAATTAACATGCCCATAAATAATAAAAACATAATTTAACATTAATTAACACATTTTTATCACATTTTAGGGAAGAACTAAACATGGACATTAATTGGGCCAAACGGCCGTGGATGGATTTGCAAGTGGTGTGGAAATGATCCTAGCGAGGAAGAGAGTCCATCCCCCTACCTTTGACATGATGAGGACGCCGATTCGATGCCGAACGGACTACGTGGGCAACGGCGATCTCCCGGCACCACGCGCCTCCACGCTCTACAGATCGAGGGAAGAAGGATGTCCACGCGATCCTCGCGACATGACCTTCCCAACGGCACCTCTCGTGCCTCGATCAGCGGCCGTTTCGATCAAAATCGGGAGAGGAGAAGAAAAACCCCAAATTAGGCTTAAAATTAGCCAAAAAAGATTTTACACGAAAAACAAGAAAAATGCCCGCCATCGGCAACGCATGAGGTGTCAAAATGCTCCTGGCAAGACGAGGAACACATTCCCCTACCTCGATCGCGACGAAGCCTGCAAAACGGTGTAGATCGGACGACGAGGCGTCGCGGCTCTACTCGACCCGTCTCGTCTCCACGCTCCCCGAACCGCGAAATAGAGGGTATCACCTCGACCTACTCGTCGAGCCCGTTCCAACGGTGCCTCCCACGCTCCGGTCCGACGTCGTTTCGCCCAAAATCGAGAGAGAATGGGAGAGAGGGAGAGAGAGAGCGTTTGAGTGAGAGAGAGAGGGGGAGAGGGTGAGTGTCGAGTGTGAGGAGAGAGAAGGGAGAGGGGGAGAGTTAAAACGTGATTTTTTTTATTTTTATTTTTTTGAAAAATTTAGTTAAATTACACTTTAACCCTGTAAATATAATTAATCTCCATAATTTTTATTAAAATGTAAGTGAAAATTTCATGACACGTTTTGGCGGGTAAAAGAGGGAAAAAAATTCAAAAAACCCTTATGTGGGGAGGTGAAACTGCTTTTTATTCCTCTGCTCCCCGCCTTTGCACGCTAACTTTTGACTTCGCCCTCCCCGCCACTGTTCCTCCTCCGCGCCCTTGCCGCCAGTGTTCGCTTAGGTTCCTCAGGTAAGTCTATTCCCTGTGTCTCGAGACTCACATTGAATCTGAGCGAATTCACTGGTCTCTCTCCTCAGCCCCTCCCAAGCTCGCCCCCCCTTCTGCTCGTGTCCTCCCCCTCCTCCGGCCATGGCCGGAGTGGGGGGGAGCTCTTTGTCCTCCTTGCTGGTCGGTTGACCTCCCGCCATCCCCCTCCTCCGGTGTAGCCTCCATCGACGGTGTGCCTGTGCCCCTCGTCCCTGGCTCCTCTTCCACGATCGTACCTCTCTTGCCCTAGCCCTCCTTCCTCCTCTTGCCTTTCATTCGTTACTCGTGCCTCACACCCCTGCTAGGGCCCCCGCTCGATCCTCACTTCATCGCCCCTCGCCCTCCTGGTCCCCCCTTCCAAGCCGCGGGTGGTTTTGGTCTCCCTGCCGTCACTGTCTTGCCTCTCGCTTCACCTCTGGCCACCGCCTCCGCTGTACGAACGGCCTCCCTGCTGGTCCCTCCGGTGTGCTCCCTCTTCCTCCGACCTCTTGCCGGCGTTCTTGGTGCTTCCCTGGGCGTTCTCCCAGTGCCTGGGGACTGACATGTTTTTGGAGTCTCTCGCACGCAACCTCCCGCGGGACATCGGTTGTCTTCTCCCTCCCGTGCTATACCTTCGTGCGATGCCCCGTCAGCTTCTGAGGCCCTATTGCCTCCCCTCCCGCTGGCCACCATCCACCCGCCCTCTGCAGGTGCCTCCTCCACGCGTGGCAAAGCTTTTGGTTTTCACGGTTCTCGTGTGGTGTCACCTTGCGCTGCTTCTTGGCTGTCCGGCGTCTCTTCTCCGTAGGCCAGCTGCCCATCGCCCTCTGCCGGTGGCCCCCCCATCCTTGCCGTGCCCACCTCTGGGCCTTGCGCTTCCTCCCCGACAGATCCCTATGCCGCTTCCCCTGCTGCTTCCCTACTCGTCCGAGATGGGACAGTTGCAGGATCTGGCACTCTATTTTTGGTCCATCTTGCCTTTTCGCCATCCCCCCCGCCGTTGTTCCCTCCTGTGTTGCTGGTCGCACCGCCCCTACCCCTTCTCATCTCCTGGCGGTTGCGTCTTCCTCCTCTGCTCCGGAGGCCTGGCCTCTATCATCACACCGCCCCTGCCCCTCCTCTGCTCCTGGCAGTTACGTCTTCCTCCTTGCCGTAGCCTTCCTACGCTCCCTTTCCCCTCCTGTCTGCCCCATCCTGGCCTTTGGTCCAGATTCTTCTGCTCCTGGAGAGCCGGCTGCATCCTTCTCCCTGGAGGTGTTCCTTCTTTCCTTCGGCTTCCCCTTGCTTCCCCTGTTGCTCCTCCCACCTTCGGCCTCCCTCCCTTGGCCCCCCATCGCTTCCTGCCCCTCCTCCATCGCCGGCCGTCCTGGTCTCCCTGCCTGCCGCCTCTGGTGGGCTGTTCATCTCTACTCTGGCGTGGTCCCTCCAACCACCCTCCTGTCCCTCACCCATTCGTGGTCTCACTGCGTCGCCCTCCATCGGCCCTTGCTGGGGAGCTCCGTGTGTCCCCTCTGCTTCTCTTGCATGCGCAAGGTGACCCATCTTTGACCGGCCATTTTGGTTGCGACCATCCGCGGGTCACCTTCCCCTACTCCGGTCGCGCTCCTCGCCACGCTGCCTTCTGCGGAAGGCTCGCCCTAGCGATGCCCCCCCCATCACCCCTTGCAGTGCTGCTGAGGGCTGGTGCTGCGGGCTGGTTAGGGGTTGAGGAGACTATGATTATATTCATAAATTATAATTTACATGATATAGTGATTCATTAGCTGAATTATATATGAAAGTGAACATATAGCATTTGGCTGATTTATATACTTGTAGTCCTTTGCACAAATGTGATGAATCATAGGTGAGTTTTTAATACTCGAATTGCATTCTCCAGAAACCATCAAGGGAGAAGGTAGCCAAGATTATATGAGAAAGGTAATTTACATTTCATCACTTTCTGTCAGTTTCCTTGTATCAGATATTTCAAGATATTTTTGATTCATTTCTTTATTTTTTGTCTTTTCCAGATACGATCCAAAAATTGAATAACGAATGCTATTGGGGAAGGTAGATTGCACAGAAGGAGGTGAACTATGCACAAGGTATCTTTTATAGTGTTGCTAACTTAAGCATCAGAGGGTTATCCCCTAGGGTAACACCCGAGACTCCTTTTGACGCCTCTGCTTCCTGGTGATTGCAAGCCTCCACTAGCGTGAGATGACTTTTGCAACAAATAAATAAAGAAGGTGGCACATGGCTTGGAAATCATTTTCTAGCCTCTACACTTCTTGGTGTCGTTTGTGAGAAAATGAGCAAAAAGTTATGACGCCCCGTGGAAGCCTCCGTAAAATCAGCAACCATGGCCACAAGTCCCACAAAGGACCCAACTCCCGCCGGGAATCGCAGGAAGCCTCTTCCACTCACCCCCGATAGGAGGTCACCCCAGGTGACCTCGATGAACTACGTCAACAAATCTGGGCCCTGACAGAACTCTACTAGGAGCTCCTGGACCAACGGGCTGACCCCCAATGCATCTTACCCGAGCGACGGGAAGACGAGAGGGACCAGACTGGGGGGAACCCCTGTCAAGCACGAGAGGCATCCTGTGCCTTGGCCACAAAGACCCGACGATCCCGAAGTGTGCCCGCACCAAGGGTGCGCAGACCACTCAACTCCAACCTGGAGATGGATCGTTGACTCCAGCGCTTCGAGGAGATAGAGCACAGAGTCTGATACCTGGACGATGTCCTCTTGGCCACCAAGAATCATGGCCTGATCGATAATGACCTGGACTTCCATGCTCCCTTTTCCAAGGAAATTATGAAAGTCCTCATCCCGCCAAAGCTCCAACTACCGCCATTCACCTCCTACGATGGCACCACCGACCCGGCCGATCACATGCACAGCTTCGAGTCCCACCTAGTGTTCCACCGGGCCCCAGACACTATGAAGTGCCTGGCGTTCGTAATGAACCTTCGGGAGAACGCCTGGGCTTGGTTCGAGTCCTTGTCAGCCAGGACTATTTCTTCCTTCCAATAGCTCAAGAAGCTATTCAAGGAGAACTTTATTGGCAGCCGGAAGGTGGCCAAATCTGTAGTGACTTTGCTCGCCCTCAAGCAGGGCAAAGAAGAGATGCTATGGGATTTCATCTCCCACTTCCATGCGGAGGCACTACGGATCCCACATCTAGACATCAGCATCGCCACTACCACCCTCACCCAAGGGATGCAGTACCATATCCTGCAGTGTGCCCTTGGAGTCAAGGCCCCGGTGACCCTTCCTAACCTCCTCGCCCTAGCGCAGAAGCACGCGCGCTGCGAGGAGAATACGGTGGCCCTGGGCCGCACGATCGGAGCTGATCGGTTCGACCGCAAGAGATCTATCGACCCACCGCGAGAGGGTCAAAGTAAGTGGGAGCGATGCGACGGAGACCACTGTGACCGCTCTGAGAAGGAGAGGGACAACTATCACCACTACACGCTCCTGACGGCTCCACCCGACCAGATCTTGATGGAGATCCGCAAGGAGCCATTTCTCAAGTGGCCTCCCTAGATGAAGTCAGATCCGAGCACAAGGAGCAAGAAGAGGTATTGCCTTTACCACCGCGACCACGGTCACGACACCGCCGACTGCATCAACTTGAGGGACGACATCGAGGACATCATCCGGAGAGGACTCCTCGACAAGTTCCTCGCCAAAGTCGCAGAATGGTGACAAAAGATGCCCCTGCCGATCGACAACCGACCTAATGGAAAGGAAATCATGATTATCTTTGGGGGGCCAGTTGCGGGGGGAGATAGCGCAAGCAAGAGGCGATGATACGTGATGGTCGTCCGCACTACAGACCGAAGCGGCCACACCCAACGCAGGATTTTCACCCCAGGCTGTCTAGGAGATCCCATTGTCTTCTCCGAGGATGGCCAAGATGGTGTGACCACACCCCGCTCCGATGCTTTGGTGGTCTCATCCACCATCAACTAATGTACTGTGCACCACATTCTAGTGGATAATGGGAGCAGGGCCCAACGTTATTGCTTACAACTACCTTGTACTCATGGGTGTGGATATGTCTCGACTCGTACCATTGCACACACTGCTATATGGATTTTCTGCCACGACCATCTGCCCGAAAGGATGCATCTCGCTCCCGATTACATTCGGGACCACCCCAAAAGAGGTAACCTTCCTCGCCAACTTTACCATAGTCCGCGCGATGACAGGATATAATGCCATCAATGGCCGAGGGATCCTCGGCACGCTTCGAGGCATCCCCTCCTCTTATCATCATAAGCTTAAATTGCTGTGCCCCCTGGGCTTTGATGATGGAGTGTTGTTTTGATGATAACAACGTATGATGGAGTGTTGTTTTGATGATTTGATGATAGCAACTTCTTGAGTCACTTCTTTCCTTCATAAATTAGTGCTTGATTGAGTCACCAACTCTTCCTCCCACAGCCTTCACCGACCATCCCCCTGCAGCCCCATAGCCCCTTTCTCTCATTTACCACCCCATCCACCACATAATCCCTGCCCAGGTTCGCAGGTAGCAAATAGGTCCTGGTTGCAGAGTCTTCCCCGCCACTACCACGAGGTTTCAGAAGGCAAGCCATATACTAGTGAAAAGCTCGTCCAAGCAGCTTCGCAGGGGAGGTGGTCCCGTCTCCATCCGACGTCCGTGCTGTTTGGAGGAGCTGTTCTCGTCCAACTGCGCACTTAGGGTCTGGCCTGCGACCAGTCCAGATTGCAGAGACTACCATGACCTCACTCTTCATCTTTTGATCTCCCCCTCTGGAGGAGGTCATCTAGGGTTGCACAACTTTCATCCAAGCTCGGACCCGCAAGGCGCGGAGCCCCGTTGGAGAGCACCGTCCATGACAAGCTGACCCTAAGCTGCCGTCTGACCTGCCTGAGCCCTGAACAGAAGGCCAACCACAGGAGGTACCACATCCCCCACCCACCTCTTCTGCTCTATCCCTTTGGAGAGGTTCAGCACGGGTCTCCCAGCTTTCCACTGGGACCAGTCTCGCCCCGATCTGAGCTCCCAGCTAGGAGATACACCCCCGGCAAGGCTTCCCTATCCGTCTGGAGGCCTCGCCTGCGTGACCTCAGGAGAACAGATGGTGCCGGCGCTCCTCAGCTCAGATTGAGACCATTCTAGCTCTGTGACCTTCCTGGAACGTCCCTCTTCGAGTCGGCTCCATCCCCGCATCAATCCGGCACCGGACCTGGAAGATACGCCCCTGGTGAGTCGAGTATGGTTTCCTATCCCAACACTCAGTCCGAACCCACCAGCATCCAGGAGCTACCGCCTAGCCGTCTGGGTGAGTTCGAATGAGATTTACATTCGAGGACAACTAGGGTTGACACTATTTCAAGCCGAGGTGCTCTCGCTTCAATCCGACATCCCAACTAAGAGTACAACCCCGACAAAGATCTCTCTGGTCAGCCAGAATTCTCGCCTATGCAGCTCCACGAGATTCTGTGGCCCTGCTTCCTCTAAGCTCAGAACACAGCGATTCTTCTTCCTGGTGATTCCTAATTCGACCAGCTTTCTAGCGACACCAACCCCACCTCCGTGGGATGTCTCAACAAAAAGTTCTGCCTCCGACAAGGCACTGATTACAGTCAGCCAGGGCAGTGAGTCAGTCCGCGCAGGTCGGGAACCGATCTCCTTCGACCGCACCGATCTCCCCTCCCTGCCTGGCCGACTGACTGCCCCTCCCTGTGTGGAGGTAGTTTTGAGTGTAATCTAGATTAATCCCCATCCCGAGATCCCCCTCCTGCGAGAGGTGTAGTGTTATATTTTTTTGATTTTCAGGTTAGAGCTACACCGGTGCAGCGTGTGGGGTATACCCACGCTTCCCCGCTCGCCTCGTCTCCGACCGGGATCGACGTCTTCACGCCGATCAGGTGAGCTCCTGACCACACTTCTCTGTTGGTTTACTTTGCCTGCTTAGTATTGAATCTTGGTGCCGTCGGTCAGTGAGTGAGCGCTCGGACCATATTGCAAATTACGTGAGTAACCTCCGCAGGTGAGATACGAGAGAAACCTTACATCCCACGCCCTTGACGAGCTGGCCACCCGTGACTTAGGTGTCCATTGCCCATTTAGGTCCTCCCCGAGCCAGCCATACACCTGGAACCCCAAGGTCCAACCTCGGACCCTCACCACCATCTCCGGTCCACTTACGAACCCAGGTGTGCGTGACGCGGGTGAACCCGCTTGAGTGAGTCCGCCGTTCGGCTCGTGCTTGCTTGCTAGGTCCAAGGAGGGTGTGTCACATCATAAGGTCATGCCGCCAAAGGATAATATCTAATGACTTAGACATAAAGTCATGACGTCGCACAACTTGGCTTAGGCGGAAGGCCATGACGTCAAGATAGAATATTTACTAGCTTCGGCAGAAAGACATGATGTTGGATAAAAATATTTAACGGCTTAGATGTAAAGTCATGACGCCATACAACTTGGCTTAGGCGGAAGGCCTTGATGATGTGACACCACCTTGGGGGTGATAGTCACAAGACCGAAGACCCCTTGGACCTAGCAAGCAAGTAGTGCACTGACCGGTGATTTCACTCGAGCGGACTCACTCGCGTAGCGCACACTAGTGTCCGTAGGCGAACCGACGATGGCGGGGAGGGTCCGAAGTGGGACCTTGCTGTTCCAAGGGTATGGCTAGCTTGGGACAGACCCCTAAGGGCCTGGGATGCCCACTCTCATGGGTGGCCAGCACGCCGAGGGCGTGGGATGTAGTGTCTCGCTCACTGATATATTCCAAATCTGAAGAAGAACATGAGGTGCATTTAAGGATAGTATTGCAGATATTAAGGGATAATCAATTGTATGCTAAATTTAGTAAGTGCGAGTTTTGGCTAGAAGAAGTGACTTTCTTAGGCCATATTGTGTCGAAGGATGGAATTTTTATGGATCCTGCAAAGGTCGAAGCCGTGAAAAGCGGGGAATGACCAACCAATGCAACTAAAATACGGAGCTTCTTGGGACTTGCTGGTTATTATCGGTGATTTATCAAGGACTTCGCAAAGATTGCTGTTCCACTCACCAGACTGACTCACAAGGAGGTACCATATGAATGGAGTGAAGAGTGCGAGAGAAGTTTTCAAGCTTTGAAGGACCACTTGGCCACTGCGCCGGTCTTGGCCTTACCTGTTGAAGGAGAGAAGTATGATGTGCATACCGATGCTTCCGGTATCGGCCTCAGTTGTGTGTTGATGTAACAAGGAAGAGTTATTGCATACTCTTCTAGGCAGTTGAAGAAACACAAAGAAAGCTACCTAGTGCATGACCTGGAACTGGCTGCGGTAGTCTTCGCCTTAAAAATTTGAAGACGCTATCTCTACGGGGAATCATTCACTATGTACTCCGCAAAAGCCTCAAGTACTTGTTCTCTCAGAAGGAACTTAACATGAGGCAAAGACATTGGCTTGAGTACCTCAAGGATTTCGACTTCACTATCCAATACCACCCTTGCAAGGGTAATTTCGTGGCTGATGCCTTAAGTCAAAAATCAAAAGCAATGTTAGCCAATCTTATGATTCAAGAATGGAAGATATTGGAGAAATTTTCTGAGCTTGATATAAGCATGAACAAGGAGGGAAGGTGCATTACTCTGGCACATATGAGTTTGCATCCGGACCTACTTTCAGAAATCAAGAGACTGCAAGAAGAAGACCCCCTGCTGGTAGACATAAAAGATAAGCTAAGCCAGAAGCCTGAATTCAAGTTAGCAGATGATGGCAGACTATTGTTTCATGAGAGGACATGTGTACCAGACTGTCCTGAGATAAAGAAGAAGATTCTAGAAGAAGCTCACCGCTCTAGGTACACTATTCACCCTGGAGCAACTAAGATGTACAAGGACTTGAAAAGAACCTTTTGGTGGCCAAACATGAAATGGGAGGTAGCAGATTTCGTATCCCGTTGTCTCATGTGCCAGCAAGTGAAGGCGGAACACCAAAAACCTGCTGGAAAATTACATCCTCTAGACATTCCCAAGTGGAAATGGGAAGATATCGGAATGGTTTCATCATGGGCTTGCCAAGGTCTCAAGGCGGACATGATGGTATTTGGGTAATAATCGACTGCCTCACCAAATCGGCTCACTTTCTACCTATTAAGAGCCGTTAGTCGATAAATGTCCTAGCTACATTATACATCAAGGAGATTGTAAGGTTACATGGTGTCCCTGTAACTATTGTGTCTGATCGAGACCCGTGCTTCACCTCTCACTTCTGGAAGGGTCTACAACACTCTTTGGGGACAAAACTCAATTTCAGTACTACTTTCCATTCCCAAACAGATGGTCAGATGGAAAGGACAAACCAAATTGTAGAAGACATGTTAAAAGCTTGTGTCATTGATTTCAATGGAAGTTCGCATGCACTTGCCCCAGGCCGAGTTCACTAACAATAATAGCTACCAGGCCAGTATTCAAATGGCTCCATTCGAAGCACTCTATGCCAGGAGTTGCAGATCTCCGATATACTGGGAAGAAATTGGTGAAAGACAGATACTAGGCCCTGATATGGTCAGACATACAAATGAGAAGATCCAGCTTATCCGGGATAGACTCAAGGCAGCTCAGTCAAGGCAGAAGTCCTATGCTGACAACAGAAGAAGGGACCTGGAGTTCCAAATTGGGGACCATGTCTTCCTCAAGGTCTCTCTTGGTCATGGCATTAGAAGATTCAGTGTTAAGGGCAAGCTTATACCGAGATTTATTGGTCCATTCGAAGTGCTGGAAAGAGTTGGCGAGGTAGCTTACCGCATTGCATTGCCTCCTCAACTGTTGGAAGTGCACAACGTATTCCACATCTTCATGCTGAAGAACTATGTGCACGACCCTTTCCACATCATTGACCATAACGACTTGGTACTTCAGAAGGACCTTACCTATGAGCAGAAGCCAATGAAGATTCTTGAGTGAGAGATCCGAGTTTTGAGGAACAAGACCATTCCCATGGTAAAGGTGCAATGGAATAGATGTCAAGAACAAGAAGCTACATGAGAAACTGAAGAATCTATGCGAAGGAGATATCCGGAACTATTCTAGACTGTAAGTTACCCTACACCCTAACAGGAGCAACACCATTGAGCATAAGCACAGGATCAGGGGGGATATCCTCATTGTCCAGCAAGGCTGTATCGGAAACCAACTTACAGGCCTCTCTTAGTCCTTCCTTATCAATTAGACATGGGACTTCTTCTTCAGACATCACTGCCTCATGGTCAATCCTCCTCACCTGCGAAGGGTGAGGTTCTGAGAACACAACCGCATCCTCTGGCCTGCCAGCTGTATTAGAGCGATCAACTCGTCCTTGGGAGCCACTTGGCCCCGCAACCTCCGGGATGGCGAAGCCTGACTCCACAGAAGCCTGCTGGCTATTCATAGACACCTCCTGAGCAGCATTCTGACAAACATCTACCATACGACCCTGCTTAGGATGGAAAATTAGGTTTACTATCTTCCCTTTCTGATCCTGACCCCGTCGGATCCTCCCCTATCTTCCTAAATTCTTCTTGCAGTCATCAGCCAGATGCCCCAACTTGTGACAGAAGGAGCATAAATCCGGAACCCGATTGAAGTTAACCCTCTGCCAGTAACCAACTCCATCAAGATCAATCCATATCCTCTCCCGTCTCTGAGCCGAGAGATCCATATCCACACAGACCAAGGCCTCTGAAGTGTCCGAGAGAGCCAACGATCTTTCATGAATTCGGAGAACTGAACCGAAATTCCCTGCAATTGAGCGAAGGCAATCCTCATGATAGAGGTTGGCTGGTAACCCCGAAAATCCAATCCAGACCGGAACTGAAGGCGGATCTGCATCAAAGTCAAAATTCGATGTCCAACGAAAAAACTGAAACAGAAAACCCCGTATATAAAGATTCTTTTGAATCAACAGCTTTGTAAAATCCCCCTCAATATCCAGGCGAATGAGTAGATGTCTAGGATTGAGCTTACTAATCACCATCTCCGATGATAGCTGCAGCCGCTGCACAAGGAAACTTTTGATATCCGGAATGGCGGGACGACCATATGAACACTTTGCAACCACAGAAAAGGACAGCATCTGCATAGAGGCCTGGAGATCGGACCTTGAAAAGAAAACCGCCGGCTCTCCAAGATCTGTGAACGCTGGCTCCTTCAGAGGGATATCAATCTTGGATCTTCGCTTCGACTCCATCAGCACCTGAGCAAAGGAGCGGCGAAAACCTTCTACAGGAACTGGAGATCCCATCGCTCCCGGCGATCTCGGCCGGAACGTAGAAGAGGCCCCCACCTCCCCGGCCATCGCCGGCGACGAGGAGCGAAGGCGCTTTCCCCCACTCACACTGCCGATCAGAGCTTCTCTCACTAAGAAGTTAGAGAGAGAAAAAATTTACAACTAGTCTGGCTGTGACTGAAAGATCATAAAACCCTAGCAGAGCACAAAACCCAGACAGTGTCGACCTCCTTCACGTACACTATTTTCAATTAACTGACCCGAAAGCTGACTCCCTGATGATGCGCTCTGCACGCGACTTGAGACCTCTTCACCAAGGCCTACCAAATTTCTCCCGAGCACTGAGTGCTCTCACTACTCAAGAGTGGGTGTCTAGTGGGGAGGGGGAAGCCCACTCAGCACAATAAAGCTCACATCCATTAGCACACAGCCCAGGGCCCAACAACAACTGGCTCACTGTCCAATACGCAATCTACCAAGGCATGTAGGAGCATTGGCCTGCAGCCCAGATCCGGTATGACGCATGTGCCTCTATTGTTCGGCAAGAGAAGCGCACGTCCTTAGTGACCATCACTGCATTAATGCTGGAACAACTCATACCAGGGAAGGAATGATAGGTCAGTGCCCACGCCTCTTGTGAAGGAGCGACGGGTCATTACCCACGCCTCCTCTTCCCTGTCAAGAAGGCCAACAAGTCACCCACGTCTCCACGGGTAGGAAAACACCAGTAGCACCGCGTCATAGGATGAGAGTCAATGGGGAGAGCTCAAAGAGAACCCTATAAATAGGACTAGCTAGGGAGGTATGCATCCTACGCCCCTTAAGCTCTCTTTACTCTCCTACGTCTGAGCACTCCCTCTCTTAGTTCCCAATTGAGTAACTTAAGTATCAGAGTGTTACCCCTTGGGATCACACCCAACGCTCCTTCTGACACTTTCCTGTGCCTATAACTAGGTGTCCCTTGAGGTCTTCTTCCTCCTCCCATACCAACAAGTCTCAGACATGTAGCTCACAATTTCAACCTTTACTATTATAAATAAGATTTCTAATCTTCAACTTATGCTTTATGGCTAGTCATTCCTTATGCCCATGAGCTCTCTTCTTCATTCAGCGAGTGTCAAATGAACAATGATATTCTCAAATTCAAGGATATCCTAAAACCCATCTAATTAATGCCTTTTATTTCTTTTTTTGTTTCCCCCCTTTTTCTTTTTTTTTCTTTCTTCTTTTTTTTGAAACCCCCTAGAAAAGGGGACGGGGGTGGCGTGAACGGGCCACCCCCCACTGTTTCGAACACCCAGTCTTTCCCTCTTCTTTCTCTCTCTTCGGTGAGCGAACGGGCAACTCCTCTCTTCTCCCATCCTCTCTGTCGCCGACGCCGTCGTCGCCGTTGTTAGGGTGAGGAGGCGGCTACGAAGGCCCCCCTCTTTCTCCTATTCTTTCTTCTCTCTTCCTCTCTTCCTTTTCTCTCTCCCGTTCCTCTTCTTCCCTTCTTCGTTCTCGGGGGCGGCGGAGCCCTAGGCCCCGTCTTCCTCTCCTTCTTTCTTCCGTTCTCTTCTCCCTCGTTCTTCCTTCCTATCTCTTCTCCTCCTTCCTCTTCTTCCTCCTCCTTTTCGGTGTTGTGACCGGGGAGGCCATCGGGCGCCGGTTGTGCCAGTGAGGAGCATTGCCGGCCGTGCCACTGAAGAGCATTGCTCGATGTACTAGGTGAGACGGGGGAGAGTGCCGGGGATGGGAGCCCCCAGGGTGTACCGGGGAAGGGCACCACAGGGGCTGTGCCAGAGAGCAACTGAGGGGAGTGTGTCGGGGAAGGACCACCGAGGGTGTGTCACTGGAGGCTACAGGGGCTGTGCCGGGGAAGCCGCTGATAGGCGTACCGGGGAAGCCCATAAAGGGTGTACCGGGGAAGCCTCCCGCAGGGTGTACCGGGGAAAGCCTGTGAAGGGAGAGAAGCAGACTTCTGTAGCTGAGGACTTCTGGTGTTGCCCTGCGGGGCCCACCGCCACTTTGTTGGGGCCGTCACTCCTTGTGGATGCGCACCCATGTTTCCCCTTACGTCTCTGGCCTAGGGAAAATTCTGCCAAATTTTCGTCAGAAATTATCAGTGTTTTGTTCTCTTTGCCTTAGTAGGGTCCCCCGTAGTCTTCATTTCCCATCACCTTCATCTGTCATAGCCTCTTTATCTTCACCCATGCGGTTTGTCCTTGCGTGACACTTAATGGCCTTTACCAAGGCTGTGCCAAGAAGCAATGCACATAGAATGCCGACGAATGAAAACACATAGTGTGCCGGGGAAACTTATTTGGAGCGTGTCGGTGAGGGGCCTCATGGGCATGCTGGCGAAGGCCGCTTGGGCTGTGCCGGGGAAGCCAAGTGCTGGCGTGCCGGTGGAGACCCGCAGGGTGTGCCGGGGAAGGCCATCATGGGTATGCCGGTGAAGGGCCAAAGGGGTGTACAGGGCAGGGGCACCCAGGACTGTACCAATGAAGGCCCCCCCAGGGCGTGCCGGGGAAGACCCATTCAGTGGGGTCTTAATCTACTTCTTTCTTCTTTCTTCTCCTCCCTTTTTCTTATAGTGGAACTTTCCCCTCCCTTTATGGTTTTAATTTCTCTTTGTCTACAGTTTGTTTTGATCTTTGTTCGTTGCACTTTGTAGATAAATGGCTGCCCCGAGTGGTTCTTTTGCTCCTGTTGCTGCTGGTGCTAGACACGTCCCTCCGCCTCTAGTGCAAGTCATCACATGGCTCAATGTTGAAGATTTGGACTGGGATCATGCCGAGGTGGCGGCCCTGGCCGAGTCCTCAGGCTTGGACACCGAAAGTATGGACGCTCGGAGGCTTGCCAAGACTGAGAAGGGTTTCACCTTCGACCATACCACAGGGAGCTACAGGGGAGATTTCCCAAAGGACAGGCACTTGCTCCGCTTCCTTAAGCAATCACGGGCTCGGGAGAGGCAAGAGTCGTGGGTTGTGAAAGCGATAGAGCACGTAGTTTTACAGGCTCGGGATAGCTTATCACATGTTGTCCCTAGAAGCATCCCAATGTACTTGGTGGGCGAAGCCCGCGAGTGGGAACCCATATTGGGGTTGGAGGCCGTGCTATCGGTAGAAGATAAATTAGTAAGAACCCCCGACTTTACTCCAGCAAAATGGGACATGGCTACGGGCCGAGTTCAAGGCGAGCAACACCGCTCCGACTTATTTTTGGCGCCGCTGAAGTGGGGTTACAGAGAAGAGCTGTTTATTTTGGACTGCCTGGCCGTCAGATTTAAGCATGAGCTGGCACTGGGATGGTTCGGGCAGTTGAAGCTCCAGGACGCCCACAGCTTCAGGGAAGGGGCCGTAGAGTTCACCGAATATGTATTATTCAACTACACCCACTCCTCATTCGGGCCAGCATTTACCATAGCGTCTACACCTCCTGCTATGGCTATTCCATTTCAAAGGGACTTTGTTGTGGAATGATTGAAGTTTTTAGCATAGAGACCAACACTTTTTACATGCTAAGTCAGACAAACCTGATTTCCATGCATTGGTACAATCCTAGTACCGAAGATACCATTAACTCAACACCCATGGCCTTTCTTATCCTATCGAAAGGGTATGACCTACACCTTTCGTCTAAGTTGGAGAAATCTGATTTCTTTGCATTGGTACAATCCTAGTACCGATGATGCCATTAACTCGCCGCCTATGGCCTTTCTGGGGTTAGCTGAGGGGTATGACCTAGACCTTCTATCCAAGTTAGAGAAACTAGATTTCCATACATTGGTGCTATCCCAGTACTGATGATAGCATTAACTCCATGCCCAAGGCCTTTCTGGTCTAAGTCTAGGGGTATGAATTAGACCTTTCATCTAAGTCAAGGAAACCTAATAAACCTGCTTTGGTATAATCATAGTACCGATGATACCATTAACTCAGCACCCATGGCCTTTGTGGTCTTAGCTGAGGGGTATGACTTAGACCTTCCGTCTAAGTCAGAGAAACCCGATTTCCTTGCATTAGTGCAATTTCAGTACCGATGATACCATTAACTCGGCACCCATGGCCTTTCTGGTCATAGCTGAGGGGTTTGACCTAGACCTTCCATCTAAGTTCGGAAAACCAGATTTCCTTGCATTGGACCAATCCCAATACCGATGATATCATTAACTCGACGCCTAGATCCTTTCTGATCTTAGCTGAGAGATATGATCTAGACCTTCCATCTAAGTATGGGAAACTCGATTTCCTTGCACTGGTAAAATTCTTATATTGAGGATGCCATTAACTCGGTGCCCATGGGCCTTTCTGGTCTTAGCCAAGGGGTATGGCCTTGCCCTTTCGTCTAAGTTAGAGAAACCTGATTTCCTTATATTGGTACTCTCCCAGTACCGATGATACCATTAACTTGGCGCCTATGGCCTTTCTGGTCTTAGTTGTAGGATATGACCTAGACCTTCCATCTAAGTCAGAGAAACCTGAAATCCATGCATTGGTACAATCCCAGTACTGATGATACCATTAACTCGCCACCCATGGCCTTTTTGGTCTTAGTCGAGAGGTATGACCTTGACCTTCGGCCTAAATTAGGGAAACCCAATTTTCCTGCATTGGTACACTCCCAATACTGATGATACCAATAATTCGGCTCCCATGACCTTTTTGATCTTAGCCGAGGGTATGACCTAGACCTTCTGTCTATGTCAGAGAAACCTGATTTGCTTACACCGGTACAATCCCAGTACCAATGATGCCATTAACTTGGCACCCATGGCCTTTCTGATCTTAGAGGAGGGGTATGACCTAGACCTTCCATCTAAGTCAGAGAAACTAGATTTCCTTGCATTGGTGCATTCCAAATACCGATGATACCATTAACTCGACGCCCTTGGCCTTTCTAGTCTTAGGTGACAGGTATGACCTAGATCTTCTGTCTAAGTCAAAGAAACCTGATTTCCTTGCATTGGTACAATCCTAGTATCGATGACACCAATAGCTCGGTGCCCATGGCCACTCTGGTCTTAGCTGAGGGGTATGACCTTGACATTCTGTCTAAGTTAGAGAAACCCGATTTCCTTACATTAGTACAATCCCAATACCGACGATACCATTAACTCGGCACCCATGGCCTTTCTGGTCTTAGCCGAGGCGTAAGACCAAGACCTTCCGTCTAAGTCAAAGAGCCCCGATTTCATTTTATTGGTACAATCCCTATGCCGATGATTTCATTAACTTGGCGCCCATGGCCTTTTTGGTCTTTATAGAGGGGTATGACTTAGACCTTCCGTCTATGCTAGAGAAACCTGATTTCCTTGCATTGGTACAATGCCAGTACCGATGATACCATTAACTCGATGCCCTTTGACTTTCTAGTCTTAGCCAAGGGGCCCTTCCGGGCTGATGGTCGTGCTCGAGAATCCATATAGCGGCATATGCAATGGTTTAAGTCGAGACATATCCACACCCATAAGGGCAAGGCAGTCATAGGCAATAACGTCGGGTCCGCTTCCATTATCAACTAGGATGCGTCGTACAGTACATTGGTTTATGGTGGCTGAGACCACCAATGCGTCGGAATGGGGCATGGTCACACCCTCCAAGTCATCCTTGGAGAAGGTAATGTTGTCTCCTGGACGGTCTGGGGTGGGGGTTCCACGTCGGGTGTCGTCGTCGTGGTTGGTGGCGCTGACCGCTGTCGCGTACCACCGCCTCCTGCTCGTGCTATCTCCCCCCGCTGCTGGTCCCCCAGAGATCATCATGATCTCCTTGCCATTGGGCCAATTGTCGATAGGCGGGGGCGTCTTCTACCGCCGCTCCGCAGCCTTGGCGAGGAACTTGTCGAGGAGGCCTCTCCGAACGAGGTCCTCGATGGCGTCCCTCAGGTTGATGCACTCGACGATGTCATGGCCGTGGTCGTGATGGTAGTGGCAGTGTTTCTTCTTGTTCCTCGTGCTCGGGTCTGACTTCATCCGAGGATGCCATTTAAGGAATGGTTCCTCACGGATTTCCATCAGGATCTGATCAGGAGAAGCTGTCAGAGGCGTGTAGTGGCGGTAAGCGCCTCTTTCCCTTTCAGAGCGGTCGCGATGGTCCCCGTCGCGTCGCTCGCACTTGCTCTGACCCTCTCGGGGAGGATCTACAGATCTTTTGCGGTCGGACCTTTCGGTCCCAGCCGCGCGACCTAGGGCCACTGTGTTCTCCTCGCAGCGGGCGTGCTTCTGTGCCAGGGCGAGGAGATCGGGAAGGGTCACCGGGGCCTCGACCCCAAGGCTGTGCCGGATGATGTGATCCCACGTCCCTTGGGTGAGGGCTGTGGTGGCGATGCTGATGTCGAGGTGTGGGATCCGCAGCACCTCCGCGCGGAAGCGAGAGACGAAGTCCCACAATGTTTCCTCCTTGCCCTGCTTAAGGGCGAGTAGGGTGACCGCCGACTTAGCTACCTTTCGGTAGCCGACAAAGTTCTCCTTAAACAGCTTCTTGAGCTGTTGAAAGGAAGATATGGTCCCGACCGACAGGGACTCAAACCATGCCCAGGCGTTCTCCCGAAGGCTCGTGACGAACGCCAGGCACTTCACCGTGTCCGAGGCTCTGTGGAACACCAGGTGGGACTCGAAGCTGTGCATATGATCGGCCGGGTCGGTGGTGCCGTCGTAGGAGGTGAACGACGGTAGCTGAAGCTTGGGCGGAATGGGGGCTTCCATTATTTCCCTAGAAAAGGGAGCATAGAAGTCCAGATCGTCGTCAATTAGGCCGCGGTTCTTCGCGGCTAGGAGGACGTCGTCCAGGTAGAGGACTTTGTCTTCTATCTCCGCGAAACGCTGGAGCCGGCGATCCATCTCTGGGTTAGAGTGGAGCGGGCTATGTACCCTCGGTGTGGGCACACTGTGGGATCGTCGGGTTCTTGAGGCCGAGGAGCGGGAGGCCTCCCGCGCCTGGCAGAGGTTCTCCCCAGCTTGGCCTCTCCTGTCCTCCCGTTGTCTGGGTAGGACGCAGTGAGGATTGGCCCACTGCTCTTTGAGCTCTTGGCAGAGTTCTGTCAAGGCCCGGAGTTGTAGTCATATCTCGTCTATATCGCCCGGGGTGACCTCCTGCTGGGGGTGAGTGGAGGAGGCCTCCTGAGACTCCCGGTGGGAGTTGGGCCCCTGATGGGACCCACGCCCCCGGTGGCTGGCATTGCGAAGGCTTCCACGGGGCGCCATGACTTCTTGCTCTCGTTTCCCACAGACGGTGTCAAGAAGTGTAATGACAGGAAAATGATTCCTAGGCCAAGTACCATCTTCTCTATTTATTTGTTGGAAAAGTCGTCTCGCGCCTGTGGAGGCCTGTAAATACCAGAAGCCAAAGAGGCATCAGAAGGAGTCCCGAGTGTTACCCCAGGGGACAACCCTTTGATGCTTAAGTCAGTGACGGAGCAATAAGTTCAGAGAAGAGCAAAAGAGAGGGAGAGAGATCGTCGTGGTTGACTGTAGGACCATAGATGGCTTCCGGTCGAGTGTTCGCCACTCCCGGTGGACACTCGGTGAGTATCCATCAGGTGGTAAGGTCGCCGAAAGGAGACTTGCAGAGCGTGGACAGGAGTTTCCTTCTTCTCTCTGTGTCGTTGGTCTAGTAGCTCTCTTCTCTGAAGTAGCGTTTTAGCAGAATGAACCACCGTGTCCCTCTCTGTCGTCTACCTCCCTTTTATATGGGGTTGTCCTAGAGTGGAGGCCTCATCCCTTAGTAGGGAAGGGTTTCTATAGTAAAGTAACATTTCTCCACTACGATGGTGGGAATTACCCGTTGGAGGGTGATTTCCTCGGTGATGGCCGGTCCCAGGGCGAGTCTTACGGCGCTCATGGGGCGTGCTCGCCCGTTACGGGGTCAGGGTCAAAGTCGTGGGGAGTAATGGTCGGTCGTCGGAGGATACCCCGGCGATAACTACGCGTGGGCCGCGTTGTAGAATCCGAGGCCTTTCCTGGGCTGGGCCTTCTTTTAGTGGGCCGAGCGTGCGTACCCACCCCCTTAGGAGGGTTTGTTGCGCTCATTCCTTTGTGGGCCTAGTGTCATTGGGCCGCTCTTGGGTGAAGTCGATTTTACCCTCCTCACTTCCCCCCTACTCTCAGTCGTCGAGCACCTAGCAGGGGGCTGTGAGTAGGTCAGTTGAGGGTGTTCCTTATCTTTCGAGGTCCAATGCCGAGTTCCTCACGTTGCGAGTGTTAGAGACGTTAGGATTGGCTTGGCGCGCAAGGCTCTTTTGGCTGTGGCGGAGGCCGTGCCGATAATGATGACCCACGTCCTGTCGCGTTCTGGGAGCACAAGTCTCGAACGGTTGCCTGACAGGCATGGTAGGTGCCTTTTCACCTGCTCCGGGAGGAGTGGCGCGACCGGTCGTGGACGGTTATAAGGGTGACCGCATGGTCTCTCCATAGTCCCATCCACGTCTGGCCGGTCGTCGATCTTCTCCGTAGGCGTCTTCCTCCTGTGCTCGGTGAGGATTCTTTCCTTCCTTGTGTTCTCCTTCTTCTGTAGCCATGCCTCCTCACAGGAGAACTCTTCTGTTGGGACACGGTGCTACGGATTCAGAGGGGGGGTGTGGACGTGTAAAATCGCACGCCCATTTGTTCCCGCCGGTCATTAAAAAATTTTCTAATTTCCTTTTTATTTAACCCCCCCACCCTCTCTCTCCTCTCATTCTCACGCTCTCACTCTCTCTCTCCCATTCGCTCCCGTTCTTTCACCCTCTTGACTCTGACTGTAGATGGAGATGACCTTGGGCAAGGTGACGATGCCGGGGAGCTGCTGAGGGGCGTGGTGGAGTGAGAATCGGTGTGGTTTTGGCGCGATCTCGAACGGCGGATTCAAAGCTGGCAGTTTGGTTCACGTGGTGGTGTTCAACGTGGTTTAGTCACCTCGGTGCTCGGTTTCTTCAGTGGAGGTAGGGAGACGGATCGCTACTTCGTTCTGCACGTTTTCCCTACTCCTGTGCACGGTTTGGTACTCGATCGTGGGAGATCGAGCCAGTTTAGTGAAAATCATAGTTTTTAGGGTTTGTAGGGTTAGCCAAAAAATGGCAACCATTCTCGGTAAAACTAGTGTCAAAATGACCGCTGGGATGTCAGTATCCCATTCCCGTAAGTTTCGTGTTGATCGGTTGTCATTTGGGGCCAGTAGGATTCCGGGAACCCCGGTGACTCATTTAAGGTCGATTCATCGTCGGAATCACCCCGATCTCGCGATTTAATGCTTGCATGCGATGTTTTTAGCCTCCAGGAGTGTTGTATCATCGTGTGGCTTTATTTCCCCTGCGCTTCGGCGTGAATGGGGCGTGGAACGGGCCGATTCGGTCGTTCCCCTATTTTGCTCGCCGATTCAGTGTAACGATCGTACCAGAGATCGTCACCCGTGTAACGGTCCCACGATAGACTGTTACATTCCGTTGGTCATTTTACGTTCTTCAAGGCTAGGTTGGTGTGACAGACTAGCATAGGACTGTCATATGGCTGTAACGCGCCTGTCTTGGTGCATTACGTTCTGGGTGTGACGGACCTGCATAGGACCGTCACATGGTTGTAACGCGCCTGGCTTGGTGCGTTACGTGCTGGTGGTTTCTGAGGACTGTGGCTGTCAGTCCCCCGAAGATCGTGTCTACCTCAAAGATCGGGTCAGTCGGTTAGCCCTGACGGACCTCTCCTTGTGCGTCACGTGGTGTAACGCCCCTAGCCTGGTGCGTTACATGGTTCGTGTTAGGCTTTTAGGCCCGTTGGCCCTGACGCCCCAGTCTTGGTGTGTTAGGTGGTGTAGCGCGCCTGTCTTGGTGCGTTACGTGGTCCGAGTCATAGTTTTAGGTTTGTTTGCCCTGACGCCCCTACCCTGGTGTGTCAGAGTAGGTAACGCCCCAATGGTAGTGTGTTATAGTCTTGTTGATTGGCTGTGATGGCTGTTGTTTGGTTCTACGTCTGTTCGTGTGTTGGCCTGTCTTAGGTTTGTATTTTAGGGCGGTGTCTCTATGTCAGTGGTTTCTGGATCGGTCAGTTCAGGTGACTGGGTGTGGTCTTTTCCTTGACTGCGATAGTTCCCTAATGACTCAATCTAGAACTGCCAGTGTCTTTGTCTCTGGTCTTGCAGTTGCTTTCCTTGACTGCCGGGTTTAGCTAGCGGTTGAGTGATAGTTCACTCTGCCCAGAGTGTTGTCGCCGTCCATCGCCCCGGTTTCTGCTTGTCTTGGCTTGATCTCGTGGTTTGCCCATGACCCGGGGGTGTCTTTTGACATCCTATGAGGGCAGTGACCATGATGGGATGACCAAGAGTGTTTGTGCATGCAGTGTGTGTGTCTGTGGGTGTCTATGTGTATGTGTCGGGTCGGGTTCCAGTCAACCCGGGGAGACCAGGGGTTGACGTGCGACCTTGTATGTGTCTCGACAGCTTTGTCCAATTCGAGACCGTGTTTCTAGATGCCTCAAGGTATCATTCTACATCGATTTACGTATCCAGATGTGTTGAGGGTTCTCGGTGTCCCCTCAGGTCTTCGCGTGTCGTTTCCTCCAATAGCGTTGTTTCCTCTGGCTTAGGAATAGATCGTTTAGTGGCTTGTTTAGCTGTCTGTGATGATCTTGCCTCTGAGTCATCTGACTCAAGGATCATTACGTGAGTAGGTCTAGTTACCTTGTCCTGAGTTGTCGGCAGTGGCTGTGCTGCCATTGGTGCTTTGGAGTACGTGCGATAGTGCTCTCTTACCTGTCTGTACTTCTGCACTCGTGTTTTGAGTCTCTGTGTCTTATGAGCCTCCACTAGTTGTAGCCTTACGGCACGCTTCGGCGTGACAGCTCTTGTAGCGGGGCACTTTCCCGATTTATGGTTCTTAGGCTAGTTTCGTGGGCCCCTCGTCAATCGTAGCGTCCTTCGGAGGGGGAATACTAGCTAGAGGCCTGGCTTAGACGATAGCCAGTGTGTGCACACGTGGACATCCTTATGAGTCAGTCTAGTCATCGGTGCTGCAATCTTAGTAAAATCTTGAATAAACCTGCGGTAATAACCTGCCAAACCCAGAAAACTCCTAATCTCTGTAACAGATCTCGGTCTCTGCCAATGAAGAACAACTTCAATCTTCATCGGATCCACAGCAACTCCATCACCGAAAATCACATGGCCAAGAAAGTGAACCTCTCGAAGCCAGAACTCGCATTTACTCAATTTAACATAGAGTTCATGATCCCTGAGAGTCTGCAGAACAATCCTCAAATGCTATACATGATCTTCCTTAGTGGCAGAATACACCAAAATATCATCAACAAAGATCACAACAAATCAGTCTAGATAAGGCCGGAAGACACGCTGCATCAAATCCATAAAAGTTGTAGGAGCATTGGTCAGCCTGAAAGGCATAACCAAAAACTCAAAATGTCCATACCGTGTGCTAAAAGCTATCTTGTCAACATCAGATTCCCTGATCCTCAGCTGGAAATAACTTGATCGGAGATCAATCCGAGAGAACACAGAAGCAGATTGTAACTGATCAAACAAATCATCGATCCTGGGAAGCGGATACTTATTCTTAATCGTAACCTGATTCAATTGCCTGTAATCTATACAGAGCCTTAGGCTACCATCTTTCTTCTTGATGAATAGAACTGGAGCACCCAAGGGAGAAAAACTGGGATGAATGTAGCCTTTTTCTAGTAACTCTAGCAGCTGTGCTCGTAATTCTCTCAATTCGGCTGGAGCCATTCGATAAGGTGCCTTTGCTAACGACGGTGTACCAGGAACCAACTCAATCACCATTTCAATTTCTCGTTCTGGAGGCAAGCCTGGTAACTCGTCAGGGAAGACATCAGGGAACTCACAAACAATAGGGATACCACTGACATCCTGTCGTGGTGCCTCAACAGCAACCACTGAAGCTAAAAATCCCTGACAACCTGCATTAAGCAATCTATAGGCTCGAATAGCAGAAATAATTAAACGAGAAGAACGGGACCGAATACCTTGAAAATAAAAGGCTGGCTTCCCAGATGGCTGAAAATAGACCTTCTTAGATCTGTAGTCAACCACTGCACCATATTGCTCAAGCCAATCCATGCCCAGAATGACATCATAATCAGCAAGCTGTAAAGCATGCAGTCTCGCGGGCAATTTTCAATCACTGATTATAATAGGCGAGTCCTCGAGACATAACAGGGTAATCATGAAATCCCCAGATGGCATTTCAACAATCAGATTGCATGCCAACGCAATCATCGGCTCCTCAATGCATGCAATGAAATCCTCATAAATGAAGGAGTGAGAAGCACCAGAATCAAATAAGACACGAGCTGTACAACCAAAAACTATAACAATACCTTCGACAAGGTTGGAAGCTATGGCTTCAGCTCGCGTGATATGAGTCACTTTGCCTTTTTGTTTTCTTCCAGTAGTAGCAGAGGACTGGAAAGAAGACGCCATAGAAGCTTGAGGATAAAATTGTTGAGACGGCGGCGGTGCAAAAGAGGCCTGAATTGAGGTTGAAACAGCTGGGGCTGAGCGACTTGAGAAAACTGCACTAGCTTCGGTCGAAGGGGACAGTCCCTAACCATGTGACCCGACTGGTCACAACGAAAACACACCACCGGCAGGGAGCAAGGTCTGCCTGGGTGGCTACCACCACACCGCACACATCCCCTAATAGAACTCTAGCGTTGCTAGGAGGAAGGAGTTGATTGTTGAACCGCATTAGACGATGCTTGCTGGTCAAACTACTTCTTGAACTTCTTCTTACCCTTGAACTTTCTGAACTGGGACTTTCCTGAAGAGGAAATACCACTGGCAATAGGAACGGTAGATGGGACCCCTGGTACAGGAGGCTGATAATAACCAGGTTGAGACGGAACTGTCAGTTGAACTGACACTACCTAAGAAGGAGCCTAAGATCTTCCCAAATCTAATTCCAGTGTTGCAGTAGCCTGATACACCTCGTTCATATTCGTTACTCGGGTCACGATCAATGGTTGTCTCAGCTCGGCTCGAAGGCCACACAAGAACTGCTCAGTCTTCAAAGCTTCATTTGTCAGAATATGGGGCGCATAATGGCCCAATTCCATGAATCCATTTCGATATTCGAGCACCGACATCCCTCCTTGCACAAGCTGTATGAACTAGTGCATCTTGTTCATTATGAGATAAGCCGGGCTGAAGGTAAGCTTGAAAGTCATAACAAACTCTGGCCAGGAAATTTGTCGGAGCGGACGGGATTGAAAGGCGATCTCCCATTCTGTATTCCACCAAGTCAGCGCCGCGCCCTGAAGTTGAAAGGTGGCGACGACATACTTTTCTGTCACAAAGTTTAATATGTGCGACATGTTTCTGACGAATGATAAAATCACCATCGGTAATTAACATTTTTCTTGTAATGTCAACTAGCTTGGGGAGGCAGAGATCTCGAGGGCGTGTGATGCATATGACATGTGCAGAAGCAGAGGCATCCCAATTGGTGGAAGGTACAGTTATGATTCTTGGTTGCGCGACCCGAGTTCTATTTGATTCTGGCACTTCTCATTCTTTCATATCCGAGGATTTCATTGCGTGTGCTGAGGAGTCTACTATTTAGATGTCTTATGACCTGGCAGTGGAGTTGTTGACGGGTGACTTTATGATCACTCCTTATTATTTAGAGAGGGTGCATGTGTGGATTGAAGGGCAGAATATGCCAACCCAACTCTATGCATTGTAGCTGAGGTAATTCTGGGTATGGATTGGCTTGAGGCCCATGGTACCGTGGTGAATTGTAGTTCGAAGAGGGTCTATTTTCAGCAGCATCGAAGGCCCTCGTTCTATTTTCAAGGTATTAGGTCTTCTTCACCCCGCATCCTTATTTCAACTATTAAGGGTCGTAGACTACTGGACGATGGATGTCAGGGATTTCTTACTTCAGTGGTGATAATTGACCCAGCACAGCAAGGGGTGGAGGACATTCCTATTGTGTGTGAATTTCTTGTTGTCTTTCCAGAGAAGTTACCAGGGCTACCTCCGTAGAGAAAATTGTCTTCACCATTGAGATTGTGCCTGGCACGATGCCTCTACCCAAGGCACCTTATCGCATGGCACCGACAGAACTAGGGGAGCTGAGAGCTCAATTGCAGGAGTTTCTCGATAAGGGTTATATTCGTCATAGTTTTTTCCCATGGGGTATATGCCCATATTGTTTGTGAAGAAGAAGGATGGCAGCTTAAGGTTGTGTATTGACAATAGGCAGCTGAACTACGTGACCATTAAGAATAAGTATCTGTTGCGTCGCATAGATGATTTGTTCAACCAGCTTTAATCAGCTCGGGTATTTTCGAGAATTGATTTGTGGTCTGGGTATTATCAGCTGCGAATTAGAGAGTTAGATGTAGAGAAGTCTGCCTTCAGCACTAGATATAGGCACTATGAATTCTTGGTGATGCCGTTTGGGCTCACAAATGCTCCGACAACATTCATGGACTTGATGCACAGGGTGTTCCATCCTTATCTGGATTGGTTTGTGGTGATATTTGTAGATGATATTCTTGTTTATTCTCAGTCTGAGGAGGAGCATGTTCATCACTTAAGGATTGTATTGTAGACTTTGTGAGAACACCAACTGTATGCCATATTCAACAAGTGTAAGTTTTACCTACGGGAGGTACATTTTCTCGGACATGTGATATCGGGTGATGGTATTTCTGTTGACCCAACTAAAGTAGAAGTAGTGATCCAGTGGCCAAGACCGAGGTCAGTGATAGAGATTAGAAGCTTTTTGATCTTGGCTGGTTATTATAGAAGGTTCATTCAAGACTTTGCTCGGATTGCTACTCCGATGACCAAGTTGACCCAGAAGCCCATGCCTTTCATCTGGACCGATGGGTGTGAACAAAGCTTTATGGAGTTGAAGAGATTGCTTACCACTCCCCTAGTTCTTGTATTGCCTTCTAGTTCTGGTGGCTTTGTGATTTGCACTGATGCCTCTATGGTAGGTTTGGGTGCGGTATTGATGTAGAATGGCAGGGTGGTAGCTTATGCATCCCACCAGTTGAAGCCGCATGAAGAGAGTTATCTCACTCATGACCTCGAGTTGGCAGCAGTAATTTTTGCATTGAAGATTTGGAGGCAGTATTTGTATAAAGAGAAGTTTGAAGTTTTTACTGACCACCAGAGCTTCAAATATGTGTTCACTCAGAAGGATCTCAATCTCAGGCAGAGGACATGGATAGAATATATGAAGGATTATGATTTCACTTTGTATTATTAGCCGGGTAGAATAATGTAGTGGCCGATGCATTGAGCAGGAAGGTAGCAGTTAGTCACTTGATGATGAGAGAGTGGAAGCTGTGGCAACATGTGCCTTTGGAGACTTTTGGGATCAAGGTAATTCCTTAAGATCAAGGGTCAGCTATTCTTGCTAGCTTGACAGTCACGCCTGCAATCTGTCACCAGGTGATGAGGCTCAACATGTTGACCCCGAGCTACCTCGTATTCTGTCGATGGCCGAGGTAGAGTTTGGTGAGGATGGAGCTGTGAGGTTCAGAGGTAGGTTGTACGTCCCGGCCGAGGAGCAGGTGAGGCGTGCGGTGCTGCGTGAGGCTCATGGGAGTCGGTATGCTGTGCACCCCGGTTCGGCCAAGGGTTCCGCCACTCCATGTGGGCGCGTTCCCTGTATCTCCCTTACGCCCGGGATCAAGGGGAGATGCTGCCAAAATTTCATCAGAACGAAGGCATAACAAAGACAGAAGAGGCAACAAATGCATGGAATGACACTCAATAAACATCCCAATCAGAATAATCCTAAGGGGTTAATTGACTTAGAATCAAAACCCAATAAAAGACAGAAGAAAAGAAAGGCCTTAAGGCCATCAAAAGGACAGGAACTGGCTTTCATTGGCCCTTCAACTCCTTCATCTGTTCCTTGGCCGGCACGCCTTTCTCCTTTTCTTCCTTCACTGCGTCCACGCAGTGCCCCAGCTGCGTGGACGCAGCCCTCCTCATTTGGCCTTCAATGGCACGCCTCTCTCCCACCAACCCTTGGCCGGCATGCCCTTTTTTTTCCTTCAAATCCTCAACGGCGTCTACGCAGTGCCCTCATGGCGTGGACGCACCGCTCTGAGTTGGGCCTTCACCGGCATGCCACCCCTGCCTTTCCTTCCTTCACTGCGTCCACGCAGTGCCCCAGCTGCGTGGACGCACCCCTTTCATTTGTCCTTCGCCGGCACGCCACCCCTGCCTTTCCTTCCTTCACTGCATCCAAGCAGTGCCTCAGCTGCGTGGACGCACCCCTTTCATTTGTCCTTGGCCGGCACGCCCTTTCTCCTTAGAATTCCTTCACTGCCTCTACGCAGTGCCCCAGCTACGTGGACGCAGCCTTCTCTGATTTGGCCTCAACGGCACGCTTTCCCCTTCAACCCCTTCACTGCGTCCATGCAGTGCCCCTGACTGCGTGGACGCAGCCCCATCCTCAGGGCTTTCTTAGCTGGCACGCCCCCCTTCTTTGGCCTTCCCTGCGTCAACGCGCATCCCTTGGTGCGTGGACGCAGCTAGCACTTTGACCCCCCATCTCCACAGAGTGCATTTCATCCAGCCCTCGGCTGGCTTGGCCCATCTAGCCATGCATGAGCCCTGCCCCAGTTGGCTAGACCATTCCATGTACACTGACCTCAAGTCAGTGTACACTGACTTTGTTCTGCACGTACACTGACCTTAAGTCAGTGTACACTGACTTTGCCTTGCATGTACACTAACCTCAAGTCAGTGTACACTGACTTCGTTCTGCACGTACACTGACCTTAAGTCAGTGTACACCGACTTTGCCTTGCATGTACACTGACCTCAAGTCAGTGTACACTGACTTCGTTCTGCACGTGTACATCGACCTTAAGTTAGTGTACACTGACTTCCTTTGGCTCATACACGTACTTCTCCTTCCGTCCCACTGGCTACGTCGACGCCTTTCCCAGGCTATGTGGACGCAGTGACCCTCTTGTCGTCCTTGGCCGGTACAACTACCCCATTTCCTTCCTTCAGCGTCAACGCATGACTCATTGCGTGGACGCAGCTACTTGGCCCCTTCGCCCGGTACACCTAACCCTTCTGTCCCCAACTGCGTCAACGCAATGCCTCACTGCGTGGACGCAACGGTCTTCTGGGCTTCCTTGACCGCCTCACCCTCCGTCTCACCGTCTTCCCCTCCGTCTCTCTCTCTCTCCCTTCGCCGGCACGCCTCGCCGTCCATCTCTCTCTTCCCTCACCGACACACTCCCCCACCCTCTCACCCTCCGTCTCCCCCACCATCCCTCTTTCTCCCCTCTGTCTCTTCCTCCTCACCGACACACTCCCCCACCATCTCTCCTCACCGTCTCTCCCTCCGTTCGTCTCTCCCACTATCTCTCCTCACCGGCACACTCCCCCTCCGTCTCTCCCACCGTCTCTCTTTCTCCCCTCCGTCTCTTCCTCCTCACCGACACACTCCCCTACCGTCTCTCCTCACCGTCTCTCTCTCCGTCTGTCTCTCCCACCGTCTCTCCTCACCGACACACTCCCCCTCCGTCTCTCCCTCATCGTCTCTCTCGCTCGCCGCCTCCATCTCTCCCATCGTCTCCCCTTCTCCCTTCCGTCTCTTCCTCCCCCGTCTCTCTCTCGCCATCTCACCTCTCTGTTCCTCCGTCTCCCTCACCGACTCTCTCTCCGACCGTCTCTTTCTGTCTTTCTCCCCGGCACACCCTTCGCCGGCACACCACCCCCCAACTCCTAGCCCGATACACCCTAAACGTAGTGGATAATAATAGTAATAATAGCAATACAAATTAAAAAAGGGGGGATAATAAAGGGAATAAAGGGATAAATAGATAAGTAATGATAATAATAATAAAAAGGGAGGTAATAAAAAAATTAATAAAAAATAAGAAAATATGATAACCCCATTGCCAAAAGTACAAAAATGATAATAATGATAGAATATCCCATCCCGTCTACCAACACCCCCCCCCCCCCCCAACCGACGCACTCGGGGGGCAGGATCACCCGGGGGTGGGGGGAAGGGGGGATGGTCGAGATTTTTGACCACCGGCCTTCCCGTTTGTTTAAAATAGGAAACCTCTAGATAGGATTCTAAGTAGTGCTAATATGCTATGAATGCAAACGGGAAGGGGATTGCGAAGCGAAAAAGGAAACACCGAGAAGGAGAGATCAAACTCAAAGGGTGGCCAAGCTCATGGCTAGCCAGAAGCGTGGTTCGGAGAAGGTGAAGAGTAGTCCTGGAGCCTCAGAGCCTTACTCCAAGCCTCAACTTTTCCTCGCTGGAGAGTTGTATCAATCTCCCTGCCACCTTCATCTGACCTGCAAAACAACACGAGAAGAAAAAACTCTTTCTCTCGAGCTCTCCCGGACCACCAACTCTCCTCTCCAAAATCTAGAATCCAACCTTCCGACCCCCCTCCTCTATCATCCCCAGAGGAGTTTTGTATTTTGGTGCTTCGTCTAGAAGCCTCGAACGTCATGGGATTGATCGTGGGCGATGAGGGGAGAATGGCATGGAGCGTGGCGGGAGAACGGGCCACGTTCTTTGACCAACAGTTGCAGGAAGGCGGACAGGGTCCTTGCCTTCTACCAGGGGGTAGGTGGCCAGGTTAATGGCCATCTAGGATCCTGGGCGACCAATTCGATGGCCTTCTAGGTGGGTGAGGGTGGCCAAGGGTTGGGCCTTCTAGCAAACTAAGCGGCCATCTTAGTGGCCTTCTTGATGTGGAGGGCGGCTAACAGTGTGGCCTCCAAGGAGATGAGGGTGGCCATCTGATGCGGGATGGACACGCGACCTGGGACTCTAGCTCGCTGTTCGTCCTGAACAAGGGAAGCATGGGATCATGCGCGGTTGAGGAACTGGCAATGAGTCGGGTAGTCGGCTCTTCCGTGCTTATACTCGGATTGAGTCACGGGACGGGTCTCTCTCTCTCTCTTCGCAGCGGTGATTGAATGTAAAACGAGCTATTATCCTATCACATGCAGCGGCATATAGAAAATATACGAGTAAAGCAAATGCTAAAGAGAGGAGCGGAGACGATACCTCCACGCTCCGGGCGTGGGGAAGACGACCCCGGCCAGTTACGGTAACTCCCGATTAAAATAATTTTACAATAGTTACAAAAGTTAATTTCTTTGCCCACTCCACGCAGAGAGGTAAAGGGCTACAGTGGGTCCTGAGAGGACCGGCCCTGAGTTGACAGGCAACAATCTGGAGGTGCATACGGGACGAACTCGGTCTCCTAGTCTGACTCGGTCCTGCGCCAACTCGATCCTGTGCCGACTCATTTCTGACTCGGTAGACAGCAAGTTGCGACTCCCAAAGGGACATCGTGTCCCTGAGCTCTTCTGGAGGTGCCACTTGGCTGGATCATCGGCGGGACATCCTTGATCGACTTCTGGGAGCGGCGGTCGTTGAAGTTGACGTTTCATTTTTAGAAGTAAATTTTTCGCAGACTGTAAAATCAGACTTGCACAAAGTATAGATCTACACACCTCGATGGTTGGAATTTTTGCGATCGGATACGGAGGTAGATCTAGGAAAGACTGGTTCCATTTGAAAGAAGACTCCAAGGGCTACAACATATATTTTTTTAAACTCAATCCAGTAAGCAGATTGGAAAAGACAAGCTCTGTGGATTGCTATTTTATTTCTGGAACTGATTACATACACCTAGGACAGACAGGAATCTGCCTGAATATGGTGGTTGACTAGGGATGAAATGATTTTTGTTGTGACTGAGAAAAATATGAGAGATAGGGGAGGACGTTAGGAACACCGAGTAATTTTTTTGATTTTTTTAAAAAATTTTAAGGTGGTTGTAAAATTCAGACGATGGGATACTATCCTGTGGATCTACAAAAATGATAGATTATAGGGGAAGAACAATAAACCTAGGATAAATAATAAACGAAGGATTTCTAGCTTGCTTTTTTTTGTGGAGGATGGGTGGAACGTGGGGAGAGCACCCTCCAATTTTGAGCACGATCTGATCTCCTAATGGAGAGCTAAAAATCATACACTAAGGCTCTATCCTGATTTAGATAGAACTCCAGTGTTGTGGCGACGACGGTGCGATGGCGACACGAACGGCGGCGGTGGCAGCAGAGAATGAAACAAGAGGATGGGGAAGGGAGATAGAATGGGTCTCACACCCTAGAAGATCAGAGGAAGAGGAAGAACAACAGGGGGGAGGGAGGAGAAGGTGCCCTTGGGCAATGCTCTTGGTAATTTCACAAAATTTTCTTCATTAATTCTTACAAGACACTTATGGGATACAAAAAGGTAGGTGACCAAGTCACCAGGACCTTACCCTCTGAAAAAGGCCAATCCTCTGAACCATCTCTTCCTCACTCTGAATTAGAAACTCCACCAACTCAACCAGAAATTTTGATGGCCGACCATATTCCAGCTCCATTCCATACTGCACCCTCTGCTGCTGGCCAATCTACATCTAGTGCAGTGCTCCTTTGGGATCCAACAATGGCTGCGTCTGACATTCCCTCTACCTCGGCTCCACCACCACCTTCCCATACCACACCATCTTCCACTTCCCCTGAGCTACTTGTGCACATATCCACACAGCTTTCCTTCTTACTCACTCAATTCTCTTCCTTTCAAACCTCCATGTCTGAAACAATCGGTCATCTAGAATTGAGGGTGCAAAGGTTGGAAACTCAAATGAAAAGTAGATTTATTTCATAGCAGCAACATTCAGCTCATGCCGCCAGTTGCTTCAACAGATTAGTGGGCACTCTGGGTCTTCTCTCTACTGAAGCCGGGGCATTGCAGACACAATTGCTAGGTGAGCTTGATAGAGTTGATGCCTCCATTCAGCAAATCGACTCACAGCACAAGGTCACTATTTTCGAGATTCAGAAGCTATGGCTCTCATATGCCCACCTAGTTGAGAAGCTGAAAATCTTGGAAAGGGAGTCTGCTTCAATCCTTCAGCAAAATTCTGAACTAGCAACTAGTCAAATGGTAGTTCATGCACAGCTTCAGGACATGTTAGAAAAGCTACGTATGATTGAGCAGCAGTTAGCTCCATTGCCTCCACCAGGATCACCCCGTACCTCATCCTAGGTTGCATATCACCCCTTCTTTTGCTGATGACAAAGGGGGAGAAGGGTCAAGGGTCATTGTGGTTCATGTCACATGTAGGTAGGCAGAGTTTATGGTCTTTGTTAGTATTGTTAATCAATCAGTCAGTCTTTGTCAGTAGTGTGGTCATTTTTTGTGCACTTTGTGCTGGTATCAGTCATCCATTGTAAATCTATGTCAGTCTTTTGCATTTAGGATCAGCAATGTAAAGTTTTGAGAATCAAGCAGTGGAATATTCTGATTATGTAAATGTTGGCTAAGTCAATGAAATGCTTTTTGGATGAATATAATCTCTGGCTCTAATTGCTACTGTTTATTGATCACTTATATATTAATTCCAAAGGCTTCACAATGACTTATAGTTGTCATCACCAAAAAGGGGGAGAGTGTTGTGCGCCCCTAGTTTTGATGATGACAATCCACAAGTCATTGGAATAATCACTCAAGTATGAGTTCAAAATTTCTCTGAATTACTGTTAATAAGAAATTCATCTTACAATGCTTAAGGTACCAATGTTGAATGCAGTCCATGATGAATGCTGAAACACACCTAACAATGCTCAAAATCTTGGTGGAAGATGCAGGTGAATAATGTGCTAAATGGCTCAGTCTACAAAGGAAGTTGAGTAATTTCAATTACTCAATGAAGCTACAAGGCCTAGGCTGAAAATGGGTTCCTACTAGGAAGGCATCTGTCGACACCCAATGCACTAGAGGCCGACTCTGGAGTCCAGCTAGACTCTGGACTAGGATAGGTGCCGACACAGGAGTGCTCAAGTGTCAGCTCTAGGACCACATAGGGAACAGTAGGCTTTCTACCATCCATTGGAAGTCGACCATTGACTTGGTCATGGTCGACCAAAATCAGACAGACTGGATAAAATCCTAAAGAAACTAATTATGGTTAGTAGCCCTAGAAATATGGACAGCTATTGCTGAAGGCATGTGGATAGGCACGTGGAAAAGGAACTTTAGCTGATTGGGTTGCTGCATCAGATGGAGATTCGGTCAACCAATCATTCGAATTGAGAAATAGGATTTTAACCTTCGCCCTAGAAATCCGCAAGGAATCTGGGAACTGGTTTTTGAACGAGCAGCCAGGGTTTTGTTACTCGCGCCAGCTTTCAAAAGAGGCTGGAGGAAGCATAAAAAGAAGAGGAGAGATAGGAAAATGTGAGGATGAACTGAAGATTGAAGAGAGGTGGGCGAAACTACTATGCAGGTAACAAGTCATCTAAAGCCGTGGGAGTGCAGGTCTTGAAGCTACTGAAGACAACTTGCTGAAGACTCCACTGATCTTGTGGTGCACGGATTCGATTGGCAGAAGACTCTTGAAGTCTAGGGATTTCGTACCAGCCAATCTTTCAATACCTACAGTCACACTCTTAGATGTGTTGGAATTCTGAAACCCCATGGCTCTATTCTGATTTCTTTCTTTTTAATTCATCTATCTGGTTTTAGTATATCAAGCTGTGAGGCAGCATCTGGAAGCAGGACGAGAAGGTTATGCTCGCTACTTTTCAGCTTCAGGGTGCAGCATTGATGTGGTGGAGTTCGGAGTGGGAAGTCACCTTCCGTTCCCGACCACTTCGTCAGATCACCTGGACAGAGTTCGTGACTACCTTCGAGCGTACCTACAGTCCGGCCTGTCTTCGCATGGATAAGATGCACCAATTTCTGGATCTGGTGCAGGGTGAGATGACCGTGTTGCAGTATCGAAACAAGTTCATCGAGTTGGGTCGATATGCGCCGCATATTATTGCTGATGAAGCCTTGAAGACCGAGCAATTCCTCCGAGGTCTGTGAGCCACGTTGAGAGTGCCGCTACTTACGACCCGTGTTCATGTTATGGATGATGCTTATCAGGCAGCAGTCGTGGTTGAGATCGATTTGGTGAGGTCTGCAGGATTTTCTCAGTCCAGTGTTGCTCAGCTGGTTGTGTCATACCAGTAGTCCTACCAGCTATCAGCACCTGGTGTTCTGTCTGTCATGGCTACTTCTAGTAGTCCTTCGAGGCAGATGTTTCGAAAATCTAAGAAGTGTTTCAATCGTCAAGCATCTTCGGGTTTTGTGCAACAATAATCGGTGTCTCCCGATTCAGTTTAGCAGCCTATTCCTCCGTATCAGCAGCGCCATGAGTTTCAAGTGAGTCAGCTGAGACCATGTCTGAGGTGAGGTGGTAGCCATCCTGGTGTTCCCTGTTCCTTGCTGGTGGTTTGCTATCGCTATGATCAGCTGGATTACGTTATTCGAGATTGCCCAATGAAGTCAGTTTCGACGCAGTTCTCATAGGTCACCCAGCCGCAGCAGTCGCAATTTTGCCTTCCCACACCACCTCAGCCTCAACCATCATTTTTGAAAGTTCCTGCTTCTTCCCAGCAATCTTCTGCAGCCTCTAGCCGGAAAACAAGGAGCTGGATCACGCATATCACTCGTGCAGAAGCCATTGTATCCAATCTCGTAGAAGGTACAGTTTCAATTTTTGATCATCCTGCTCGTGTGCTATTCGATTTAGGTGCCACTCATTGATTTATTTTCAAGGATTTCCTTGCTCGTCTCGAGGAGCCGGTGACCGAGTTGCCTTGTGATCTGTTCGTTGAGTTACCCTCCGGAGATTTCATGTCCACTCCATTTTGCCTGGAAGATTCTCCTATTATCGTTAGTGACCGGAAGTTGCCAGCGAAGTTGTATGCGCTGCAGTTGGCCGAGTACGATGCCATTCTAGGCATGGACTAGTTAGAGCGATATTGTGCCGTGGTTGACTGCAGATCCAAGAAAGTCTACTTTCAGCCATGTGGGAAATCAGCTTTCCATTTTCAAGGTACTTGATCCTATTGTTCTTGTTTTCTGTAGTTAAGTGTAGTTTGCTTTCAGTTTCCTCCTTGTTCCTCCTTGTAATTTTGAGGATGAAATTCTTTTAAGGAGGGGGGGACTATAGCACCTGTGATTTCGTGGATCCTTAGTGGGTCAAGTCTAGAATTTATTCTGGTGATTTCAGGCAATTTTTATAGATTTTTGGGCTATTTTTGGGCATTTAAACGAATTAGTTAAAGTATAAAAGTAATTAATTTGGCCAATTTAACAATTTCAATTTTAAAAAGATTTATTTATAATTTAAGGTTATTTTTCAAAAAAATAATAAAATCAAAAATTTTATAAAATATCTTCACCCACCCCTTCTCTCTCCTCTCACTCGACGTTCTCTCTCTCTCTCCATCGCGATCGCTCTCTCTCATTCCCACGTTCTCTCTCCTCCACTCCCATTTGCTCAACTCGCTATCCAAACGGACGCCAGTCAATGCGTGGGAGGTACCGACGGAAAAGGCTTGATGCGAGGATCGCGTTGGTACCCTTCTTTCCTCGGATCGTGGAGCGTGGAGACGCGTGTGAGCTAGAAGACAGTGTGGCCACCGTGGCCCGTTCGGCACCGATTCACAATTTTCGCCGCGTAAAAGGTAGGGGATCGGACTCCTCATCTTGCCAGGAATCCAATGATTCCCTCTGCTTTGCCATCCATCGCCATTTTCCTCATTTTCTGTGCATTCTTCTTTTGGGAGATTTTAGGGTTTATTCTTGATTTGTGTGCCTCTCTCGTTTAATGGTCCAGACAACTGCTGATCGAGACTGGAGAGGTGCCGTTGGAATGGTCGCGTCACGAGGATCGTGCTAACGTCCTCTGTTCCTCGATTTATGTAATGTGGATTTGAGCCGGGTCGGGAGGCGCCGTTTCTCCCTCACACCGATTCGTGGTCATATCGCCGCTTTCGCCATCGTCCAGGTAGGGGGATGGATTCTCTATCTCGCTAGGAGACCGCTAGTGAAAGGAGAGGGGGTGCATCGAGAGAGAGAGGGGGGTAGGGAGGAGGAATCATTGGAGAGGGTGTGGGCGCCCAAAATTTGGCATCAATAAACTTCCCACAGCACATCAAAAATGAGTCTCCAAGATGCATCGCTGCTGGGTCCACCTAGATAGCTCGGCGGTAAAAGAAGAATATGAGGAGGACTCAACAGCTGAGCCCGAAAAAGCCCCTTCATCCGCCAACAACTCACGCCCAAGCGGGTGAACTAAAATGACAGGAGGCTGAGGCGTTCCTGAATAAACACACTGCTATAGGCTTGACCACGAACCCCTAAGTAGCGAAGAGCATGACAGAGGGCTCAAGACTTCTGAGTCCCCGAAGAAGATCAACGATTTGGACGACGAGGGGCGCGTCGTCAATTCACGTCCCAATGAATGAAATGAGCCCTAGGTTGCGAGGGCACGAGGCTACCTCCCGGAGGCAGACAATCATGAGTCGGGTCGCAAAGATCGGGACATCAAAAGGCCTTAAATAGCAGGGCCATTATGCCGCTTAACCAGTGGCAGCCCCAATTAATCGGTGGTTTCCAAGAATCACTTAACCGGTGGCAGCCCCAATTAATTAGTGGCCCCATCTAGCCCACTTAACTGGTGGCCTCGTCTGGAGCCTTAACCAGTAGGCCATATAGCCCACTTAACCGGTGGCCTCGTCCGGACATTTAAACGGTAGGCCCCTATGGGCATTTAATCGGCGAACCTCAAGGAACCTGCATGCACTACCGGATCCATATAACGCATGTGCATATCTTGACTAATGAGTATGCATATACACACCCGCATGAGCCCGCATCAAAGGCCTCGTATGTAAGCAAAACCCTTTGGTGCGACAGACTTCTAGTATATAAAATGATAGACTGTAAAAAACTGGACCCCATTTAGTCGGATGCTACTACTATGTGTGAGTGTGCAACTCCACCTCGTACCAGAAAGTTTTCTCGCATAAATGAAAATTCTCTCACACGCGCATGTGCACACATATGCATATCCCTTTACCTCACAGGCAGAGCCCATAACTTGAACAAATCTGTCAAAAGATCAAGAAGAAGAGAATTCTACTCATGGTGTGGGGCAGGTTAACATGTCTACTGTTTCGGTTGATTGAATTGAATTTTCGGCCAACCGAACAAAGGTTGTGTCACTGCGTCGACCCTTTCACCGCCTGCGGCCTCCCTTGATGGCCAGTGCATCGATGCAACCTTCTCCTGCGCCCACCCATTGATCGCCAGCAGCCCCTCTCTTGGCAACCAATGTGTCGACGCAGCCACCACTGTTAGCCCCTTGCCCTTCTCATCGCCCGTAGATCGCCAACCTTCCTCTCACCTTCATATGCATTCATGCATGCATTGTGATTTGCATTAAAGAGGTTGTAATTGAAGTGAAATGAAGCCAAACAAAAAAATGGATAATAACAAAAAATAAATAAACGATAAGACCACCCTAAAATTTAATGGTATTCGATCCTGGGCAGTCCCCGGATCCTGTGCAAGGGGGGAAAACCAAAGCTGCCTCACAGCGTGGGCTTGGACCTCGGGGGCTTTCCTCATTATGGCCATGGCCACGTGCTACTCCGGGCTGACAGCCTATCGAATTGGGTTCACCCCCCATTGGGAATTGATCCCGTCCTTCATGAAATCAAGCATTAAGCATGCCATGCTCACGGCATACATTGGCATGTACTCCGTGCCTGTCCTGTGCATTCTCGAGCCGGGTTATCACCCGAATACTAAAGGGCCAATACACGGCCAACAGTGAGCTAAACCGTTCCGGTGATTTAATAAATGAACATATATATATACGCCAACTTAAATTCTCATTATCATTTTATTTACTCATGTAACTAGCATGGTTCTTTAGGCCGTGGGGTGTTGGCCCTACCCAGGCATTACAGACTATGGCCCAGGCAGGCACAGGGGCAAGGGCTAGTGACTTACATCATAATTTCTAGAGTTTAAACCCTCCGCATTTCTATGGTTCTTCTAATCCAGATGAAGCTAGAAAACGAGGAAAAGGTCTTGTTAGCCACGTTCCAACTAGAGAGAGACGCCCGTTGCTGGTGGGAGTCTGTCGAAGCAATTATAGATCCGGAGCAGGTGACATGGGAAGAGTTTGTTGAACACTTCAACAACAAATATTTTTCAGATAGAGTCCAGGAGAGGAAGGCCTCCGAGTTCGCCGCCCTCAAACAAAGGTCCCTCACGGTGGCAGATTACGAGGCACAGTTTTCCCGACTATCTCGGTACGCTAAACACTTAATTAGCACCGAGAAGATGAAGGCGAGAAGATTTCTATCCAACCCACATCCTCATGAATCACATGTAGATACCTCTTTAATTGTTCCTACCAAAACACCAATGACCAGAGCCTTACAATTCTACATATCAGCATTCACTCGACACCACCATAAAGAAATAAAAGTATCACCACAAAAACCAAGAAATCAACCTACAACAATTACAACATACTCAGCAGAACCACAAACACAATGTCCTAGAGAAAAAAACGAAGAAAACAAACCAAACAAGCCCTAAAACATCAAACAGGATCAGGAATGGGTGCTCACCCACAAAAGCTCGATCAAAATCTTCGTCAACCCGGCCGTCCCCTCACCCTTAAACTACTGTGAGTGTGTGTGTCAGCAGTGATTAGAAGAAAGCGATATACAACATGTACAAATATTAATGGCCACCCCACCACCCTCCCCACCTCCCCCTCCCTTAAGTGATCAGAGAATTAGCATCACCATCTTCCAAGTGCTTCGAACACTTTAAAGAGGGGACACCACGGCACATCCCAATCAAACTAGTTAGCAGCTGGCCCCTGTTCTTCCGTTTTCTCAATCTCTATACGAGTAGCTATCGGTCTTGTTATGGCAGAGACACAGATCGATTCGTTTCCGCCCTCCAGTGCTGCTCGATGTCGTTGGCAATCCTCCTGGCGTCTATGGCCGCACCTAATATACCACGCTTGGTGAAGCCCACCGCGTACAGGCCGCGCTCCCCTTTCCATCCATGGGGGAAGGGCGTCCGCGGTAGCCCGTCCTTCTCCGAGAAGAACTCCCTCTCCTGCCAAATTAGAACACACATCAATATTTATATATATATGCATCTTCTCTCTGCAACTGCAAGTGGGCTTATGAACCCTGCCGCCATCTCCTAGAAGACACACAGTGTTGCCCCAGTGGCGGTGCTGGTGTGCAACGGCGAGAGTACTGCATACCTTCAACCAGGAAGGTACATTGCTCCTGTAACCGGTCGCCAACACGATGGCGTCGAAGTCCCCCTTCCTCCCATCGGCGAACTCGGCTCCATGAGTCAGCAGCCGTTTTATGGCTGGGCAAACCTGTGGAGTTCAACGCGAGGAACCCCGTGGTGATTAAAGCAATAGGCCACCAACAAAATGACACCGAGAGTAGTGGATGGCGCTGTGGGCGCCGAGGACGGACCTTTACGTCGCCGGACCTGATCTTTGCCAGCGTCCCGACGTCGAGGACGGGCGTCTTGCCGGAGATGGACTTGAGCTCGAGGGGCCCGAGCCTGGGGCGGTCGATGCCGAGCTGGGCGGTGTCGCCGAGGGCGAGCCGGGAGGCGAGGAGGAGGAGGCGATCCACCGTGCGCACTGGGAGCCACTTGAGGAGCCACATGGACACCCCGAAGGTGGATCGCCCCAACATCTGCCGGGGAAGAACGTGCACCTGCCGTGACACACCCACGCATAAAAATTAAAAGAAGAAACAACAGGAAAAGGGTGCAATAGGTGCATGGTGATGTAATGAGCTGTTGCATGATGTGCATCCTAGACAGTTTGTACACGGACACGGGCCCGATGCCCTACCACTACGCTCTCCCATGCCGTATGTTGCTGATAGCACTGGGGTGTGTCTGGCAGGCCACAACTTCGGTGCAGTCTCATTTTCTTATCACCAATTAATCTACTCTCATGAGAAGATTTATTATATATATTGGGTAAGGGGACGGGGCCCGGAAGATACCTAGACAGTGGTGAGTGAGAAGACAAGAAAAGGAGATTATTGGAAAGAGATGGGGGAGAACAAAGGATGTTGATATGTGGAATCAAAATTTAACTCAGAACATCACTGTTACCTCCATTTTTAATGTTCTTTACCAAGAAAGAGGTCACTTTGGTTATGGGACTGGGGACCCATTGCCAATGTGCAAGTTTCCTTCTTGGTACATGCTGTTGTAATTCTCTTCTTGGCTGCACTGCGCCACTGCCATTGGAAGAGCAAAAGGATATGAGAGAGAAGACTGGAAACAGCTGTAGGGGAGACAGATGACGAAGTGGAGGGAAGGAGGAGATACTCCCGCGTGCCCGGATGAGTCCCAAGAAAGTGAAGGGATTGGAGAAAGAAAGGCCCGGAGCTCGTGGCCATGGCAGCTTTCTAATGGGATCTGCGACTGGGAGCTGATCACAAGCTCCTGCATCACCTTGGGTCCGGAGTCCGGACCTGTGTGTTGAATCGGCCACAATATTCATGTAGGCAGGCTTGCGCAGATATCTTTCTCCGCATGCTAAACTTTACTTAATGGGAGAAGAGTGCATCACAGGTACCTCAAATTAACCCCAACAAGAATGACACGAGAAACAGTACATAAAAAACACAAAAAAGGACGAGGTGCACCGAGCGCGAGTCTTGCCTTCTTCTTTGTTTAAGCAGCTGGAAAGATCAGAACATCGGCCACCATAGCATACTATAGGAGTTCAAATTTAGGTGAGCGACAGAGAAAAAAAGGTTGGGGGAAAATGATGAACTGAATTTGAGCTGCTTGGATACTTCCTTATATCTATTGTATATACCAAAGAGATGTGGATGGAGATGGTCCCTTCTATGGTTATGTACTTTTTATCCAGTCTATACTCTACATATGCCATGGGATTCCAACATTAATGGACCGTGAACAAGTGACAATGTGAGGGAATTAGAAGCCACCGAGGAACAAGAAAATGATAAGAATTTAAAGATGTTAGTATTAGTGTTCAAAAACCCTAAAAACCAACAATGGGTTGATCACGGAAGATCGAAATTGGCTTTGGTTGGATTCATGATGAAGCACAAATTAACCTACTCGATCCCAATGCTCTACATTTGTGTATGTAGTATGAGAGTGTCCTTGTGTTTTTCCTTGTGTATGTTAGCATATGCACGATGTTCACGAAGTTTATAGGTAGGCCGAGGGGAGTGAAGGTATGTTACTGTCTAGTACGTACCGAGTCTCTAACAACAAGAGCGGGGTGAGCCTCGTGGTTGCAAAGATCCAAGCAGACCTCCATGCCTGAGTTGCCGCACCCGACGACGAGGACCCTCTTCCCTCTGAACACCTCCCCGCTCCGGTAGGCGCTCGTGTGCACCACGGGACCCTTGAACTCCCCCATCCCTTCGATCTCCGGCACCACAACCTCCGCATTCTCGCCGGTGGCCACCACCAGCCACCTGCACACGTACTCTGTCGTCTCCGCCGCGTCGTCCTCCTCCTTGCCCGTTCGCTTCGTCATCACCCGCCAGAAGCCGAGGTCGTGGTCATACTCTGCGGCCACCACCGTCCTGCTGAACACCGGGCTAATGCCGAATCGCCTCGCGTAGGCCTCGAGGTAGGCGAGGAACTGCTGTTTGGTGGGGTATGTGGGGAAGAAGGCGGGGAAGGGCATGTGGGGGAGCTCGCAGAAGCGCTTGGGGAGGTGGAGGCGCAGGCGGTCGTACGTCCGGTGCTGCCACAGGGAGGCGACGCAGTCGGACCTCTCCAGGACCAGGCTGGGGACGCCTTTCTCCTTGAGGCAGGCGGCGACGGCGAGCCCCGAGGGCCCGGCGCCGACGATGATGGGGCCGTCGACCTGCATGAGCCTCTCCGGCCGTGGGCCGAAGGAGGCGGCTCTGGGGGCCATGTGGTTCCGGGGGTCATTGTACTTATAGAAGGGGTCATGGACCCTCTTGCCCTCCGCCTCCCTCCAGCAGTCCATGGAAACCAAGAGAACCGTATTCGACCGCGCACTGCGGCCACTTCCAGCGGAAAAGATCGAGATGGATGCACAACTACGTACCTTATCAGCTCGGTGGCAGGAGCAGGAAGAAGGGGAACAGGAGTGGCTTGTGGCGCAGAGACGGGGGCTTCACTACGGCTACCCAATATATCCTTTGTCGACAGGATGGCCGTTGGTGGGAAATTAGGGCTCTACATGGAGGAGGCGTGTGTTCTTTCTCTGGCTTCTCTCCCGCTGGTTAGGATTGAGTTTTGGGTGAGAGTGATCTGCATCTCTGGGTGCGTGTGCTTGTGTCTGTGTCTGAGTCTGTGTACGCGAATATCTATCTCTATCTCTATCTCTATCTCTATCTATGACCCTATCTATCAAGGTATCCCCGAGGATCAGGTCGAGAAGAACAACTTCCCCGTTAAACGGGGAACAGTAGACTTCCTTAACTACTCTCTCTCTCTCTCTCTCTCTCTCTCGATCTCGATCTCGATCTCGCGTTTTGCACCAGAAACGGAGGAGGGGAAACCCACAAGAGGGAGGCTACAGGCAAGGCAGGCCCTGTGGCTCGCGTTAGGAGAGTGTAGGGCAACGAACTGAGGGCGGTGTGTGCTGGAGAGCCCTTATAGGGAGCAACAACTGCATTGCCCTACCGCAATATTTAACGTCTTCCCCATGGAAGCCCGGTGCCATTATACAACCGTCTCATCCACAAATATCCATTAATTGGGCTACCAACCAGATAGACCGCGACATTATATAAAACATGCCTGTCATTTGGCTACGGGGGGAACTGAAGAGGCGTGGCCATGCAGAACAAAAGTTCTATCCAGAAGAAGTCTGCACGCCGGGACCCAAAACACGGTGTTCAACTGTGCACTTTGGCCCTCGGGAATATACCCTCTCTCTCTCTCTCTCTCTCTCTACACCACAAAGATTCACCATCCCTCGCTCTCACGTACTTCCCCGGCTACGTCTCCCCGCACACGCTCATATCTCGACACAGCATGCCCAGTTTGTAGTTGCAGAACTGGTCATTATGTACTACTACTGATCGTTCTCTGTAAGCTTCAAATGTTCCCTCCGTATTTGTATGCGTTCGCCCGTGCAAACTCATTTATGGACGCCGGCTTTGTCTCGATCACCCCACCAGGCGAGCTACTGGCAATTGTACTTTCTGGGATGGTTTCCGAGCGTAAGTAATTAGCTTAAGAAGAATCAGCAATATTGATATGTAATACTTCGAATAACATGATTCATGACTAAACGAGGATTCCCATGGATGCAAAAGAGACGTGAGGCGCTGGGCAAATTAAGTCAGCACGACCTCTTTATAATGGTAAAAGCATTCCATAGTATGGAATACACGAGTAATATTTTGTGCATCGAATATGATGTGAACAATAAAGATTTTGTCATGAAAAATTGCATCATGTGAAGAGGATTACATAGGGTACATGAACATGTTTTATAGATTATTGACATGTCAAGTTACAGGCTTTTAATCAAGGCTTAATTTTTAAACATACTAGATAGAAATTGACGCCTTCCTCTGTGGTCATCCAGTAATGGATGACTCTGTGGGTTGGCGCCCATTGCAGAGAATGGCGCCTGCCCATAGGGTCTTCCATTAATTAGTGTCCATGGATGGAAGCTAATTTCATGCAGGCAAAACACAAGATATGACATACGTATAGTGAGAAAAGGACGACCATGTGCATTGTCAATGATCAATGGATGGCTGGGGTCCTGGTCGCCCATTCAAGAATGGGTGCCTAGTCCCTGGGTCGCCCATTAATGGGCTCCCAGTGCAGTGGTCACTAATTCTCTATTTATGAGAAACTGAAAACAAATGCTAGCAGCACTATATAATCAAGAGAGATGAGATGCTCATGCATGCTACCAGTATTTACTACGAGTTTAGCTTAATCTTGAGAACACCTACCTCTCTGTGGTTGATGTGCGCCAAGGGAACCAGAGAAATAGCAGAGGAAGAAGGACGCAATAGCCTTAGCAACTGCAACAATAATCTTAGTAGGATGAAGTGCCCAGGAAGGAGACTCTTCACACGTAGGAGGAAGATGGAATAAGAACAAGCTTCTTCACATAGCAACACAGGAGGAGGAAGCACAACCCCTTTCGAACGCAAAAGCAGTAATAGCCCATTCACGTTAGACTATGGGGTTGATTTATAGGGGAAAGGAGCCATTGTGGGGGACGAAGGTCATTGAGAGCAAGGTCGAAAACCTTCCACACATTTCTCTTTCCCTTCCCATTCAGCAGCCGCCTGCCATATATTGTAAGTGAAACCCAAATCTCAAACCATGCAACGTTCGAACATGCATATGGGTTAGCCATTGGCATGGGCCAACAGTGGTATTTATAAGGCCTATGCCTTCTTATCCTGTTGGGTTCTAAGAGGGCCCACATATATGGTTGGATATTTGAACATGGGTTGTTTTTAAGGTCCATATTAGGTATATGGGTATACGCATTTATTTTTTGTTGGCCTCCCTGTACATATAGTTAAGGGGTTTTGAAGCGAGAAAATAGTTAGTGGGTTTTCAAGGATTATATGTTGGGCTTATGTGTAAGATCTCCTATTGGTCCCCTTTTGAAATAGGTTTTAAGAGGTTTTATTTAATATTCATATATCTTGATATATCACTGTAGAGGCAGGAAAATGGTTCCTATGTCACGTACCACCTTCTCTATTTATTGAAAGGGAAAGTCATCTCACGCCCGTGGAGGCCTGCAAGCACAAAGAAATAGAGGGCGTTAGAAGGAGTCCCGGGTGTTACCCTATGGGACAACCCACTGATGCTTAAGTCAGAGACGTATTAATCGAAGAATAGAGGAAAGCAAGTGAGGGAGAAGGAGATCATAATAGAAGGCTAAAGAGTCGGGCAGGTCCTCCAAACGAGTGCTCGCCATTCCCAGTGCTCACTCGGTGAGTGTTCGCTGGGTGGTAAGGCCGTTGGAGGGGAGCTTCCTTTGAATACGGACTGTAGTCGCTTCCCTCTCCCTGTGTAGTAGGGCTAGTAGCTCTATTCTTTCGTGTAGTAGTTTTTGGCAGAATGAACCACCGTGTCCTCTTCTTAGTCGATGTCCCTCTTATAGGGGTTGTCTTGGAGCAAGGAGCCTTATCCCTTGATTGGAAAAGGCATAGGTGGGGGAATAACACTTTCCTACTATAGTGGCGGGAGTTTCCCATTGGAGGGCGATTACCCCAGCGTCGGCTGTTCTCGGGGCGTGTCATATGGCACTCGTGGGGCGTGCTCACCCGTTATGGGGTCAAGGCCAACGTCGTGGGTGGTAACGGTCGGTCATCGAAGGGTCTTCCAGTGATCACTATACTTGGGCCGTAATCTTAGCGTGCTGCAGAATCTGAGGCCAAGTCAGATTGGGCCGCACCTTGATGGGCTGTAACCGCTAGGTGCCTCTTGGGCGTGCTGTAGAAGCTGGATCAATTTGGGCCTACCGTCGTTGGGCCGATCTTGGGTCAAACCAGATTTACCCTCCTCAATCACTAAACCCATTTGTTATTTATTAAACCTCATATACGCGCCCTATACTCAATGCCTGGCATTTATGGGGTCTGATCTGGTCCTGGGGAGAGCACCCGAAAATACTTGTGCCCGAGGGAGTTGAATGATCAGGTGTGGCATTGCACCAAAGTACTTGTCTATCTCGAGACATTCCACAAAGTTCTTGAATCTACATGACCCATGAGATATGATAAATACTGGCATCACCTTGCACTGGGAGTACTTTTTTATAAATGAAAAAAATTCATGAGGCTCATCATGAAATTATACTTGCGTGTTATATGACTTTCTAGAACATAGCCTTTATGGTTATGAAAAGTACATTCTCGATACATGCTAGTACATTCTTGTTACATGAAAGGCCAAACTTACATCAATACTTCATTCTTTCTTGATCGTGTTCACTTATCTTGTTCATGCCTTATGACTAGTGTTGTTTAGGTTTTATCCGCATAGTTTATCACATTTTCATTATCTTACCTTCTAAAGCTAAAGTGTTAATTACTTAAACTTGCCTTCATGTTGATACGAAGATACTTACTGGGTAAGTGTGCACATTCCTATTTTTCAATCTTTTCAAGAAACTCTAATGGATCAAATTCAGATTATTCAAATGACAGATCCGTGGGTGAGAGCGAATGATGGACGAGAGAAGCCCTAGTTTGTCAAGACTCATGAGTCTATTGATGGTCAATGAAATGTTATGATTAGGAAATTTTATTTTTCTTGAGTCTAGAATTAAGTGTCAATATAAACCTTTGATTTTATTATGAATCAATAAAAGTTAGATTTTTGAGTACATGATCTTGTGTTCACTCTTATGTGAATGAATGTTTAGCGCTCTGATTATCATTTTAGCGTGAGGCTTATCTTGCCAGCTGTTCACGTTCCTGACTTAATTCTGCTGCATATATCAGGAGGTGACAGGAGGTCTGGGTCAAGAGAAAGATATAGACATCAACCCAACAAGATGTCAGAGTCAATAAACCTTGTTCAGACAGTAGGTCTGAGACAAGGGTAGAATATGTAGTTGTGGATGTCGACCTGATGGTACATTAAGGTATCCCCCTACCTGAAACACATTTCAAACCTCACCCAAACCTAGAAATGGTGATCAATCCCATGGCCGGCTTCTTATGAATGCGAGCAGGGCCGCCCCCGCCTCCGATTTAGCATGCCCTCGAGCCTCCCCTCACCGCATGCCGCTGCCGTAGCTCCGCCTCCGAGCCTCGCCACCACCGTCGGCCGCCTGAGGTGGGAAATAGGGAAGGGGAAGAAAGATGGGAGAGTGGGAGGGAGAGTGTGTCGAGAGTGAGATGAAAGAATGGAGGGGGAAAGGGGGGTTTAGGGTTATAATTGTAGCAACCCTGATAAATTATAGGAATAAGAGTTCTTAAATAAAATTAAGACAAATAAAATAGCCAAGGCCCAGACCATACACACAAATAACACACATACATTCATGGGCCTTACACTTAGAGGAACCCATGTTGGCCAAGGGAAAGGGCGGCCCTTGACAGGGCACCATTTTAAAAAACAGAGCCCTCCAGCATGGGCGCTATTTTCCAAGGTTGAAAACACTCAACAGGTGTCTTTGTAAACAGTGAAGGGTGCCCCTTATGATGGCACCATTTCTCTGAAGGGTGCCCCTCACCTGGGCACTATATTCCTTCAGGATTTGAAAAGGAAACCGGCTGACCATGTTTTGTTCTAACTGGGACACTAGTCTCTGTTGGGGAAAGATCAAATCAAAGTAGGATGATTATGAGGAAATTAGATACCAATAGGATTCGTGCTCAAGTCCCGTTAGGATTCTAACCCCAAATTCTATAAATACCCTACTCTATCAACAAGCCCCGACTACTGCTTCATCTTCCTCTGGCATTATGTTCTATTTCACCAATTGCTTCTTCCTGCTACTCTTCTTTCTTTGCCTCTTGCTGAAAGCCTACTGCTACTACCTCATTCGATGACCCTGTTACTAAATCCTCTCTTTCTACACTTACTTCTTCGACTGTGCATAAAGAGAAGAATCCTCCTTTCTACTGTTAAGCTATTGCTGCTGCTTCTTCATCAACAGAGTCTCCTATTTCTGTTGCTATGAAGTTGCAGTGGCCTTCTCCCTGTATCTGTCGATTGAAGTAGCCGTCAGAGAAGCCTGCGCTTTTCTCTGGTCATCGTCTTCCTACGGTTGCAGTTGCTGCTATTGCGTATCTTCATATTCTCTTCTCTGTTCGTCAACTAGAATCAACCCAACCAGGTAGGTGTTCTCAAGTTCTAACCCAAACTTGAAATCAATAAGTCCTATGCATGCATGTAGATCAGTAAAGGTTAGAAAAGTGACTTGCAATTTTATGTATTAAAGTTTTTCTGAGTTATAGGGATATAGCGACCCAGTCATGGGTGCCATATTGATAAAACGACCCTCTACATGGTCGTTACTCCTTTGAATATTTAATAAATACTCATGTTTAAAATTTAATAACTTGGTAACCTGATGTCTAATAATAAATAAATAAAATAATAATTTAATAGAAAAAATAGGTCCACAAGTCTGGCACATCTGGTGGGACTTTAACTTCCCTTCATCTCTTCATCGGGACTAAGGGCCTCACAGCCTCCCAATAAATGATGTTTGCCTATTTTGATGAATTTCAGGTGTTGTCTTCACCAGACCTATGGGAGAAAAAAGTCAGACTAGGCGCAATTATCTCTACGACCCCAAAGATACTACTCCGAGGCCCCTGTAGCTTCCACAAGTCTTGAGGGCCACTGGCGGAAAAGGAGGAAAGAAGAAAGGAGGGGAAATCACCTCCCCCCTTCCCTATGAAGAAGAAAGAAAATAAAGAAAAAATAAAAAAAAAAGATAAAGAATTGGCGAGAGAGGGTTGTACGGCCACACCTGTCGATCCCCGTGCTGAATAAATATTACCATTCTGGGATTGGTGCGGTGGAGCGAACCACTCATCCCCTCCCTGAGGGGGTGAGTGCTCTCCTGCGCACCCACCGTGGTCTATTATACCAAAAACAAAGAGAAGAAAAGAAGCACAAAAAGAAGAAAATTGGCAAGCTTTGCCGACCAAAAGAACAAGAAGAAGGCCGGTGGCCCGCACAGCACTAGGAGGGTCTGAGTCTGTGGTGCAATGCCCCAGCCCATTCTACCCTCATGTTGCCCGTATCTGGCATAAGACGGCCCCTCGAATGGCTATTGAAAGGTCAACTACCAATGAAAGAGGCAAACCCCTTTGCGGGTATGTCTGCAAAAAAAAAACAACAACAAAAAGACAAGAGAATGGGGGCACTTCCTCCCGCAGGTCGTAAGTAACATTCAGGGGGCAAAGTCATGCCCAAACTCATGAGTCCAAAATTAGGACACATAGAATAAACACAAGAAAAGCACAAGAATAAACCACCTTGCGAGTTGGCGCCGCTAGCCGGTGTGAAGTGATGTCGGGCGAGCCGTAGCTGAATAAACAAATACGACCGATGTCAAGGCCAGTAGAACCATGATGGGATTATTGAAGAGAATCTCCAGGAGATACTCTCTCCAAATTAAAAGACCCAATAAGCCACAACTATGGCTCGGTGGATTCCCGCCCACTGCGGGGGGGGTGCTTTATGGCAATGTGGCCAAGCACGGCTACGATTCTCGAGGAGAGTATGCATCCACCCCACCATGGGGGCACAAGAGGCAAGAAACTGCACCCTAACCTGGGGGCAAGTGAAGAAAAATACACCCTGGCTTAGGGGCATTTGAAGAGAAATTCACCCTCGCCACGGTGGCATATGAAACAAAAGCTACACCCCAGCTTAGGGGCATTTGAAGAGAAATTCACCCCGCCATGGGGGCACATGAAACAAAAGCTACACCTCGGCTTAGGGGCATTTGAAGAGAAACACAGCTGACCTGGGGGCATAAGGAGCAAAATTGAACCCCCACTCCTGGGCCATAAGGGGCAGAATACACCCCGACTTTTGGGGCATGGAAGCAAAAAAAGGGGCTACACCCCGACTTGGGGGCATATTTGAAAAGAAATACACCTAAGTCCTGGGGCATCGAAGGCAAACTGCGTGGGCATTAAGGTCCCACCGGGAATCATAGAGCTCACCCCAAATGTCAGTCGTCAAACCATTGAGCCCCATAAGTGGCTGGAAGCTCCTCGATCAGAAGGCCTCTCACATGCATTCTATGTGAATAGAAGAGTAGCATTTGAAAGAGGGAATACAGCAGTTGACTCCCTAAGAGGAAAATATGAGCCGGTCATCCTGACCATGGGTCCCCCCGAAGAAACAACCAAGGCAGTCAAGCCGACAAAGTGACAAACTCTACTCCCTCGCCTGGGGATCTCAAAAAAGAAGAAGAGGAGAAAAGAAAGATAGTTACGAGACAGGCATGGTCTTTGCACCCGCCTCTTCACAAAAAAGAAGAAGAGAAGAAAAGAAAGAAAGTCATGAGACAGACATGGTCTCTTCCCTTCGGCCTGTGGCCATCCAAAAGAACAAACAAAGAGACATTTCTCGTAGTCGGCATCGTGACCTATTGTCTAAGTTGGTGAATACTCTAACTTTGGCTAGGACGGCCACCCCAAAAATCAAAGAAGAAATCCTTTCACTTTGGTCCCCCTAGGCCAGAGAATTAAAGATGAGACCCTTTCACTTTGGTCCCCCCGACCAGAGAATTAAAGAAGAGACATTTCACTTTGGTTCGGATCCTTTCCCCGGCTAGAGAATTAAAGAAGAAACCCTTTCACTTTGGTTCGGATCCTCCCCCTGGCCAAAGAATTAAAGAAGAGACCTTTAACTTTGGTTCGGATGCTTCCCCGGCCAGAGAATCGCCCGCTGACCTTCGGAACCGTGACAGGACGGTTCCTCGCAGGAGTTGCCGACAGCAACGATGCAGGCGTCACACCTGACGTTGAGCCGCTCGAAGGATATGTGGAGTTCACCATGTCCGCGGCCGCAGTCCGAGTCACGACTGCGGATCCCGTGCCGGTGACACTGTTTCCCACAGCCATTCGGGCCGACCTGGATGCGGACGGCTACATCTCGCACAACGGCTCACAGGGCATCACGTTGCTGGCCACAGATGACCCGGCGACGAACCCGACCGACCTGCAGTGGAAGGCGTCGTTCTTTCTGAAGCGCGGCAACAACGCGGCGGTGTCGTATCCGTCTTTCAACTTCGCGCTTCCTGCGGGTTCGACCGTCGATCTGTCTGTGGTGGCGCCGCTGGTTGAGCCCGCTCCCAACACCATCATCACGAAGGGTGACAAGGGAGACAAGGGTGATCCGGGCGATGCAGGTACGCCGGACATCCCCGGAGGCACCACAGGGCAGGCTCTCGTCAAGGACTCCGACGCCGACGGCGACTTCAGTTGGCAAGATGTCGAGGGCACTCCGGGCGACCCTGGCAAGAGCGCCTACGAGGTCGCCGTGGACAATGGGTTCGTCGGAACCGAAGCCGAGTGGCTCACATCCCTGCACGGGACCGATGGCGAGGATGGCACAGACGGCAACGATGGCCACACGCCTGTGGTGCTGTGGCGCAACTCTGGCGGGTACATACAGAACCAGACCGACGGTGGCGAGTGGACCAATGTCGTGGCGCTAGCGGACATCAGCGGAACAGACGGGATCGACGGCACGGATGGGACCGACGGAACAGACGGTGACGATGGCGCTTCGGTGACCGTGACCATCCTGGACGACGCAGACCCCGACCCGACGGACAGCGACCCTCTGCACATCTACATCCGTCCTCAGGCGTAGCCATGGTCAACATCCTCGATCTCCGCGCAGCACGATCGGTGCAGTTCGGCAACACATCATCCCGAGAGGTCTGGCATGCTGGTGTGAAGATCTGGCAGGCGCCCGAAGAGCCTGGTGTTGTAGAGCACACGATCTTCGGATCGACCATACCAGCTTCGCTCACATCGTACAATGACGGCGTGACCAACTACTGGACGGGGATGCAGTTCTACACTACACCCGAGTTCCCGAGCGGCATGGTCATCACCAGAGGACGGATCCTGATTCCGGAAGGTTCCATGCACGAAGGACAGCCATACAGCATGGCGCTCAGCAAGAGGGATATTGGAGACGGAATCCTCCTGCCGGAGCAGAGCCCTTCTGCCCTGGACAGCGGGTTCGCAACCAACGGATCGAAGGCTGATGGCATTCTGGACATTGGATGGAACGAGATCGAGTTCACCGGAGGTCCATACACACTCAATCCTGGAGACGGGTTCCTGGTCGGAGCGCTGATCAGTGGTGGTTCCGGATATCTCTACAACTCGGACTTGGGAGTGTCGTACTTCGAGTCGGCCACCGCACCCGGATTCAGGCTCGCCGAGTATAACCGCCGATGCGAGTACAACGGCTCATGGTCATCCGCAGACTGGTATGGCCTCGACGTTGTTATCAGCGAGGCATGAGCCCGCAGTAAACTTGACAGAGCACCAAGGACACACAACACTAGGAGGGAACATGGGCGGCAAGCCGAACCCCGGCACCAAGAAGGATCGTCGTCTGAAGAAGAATCGGCGTTCCTCCAAGCGCACCAAGAAGGGCAACAAGTAGCATGGCCGACACCACCCTCCAGACGCCGTATGCAACGGCGATGCCCTATGTCGTGTTGGCGGCTGGAGGGTGGGCGTCGACGTACGACTCTCAGCGTCTGGCCAGCTACGACCTGTACGACGATCTGTACCACAACGATCCGACCCGAGTGCAGATGATGCTGCGCGGCGGAACGGTAGAGAAGGCCATTCGGATCCCGACCGCTGCCAAGATCATCAAGAGCCTCGCTCGATACGTTGGGAAGAACTGGGGATTCAACGTTCTTGCAGCTCCCATCGTGGCCGATCCCGACGGCGAAGAGGCCTCTGAGGACCAGATTGCGGCGGCTCAGCTCGCCTATGCGCAGCTGTTCGCCAGAGAGCGCATGCTAGCGCAGTTCCGCGCTGGTGTGCCCGAGTGGCTGCGTCGTGGCGACTGGTGCTGGATGGTCAGCGCAGACTCCAACAAGCGCGAAGGACGCCGCATCTCGGTCAAGTGCATCGACCCGCGCCGGTACTTCCCGATGTACAACGATCCGACCGACCTGTCTCGGCTCACCGGTCAGCAGATCATCGAAGAGATCATGATCGGCGAGACTGCAGCCAGCTGACGCTAAGCCGAAGCCTATTTATCCTTGCATCAACTCAGAAATAGGAACCATCGTCCCAAACCTTGAACGACCCAACGGCCTATCTGTGTGATCAAGATTCCCCTGGAACTATCACTATTTTTGATAAAGGAAAACTCAAATTCCAGGTTTATCAGAACCACAAGGTCCTTGATATATGCTATAATAGCGTAAGTATCACATAACTAACAATGCATACAGGGAGAAGATACAAAGGGGGAATGATGTCACCAAAGATCCCCATCACTTGAGATCTGCATAACCTGCTCTTTCCTATGCTCAAAAGATCATCAGTTCAACGCAATTCATAACACAAAATAATCGCATCAAATAATCCAAAATGATAATGATAAATTCCAGAAATGATGCCCTGCTAGGAGGCGCTAAACCAATAAATGACGACAGCCCAAAAAATCACTATTCCCATTCATTGTTCGATTTGGAAACGGATTACAACTGAAGAAAATGATGCCCACTTATAAGGCGTTTATTAAAGGACGACCTCATGCCAGGCATTATTTAAATAAATGACGCCAAAGCTCCAGTCGTCAATTGACTGTAACTTCTGGCATTCACAATCCTTGTCGGCAACGGAACAGCAGAGGTTTCCTTTTCCAATTCGTATTGGGGTTCATCGAGATCTGGAGCAACATCCCCCGCCTCTACGTGATCATCTTCCTGTCGGCGATCCTCGTGGCCTCGCCGGAAATCGGCGAACGCATGACGTCCGCCACCGGGCTCGCGATGTCGTCGGTGAAGATCATCATCCTGATGCTCGTCCTTGTCTCCTATTCCTGGATACCGCTGACCTACTACATGCGCACGGCCACGTACCGGGAAAAGAACCGCGAGTACGTGAACGCCGCCCGGCTGCTCGGCGCGGGCAACACGCGCATCATCTTCCGGCATATCCTGCCGAACACGCTCTCTACGCTCGTCACCTTCATCCCGTTCAGCGCGATGGAAGTCGTCTCGCTGCTGACCGCGCTGGACTACCTCGGATTCGGCCTCTCGCCGACCGAGCCGACCTGGGGCGAACTGCTGAAACAGGGCACGGAGAACTTCGACAAACCGTGGATGCTCACCTCCGTCGTCGTCGCGATGATCCTCGTGATGATGCTCATCTCGTTCGTCGGCGAAGCTGTCCGCGAGGCGTTCGATCCCCGCAAACACACGACCTACGCATGAGCGCCGGAAACGTCATGATTTCAATCCGCGCATTATTCGGTCGCGTCGCGTCGACCCTCATCCCGGGAGCGCGGGCGGCCCGCCCGCATGAAGGGCGTCGTTCGCGGACGGAACGGACGACCGTTCAAATCCTGTCGGCGCGCTTTGTCTCGCTTCGCTCGTGCGGGCGGGCCGCCCGCGCTCCCGGGATTCCGGTCCTCCTGCTTTTCGTCTTCGCCGTTCCGTCATTGTCCGCCGCCTACACGGTTCCGGACATGAAACCGGAGGATGTCGTCACGACGCCGCTCGCCGCCGCCTATTACAAGGCGCACCCGGACCGGTTCAAATTCCTCGCGCCGGCCGACATCCCGAAGGGTCTCGCGTGGACCTCCGGCACGGAGCAGCCGGAGTACGCGTCGTCGGAAGCGAAACGCGGCGGCACGCTCGAAGTCGCGATTCCGGGCTACCCGAACACCCTGCGTCTCTACGGCCCAAATGCGAACCACGGCTACCGGGGCTACATCTACGACCCGCAACTCTTCGCCCCGGTCGGCTTCCATCCGACGACGAACAAGCCGGTGCCCGAACTCGCGCTGTCGTGGGCCGTCTCGAAAGACGGACGCACCTGCTATTACCGGCTCGATCCGGCGGCGCGCTTCTCCGACGGCCAGCCCGTCACGGTCGACGATTATTTCTTCACCGTCTTCCTTTGCAGCCACCCGTACGTGAAAGACCCGTTCTATCCGGACTGGTATGAGAACGAGTTCGAGTCGTTCACCAAGTACGACGACTACACGATGGCCGTGACGCTTCCGACCGCGAAACCGGAACCGTTGAAAATGGCGACGCTCCCGCCGACGCCGCGTGGATTCTACCGCGATTTCGGGCCCGATTTCCTCACGCGCTACAACCGCCGTTTCCAGCCGACGACGGGCCCCTACATCATCCTGCCCGGCGACGACGTCTCCGAGGAATCGCTCACGCTCACGCGCGTGGACAACTGGTGGGGCGACCGGAAGCGCTACCTGCGTCACCGGTTCAATCCCGACTTCGTCCGGCTCACCGTCATCCGCGAGCAGGAGAAATCCGCGCGCCTGTTTCTCGACGGCAGATTCGACCTGACGATGCTCGCGAAGGAGGGAGTTGGGCTGGACAAAAGGAGAGATGAGGCAAACTCCCACCTCATCATATATATATATATTTTTTTTTAAAAAAAGGGGGAACTTGTCGCACATCCAAACTGAGCAAATACCTTGGGTGTGCATGTTCAATAAGACAAAGAAGTCTTTCTCCGTAGAGGCAACCTTTTGCATGCAGTGGGCTTAGGTGTATCTTATATAGAAAGCCCATTATCGTACATTTTGTGTTGAGCCCATGAGGATCATGAAGACGTTACAGTCTTGCATAAGAATTTAGGGACTGTGGTTGTACCATATCATCTTAATTGCAACTTCTCCTTTTACTGGTATATAATCACATTTGACTTGTTCTGTTTAGCAGGAGCAAGACATGGGATCCACTTCACAGGAATGACAAATACATTCTAAAAATTAATGACACATTGCGTGAGAAAAAAAATGTATTAATTGTTACGGGAATGATATATATTTTTGGGGATGGTGTATAGCATAATTAATGTGACAGGAGCTACCATGAAAGTTCATATAACTTGTGATCCACGTGCGCATGTTCTGCAAAATACACCTCATCATTTCATACATGTTAGATTTGGAGAGGATGCATGCGAACAAGTGGACGCTAATCCTGTGCAAGGCACACATGCGGTCATGTGGATGGACGCACACACATGTACATGCACATGCACACGTTCTCGATCGCATCCGCATGCACATGCAAACGTCCTCACATGTGCAAATCTTACAGCTCGAGTGGTTGGTGGGCCGAGGCGTCGCAGTCGAAGTGCAGATTGGTCCAAACTGCTGGAAAGGGAGGCTCCGTGGCCATCTCCAAGCCATGTAAACCCCCCCAGCTCTCCTTGTTAGAGGAGGCCCATGAAACAGGCATGCCACTTCACCCTCCAACCTTTTCGGGTCCCCATTCATGGCGCAACACTAGTTTCTCTTTGGCCGTGTGTACCAAACTTGGGTACCCACACTCATGAGAGTCCTGTTGACATGTGTACGTAGCGGCAGCATAGCGAGAAATAAAACTAGAGTTGTTGCCGATCGAGATTATTACAAGTCATGTAACTAATTATCAACTCAATTAAAGGTCATGTCAAGGGTGAAATTGGTCGACTTGGGTCAGATTCTGTTGATTTTAACACAGTTCAGGTCGAGCAGGATCAACAGGATGGCCCTTCAGTCTGAGTGCACCATGCCCATATGATCAGACTGCGCGCTTTCATCGATCCTTACCCGTCTTGGAGCAACCGAGCAGTGAGTGACAACTGCTTTGATGGGCCCACAGATGCGGCCTAAAGACCTAAAGTGGACGAGAGAAAATAGCCCATCTAGCAGGCCCAACCACGGCAGCCCATGGGAGACGACAACTTGGGTCACCCCATCTAGCAGGCCCAATATTCCTACGGGATCGCCCAACTCGGCCGGATAGAAGTTCCCATTGTTGTTGGTCCATGTTGGTCAGCGTCCGTAGCAGGGTTAGTCCAGGGCGAGTGCCAAGCATTTTCCAGGACGTTTGGCCTTTATATCAAGGGGCCGGCATTCCTCCGGTGCAGTCCTTTTTCATGAATTTTTTAGATACGAGTCTCACAAGTTACCTACTAATTTGGAATGGAGCCCACGTCTCCATCCCAGTGCCCAAGAAACTCAAGAAAAAAAACTATTGTGAATAGTGAAAATTTTGAATTTTCACTATCCACGTCGATTTTTTTTCTTAACATGCAAAACACGTCTGACGGGGGTGCGGGCTGCATGCTTAAACAACTTGACATGGGACTCACGTCTAAAAATTTCAAAAAAAAATTACACCGCAAGTATTATTCTTGTAGGATTAATAGTCCCACGTTGGAAATCCTAAGTTTCCTGCACATAATCTAAGGGCGCATTTGGAACGGATTGAGAGTGAAGAGATTTTTTTCAAAATCTCTTAAAGTGAGAAGAATTATTTTTTGACAGATTTTAGAGATTTTTCAATTCTCTTCCCTTTCTCCATATCTTTCTCTAAATTTTGAAATCTGTCGTAAAATAAAAATTGATGAGATATTGAGACATTTAGAAATACTTTTAAGATAAGAAGAATTTTAATAATTGGAGGGTCCAAAATTCCTCTCCTCAATCTGTTCCAAATGCAGCCGAAGAGCCAAGTGTATATTACTCATTGTCCTGTCTTCCATTTTCTTTGGTTTGGTATTGACTTAGGCATAGGGGAGTCTCCTCGGTCAAGACTGTGGGACAGCTCTCACCTCCTTCATTCTTCGCAAACGTCTTCCTTCAGTCCATCTGTTTCTTTTTAAATCCCAGACGATCTTCTCACACCTCATGCAGAATGACACGAAGTGTTCATTCATAACCCAAAAGCAGCACGAGGTGCAACAGTGTCAGCACATACAGAGAATGAGACTACGATCCTCAGAAAGAGTACAATACATCTGTAGCATCCCAGAGTCTCAAAACTCAACGGTTCACTCTCCACGAGATTCCGCAACTTATACAGGGAAAAAGTTCACGTGGATCATAAAACATAATTCGGGACCCACGAAAGCGTTCCAAAAGCTCTTTAATTCTGATCTGAAGGATCTAAGGTAATACATCCTCTCCTCCTTTTAGAAATTTCATCCTCAAAATTTATGGAGCCAACAAGGGAATAGGGAAGAACAACCCAAACGTTGGCTATGCTCTCCAAGCACCAGCCAAACCTTGAACACTAAGCACAACAACACGATAACACGAAATCATGATTCTCAAAAACACAATTCAGAGGAACACTACCAGACCATGATCACAAACAAGAACATCATGCTCCGGATCTCAGGGCAAATCGATCCGCAGAGCAAGCACGACACACCAAGGAACACAAGTCTGGCACCACCGAAATAGGGCATCAACGCTATCGTCTCACAAGGAAAGGAGACACGACCCATGCCATGAAAAAAAAGTCACCGATAACATAAGCATCAGCTCTTCACGAGGAAGACAAACATCCTAGCTGACTGCTCCAACCATCAGCTTCCGTGCCATAACGACAAGTGAAACTGGCACATAGAACGCCAATGACAGCACTGGACCATAAACACAATCGAGTCAGTCCTCACTCAGATATTACATCCGATTCGAGTCACATGCTAACTCTACCACGGTAGAAGAGTACAGCACAACTAACTGACAAGATCACAGTCCACACAATGCCAAATTCAAACTCATAGGGAACTTCTCCCCAGCTGAACACAGTAATAAACCAACAAACAACCTTGACAACACCAGTAAATCCCCGGCTCCGTTTTGAGCACAGAACCACGGGACACAACTACAAGTTGGGTCACATCAAGGCACAATTACAGCTGACCACACGGCTAACAAGGAACTAGCCATGAACAGCTTATCAGCAAGGAGCCACAATAGCACTCGAAAAAATACATCTCTAGGACCATGATCATGTCTCGAGAGCACAACTTCCAAGAAATATAGAGAAAGAAAGGGCAGTCAATCAGCATCTTCTGCCAACAGATTTCCCCAATTCTCGAAATTGCCAGTGCCAAGAACCACACGCCACAAGTAATGGCACGACAACCAACAACATCAAGGCACATATAGCCAAGATAAAGATACACCGAGGAAATAATCCTCTCAGTTGGCCAGAGTCTTCCAACCAACGATCCTCGACCAATGGGTTATAATCCCACACACTTCCGCTGCGCACTGTACACAACACACAAGGCAAGAGACAACTCGACATCCGCATCTCAGCACACCTCTCGGCGCCATCACAACTTACGAACTGTAATGTACCACGCCTCGAGTACCGATCCTACTAACATCCGATCACAAGTCACCATAGTCCAAACCATCATGCTAAGAGCCACAGCACAAGCCACTAAGAACACCAATCTCAGCTTATTCTCGCATCTTGAAACGATTACTAAACCTTCACAGCACAACAACTGCCAAACACGGCACACCGAACACGGTGCACAACAACCTCCAACACACAAACTGGGGTCCAAAGATAGGACACCGCCAAAACAAGAGCAGATCAAGTTCAGAATTAACATAGTCTGCACATAAGTAGACATAGGACGAAGGCTTCACCGAGACAGCACTTCCAGAGCTTACCTTAGAACGACACCACAAACAAAATGAGAAAGATCAAGCTCGTCTGATAGCAGCTCACTAGGAAGGAAAATCCTAGGTTCGCCCGAGCACTCTCTCAATGAGGCATCCAAACAACCACCTCAAATCACAACCTTAACACCTCAGGGGCTGACCAAATCTCAAGTGGAACGGCCAAAACAACATAATCTCTTCAGGAGAACATACACAGCCATCTCACCAACAACAATTCCCATCAGCCACCTGAACACACCACGGAAAATACAAATGTTGCACCACAGATTCACATCTACTGCAAATTCCGCCCAGCGAAGTATAACCAAGACCAACATCATGACAAAAGAACACTCTCCGTCACATCCGGACAAAAGCAAAAACCACCTCGCATAGTGCCAACACAGCACATGCAAGCGCTCACACAAAAAGCAAAGTGATAGAGAGAACATAAAATCTATGTCAACTGTCGACTGTACTGGACCTTACGAACTCTGAGCACTGCAATATCTTGAATTCCCATGTACTAGTACACATCTCTCGCAACACAAATCGCTAGTGAGAGAGTTTTGTCACCCATTATGAGACTATGGGTAGGAAATTGAGGTCGATTTTACTTTGTTTGACATCATTAAAAATATTGTTCTAGGATGGAATAATGACACATTGTCAGGAGTGTCATCAAGTGTGAATCAACTCTCACACACAGGTGATTCGCCTTACTGTTTATCGATAGCATGCAAGATGAGACATTGATATTCACAGACACTTTTAAGGGAGGAGTCAACGGAATATCCCAAATATCATGATGTAGATGCCGGCTTAAGCTATGGCCAAGATGAGATAGGACGGGATCAACCATAAGGATATAGCTACTATACCATAGAGCCTGCGAGAGTCAGACTAGTAAAGAGGTGCTTATTCAACGTGACTGACTTGCAAGACTCGAGTTTCGAGACTCGGTTTAACTGCGTAAGTCATTCCTAGACAGGTTGGTGTGGTGTCGTGATTTTTGTAATGACACTCCCATCATGTGCTGGTGGAAGGAAACCGCATCATGTGTTTCATGCAGCACGTACTATATGACCGATGATGAGTAATAATGAATTGATCTCTTTTTCATCATTATGTGAGCTCATGCCTTATGTACCCTTAGTGATGTGCAGTACTATGCCATGAAAAAGAAGCTCAATATCACTACTTTAGCATGTTTACCTAGGACGGAGGTTGATACCGTCTAAAGAGATATATCTACGAAAATGGTCAAGACAAGTTGGACTGACATGAGCAGTATAGGGAAGATATCTTACTATCACATCACATTTTACGGCTCATTTCTGCGCAGAAACTTGATTGTCTTTTTAGTGATAGAGGCATAAGTGGAAAATGATTAAAAGATTGACACTACCTGTTGTAAGAGATCCAAAGTGTCAAGTCCAATTGATATTGAAAAGTCCGAGGTACATGTGGAGATAGTTTAAGTGCTCCGTTATTATGGCGATGACTTAGTGGACCACTTCACTAGTGTTCGAAAGAATCTCGTGAAAGTCAGTTCTATTTCTGGTATGACCACTGTTGTCATAACATTTAGGATGAGGGACATGCATAGTTACCCCATATAATGCACCGTCGGCCATAATGGGGAAGTGAGAGCTGTTGCAAAATGGGTCAAGCCCATTGGGCGATGTCCAATGGACCGCTCGAGTTCACACACACAGGCACTTAGACTCGCCCAAAAGGTGATGGGCTGCCCCGTGTTGGTCACCTTCCTTGGATCTGCTCACCACCCCCAGTTGGCCCCCGGTGTGGTCACCTCCCTTGGACCCGCTCACCACCCCTCACTCTCCCCTATCTTTACCATCTTTTAGCGCACGTGGACACATGGAAGGTACTCGAAGAGGCCATCTTTGAACCCTTTTCCATCGCCTCCCATTTATCCTCATCCTCCCTCACCTCTCCAATATAAATACCCGCTTAGGGGGTTAAGAGGTAGCGTATTCTCTCCTCCTCCCATCGTCCTTCACACTCTCATCCCTGCTCTCTCCCTCTCTCATATAAATGTCTCCTGTAAGGGGGCATTTAGAGTACGCAAACTTTGGGGTCTTGGTGGTCCGATGGGAGTTTGTGAAATATGTGAAGATGTCGAGAGGCTAGTGGAGGTGAGAGAGGATGGCTACCCTAAGGGCTCTCTCCGGCAGCTTTGACGAGATCTTATTGGAGGGACCAGAGGAGACGCTATTGGCATTAGGGGTTAGTGTGTGAACAAGTGTGGTGCGTGTGCAAGCGTGTCTTGCACCGGTGGACATATACAACTATATGTCTTGTGCATGGCAAACGTGTACATGGGAGTGTCTCGTATATGCGTAACGTTCACGGCTCATGTATGGATGTAACCCATGCCGAGGGTAAGTCCATAATTCATGTGTGCATGTGTGTGAAAGAGAGAAGAGAGAGATTGTAATGCGAGTGATGGTCATAAGTCGGGCAAGGACAACAAGGATAGTGCGTCGATCGTTAGACTGCGCTCCACATAGAGGTTGCCAGAGTTGTGTACTTGACTCTAAAAGATCATCGCTATTGTCCTGAGAACTTCGAGGGTGGACCCAGTGAGTAGACTCACATGTAACTTACTCTCCACTCCACTTCGAGCACATCGACTCCACCATCAGGTACGTGTATTTTTCTTTATTTTGTAAGTACACATGTCGTCTTCAGGTTCTATACGCATGTATGATACTCTACTTCTGCTAATACGATGGTGACGGTACGTATGTTTGCTGCTTCCGCTAACAAGGAATAACCTTGTAATTAGTTTAAATATAAGTTTTGTAATCCTATATTGACTCAGGGGTTATCAACAATCCAGAACGAGAAGAACGTGAGGGGTTTAGGTGGACCAGACCAGCCCATTCGGCTGGTCCGCCTAAGCTCAACCCAGGGGAAGGGTTTAGGCGGCCCAGATCAACCCTATGGGCTGATCCGCCTCAACCTTTTCTCCCCTACTCAGTTACGTGCAACCTAAAAGCACTATTCAAATGGGTTTACTTGGGCTAGCTTGAACCATTCAACCTAGCCCGCCTAAACCCTACTCTGACCCTTCAAATTCTCTATAAAACCCCCTTAGAAGCTCAAGGGGTGCATCATCTGTGAACACATATACAAGATACGTGCATCAATCCAAGTAGCTCCAAGGCCTTCAAGCTTCAAGAAGCAGCAAGGCAAAGCAAGGAGAATTGTGTGTGGGTGACTTGGTCTTCGGCTAAGGACACCGAGGGTATGTCGCTTGTACTTTCCTCGCACTGTCTTTTCCCATGACATATAAGTTTATGCCTACCATGCGTGAGACGTTATGACAATGGTGCTACCATGCACGCATGTGACATCATACTTCCCAGTACTCACGAGGCCATGTCCGATCGCTCGATCCGAGCCGTGATAGACCATCGACTAGGCACCAGTCCGATGCACTCACCAGTCACCTAGTTACAAGCCCCTCGTTTTACAAAGCAAACATGGCCCATGCCACGAGAGGAACCCTCTGTAAAACACGTGGATACCCGCTTTGTCACGCATTGACCCGGGGATTGGCCACTGTGTCAGAATTATCCCGTGGCTTGCGCCTGTTGTACCTCGGCCACCATGGCCTGCCTATAAACTCATATAGCTCTCAGAAATTGTACAGCCATTTGGACGTATGGACTCGCATCCACGTTCGCGCCCTCAGCCCCCCTTTTTTTGTTGTGTCACCTAGCGTGAATCCCTCAGCATCTCTGACCCCAGCTAACATCATCCTATCTAGTGTGAACCCACAGCTGCGAAGTGCCCCTTGCTCTCTACCTAGGACTCCAGGCCTGTACAGACCTCTCTTTAGCAGCGGAACGAAGGTGTTTGGATTCAATTCGATGTAAATAAACACCGACTACTTGATGTCAGTGGGGAAAGACGTCCTATACACGATTCCCCACAATCACCTACGCACTTACACCTATGGAACCGACCTCCCCTCCATGTGTCCCTCACTGCTCGAGTCCACGTGCTGCGCCCTGGCAATGCTTTCCCTGATCAACTTTCGATTCCACGAGTGATTGTTGAGAAATCGACTAGCACTCCCGTACCCCAGCTATGTTTCCCTTAAAACTCGAAAACCTCCTGTGCCACTCGGTCTCCCCTCGAGTTTCCATAAAAGGCGAGTGCACGGTGTCACTTTGACAAAGATATGGCCATGAGAAGGGGTGCTCGAAGCACACTATATTTCGACATCTCTCCCGTAGCTATATCCTACCCCTCACTCCAGTCACCGCACACATCGCATCGGCAAACCCGGCACGCGCGAACAAAAGGATGGCACGCCCGGTTGGACATCTCCTGCCTTCCCTCTTTCTGCTGAAGAGAAAGCCTGTGCTAGCCCTCTAGTCCTGGTGCCCTTTTCCTGTCCTTGCAGGATAGGTATAAGGAGAGCACCTGCTTGCACTTCTAGCAGCTTCCAGCTCACCTTCCAGTTGTCAGACCGCGTTTGATGACCATCAGCGACCGTCGCCTCTGCTTGTCTGGTGCATCAACAACAATGGCGGCCGTCACCTACGGTCCCATCATCCTCGTCACCCATGCACGGGTGGGCTACTTGGCGATGCCGATTACTTTTAGTAGTTTCACCTCGGTCGTTGGATCGCCCTACTTCTTGGGTATGGTCCCTGTGGCAGTTCACCGCCACCCTCAACTCCCGTCTCTTTTGGCGCCATCAACGCGCCATACCCGCCGCCAGTCTCCGCGGCCAGACCAAGTGTTAGACTCGGGTCTTCCATTTCTTGCCCCCGTAGGGGCTCTGGACCAGCTACCGCCTGGGCTAACATCAGCCCCTAGGCCCAGTTCCAATCGACTCCCGATGTGAGCTTCACACCCCAAGTCTCGGTCCCTACCTTTGCAGTTCACTCAGGCCTCCAACCCTGGGCCTCGGTTGAGTCAGCATCTGTCGTGCATTTCCACTCTAAGGTGCCCGACTCCTTAACACCTCACTTGGGCCGTCAGTCCCGAGCCTCAGTCGAGCCAGCTCCTTGCACGGGTCTCCTGACCGAAGGATAGGGCTCCTCAGTATCTCGTTCAGGCCTTTCGACCAGAATTTCTGAAGTGCAACTGCCTCACCCGGGCCATCAATCCCTGGTTCGAGGCTGCTCAACATACTGACCGGGCATGCAACCCCGGAGTCTCCCACAGACGACGCCTGGCGTAAGTGATCCCCGTCAGGCCCCTCATCCTTTGGCTCCGTCGTGGGGGCACGTTCCCTACAACTCGATGACGCCGACTCCCAATACGGGTATGCCTCTATGGGACGTTACGGCCCCGGTATGGACCGAAGGCCCTATGCTCCACCTTCTGGTCCCGCCAGTCCCCAGTCCAGGCTTAAGGCCTCGAGTCGTTGGCACCCCGGCACCCTCTACGGTGCCAACTTCGAGTACCGGCAAGTCATTGTGGGCAGCCATAACACTATTGTCGGCTCGGGCGAGGGCTTACACTCGAGCCACCCAGTCGCCGACCTCCACTATAGACCTCGGCTCTTGGGGACTAATTTCAGTGTTACCGATCGAGGTAAGTGAGTTTGCGTGTTATGCCACCGGGCACCAGCCTGAGGTTCAGACTAACGACCTGAACCAGCCTATGTCTCAACTCAGGAGCCCGCATCACCCGACCCAGCAGTCGACTCCTATCGGCCACGTCGGCACTTCTACCAGACCTCAGGCATCGATGCGAGCAGAGGAAGTTCCCGTCGAGGATCATTCCGCCCCCGTCAATGCGGAGCCGGTCAACAATGACCCTCCAACCAATGAAGTCCAAGTGGTAACTCTTGAGACTCTTATGAAGGAGAACCAGCACTTGAAGGCCCTCCTACAAGACCTATTGCTAGAGTGTGACCTTCACCCCCAGCCGCCTACTGGGCCTTCTACGGAGACGCTGGTCCTGCCAGGTGGGCAAAACAGCGCCAACACCTCAGCTACAGCCATCTGAACCCCTCCAGTAACCGAGTTTGGCACACCCTTGGCCGAAGCACAACCACTGCCATCCAACACACCGGTCCCAGAAAGCCTCATGGCACAACGCCAGATGATTGAGCAGATCATTGAGACCAAGCTCGCCTAGTTTGGAGAAAGAATTGCGGCAGTGGACCTCTATAGTGTCCCCTACCCGCTGCATCACCAGCTCAAGAAACTTCCCCTGGAGTACGCCAAGCCGCCAAAGTTGTATAAATTCAATGGTCATGGGTCTCCGCATGAACACTTGGCCTACTACATTATAGCCATGGGCGAACTCGCGTTAGATGAGTCTTACCTCCTCCGCTATTTTGCCACCTCACTTACGGGAACGGCCTTCCAATGGTATTCCCGCCTGAAGCCCAACTCAGTCATTGATTGGGCAGATCTTGAGAAGAAGTTCCTTGACCATTTCCAAACGGCTGAGTGAAAGGTCTCCTTAGCCAAGCTCTGCTCTCTCTGACAGAAGAAGGGGGAGAGCGCCCTCGACTTCATCAAGAAATGGCAAGACCTCAGCATGAGGTGTGTCAATCTGCCAGTCCAAGAGGATGCCATCACTATCTATCGCCGAGGTTTGGCGACCGAGGTTAGCGAAAAGCTTCTCGGCACCAACGTCAAGGACTTTGACCAGCTCAATTCAGCGGTCACTGAAATAGAAATGTTCTTCACTGACAACCCGAGTTACACCTCAGCAAAGGGTAAGCAAGCCCAAGAATGCCAGTCCGGCAAGGAGGTGAACATTGTCGAGTTCACTCCCACCACTAAAGCCAGCAAGGGAGCCAGGACAAGTAGTTCCGATAAAAGGCCAGCGGTCAAGCCGGTCGCTCTCTCCTTCTCGGAGCATATGAAGACTCCCTTCTCTTTTAAGAAAGAACATATGAAGATGCTCTTCGACCTCTGCATGACTTAGAAGATCGTCGAACTGCCTGAAGTCCACAAACAGGACGAAGCTCAGAAAATCGACGATCCCAACTACTGCTCTACCACCGCATGCTCGGTCATCCTCTTGAAGATTGCTATGTCTTCAAGACCCAGGCACAAAAGATGATCCGAGACGACCTTATTCAAATGAAGAGCGGTCTCGTCCCTCCGCATTCACATACCTGGTCCAAACCAGCCAAAGCAGCGCGTGTGGTTCACCATCCGGCTAATGTGATCCACATGATGGTGACATTTTCTCTCTCTGATGATGAATCAGAGGAGTCCAGTGCTAACCGAAGAGAGCGTTTGATCTGGTATCCAGTGTGGAGGCTCTGGCACGATCGTAGACCCCTCTCCTTCCCGAGAGAAAGAACCCGACGACTTTTCGACGTCCTCGTCGAGTGGGGGCAAATCTTGCCCCGTGACCCACCGGCAGACTATACTCATTGGGACTTTAGCCACCCCCAATACTGTCCCTTCCATGCATGAATCTGCCATGTGATCGAGTCCTACGAAGAAGTCCAGTACCTCATCCAGGAACAGATTCAGTGGGAGCAGATCGATGCTGAGGGGAATTCCATGGCACTTGTTCGGTTGCGGCAAGCTGTTGAAGAAACTCTGAGCATTGCCAGAAATATGCCAGAGCAGCCTGATCCTCCCCATGAAAATGGGCATGGGCTACCTTACCAGTACACTCCAGAATGGCTCGAGTTTCAGACCGACAATCGAGAAGCCCTAGAGCAGTTACGGAGGCGCAGGGAGCAAGATGCCAACCAAGGGATAGGGCCGAGTACCTTCTCGGCCAACGTCATTCATCCTCCTGCTCCCCCGGTCTCCCCGAATTCCTCGACACCACAGGCCGGTCAACCGACCCTTGCCATTCTAGCCGCGCAGTGGCGACCCTGGCAGGGGTTAGAGTCTCTCCTCATTCCCAAAGAAGACACTGCTAGACTCCTCTGAGTCCTTCTTGGCCGAGAGGATGTCCTGGTGGGTGAGGCTACGTTGAGCTCCTCAAGCTCCTCTCACCTCGTCGAGCACAAACTAAGAATCTAATTTTAATTCTGTCATTTTTCACAGGTTATTCTCATTGTCCCAGTTATATTGGAACAGCTAACACATCGATCAGAACAGTATTTCAAATTTTTGACTCTCTAAACTAGACTTATTTGGTTTTAAACTAACTCAATTTGTTAGTGGGTGATTTGAGTGTCGTGCCCAGACCAGCAATCCGACTTAGATTCTGTCAGTTCTCACAGGTCACTTTTACCGCTCTAATCGTGTTGGAACAATCAACATACCAATATTTCAGATTTTTACCTTCGTACCCGACATACTTGGTTTAAACTAACTTAATTCTTAAGTGGATGATTTGAGCATTGAGGTCAAACTCGGAATCCTATTTGGATTCTGTTAGTTTCCACATGTCACTTTCATAGTCTCGGTAATGTTGGAGGAGTTAACACACCGATCGGATCAATATTTTAGATTTTTAAACCCTCAAACTTGATATCTTTACTTTAAACTAACTTAATTCCTAACTTGTTGATTTGAGCGTCAAAGTCTAAATCAGGAATCTGATTTAAACAATGTGACCTTCCACAAGTCACTTTCACCACTCCCGATGTGTTGGAATAATTAGCACGCCGATCGAACTAATTTTTCATATTTTCGACCCCATCCCCCCGAACCTAACATCTTTCGTTTTAAACTAACTAAATCTATAAATTGGTGATTTGAGCACCGAGCCCAAACTAATTATCCCATTTGGATTTCATCAGCTCCTACAGGTCACTCATACCGTCCTAGTCATGTTAGAATAATCGACACACTAATCGGACCGATATTTTATATTTTTGACTCCTTGAGCCCGGTATCCTTTGTTTTAAACTAACTTAATTCAAAAATAGGTGATTTCAGTGTCGAGCCCAAATCGAGAATCGGATTTGAATTCCATCACCTCCCATAGGTCACTCTCACCTCTCTGTTGGTATTAGAATAATCAGCATGCCTATCAGACTGATATTTCAGATATTGGACTCCCAGACCGAACTTTTTTGGTTTTTCATAAAGAGATTATTTTGAACTAACTTAGTTTTCAATTAAATTCCTATCAACTAAATAGTAGTATTATAAGTCAAAATTTACAAATTAGAAAGTGCAACAAGTATGGTACTCACCCGAGGGGACTGTGACAAGAATGATAATGCTCCTTGGTGAGGATGCATCCTCATCCAAGAGTAAAAGGGGGGCCATCATGCTTGTTATCGTCTGCATGAGGTGAAATTCTTGAGTCTGGAGTTGAGCTACGAGGCGCACATCCACCTTCACCATGATGGCCTCTCAGCTATCGCCCGAAGATCTAGAGGGACCCGTACATAGTGAAGGTGCTAGTCCCAGCAGGGCTTTAACTTTGGAAGGATGCTGTCACATTGCTCATGTTCAAGCTCTGTCCCAAATCGTACACCCGCCTTGATGCGGGACGGATGGCAGACTTGACCGATTTGATATGCAAACCTTGCACCCTAGACAAACTCGCGATCGTCCCTAAGCGAGGGAAGCGTTTGGACGTGCGCGGTTAAGGAACCAACAGTGACCTAGGGTGGTCAGCTCTCTCTTGTGCCCGCATCGAGACACAGGACGGGTCTCGCTCACTCACTCTCGCAGCGGTGAACTAATTATATCGAGCTAATGACCCTAACACATGCGAGCATCGACATATAAAAACATATACGAATTAAAGCTAATGCCGAGTAAAGGAGCGAAAATGATACCTCTACGCTCCAGGCGTGGGGAAGATGACCCCGATCAAGTACGGTAACTCTCGGTAAAATAATTACAATAGTTAATTACAACAGTGCTTTCTTTGCCCACTCCACGCAGGGAGGTAAAGGGCTACAAGTGAGCCTGGGAGGACTGACTTGGGTTGACGGGCAATAAACCGAGAGGGCTATCGGGCCGGAGGCAGGCTGCTGGTCCGACTCGATACTGTTCTGACTCAACACTATTCGAACTCAGCTCAGCAACTCAGTTCAGCCCGCTGGACAGCAAGGGAACTCGGCTGCTGGGACGGCGGCTTCCGGTCACCTTCTGGCCGCGGCGGTTGGCTGGGACGTTGGCGGGAGGTTACTGGTAGATCTCTGAACTCAGCGGCGGCTGAATCGATGCTGAAGTAATTTTTCAGGAATTAATTAGCTGCTGCCTCCGTTGGTCTGTTCCCGGAACAGATTTGCGCGCCTCCACGACAGGAATTTTTGTGCTCAGATCCGAAGGCGTATCGAGGCGAGATTGACGCCGTTGGAAAGCTGACTTGAAGGGCTACAACATATAATCATTTCAGATCCATCCAATAAGTGGATCCCCCCCCCCCCCACCCCCCCCCCCCCCCCCCCCCCCCCCCCCCCCCCACCCCCCGCCCCCAAAATGGAGCACAGGGAAACACATCATATCCCTTAAAAGGATAAAGAAGAACAATAGCAACCATACATCGTATCATGGAAAGGGAAACTCTTATATCACAAAATTAAAGAATCCGGCCTAAAGAACTCATAGCATTTTCATTTCTAAATATGAATATCTACATTTGGATAAGATACAGCTTTGGAAATCGCAAGAAAAAGGGAGAAGGAAAAGAGATACAATAAAGCCCCATCCTCACATGGCTGGCTCTCACTCTTCCTCACCCTTTCTCTCTCAGTCTTTCTTTTTTTCCTCTCCACACGGGCTTTGGGGATTCAAGGGGTTTCTCTGAGAAGAAAAGCTTCCACTCTCTAGGCTTCCAAGATTGTCCCAAGAGTCCAAGAAAACTTCACACTTTGCATGGGTGTTCCTTTTATAGGGGCCGGAGGCCCTATTTCGGAGAGACGCTGATGGGGACATCATAGCAAAGCATCTAACATATTGTTTGCATTTGTATCCTTGAGTCAATTGTGTTTGAAATTGTAAGCCAATTATAAGCCAATGAGTTAGCCATTAGGAATTAGTGGGTTTTTGTGTAAAAGGCCACGTAGGCCCGGCGGGACCCCCACCCTCTCTCCCATTGGGCCACCTAGCTTCTAGGGCCCATGTGGGCTGCTCCAAGGTCTAAGGTGGGCTTAGACCAAGACCATTCAAACTTGGACTAAGGGAGAAAAGTCTAATTTCTCTTCTTGAACAAGGAATATCTTTATTTTATTTTATTTTGACCACATGGGAGAAGGAATTAAATATTCTCATCCCCTAATTGCCCCTCCCTAACCCTAGATCTGAGGGTAGTGGAGAGGGGGATTTCTACTGCCCAAATAGAGCGGCCAAAAGAGGTCCCAACAGACCAAACGAGACCCGACTCCCACAAGTGGCAGCCCCTCCGAGGGCCCACTAAGCCCAATAACTCACTCGGATTAAGCGCTTCCTAGGCGACCTTCAGGGTCAGAAGTCCGAGCATCAAGTCGATTCGGAAGCCTCTACGAGGCCTTATGCATCCCACCCGAGCCTTGCGCCTATCACTCGGGGAAACCCCCTGAAGCCGGTGCCATATGATCGGACTGACTGGCGGAAGCTTATCCATGCGACCGTTGTGTGCCCTTTAAGAGCTGGAGATCGTGGGGATAATGATGATTAAGAGCCTTCGCGCCTTAACGAGCCCACAAAGGAGACGTAACCTCCCCTGAAACTCCTCGCCTCACTGGGCTCCTATGTTCATGGGTCGCTATATAAACCTGGGAAACTCTCCTGCTAAAGGTAAGAGCTATTAGGCGATATCAACCCCGAGCTAGAGCCACTTCACCACTTGATGGAGAGGAATCTCTCGCCCTCATCTCCTTCCCTTTCTCCCTTGCACCCAAGCTCTACTTCCATCGCTGACTTAAGTATCAGAGGGTTTACCCTGGGGATTCATCCCTGGGCACCTCTGACTCATTTCCCTCTTTGCAGTTCTAACATCCGTGGTCATCATCCTCAGCTCAGGCACCGCGCGAGATAACCCCTCTTCACCGGGGTCCATTGACCCAATCATGCTCAGTCATGAAATGCGTCGCAACAATAAAAAAGGTGGCAGGTTCACGCACATACCCGTGGAAGGACTGCCAATCGTGCATTACGTGGCTCGGACGGACGTAAGCTTCCTCCAAACAATATGAAGAAAACCCCCCATCCTTCTCTCCATGCGTTCCGCTGTAAGCACAGGTAGATAAGTGGCCAAAGTAGGGTTTAAGAGGAGGAACCGGCTGGGGAGAATTCCACCGGGGCAGAAGGGGGGTGGCACTGGGGTTTTGACCCCTTTGGGACCTACACAAGGTTTGATTGATCTCGTTGGGACCCAGTGGGGTCAAACAAACCCCGTCGGAGTCCGTTGACCCTGCTGGGTCCTGCACTGGGTCCAATGGACCCTGCTAGACCCCAGCGGGGTTAACAGACCTCGACGGGGTCTGTTGGTTTGTTGACCTCGCTTGGGTCACGCTTTGGTCCAGTGGACCCCATCGGGCCCAGCGGGGTCAAACGTTGGGCCCTGCCGAGTCCAAGTGGGCCTGTTGCACCCCCCTTTTCCCTCTTTTCGGAAAAAAATAAAAAAAGGGTGGAGGACCCACCTTGACAACCTAAGGTCTAAAATTGGCCTTTCTGTCAAGGTGGCGTCCAAAACAACACCTTTTATGTCAAAATAGGGTCCAAAAACTTCTGTCAAAGTGGGTCCCCCTACCTTTTATAAATACAATTTATTTTGCATATATGTGTGAATTTGTTTTGCGTTTATAATCATGCATAGATAAGCATGTTTATTTAGCACCACGTGGTTGAGTGCTATTGCGATATGATCGTATTTATTTGTAGTTTATTGATATGACAAGATGTGTCTTTCTCTCTCAATAGAAAATTTACTTGAAGTCATTCTAATTCCATTCAATAATCTTATGTGAGTGGGAGATGATTGGAGGTTGCCTAGCATCTACTTTCAATGTCACCGCATAAGAAAGTTGAATGTGATTAGTTTAGATTTTTTGTAGCAAATTTGGACGATGTGTAACAATGATGCCCACTGCTCTCATTATAGAATGTAGTGATTTTATGTGATGACCATTTGATGTGGGACGAGTCTGGATAAGAAACTGAGACCTAAAGCCAGCAAACTCGTAGAGCATAGACGCCTAGACGGAAAGGCAACCGTACACGTGAACAGTGAACTCTTCAAGGGCAACGAAGTGGTGACTAGGCGAGCAGCGGCTCATGGGGCATCAGACATGGTCCGAACTGCGAGGAAGGTGGTGGAAGCCACCCGGGGAGAATGGGATGGGCACCAGATATTACCGGACAGACCGGTACCGAGGGGACCGAATCAAGCATACGCTCTTCTCACCAACAACAAGTTCACTCACTTAGGTGGATCATTTGGGAACGAGCATTCATCTCACCAGCGCGACATAGGAACTAATACTAGAAAAGCAGGAAAGGAGTGTCAACCGAATGTAACTAGCCGTCCGAAGGATCGGCTCCGGTCGGAGACGTGGGCGTGCTGGGGAGCGTGCACACCTGGCAAGCACGCTGCGTCGATGGAGCGTCAGGCCGAACCTACTAGTATAACCCAATGTAATAACCTCCACGTAGGGAGGGGGGAGCTCAGGGATGGGCACACAGTACAACACTACCCTCACGCAGGAGGGGGGGAGCACGGGGGTGAGAATACTCAAGCAAAATGCCACACACTGTCCTATAGGACAGAACTGAATGGCTCCGACAGGTACGCCACGCACGGGACTCCAAACGCATAGCCGCTTGCGCCAAAACATTGCTGGAGAAGTGTAGCAGTGCTCTGCAAAGTTCAGTAAAGATCCAAGGTCGCTGGTGGGCCAGGCAGGGAAGGCAAGCCAACCTGCGCAAATCTGCCTCGCAGGACAGACTGGCGCAGTCGCCAAGCAGGAGGGATAACTCTCACTGTGGACCTCCAAACGAGGCGAGACCAGCGTGGTTGGATGGAGGAAAGGGAGTTCTACGTACCACTAAAGTTTGAAGACCATCGGAGCACGGGGCTGGCCGTGGTTGCTTCTGTGGTGAGCGTCAATTTTCTGGGCGAGCAGACAGGTAGGGATAGATTGCTTGGGGTGGTACACCCAGCACGGAGATCGGAACATGATGAAATCACCTGGGTTGGTTTCAGGATGTCGAGAGGTATGCCTCCAAAGAAGGCCTCGACCATAAGATCGACAGGGAAGGCGTGGGGGGCTCTACTAGTCCGCTGCTCGTCCTGGGCGGACTGGTTCACACGGGCTCTGCGCAGTCGCACGAGAACGGGCGCCACGATCTGTGTCGAAGTCAAAATGATGCAAAACCACCTCTAGAGCGAAGAGGACTCGGAGAAGAACAAACCCACAGGATGGGGTTTGTGCTGATTCATTCCGTGGACGTCGGTGTAGTCTCTGCAATCCAAGTCTCAGAATCTGACTCAGCTCTGCAGACTGCCAAAGGGAGATTCCACTAACACCTGTGAATGGGGGCGAGGGGGTGGGACTCCAGGACCGCCGCGGACATCCTTGAGGGATGGGGGATGTGGGGAATGCATTGGGGAAGATGGCTGGAAGGGGGTAGGGGCGTGGGTGGCTGGGTGGGGCGGCTAGGGTTAGGGTTTGGGTGGGGTGCGCTGGGTTTAGGGAGAGGGAAGGGGTGGGCGTAGCCAATATCTTTGGGGAAGGGAATATGCTTGGGTTTGGGTAATCTCCAGAATAGGAGGAGGAGTTTTAGGAGGGAGAGAATATTGGGGAGGAATATTAGGGAGGATTTGGAGGGCTGGGATTTGATTTGGGAGGGATTAGGAAAGAGCTAAAGAGAGAGGGAAGGGAGGGGCGCGCTGGTTTCCTTGGAAGGGGGAGAGATAATGGGAGGGAGAGGTATTAGGAAGGAGGGAGATTCTTTGGGGAGGAAGGTTGCTGATGTGGCAAGGGAGGTGGGGAGGTGGGGTGATGGCCGCGGCCTAGCAAGAGGGAGAGGGGAAGAGAGAGAGAGAGGTGCGCAAGAAGGGGGGAAAGGAGGAGAGAGAGAGAGGCTCACAAGCTCTTAAAATGGAATCCTCACTTACTAGTAAACATAAATTAGGTAGAATAGAAATTCCAGAATAACACTGTGCTTTGCAGAAACCTTCATGAATAATAGACAGATGAAGTTTAAAATACATCACTTTGTTTTCAAAGCTTTATGCATGACTCGAGTGGAAGTAGGGGATTCTACATCCTGTGCACTCATAGCAACTTTCTATATAACCCATTGACCATCGTTAATGTGTGGACTTGTAGTCATTGTCTCTCAACATGAAAATGAAGCCACAGTTTATGACTAACTTATCTGTAAAATCTGTTGACAACCAACAGTCCATGGATCTGAGGCTCTGAGCACAAAAATGCATAAGGAAAAAAAATGATATTTGAAACTAGCACATAAATCTGCCATCCAGAAGGGAAAAACCTAAAAAATGATAGTCACTCAGTGCAGGTCCCCATTCAATCTTTCATAGGTTAAGATAAACAAGTATCGAACAAGGTTCAAGATGAGTCGCAAAGACAAGGGAACTAGAGAGCAATGAATCTGCAGCAGCAAGAAGCTAGTCCTTGCTGCAGAAGTAAGAAGCATCCTTGCCAAACTTCTTAAATTTCTTCTGGCCTTCTGAAGATATGTCTATTTAAGTTCAATTATTGTTATAATATAAAGTAATTGCAAAAAAAAGTTGAGGCAGGTCCCGAGCTTGTAGCTCAGTGGACACCGGCCTCCCTGATGGGGAAGCCGCGGGTTCGAGTCCCGCTCCCCCAGTGTGCAGGACCAGGACCAATGCCAACCCTCACGCCCCTTGGATGCCACGCACTTGCGCTCGTATTCGACCCCTCTCCCTTGTGTTCCCAGAGTGCCCAACCACTGGGTCAGTTGTCCAACCAAAAAAAAAATTAAAGAAGAAAAGAAAAGTCAGGCCCCCGTCCAGAAAAGTCTCGATATGTAAAAGAGAAGGGCTGAATTAGACATATCGTGCCAAATGTTTTTCAAGGTTATCTAAATAGTTGTATATTTGCAAATGCCCAATGACAACGAATACATTTCCAGTTTAAATTCTTTGTATTTCATTACATGCTCCTCTTACATTTTTAGCACTTCTTAATCTTTCAGTGCTCAGTAGGAACACCACATGATCTAAAAAATGATTTACAGATAACTTGTGCCAGAAACTATTAGCTCTATCATTTTACCCTTTCAAAAATGGTATCACTCCCCAAAAACAAATGGAGCCTCAGACCTTACCTTAGAATGAAGATAGTCATCTTACCATTCAAAAGCAGAATTGAGGCCCTTTAAGGTCAAAAACTCTATATGCCAACACGATCATTGACATTCCTTGTTTTTTATAACAATTACTATCTTCCTTTGAATGAAACGTGGACTTGCACCAGTATTAGATTAACAACAATAATAGAAAGCAATACATATAATACTGAACCATCTTAAAACCAAGGAAATGAACGAACCTTGCACCCTCCACCATAAAACTAAACTGAACATGCACATGTTGTTTGGTGTTCCCACGACAGAGTAGCAAAAAAAAGCAATATAGAAGCATATGAAAACTCCGAAAATACATGCTAATAGATGTGTCATCTGGCCAGGCGTGCTGCCAGCCTCACAGACCAACCACGTTCGAAATAGGGCTAGAGCTACAAAAATGAGTCCAAAAATCAAATATAACCCAGACTGACCTGGCTTGTTTCACATGTTGTCTGGGCCTAGGTTTCAAATCACCAGCCATAAACCGTTTGAGGTGGTGCACTACTGCCAGCGCACTCCCCGCATGTCCGATACAAACCATTCTATTGCACCACCGCCCAACCCCATTCCCTTTTTCCTGAAATTTCAACCCCATTCCTTTTTTCCTGAAACTTATCCGGATGCAATCTCTCGGCTTTCCCCTTTTCTCAATTTCTCCCCATCTTCACCCAATCGTTCTGCAACCTAGCTACCCAGCTCCCCGCTGTGAGCGCTCGGTGAGGCACTGAGGTCCATACCCTGACATCCAGCAAGGTTGTCTCCCCGGCACGCAACGATAGGGGTACATTCCATCGTTGCCTTGCATATAAAGCTCACAAGAATGGTGGATAAGCGAGGAGAAAGAGTGTGTATTATACATGCCTCTAGGATCAAAGTAATAAAGCATAACCAAAGCAGCAACTTGGTGAAAAATGGAGAAATAGCGTCATCATGCACGTTCAGCCATTACTGAACAGATGAAGGCCAATTGAAACGGACGAAAATATGCACATTAGACATGAACATAGACGCCCACACACATGACATAAACCACAACCAGGTAAACTGAATCCAGAGAGACCCAGAAAAAAACCCTAGAATAATGCCTAGTTCCTGCACATTGCTTCGGAGACGAGGAGAGTTAAAACCATCATGTATATCCAGATGGGTGAGCTCTATGTTTCTTCGGATAAGCAGCGTAGGGGTTTGGCAAGGGACATCTACTCTAGGCTGTTCTCAGAGGAGGACCATTTCAGGCCGAGAATTGCAGATGATCTCACAGTGCTTTATAGAGGAGGAGGTTCGCCAAACAATTTTCCCTCTTGCAAAGGACAGAGCTCCTGGACCAAATGGCTTCCCTTTGGCCTTCTTCCAGAAATGTTGCGATGTTATCAAGGTTGACCTTATGGCAATAGTGAAGGAATTCTAGGAGGGGAGAACTCACTTGGAGGCATCAACAAAACCCTCCTAATCCCTATCCCAAGAAACCAAGGGCCTAGGTTTTTTGAGACTTCAAGCCTATTAGTTTGCCGAATGGCACCTATAATATAAGATCATCACCAAATTACTAGCATGGAGGCTTGATAGTGTGATGGGCAGGGTGGTCAGTTGTTACCAGAGAGCTTTCACCAGGAGAAGACACAGTCAGGACAATTTCTTAATGGCCCATGAGTGCTTATTTGCCATGAAAACTCAAAGGAAGAATGGGATAGTCCTGAAGCTGGATTTTGAAAAGACCTATGATAGGGTAAATTGGCTATGCCTATTTGAAGTGTTAGAGAAGATGGGTTTTAGGGAGAAGTGGATTGGCTGGGTCCGGGCCTATATTTCCTCTGCTTCTTTTGTTGTCCTAGTCAATGGGAAGCCGACTTCTTACTTCCACAGTCATAAGGCAGCGAGATCCTATATCACCCCTCCTCTTTGTACTTGTGGCTCATGTTCTTAACAGGGTGTGGCTAAGAGTAGAGGGCTCGGGTCTGATGAAGAGATTCCAGATTGGGAGAGGAGGGCCTTCCATCACTCACTTATAGTATGCTAATGATACTATCTTGTTCCTGACAAAAGATGAGCATCAGTTTTACAGGGTTAGACTTCTGCTGGAGTTGCTCGAAGAGGTCACTGGTCTAAAAGTTAACTTCAACAAGACTATGCTGGTTGGGGTTAACATGGAAGATATCCCCATTCAAGAGGGTGGCTTGCATTTTGGGCGATCAATTAGGGGCTTTCCCTATCTCTTATTCGGGACTCCCTCTTACCCCAAGTGCTCTTCGGTGTGTAGATTGACTTCCTATTATTCAGAGATGTGAGTCCAGTTGGGTGGTTGGAAGGCTAGACAGCTTTCTTATGGGAACAGGTTAGTGCTATGCAGATTAGTTTTGGATAACTTACTTATCTATTTCCTCTTCGTGTTCCAGATGCCAAAGTATGGGGTGGAGAAAATTGAGCCCATGCAGGGGAGATTCTTTTAGCATGGGAGTGGGGGGAAATGCAGAGGGTGGCGTGATATCAAATGGGGAAGGGTGGAAGGTAACAAGGAAGTGGGAGGACCTAGAGATCAAGGATGTAGAGATTTTAACATGGCTCTCCTGTGCAAGGGGATGTGGAGGTTGGGGGCGAGAGAGGATGGGTTGTGGGTGCAAATTATTAAGCAGAGATACTATGGTAAGAGGAGAGTTTGGGATTTGACTTCACCAGCTTAGTACCAGACCTCCCCCCTTTGGCATGATATTTTGACTTGCAGGGATGTTATCTTCTCCGACGTGCAGGTCCAACTTGGGAAAGACAATCAGTGTCTTTTTTGGAAGAACAGATAGTGTAGCAACTTCACTTTGGAGACTTCTTTCTCGAGCCTCTTCACTGTTTCAACTGACTGGTTGGGGTCGATCTCTAGGGCTTTCGACGCCGAGCTTTCAGGAGGCACCTGGGTGCCGACCTTTAGGAGAGACCTCACAACGTTCGAGATGGAGCAACTCCAGGCCCTTTTACTCACCCTCCTCGACTACGCCCCGAACACCGATGGAGAGGATGCGAGGACCTGGAGGTGGGGGAAGGAGAGGGCTTTCTTAGTTAGGTCGACTTACACCATTATCTCGAACAGTGAGGTGCATCACAATCTCGCCCCTCAGATTTGGAGGTCGAGGAGTCCGTTGAAGGTGAAGATTCTCACTTGGAGGATCTCCCATGGGACGTTACCCACACGAGGTAAGCTGCTCCAATTCATTCCGGACATCTAGCAAACCTGTTGTTTATGTGGACAAGAGGATAAATCTCTAGATCACCTGTTTGTAAGTTGTTCCTACTCACAAGCATTGTGGGAAGGCCTTGCTACCAAAATCGGATGTGCCATACGTCGACAAAGAGAGGTGTTGCACATCATTCAACTTTGGGGCAGAAGGTGGCCGAATAGAGTGGATAGCATAGTGTGGATACGTAGACAGATGGAGGAAGATGGCTGCCTGAGCACGCGGCCACATTTCGGAGGAAGAGAAGGTCAAATCATTGATTTCGAATGCTACTCCCACATTTCGAAATATCTTGGCCATGAATGATATAGCCAATATGCACCAACTGTATAGCCGGGCGCGTTTTATTCAGACACAATTCAAGGACTCCCCGATCCACTCACTCTTTGAGGCCCAAAAGCCCAAATAAAACAAAAAACCTCAAGGGCCTGTCACAGAAGGAGTCCAGACGAATGAATAGGTGCAAGCTGTTGCATTCCCTTTCCCGAACCAGTCCACTCAAATCCGCTTCTCGCAGAATCCCCGCCACCCCCAGTTCTCCACTCCACAAAACCCTTCACCTACCTTCTCCACTCTGCAAAACCCTCCACCGACATTCACTGCTCTGTAAAACACCTTCCCCACCCCGCAAAAACCCCCGTAGCCTCCACAATACCACAATGTCTCTCTACCCAATAGCTACACCAACAAGCACCCGACCCCGAAGAGAGCCCAGTACCCTCCTTTGCCAGAATCCCATACAGACATCTTTTCTACTCTCATGTCAGTTAATGCAATTCAACTCCCTCTGGAACAGCCCACCTGGAACCCGACCGTTGATCAGACAAAGTATTATATGTTCAACAGGCAGCCAGTACATACGATCGAAGGGTGTTTTCAGTTTAGAGACTTGGTCTATGACCTACATGAGGGGCATAGAATAGATTGGGCCGAGATGCACAAGGCTATTATGGAAATCAAGGAGAAGAGAAGGCAAGCACCGAGGCAGCAACTACAGCAGCAACAAGCACCGCCACCACAGCAACAGCCACCACAGTAGCAACAACTGGTCCAAGAATTGGGGATCCATCAAAACCCCAAGACAAGTCATCCTCCCGCTCCGTAGCCTCAGCCGCCAACACCGGCTCAGGTTAACTTAGTCCAACCCCCGGCTCTTGACGCCAAGTGGTCTTATGATGACGATGGTTCAATCCAACAGCTTCTGGCTCTCCACCACAACCATCGCACCCCTTTACACCCTACTCCTATCATGCCCACACCTAGCCATCAAACCCTCCCGTCACCCACCGGACCACTTGTCCTACCGCCGACTACCACCTTTACCCTACCTACCTCTACTCTACCACCAACACCCACATCCGTCCTTCCATCTCGCCCTTTGCTCATCACCCCCATAGTCATCACCACGCCTCCATCCAACCCCTCGCCGGTTATCCTTCCTCCACCCGCCTTTACATCACCACCTGCGCCCGTGCCCATCATCACCATGCCTCCATCCAACCCTCCATCCATTATTCTCCCTCCGCAACCCATCACCTCCACCATCATCCCTACCACTCCCATCATCTCCACCACTCCCTCTTCCACTCCACTCATCCACCCCATCGGGCCCATTAGACCGTCAACTATTGTCGTGCTGGCACAAAACCTTGCCCTGCGGAGCGGGTGTTTGTTTTACAGGAATTATACTTCCACTGGTGCACCTGCACCCAATCCCCAGTCTTCACAATCGGCTTCCCATCAGGAAGAGGCCGAGCCACTACCGAGTACCCAATATGATCTATTACATCACTTAGACTGGGTGCCCGCCAAAAAATCTGTGCTGGAGTTGATACAAAGGTCCACCCTCCACCAAGATGCATTAAGAAATTTTCTTCAAAAGGTGATGGTTAATGAGGACATGGCAGGTGACAGCCTACCGACGGCCTTGGAAACTATTTCAAAAGGGCTAGTAATTACATTCTCCGAGATCGAGCTAGCACCTCCAGAAGCCCCGCAGATGCCACTTTGCATCTCCATAATCTTGAACAAAGTAACGATTGAAGCAACTTTAGTTGATACAGGGGCATCTATTAATGTTTGTCTGCTCAGCACTCTCAGGGCTTGCAACTTGTCAGAAGAACTCTTACGGCTGACCCCGACCACTATAGCAGCATATGATAACTCAAGGAGAGCATCTCATGGGTTGTAACTATTCATGCTGAGCTCCGACCTCTCACTATGCCTGTGGAATTCTATGTACTGGACATTGACCCTATGTTCAAGGCTATCTTGGGTCGCCCGTGGATCGATACTCTTAGCGCCATGCCGTCCACTACCCATCAGTGTCTTAAGTTCCCTTTTCAAGGGAGGGTAGTTAAGGTGAAAAGTATATCCCCGGTCCAGTTTGTCAAAACCATCTCAGAGAAACTTATGCCAACTCTGTGGCCTAGTAATCGCCCTGTTATTTCAGTGTTAGACCTAGACTTCCCTTGGGCTTATGCACCACGTAAGCCCACCACTGCACCTGTCTTTGCAACTGGTTGTTGATCAGGAAGAGGTAGATCCGCTGCCAGGTACACAATATGATCTGCTACATCACTTGGACACGGTGCCCGCCAAGATTTCTGTACTGGAGCTAATCAAAAGGTCCTCACTTCATTAGGATGCACTTCAAAACTTTCTTCAAAAAGTGATTGTTAATGAAGACATGGCAGTGGACAGCCTCCCAACAACCCTGGCAGCTATCTCCAAAGGGCCCAGAATTACTTTTTCAAAAATCGAACTAGCACCTCCTGAAGCTCGGTAGATGCCACTATGCATTTCCATTATTTTGAATAAAGTAAACATAAACGTGGCATTGGTAGACACAGGGGCATCCATTAATGTTTGCCCCCTTAGCACTCTCAGAGCCTGTAATCTCTTAGAAGATCTACTGAGGCCAACCCCAACTACTATTGCAGCATATGACAATTCAAGAAGAGCATGTCACGGGGTATTCACCATTCAGGCTGAGCTTGGGCCTCTTACAATGCCCATTGAATTTTATGTACTAGACATTGACCCTATGTTTAAGGCTATTTTGGATCATCCGTGGATCAATAATCTCAATGACGTACCATCCACTGCTCATCAGTGTCTCAAATTTTCTTTCCAAGAGAGGGTGGTCAAGGTGAAAAGTATATCCACAATCCAGTCTGTTAAGCCTATCTCGGAGAAAATTCTACCAACATTATGGCCCAGCAGTCGGCCAGTCATCTCAGTGCTAGATCTATACTTTCCATGGGCTTATGTGCCACGCAAGTCTGTCACTACACCAGTGAATATCAAGCCAAAGATCCGAGATTCAAAGGGGTGGTCTATCATACTGAAGCTGGGCTATCAACCGGGGAGAGGCCTCGGTGCACAACTACAAGGGGAGACCAAATCGGTCCCCAAAGGCAAGAAGATGAGCAGAAGGGGTCTCGGTTACCGAGAATCCTCATTGTCAATTTTGGGTGACTCACGACCACTCACCTGGGATTACCGCCAACATTTTGTTAAAGGCCCTCTCCAGCCAAGAACATTGAATACATCGCCATGTCAGCCCGAGAAAGGAAATTTAGCTTGTACAGTTGCCGGCCCGCCATTGCTGCCAAAGGGACCAGTTGATGATGTACCTGATTTCAGTTGGGCATTCGCAAGGTTATTTTATGAAGAAGATTACTGCCAGAGAAACCAGGAGATATGGCTTGTGTAGCATGAGCCGAAGAAACCGGTTTACTGCCTGCGGGAAAGGGCTAGCTCACCTGTCACTTTCACTTGGTCTCCTTCCCGCTTACGTGCATTCTTTTAGATGCTAGACTTTTTACCCCATTCACCTCCTATGGTGATCAAATTGCCATCTTTCCAATATCAAACAAAATTCCTCATTGTCAAAGTTTGTGACTGTGGGCGCTGCCCGTCAGTTGATCTTTCCACTCCATTCTTCTCCTCCTTTGATCCTTTCTTAGTTCTCTTTTCTCCATCCATCTATCATCTCGCGCTTCCTCCGCCTCCCTCCTCTTCGTCTTGCTATGTGATCTCCACTTATCTCCAAAAAAAACATCAAATTTGAAACAGAGATTTTAGTGGAAGATTATGCTGTCATCCATTCGTCCTCCTCCCAGGGGCATGAGGCCCCTGCTTCCCTTCCAATAACTTTTCTCTCTCCTAGATTAGATGTAGGGTCTGTCGGGTCTAGGGAAGTAGAATCTAGGTCTAAAGAAGTAGGGTCTTGTTCTAGGCCGTCCAACCCATCTGTGCCTAAGCCGCGCCCGCTAGGGCGTCATTCTAAATCCATTCCTGATAAGTTCTTGCAGGATCTAGCTCAGCGATGTCGTGCTCTTCTGAAGTGTCTAGAGTTTATAGCTATGACGATTGTAATAGAAGATGATAAGAAGCAAGACGGGGTGTGGAGCGACGACGGATTAGGAGTCTATGAGATCATGTATGAGAAGGACCCAGTCGATTGTGAGGACAGTGACGTAGATGACACTGCTGACCTCTATGCATAAGGCTTGAAGAGATTTGATGAGCCGTCATCGGCAGTGGATGAACCTACGAAGAAAATTAATCTGGGAACTAAAGAAGACCCCAGGCCTATCATCATTGCTGATAATCTCCCTCCAGAAGTTGAAGAAGATTTGATCAAGGTGCTAAGGGAGTAGAGCGATTCTTTCACCTGGTCTTACGAGGACATGCCGGGTCTTGACCCCTCCTTGGTAGAACACTAATTACTACATAAACCAGGGGAAACACCTGTTAAACAGAAGCTAAGGAGATTTCACCCCCATATGGCCGTAAGGATGAAAGAAGAAATGGACAAATTACATAAGTCCATCCTCAACCCTTCAACTTCCTCTATAAAAACCCCTTAGAAGCTCAAGGGGTAGAGGATCGGAAGAAGATTCAAGCATCAAGGCTTCAGCAAGATGAATTGTGTGTGGGTGACTTGTTTGTTGGCTACGCACATCAAGGGTATATCATTTGTACTTTCCTCGCATGACGTTCGGCCATGACATGCAAGTCTATCCCCACCACTTGTGAAGCACTATGACATGGGTGAACGCCCCCTCATGTTGGGATTCCCCATCACGCGCCTATCGACCGCAACTACACACGCATCATGGCGCCATAGCTCTCACAGTTGAGAGGCCGTGTCCGATCGCTCCACTCGAGCAGTGATCGGCCCTACCCCCATCGCCAGCCTATCCTTTCTCTAGTCACCCAGTTATAGCCCCCCTTCTTGGCTAACCGGGCATGGTCTACGGCATGGGAAGGGCCCTCTGTAAAATACGCAGACATCCTCTTTGTCACGTCTTGACCTAGGGGCCGATCATTATGTCAGAATTGTCCCGCGGCCTGTGCCAGTTGTACTTCAGCCACGATGGCCCACCTGTAAAGCCCATGCGGCCCTCATACATTATATTGCCACTTGAACGAATGTGCTCACATCCACGTTCGGCCCCCAGTTCCCCTCATGCTGCCTGACGTGAACCTCTAGCACCTCCGACCTCATCCAACACTGCCCGGCCTAGCGTGAACCCATAGTTGTGAAGTGCTCCCTGCTCTCCATCCATGACTTCAGACACATATGGCTCTCTCTTCAGCATGGAACGAAGGTGTTCGGATTCAATCAGATGTAAATAAACACCAACTACTTGCGGTCGGTGGGGAATGACGTCCAGTACACGACTCCCCACAGTCGCCTACGCACTCACACTTATGGAACCGACCTTCCCTCCACGTGTCTCTCACCCCCTGAGTCCACGTGTCGCACCCTAGTGGTGCTTCCCCTGTCAGCTTTCGATTCCGTGGGTGATTGTCAAGAAATCGACTGGCACACCAGCACCCCAGCCATGTTTCCCCAAAAATCAGGAAACCTCCTATGCCACTCAGTCTCCCCTCGGCTTTCCATGAAAGGCAAGTGCACGGTGCCGCCTTGAGAGAGAGACGACCGTGAGAGGAACTGCCCGAAGTACGCTAGATTCTGACATCTCCCCCCATCGCCTTATCCCACCCCTCAGTCCGGTCACCGCAAACATGTGTACCCACAGCCCACACCCACCAAGCACAAACAAAAGGATGGCACGCCTGGTGGGACGTCTCCCACCTTCCTTCTTTTTCCTGAAGAGAAAGCCTATGCCAGCCCTGAAGTCCTAGTGCCTTTTTCCTGTCCTTGCAGGAGCGGTAGAAGAGACCACTTGTTCCCACTTCTCAATAGCTTCCAGTTCGCGCTTCAGTTGCCAGACTTTGCTCGACGATTGCCAACGGCTATCACCCCTGCCCTGTCCAGTGCATCAGTAACTATGGCGGCCGTCACCTACGGTCCCATCTTCATCGCCACCCACATGTAAGTGGGTTATTTGGCAGTGCCAATTGCTTTCGGCAGCTTTGCCCTGGTCGTTGGATCGCCTTACTTCTTGGGTGTGGTCCCCGTGCCAACTCCGCAGCTACCCCCAGCACCCACACTATTTGGCCCTATAGACGTGTCACATCAGCCGCCAGTCTTAGCAGCTCATCTGAGTGTCAGACTCGGGCCTTCCGCCATCGGTCCCTGCAGGGGTCTCGAACTTGTTCCCACCCGGGCAAGCACCAGCTCGTGGGCCCAGTCTCGACTGACTCCCGATGCAAGTCCCACGCCCCGAGTTTCAGTCTCTACTACGACAATTCGCTCAGGCTTCCAGCCCTGAGCCCCAATTAGGTCGGCATCCGGTACGGGTCTCCACCCTAAGATGCCTGGCTTCCCAGTACCCCGCTCGGGCTTTCAACCCTGAGCCTCAGTCGAGCCAGCTCCTCGCATGGGTTCCCTAACCCAGGGGCAGGGTTCACCAGCATCCTGTTCGAGTTTCTCAACCCAAACATCTGAAGAGCAATCACCTCACCCGGGGCTTCAACACCCAGTTCGAGGCCTCCCGGTACGTAGACCGGGTGCACAACCCCGGGGTTCCACAAGGTCGACACCCGGCATAGGTCATCCGTGTCAAGCCTCGGACCTCCTAGCTCTGCTACGGGGGCACGTTCCCCACAACTCAGTGACGTCGACTCCCAGCACGGGTCTTCCTCTATGGGACGTGGTGACCCTGACGCTCACTGAAGGTTCTTCATCTTAGCTTTCAGTCTCACTGGCTCTCAATCTAGGCTCACAGCCTTGGGTCACTGATATTTTGGCACCCCCTACAGTATTGGCTTCTAGCGCAATTGTGTCATCGCGAGCATCTGCAACACTTCTATCGGCTCGGATGAGGGTTTACACTCAAGCCACCCAGCCGCCGGCCTTTACTACAGACTTCTTGTCTTGGGGGCTGACGCCAGAGTTTTCAGTTGACGGTCTTGTGCCGCCAGCAGCCACAGGCTGACTCTTCTTGGTCTACCACCTTGGAGTGTAATCGTCCTTGGCTACCCAGAAGAAGCATCGCCAGGGACGTGGAGGCAGGCGACTTGCCACTGCCACCAGTAACTCTAGCAAGACCATCCTCATCGGTGATCTGTGGATTTGCCTCGACGAGGGTGAGCCGATTATACCGCCAGAGTAGATCATCTCTATGGTCCCTACCACCAACTACTTCAGCCTCCTACGGTGAACGCGAGAGGACAAAGTGGAACTCAGAAGGGCGGATGCTCCAGTAGCTGCCCATAGGCATCAGCACCAACTCGATACCCGAGCTCCCCTATCCTGTCGGAGAGAGCAATAAGGGAGGCCAACAACCCGACTTGAGAAGGATCTGGGTTACCCTGGAGAAAGCTCAAGCCGTTAGGAGGGCGCGCCTTAGAAACCCCCTCCGGGCGCTAAGATGCGGCGCCAAGCAAGACGCGGCTGATCCTACCATCGTGTTGCACGACGACACCTAGTCATCCAACACCCCTCGTCTGAAGAGGCGGACGCAGAGACGGGCTCACTTCGGGCCTCACCAGCAGCCAGCCTCAAGGTCTTCCCAGGTGATACCATAACAAAGACTCCCCTGCAATATACCTCGGTCTTTGACAGACTAGAGGCACCCATCTGCCCCAAGAGGCGCTACCAGAAGAAGCGGACGGTCCAGCTCCTCAATGATGCGGTCTGGGTGTTCATGTGTTACGCCACCAGACACCAGCCTGAGGCTCAGGTTGATGATTTGAACCAGCCTATATCTCAGCTCAGGAGGCCGTGGCACCCGACTCAGTCGCTGGCTCCGGTCGGCCATGTCGGCACCTCTGCCAGACCACAGACATCGACACGAGCAGAGGAGGTTCCTATTGAGGATCGTGTCGCCCCTGCTAATGTGGAGCCGATCAACAATGATCCTCCAGCCAGTGAAGTCCAGAAGGTGACTCTCGAGACTCTTATGAAAGAGAACCAGCACTTGAAGGCCCTCCTGCAAGACTTGCTTCAAGAACATGACCTCTGACCTCAACTGCCTACCGGGCCTTCGACAGAAGCACTAGTCCCGCCAGGTGTGCAAAATGGGGCTAATACCTCAACCATAGCTTTCTAAACCCCTACAATAATCGTGTTCGACACGCCTTTGGCCGAAGTTCAACCACAGCCATCCAACACGCCAGTGCCGGAGAATCTCATGGCACAGCGCCAGATGATCGAGTGGATCATTCAGACCTAACTCGCCCAATTTGGGGAAGGGGTCGCAATTGTGGACCTCTACAGTGTCCCCTACCCACTGTATCACCAGCTCAAGAAGATTCCCCCAGAGTACGCCAAGCTATCGAAGCTGTAAAAGTTCGACGGGCAGGGATCTCCACATGAACACTTGGCCTACTACATTACGTCCATGGGTGAGCTCGCGTTGGACGAATCCTACCTCTGCTATTTAGCCACCTCACTCATGGGAATGGCCTTCCAATGGTATTCCCGCCTGAAGCCTAACTCAGTCATCGACTCGACAGATTTGTAGAAAAATTCCTCGACCATTTCCAAATGGTTGAGTGAAAGATCTCCCAAGCTGAGCTGTGCTCTCTCCGATAGAAGAAGGGCGGGAGTGCTCTCGACTTCATCAAGAAATGGAGAGACCTTAGTATGAGGTGTGTCAATCCACTGGTCCAGGAGGACGCCATCACTATATGTCACCGAAGTTTGGCGACCGAAGTCAGTGAAAAGCTTCTCACCACCAATATCAAGGGCTTCGACTAGCTCAACTCGGCCGTCGCTGAAATAGAGATATTCTTCACCGATAACCCGAGCTACGCCTTAACAAAGGGTAATCAAGCACGAGAACGCCAGCCCGGCAAGGAGGTGAACATCATTGAATTCACCCCCGCCGCTAAAGCTAATAAGGAGGCCGAAACGAGTACTTCTGACAAGAATCTAGCCGATAAGCCAACGGCTCTCTCCTTCTCAGAGCGTATGAAGACACCCTTCTCCTTCAAGAAGGAACACACGAAGATACTCTTCGTCCACTGTATGGCCGAGAAGATCCTTGAATTTCCTGAAGTCTGCAAGCTGGATGAGGCCCAGAAAATCGACGATCCCACCTACTGCCCATACCACTACATGCTGGGTCATCCTCTTGAAGATTGCTACGTCAGGCACAAAAGCTGATTCAAGATGGCCTTATTCAAATGAAAAGTGGTCTCGTCGATCCTCCACAACGACATGCGTGGTCCAGACCAGCCAAAGCAGTGTGAGTGGTACACCACCTGGCTAATGTGATCCACATGATGGCTACATTTTCTCTTTCTGATGATGAATCAGAGGAGCCCAGCGCCAATCGAAGGGGACGTTCGATCTGATATCTAGGGTGGAGGCCTGTTGGCACTTAAAATATGATCACTGGCAACCAAGCCACAAAGATGAAGGACACAGCCTGCTAAAGCACAAAAGCTGATGAAGATCAACATATTGAAGACTTCTCAAACTGTCAGAGCCTCAAGTCACCTGGAATGAACACTGGAGACTTCGCCTCGAGAGAATCGAGATGAATCAACAACCAAATGATAGCGGCTTGAGGCTATAAATTGGATGTTCCTTTGTGTATGAAGCTATTGCTGGAGCTGCCGTTGGTGAAGTTTGAGGTCCTAAACTTGAGAGCTTAAGAAAGAAGAGAACAATTGAGAGAAGAAGAAGGAGAAGGAGAGAGCCTGTAGCCAGCCAGTCCTTCAGCCACAAAGCCTTAGCCAAAACTTCATGCTTTTCCTTCTATTGAAGGCTTGTGCTTGTGTCTTTTGTTTTAACTTTCTTCATTGATAGAACTTTCTAGTGTGTGTGTGCTAGGGAGTTGTTCCCTTTATTTTCTACTGCACTTGTAGCTTGCTTCTTTTCCTTGTTTGTACGTGTGTGTGTGTGTGTGAGGTTCGTCCTCATTTGTGTGTGTGTGTGTTCTGCTGGGATTCTAGCATGTGTATGTGTGTGTGGATCTCTTGTGACCAAAGAGTAAAAGTCTCACCAAGTTAGTGAGAGGTCGATGTAGGCTTGATGGGTAGCAGCCAAACCACCTTAAAAAGGCTCTGTGTTATAGCATGCATTCTCTATATCCTCTATCCCCCTTCACATGCATTGCATTTGAGTACGTGTTTTCATAGCCCCTCATTGCACACATTTCTTATGCCAGACTTCATTATGTTGCTTGGTATCGTTGTGCTATCGTTCTTGCATTATTCCCTTTAAGTGGTCGAAAACTGAGTATAGGATCTATTTACCCCCCTCTAGATCCTCTCGTGTCATCCAACAATTGGTATCAGAGCAGGTTCCCTAGAAGATGTGGTCAATTGACCAGGGGAGATTCGACGGGAATGTAGCTCGTAGCTATATAGCTGAAGGGCATGCAATCAATCGATCACCATTCTTTGATGGAACAAACTACTTGTATTGGAAAAATAGAATGAAAGTGTTTCTCCATGCCCAGGATCATTTGATTTGGCGTGTGGTCAGTAGTGGTCCTTTTGTTTTGCCGAAAGTAGGCGATACCTGGACTCCTGACAAGGTTAAGAAATCCACAATCAATTGGAGCGCTATGAATATCATGCAATGTGCCATCCACCCTACAGAGTACTCAAAGGTATCCACTTGCAAGTCTGCAAAGGAAATGTGGGAAAGGCTTGAGCTAATCTATGATGGGACAGTTGAGGTAAGGGCTACCAAGGCCAACATGTTGATTTTTGACTATGAAATGTTTAAAATGAAACCAGATGAATTATCCCAATTAACCAACAACTTGAAACTTCTGGGGAAAAAATACATTGATAGTGATTTGGTTAGGAAGATCCTTAGATCTCTCATCCCAGCATGGAACACTAAGGCCACTATTATTGAGGATTCAAAGGACTTGTCCACAATGACAGTTGATGGATTGATAGGCTCGCTCATGACATATGAGCTAAACTTGAAAAGAAATGAAGAAGACTCCAAGCCAAAGAAGACTGTGGCTCTCAAAGTTGTTGAGAGCACAGATGGATCTGATGAGGACAATGGAGATGACCATCCAGAAGCTAGCATAACTGACCATGCCTTGCTTACTAGGGAATTCAAGAAGTTCTTGAGAAGACGAGGCAAATTCCAAAAGAAGAAGAGGGGCCCTCCAGTGAGTAGAAGCTCTAATCTCAAACCTACTGTCAAAAATTCTGACAATATTATTTGTTATCAATGTAAGAAAGCAAGACATATTTGAGGAGAGTGCCCTGAACTGACCAAGCAAATGTCCAAGACCAAGGGAAAGAAGTCCAAAGCCATGATCTCTACCTAGAGTGATAATGAAGAGGACGATGAGAGTCCTTCTACCGATGAATATGAGGATGACTTCTGTCTTGTGCCTGACGGGAGTGAGGATCAGGCAAGCAATCCTTTTGAAACCTTTTCAATTGAGGATTTGGAAGATGCATGTGTAGATCTACTTGAGAAGTATGGGATGTATAAAAAGGAGAATAGGCATTTGAAGAAGAAGATCAATGCACTTGTACATGATAATCCTGTTAATAAGGAGCTGGAAACCATAAGAGCTAAAAATGAAGAACTGAAAAAATAAGCTGAAACTTTTGAAACCACTCACTTAGAACTGATAGGCTTAAAGGGAGAAAATGAGGATCTCAGAACTCAACTGAATTGTGCGACTTTGAAATGTGAAGAGTGTGTGAGAGAGAATCAACTTAATCTTGAAAAGTATGAAGCTATAAATGTTGTCAATGATGCTTTTGCAGAAAAATCTGGAAAACGTTGAAGAAGAACTGAAGAATAAACAATCCGCCCTAGAAAGAATGACCCGACGGAAGTCTAACCTAGATGCCATCTTAGGTACCCAGGTGAATTATAGGAAGGATGGGTTAGGCTTCAACCCCAACCCCCTCCCCCACCGTTTCTATCTCCCTCTCTCTCTTTCTCGTTCTCCCCCTCACACCCTCTCATTTCTCTCCCTCTCACCCTCCACCTCTCCGCCAGCCAACGAGACATGGTGGTGGGTGAGATCGAGGATGACTTAGGCTTCGAGCGGCGGGGACGGGAGTGAGAAGCGGGAGTGAGAAGCAAGGGGCAGTGGCGCGGCACGACATGGTTGTGAGATCGGGGTTCAGATGCGAGTAAACGTGCTGTTTCTCGACAATTCGACATCCAAATCGCGTGGTTTCTTTGCCAAAAGGTAGGGGGATGGAATTCTCTCACTTCTGACCACGATTCCTGATAGTTTCATGTGGTTAATCCCATGCTAGAAGGTGTAATCGCCAGAATAGTTTGGGTGTGATGTGAGTTCTTTATAGCTTTTAATGTGAATGTGGAAAATGCATAGATTTTACATGGTTTTTGAAGTCAAATGAGTGTATATGGATGTATGAACACTTGAATCAGGGTTCTGTACGTTTTACCCCTCGTTTGTGTCAAGTGGGATGGGGTTCAGGGTGGTTCGCCCTTGCCCAGATCAGAAGTGAGAATGCGGTCAGTCTTCCAACCGCATTTAGCTTCTAGTTAATCACTGTAGTGTACCCAGAGACCGCGTCCAAATGTATTGAGGGCTAAGTTGGTACGTCTAAATGTGGTGGTCAGACCAACCGTGTTCAGGATTGATGTGGTTAGATGACCAACTGCGTCTCTAATAGTCACAGGGCCTTCCCGGACCACGTTAAGCAAGAGGGTCAACTGACCCTGGGAGGCCTGTCAACTGGGTTTCTAATCAAAATTCCACTGTGAAGTCCGGTCGACCGACCCCCCTTGGATTGGTCGACCGAAACCCCCATACCCACTTCAGAAAATGACCTTTTGACCTAGGAAACTTGGCTTTTTGCCTGGGAACATAAATAGAAGTATCTTATAAAATAGATAAGAAATTAGTTGTGTCAACCCCGCGAGGGCTGTCTCATGGTGGGACGCCTGATGATTTGGTTTAAAATATGTGGGTACACCCCATGGCGGGGAAAAGTGAATAGTTTATGTTTTCAGAGATAGTAATCTCGGCAACCATGTGTCTTTCAAACTTAGACTTGTTTTTTGTGCCATGTGCTTGTGCCCACGACCGGTTACACGTTAATGGTTTCACAGTGGGTCCTTACTTGGAGTGATATTTTTTCCATTAGTCGTACCTTACATGGGCACGCGTGTGCCGACTCACCTGGGAATGGTGGAGAGGTAGACCCGAGAGAAATAGTTTAGGGCTAGTTTCCATAGGGCATCCCACTATGGCGGCTCAAGTTCGAGCTGGGAGAAAAATCAGCTAGAGGGCCTGACGTAGCGCAATCAGTCAGTGTGGGCACACGTGGTCAGGGACTTTGGACGTGTGTTGACAAGCATGACCCCGACTAGACCCTTGTCTTGTGTTCTGTGTACGGTGTCTCAGTTTCCACCTAGGGTGAGTAGGGAGACATCTGAGACTGTAGACTAAGTCGTTAGTGGACACATCCGGGCTTGCTTCTAGTGAATAGTACTCCTATCACTCGAGTGTGGAGAGCCCTGTTTCTTACTGTTGTGGCTTAGTGTTCGGGCGGCCGAAGGTATCCTATTGTAGGGTATCAATTTGTGGGTTACTGTGATTAATCATGGTACACGTGTGACTAGGTTTAGAGTTTTGGCAGCGCCGTGTCCTCGCTAGGCAGGATTAAGACGTAGTTCCTTGCTACCTTTGATAGTCTTGTTTCGGTAGTATAAATGCGTCCCTCCATTAACCAATTGAGAGTATACCTGGTAGCCTAGATTGTAGCATTTGTCCACCATAGAGATGTTCCAAGACGGGTTACCGTGATCCAGCTTTTTTTTAGTCCAAATTATGAGAACTTGGTTCGGCATGATTTATGCTTGATACTCAAGGCATCCCATTGTTGTGCAGGCATTTGGCAGTTAGTGGTTTAGTGTGGTCATGTGTATTTATAGTGCCGATCTTTCTGTCTTATTATCTTTCCTGCCTTACTATTCTTCATGCCTTATTGTTTACTGCACTATTCATTACGTTCAATTGAACCCCTACTGAGTCAATGAGATGAGGCCCACCCCTTTTCTTTTCAAGTTTGGTGTGCCTCCTCATCGTACGGAGGCCTTGTGTAGCACCCGGGTGTCCTGGCATCGCCAGCTTCTACTAGTCGAGGTATGCCCCAAGACTTTGTACTTTTCTTTTATCGAGTTGTACCTTTGGGACTTGTATATCTGGACTAAAAACTATATAAAATTATGTAAATCTATTTATAAATATCTGGCCTTGTGCAGCTTATCAACTTCTTCCTTCATTTTCAAGGCCATTTGAGGGTGGAATATTCTTAATTTCTGCTTAACGGGTGTTGCCCCTGGTTTAAGAATAAGTCGGTGTTCAACCAGAGCAGGGTCCAGACCCGACATGTCCTCGTAGGACCAGGCGAAAGAATCGCTACACTCCCTCAGAACTTTGATCAGCTCCTATCCAACCTTAGGAGGGAGATTAGCGTAAATGATTATGGGCCTAGGGTCCTCTTCAGTTCCAAGGTTGATTTCCTTTGTGGGTTCATCCACTGCTGACGACGGCTCATCAAATCTTTTCAATCCTTATGCGTACAAATCAACAGTGTCGTCCTCATCGCTATCCTCGTCATCAGCTGGGTCCTTCTCATCTATGATCTCATAAACACCCAAACCATCATTGCTTCACACCCCATCTAATTCCTCATCATCCTCCAGGATGATGGCGGTTGCAACAAACTCAGGGCATTTGAGGAGGGCATGACATCTCTGGGCTAGATCCTGAAGAAACTTATCTGGAACAGATCTAGAATGATGCATCATCGGGTGCATCGCAGACATGGAAGGGCTAGAAACACTAGAACTAGACTCTTCCCCAACTTACTATATTGCCCTAGGAGACTCTGTACACTGTACATCTAACCTAGAAGATAGAAAATCTATTGGAAAAGAACCAAGAGCCTCGTGCCCCTGGGAAGAGGATGGATAGAACACAGCATAATCCTCCACTGAAATCTTGGTTTCAAATTTGGCATTTTTTTTGGCCGAGCTCAGTGGATAACACACAGTAGGAAGAGGGACCTGATGGAGGAGGAGGAAGGACCCGAGGGCATAATGTGGGAAAGAGTACATCAAAGAATGGGTCGTCTTTGATAAATCAGCAGGTGTGTCGAGCGACCACCTGGACACCAAATCAATCGACGGGCAGCGCCCACATGGATAATTAACAATTAGAAATTCAATCAGCCTCTCGTGCTGAAAAGGAGACAGGAACATTAACAGATCGACGAGAAGAGGAGGTGGACGGGGAACAAAAATCAGCCGCTGAAGAATAGAAATTAGGTGGGAAAAAGATAAAGTGGTTGTCGAGCTCTCCATTTCCCGTGTACGCTGGGCTGGTCTCTCTCGTACATGCTTTACAACCTGCACCTCAGGTTTTCTTGGGCCTTTTCTCTCAGCAAACATCCTTGCAAAAGCTTCACAACAATCAACGGCATTATCAGTGGGCCCTTTTGGCAACAAGGGCGGCATGGCACAAGCATTGTTCTCCTTCTGGGGCTGGCATGGTGGTGGCGACTTCAACATTCTGGGCTGTAGCGGCCCCTTAATAAAATGCTGACGATAATCCCATGTTAGTGGTTCGGAGTCTCCCAGATTTGACAATGATGACTCCCGATAGCCAAGGCCTTGCCTGCTCTTCTTTCTGCCTCTGGGGACGGGTTTGGTCTGCCCCTGTAATTGTGCACCGAGACCCATACCCGACTGATAGCCTAGCTTTAGAATCATGTGCCATCCTTTGGAGTCTCTAATCTTGGACTTGATTTTAACATCAGTTGGTGTAGTAGCGGGCTTGCGTGACGCATATGCCCATGGGAAGTTCAGGTCCATCACAGATAAAACTGGCCTATTGCTTTGCCACAGTGTAGGCAAAATCTTATCAGCAATGGCATCGACTGTCTGGACCGTGGAAATACCTTTCACCTTGACCACCCACCCCTGAAATGGAAATTTGAGGCATTGGTGAGCAGTTGATGGTACTGCACTCAAACTATCAATCCATGGATGACCCAGAATAGCCTTGAACATCGGGTCTATGTCCAATACATAGAATTCCACGGTCATAGTCAAAGGCCCTAGCTCGGCCTGAACTGTCACAACCCTGTGGCAAGCTCTCCTGGAGTTATCGTATGCTGCAATGGTTGTCGGTGTCGGCCTTAGCATATCTTCGAAAATGTTACAGGCACGCAGCGTGCTCAAGGGACAAACATTAATGGAAGCTCCTGTGTCCACTAGAGCTGAATCAACGGCCACTTTGTTTAATGAAATTGAAATGCATAGTGGCATCTGACGTGCCTTTGGGGGTGCTAACTCTTATTCAGAAAAGGAAATAGATGGCCCCCTTGTTACAGTGGCCAACACAGATGGTAAACTGTCTACCGTCACGTTCTTGCTCACCATGACTTTCTATAGAAAAGCTTTCAAAGCATCCTGGTGTAGTGTGGACCTCCTTATTAACTCCAGGAGAAAAATTTTGGCTGGCATCCAGTCCAAGTGTTGTAATAAATCATATCTGGTGCCAGGCAAGGGTGTTTCTCTTCAACTCCATGCCTGAGCAGTACGACACCATCGCTGTCACTCTCAGCATGCGCCCCGTCACTGACCTCACCTTCGACTTCGTGGCCACTGCCCTCTTGGCGGAGGAACGTCGTCAGCACGAGGCAGTCGCCTTCACCAGCACCACAGCGCGCGCTGAGTCCGCACTTGTGGCTGCTGCAAGCAACCCCGGTCGTGGCACTAACCAACACAAGGACCGCAACAGGGCCAACAGGCCTACGTGCGAGTACTGCCACAAGACTGGACACACCGAAGCTCAATGCTACACCAAGCACGGGTACCCCGTTGGTCATCCAAAGCATTCGGGCAACGTCGGTACGTCCGCCAACCACGCGAACCCCTATGCTGGTCTCGCTTCTGGTTTCGTAGGTGCAGCTGTCCACAACGACGCCACCTCCTTCCGGGCCGCAGCGCCCGCAGTCAACGCCAGCGCAGCCCTCATGCAGCAGCATTCCGACCCGACGACCACGTCTCGGACTTCGACGAACGGCTGTGAGTGGCTGATCGACTCCGGCGCATCGTGGCATCTCTGTAGTACACGTACGTGGCTCGCAGACTACAAGCCCTATCCAGGAACGACCCTCACCCTCGGTGACGGTCACGTCATCTCTGCAGCTGGCACTGGTCACATGACCGCGCACATCCCGCTCAATGGACGGACGTTCCGTACTACCTTTCGCGACGTGCTTCACATCCCTGACATCCCGCACAATTTACTGTCGGTATCTAAGCTGACGCAAGCGGGCCTGCAGGTGTCCTTCCATGGCCGCACCTGTATTATCCGGTCTAACCGTGGAGACGTCATTGGACGCGCTGTCAAGCAGAGTAATCAACTGTATCGCTTCATTGTACATCCACAGCCCGTCCTGCTCACCCATCCCACGGAATCAGATGGAGGCGCTGAGCAGGCCGCAGCCCTACTGGCACGTACGACAGTAGCCTCGGAGTCTACCCCATCCTCTCAGCCTACACTGCAACTGGCCCACGAACGCATGGGTCATCTCAACGTGCGTTCCCTTCTTCAGCTTCGATCAGCAGGTATGGGCATCACGTGGAATGGAAGCGCTAAGCCCGACAGCAAGCTACAGTGTGAGAGCTGCTTCGTCGGCAAGGCCCATCGCGCTGCGATGCCCCAGCAGGCAACGCACCGAGCCACTGCTCCCTTGGAGCTAGTTCACTCAGACGTCTGTGGTCCCATGCCAACTGAATCTCTCTCCGGCTTTCGATACTTCGTCCTCTTCGTCGATGACTGCACCCGGTTTATGGTGGTATACCCTCTAACTCACAAGCACGAGGTGCTCAACCGCTTCTTGCTTTACAAGGCATGGGCCGAGACCATGACTGGCAAGCGTCTGCAGTGCCTTCGCACAGATGGAGGCGGAGAATACAGTTCCCGCGCGTTCGATGCCACGCTGCATACCCACGGCATTCGGAGGCAGCGCACACCGCCGTACACCCCCGAACACAACGGAGTCGCGGAGCGGGCTAACCGCACGCTCATGGAGGCTGTGCGCTGCATGATTCACCAGGCAAGGCTCCCTGACACATTTTGGGCACTAGCTCTGCTGTGTGCCGTCCACGTCCGCAATCGTTCACCGACACGGGCCCTTGCATCTACTACTCCGTTCGAGGCATGGACGGGCCGCAAGCCATCCTTCACCGATCTGCGTGTATTCGGTTGCCTTGCCTTTGTCCACGTACCGGCGGCCAAACGCGGGAAGCTGGAAGTCAAGGCTCGCCCGTGTATCTTTGTTGGGTACTCACAGGAGTCTAAGGCCTGGTTGGTGTTTGATCCCGTCAAGGCTACCACGGTCACCTCTCGCAATGTGCAGTTCATGGAAGACAGATCCGGTATGCTCGCGTACAGGCTGAGTGATACCTTCGCGTCTGCTGATGGACCGGGTCTCGCTTCATCCATCGCACCACTGCTATCGTCGAGCGCCTCTAATACTGACAGCATGGTCGGCGACGGGGACCAGGCAGATCTCACCTTTTCCAACGCTGTCAGCAGTGGTGACGAATCTTCGGAGCCAGATGGTCACGCAGAACATGCGTCAGAGGAGTCAAGCCTCTCGGAGGGAGAACTCGAGGAAGACGCTGAGAATCAGAGACCCCTTTCCCCTCTGCTCCAGAATCAGTCGCCCTCCTCCGCATCGCCTTCTTCGCAGGCAACCTCCTCCGTCCTACCTCCATGGAATTCAGCTCTGCACCAGCAGGCAGCACCCATCCAGGGGCCAGCTCCACGTCGCTCATCTCGTGCACACGTCTCCAGCAGAGCTCTTGATGCAAGTACTAGGCACGCTCAGATCACGTCATCGTCGCTGAGCGCTGAGACTCTACCATCCTCGTCTTCACCATCCTCGTCTTCAAGCCCCGTGCTGAGCAGCTTCAGCTCGTTCATCTCTGCCATGTCGTCATCCCCACCTGCACATGGTCTTGCCGCTGTCAGCCATCACTCCCCTCAGTCCCCTGTGCAGACTGCAGACGACGAACCCAGCTCCTTCAGTCAAGCGATGACGAGGACTGACCGACAGCAGTGGGAGCTGGCTGCTAAGGAGGAGTACCGATCTATCCAAGCCGCGGGCACATGGAAGCTGACTTCGCTGCCTGCAGGCCGTCACGCCATCGGATGCAAGTGGGTCTTCAAGCTCAAGCGCAAGGCAGATGGCACTGTGGACAGGTATAAGGCCCGCCTCGTCGCCAAGGGCTACTCTCAGAAGGAAGGCATTGACTACACTGAGACCTTCGCACCTGTGGCCAAGTTCGCCAGCATCCGTGCTCTTCTCTCCTTGGCTGCTTACCTCGACCTCGAACTGCATCAGATGGACGTGAAGACCGCCTTCCTCAACGGTGATCTCGACCATGACATCTACATGCAGCAACCAGAAGGCTTCGTGGTCACAGGCCAGGAACATCTCGTGTGCAAGCTGCAGAAGAGCTTGTATGGACTCAAGCAGGCAGGCCGCGCTTGGTACGAGAAGATTCATCTCGCCCTACTGGAGTTAGGCTTCCACGCTCTGCATGCAGATACCTGCGTATACCAACTGCGCAGAGGTTCTCTCGTCATGCTGATAGCTCTGTACGTCGATGATCTGCTCTTGCTATCCAACTCGCTCGATGGTCTCACAGCGCTCAAGCAGGATCTTGCTCGTCGCTTCGCTATGAAAGATTTAGGTGAGGCTCACTATGTGCTGGGCATCCAGATCGACAGAAACCGGGCTGCTCGGACGCTCCACATCTCTCAGCAGGAATACATCTCCAAGGTGTTACAGCGCTTCGGTATGACGGAAGCTAGAGCAGTTCCTACTCCCCTTGACTCCAGCATCAAGCTAACCAAGGCGGACTGTCCAACGCCCAACTCCACTCCGGATTTCGCCTTCATTCAACAATACCAGTCAGCAGTGGGAGCTATCATGTACGCCATGCTGGGGACCCGTCCTGACATCGCCTTCGCCGTGGCTTCGCTGAGCCAGTTCAGCAGCAATCCCGGCCAATCACATTGGGCAGCCGTGAGACACGTCCTGCGCTACCTTTCTGGCACCGCACACTACAAGCTCAACTACGGCCTTGCTCCTTCCCTCACACCGGAGCCCAGCATCTCGCATCTACCCACCCTGCATGGCTACTGCGACTCGGACTGGGGCGCTGATCGTGACGACCGCCGCTCTGTCACTGGATACGTGTTCATGCTCGGAGGAGGCGCTATCAGCTGGCAGTCCAAGAAGCAGCACACCGTTGCTCTATCTTCAGTGGAAGCGGAGTACATGGCGTCAACTCAGGCCACCAAGGAAGCACTCTGGTGGCGTACCTTCCTCATCGAGCTCGGCATGCCCAAGACTGTTACCACTCTCATCCATTCCGACAGCCAGGGCAGCATCGCACTCAGCAAGAACCCTGAGCACCACGCACGCAGCAAGCACATCGACATTCGCCACCACTTCGTCCGCGAGCAGGTCGCAGCCGGCACTGTCGCTCTGCGGTACGTGCCTACCCACGACATGATCGCAGATGTTCTGACCAAGCCTCTCAGCAGACTGCAGCACACACGAATCGTGCACACTATGGGCGTGCATCCTGTGCAGCTACTGCACCAGGCCTAGTCTGCAGTGGGAGTGTTGGAGATAGCAGACGTCAGCTATGGCGGGAAGAGTCGAGTTCGCGCCGTAGAGGCATTGGTCTGCACGTTCACCCTTCACACTCTCACTCCATCGTATCATTTCACTTCCTTCTGCAAAGGAGCAAGCTCATACTTATCACTGAGAGCGAGCTGAGAGCAAGCTGAGAGCAAGCTGAGAGCAAGCTGAGAGGGTGAGGTTGCTAATATGGTTTTGACTGTTCCCATGCATCATGTCTGTGTCTATTGCTCCACTCCTCATACAACATCTTGCAACAACAGATTTACAGTCTGCGGTAGCTCTCCCCTCTCCACTCTTCTTCTCTCTCTCTCTCTCTCTTACTCGCACCCTCTCAGTTCGTCCACAACTCCCTCAACTCCCTCGCCGCATTGCTCTCATCATGCTTTCTTCAACCATGTCCTCGTCGTCCGCTACTGGTCTGCTCAACATCGAGAAGCTGACCACCGACAACTACACATCATGGAGGCAACGCGTGCAAGCGCTGCTGATGCACAACAAGCTGTGGAAGGTCGTGTCCACCGCGGCTGTTCCGGACTTCAGGGATGATGGTGGTGGCAAGGCTGCATGGGAGGAGAAGGATGAGATGGCGCTCGCGGAGATTACTCTGACCATCTCCACCTCACAGCTCGGCTACATCCGAGCATGTACGACGGCACGGGAGGCATGGCTCAAGCTTGCTGAGGTACACAACCCCAAGTCAGCAGCCAACCTCCTGTATGTTCGTAAGGAGCTGCATCACTGCAAGCTGGAGGAGACCACCCCAGGTGCGATGCAGGCACACATCAACCGCATCCGCGACCTGGTCGACCGCCTCGCCGGCATGGACTCTCCTGTGAGCCCTCTGGACGCCGCCGTGTTTCTCTTCAACTCCATGCCTGAGCAGTACGACACCATCGCTGTCACTCTCAGCATGCGCCCCGTCACTGACCTGCCGATAAAAGAATAGAAAAGTCCAAAGCAAGATAATAACAAGAAGATCAAATGGCAATGAAAAAATGAAAGAGACTCCATCTAGTCGATCCGCGTAGCGACCTTCGGTCGGGTGTGAGGGCGCGCGTTGGTGAGCTCGTGCTGCACACTTAATAATTCACTCCCTCGGTCTGGGTGCCAAGAGAAAATCAACGACGCCTCATGGTATCGGATGTGGTCTACGGAATTTCCGACATGGCCATAGTCCAAAACCGTCTCGGGCCAATAATCTATCAATTCGTCCCCACTTTTATCAGGATTTGACCCCGCAATCCACATCAAACTTGCCATACGTGCGGCAGACATTTGTATGGTTTTTGCCGTCACTTTCAATGCTACTAATACGGACTTCCATCCGAATAAAGAATGGTCCGTTAGTGACCGACATGCTTGCAACGTCTACGCCCCAATGCGGGGTTCGCCTAAACGCAATCCGAGATCTCGCTTTCACTCTTATTATTGTGAATCTTAGGCCATAGTGCCCCCTTTCCCGGTGATTAATCAAGGTTTTTTCCCTCTTCGAGAGGATGTAATTAACGTCGTAGCCTTTATGGTACGACGGGTCCTCAGTCCTGACACGAACTACATAATCGTCTGATTAGTCAGAACGAGCGCACCATGGGCTTCTTTAAGCCCGCATAAATCGTCACCTCGGTGACTAGCACGCCCTCACACTAACAAATTGAATAAACGAACGAAAAGATGAATAAACGAACGAAAGAATGAAGAGTCCTGAAAAGTGCGTCCATACATAGTCGAAGGCATCATACATGATTTCAAAGGGCCGAGACCAATTGGGACGTGAGAGAATGGGTGCTTTGGTCAAGGCCTCTTTAAGAATATTGAAAGCTTCAAGGCAGGTGGAATCTAAATGGAATGGAATGTCTTTGGCCAAGAGAAGAGTTAACGAGCGGGCAATCTTGGAAAAGTTACTTATGAACCGAGGGTAAAAGCCAGCATGGCCCAGGAATGAACGAATTTTCCTCACCGAGGTCAGAGGAGGAAGATTAGAAATGAGGTCAATCTTGGTCTTGTCCACCTCTATATCCCGTTTGGACACGATATGACCCAAAACTATGTCCTCTTGAACCATGAAGTGACTCTTCTCCCAACTAACAACAAGATTGGTTTCAATACATCTTGCAAGCACTTTCTTCAAAAATTTCAAGTAATTTTCAAATGACTCCCCAAACATAGAAAAATTTCCAAGAACTCTCCCACCACATCGGAGAAAATGGCCATCATGCATCTTTGAAAGGTGGCCGGTGCATTGCAAAGATCGAAGGGCATCCTCCTAAAGGCAAATGTGCCATATGGGCATGTAAAGGTGGTCTTCTCTTGGTCTTCTAGATAAATGGCCACTTGATTGTACCCGGAGTATCCATCTAGGAAAAAAAATATCTTTGGCCTACTAATTTTTTCAGAATTTGGTCAATAAAGGGGAGTGAAAAATGATCATTTTTGGTCATGGCATTGAGTTTCCTATAGTCGATGTACACTCTCTATCCTATTGTGGGCCTAGTGGGCACAGCTTGGACAGACTTATCCCCTTAAGATCGGTCACTGTCCAACCTATGGCACCCTTATAAGTCCTAAGGACTTCTAGTAGACGCGTTTCTTAGGTAGGAGTAAGGTTGGAAGTCAATATAATAGGAAGAGTTTGATCGAGACCTAAGAATGCATATTTAAGGGAGTCCGAGAGAGGCTTAAGCTCAAGTGTAAGAGGACTTTCAAGTGATGGTGGGGCCGGTTCATCTTGCAAAGTCGGAAGAGATTCAACCTTAGGTCAAAGATGAGGAAAATCTTGTAGAGCATTCGCTTCCCCTATTTGATCAATGTTTGAACCATTCTCAAGAAATTCATCATAGATGTCTATGAAATGACATTCTTCATCAAGGTCTAGGTATTGGGAGGCTTTGAAGACATTGAGAGAGACTTTTTGACCTCCAAATGAGATGTCTATAGTTCCCGTAGCACAATTGATGTTGGCTTTGGCAGTGGCAAGGAATGGATGGCCTAGGATGATTAGAGTGAGACTTAGTTCTGAGGAAGAGGCCATGTCAAGAATGAGAAAATCTACAGGAAAGTAGCAATCATGGACCTTGACAATTACATCTTCTATCAAACCTCGTGAGTTCTTGACTGAGCGATCTGCTAGTTGGAGAATGACGGGAGTTGGCTTGAGTTTCCCTATGTCAAATTGCTCATAAATAGAGGTGGGTAAAAGGTTGACACTAGCTCCTAAGTCAAGGAGGGCACGGTCAAAGGTTACACCACCTATATCACATGCCACAAATTATAGTTTACAGGGAAAGAAACGTACTCAATCACTAGGTACACCCCTGGCTCTGGCAAGTTGGTAACTACGAATCTCTGTGCTACACCTCTGAACCTTGAGGAGGAAATGCAACACCTAAAATAAAAGGGGTGAGTCTCATCTCATTGGCTTAGTAGGGGTCCCGCGGATCCCCACCATGAAACAATGGCGGTGAATAGTAGTTATAACAGAAATAATAACAACAACAGTAATAGTAGCAACAATAACAATAATGACAGAAGCAACAGCCGTAGCACGAACTGTAACAACGATAGTCAGTGGAATCACGACTCTCTAAGCTGCTCCTAATAGCAACAAAAAGTAAACCCTTGATCTCACAGTTGGGGGCCGCCGAACCAACAGAAAACCCTAGCTACACTACCAGGAAGGGAAAACCACGACATCTCTATCATGAATGTCTGTCCTCACTGACGAACGCCCAACCAAGACCACACGGTCTACGAGTACAGTCATGACATTGCTCGTGAACCCTACACTGTCTACGGGTGAAACTTGGATAACTCGATTGGGAACCCTAGACCTCAACGTCGGGAAAAGTATGTAGAAGCCACCCGAAGAACCACATCCCCACTGATGGCAAACCAAAACTTTGAGTCAAGAGAGTCACGTGTCACATGATGGGAGAAGCTGCCCACTAGAAGCAAGGTCGAATGCGTCCACTAATGACTTAGTTCGCTCCTCAGGTGTCTCCCTACTCGTCCAGGTGGAAACTGAGACATTGTGCAAGTAATCGAAGATAAGGGTCTAGTCGGGGTCGTGCTCGTCAGCACGTGTCCGTAGTCCCCGATCACGTGTGCACACACTGACTGACTGTGCTACATCAAGCCCTCTAGCTGATTTTCATCTCGGCCTGGACTCGAGTTGCCATAGCGAGAGGCCCTACGACAACCTGCAGCCTGAAACCATCTCTCCAAGGAGAGCTGCTCTACCACTCCCGGGTAGGTCGAAACCCACGTGTCGTAAAGAAGGCTACGACTAGTGGGGGGTCACTAAAGATAGGAACTCTCAGTAAAGAAGAAACCATCAGAGTACTAACGGGCTACGCATGCACCTGCTGTAAGTATCACATAATACAGGGTGGCACAATGCCGCCAGACTCAGGACAACTAGCTAGACTCGCTAATATAACGACCATAGAGTCATGAGACTCAGTCCAAGGCCTATGTACAATACAGCTCCATGTCGTCAAATTACCCTAGTTCAAGAGTCAAAAACCATGGTCAAAAGGACTGATGAGGTGGCTCACAACCGTCGAGTTCATTCCCTCTCTAAGGGATACTAAGAAGCTCCCAGCGCCCCTGACTAGGTCACAGAACTCACAGTCATTGACCATACTCATGGCCCACATGGAAACTATTTCAGAGAAAACCAACACTGTACAGGAACAGCCCTCCACATGTACTTAGGTACATGGTGACTAGAAATAGCATAACGAGGAAGCCCAGAATGCGCGGGGTCATTCAGACCCTCAAAATCACACGAACACATTAATTGAGGTATCATGATTCCGCTGGACACTCAAAAATATGAACTAGGTCCCCACGAGATGTCTGGGACATCCACAAGGCCGAAGGTCGACCAAAGGGTCTCGACCGGGTCTACCAACGACCGAAAAGGGCAAAAGGACTAGGTTTCGGTTGACATACCCCCCCAGGGTCAATCGATCTCCTAGTAGGGGATTGGTCGACCGACCCTTAAGGGTCAGTCCACTGTTGCAACACGGTCGGCCTGCCTTGGCGAACTGGTTTGGTCGACCGAACTCCCCCGTTTAGTAGATCGAAACTGGCAATGCTTCAACTCGACCTCGACCGAGGGGTCCTATTCCATACCCAACTCGATCTCGATCGAGGGGAAAAATGTCGGGGACCTTGCCCCGGATCCCAAACCACAAAATGCACGTAAATAAATGGGGAAACATCACCCGATCCAGCGAAGATCGACACTCACCCTAAACATGGAAAAACTACCCCTAATTGAAGGAAAACCCACTCTTAGCCTCACCTCGGCCTACAAACCATGGGAAAATGGAATGCAAGGGCCATGGATCCATCCCCCTACCTCTTATGATAAGATCCCACGCCGAGGATGCCAATTCCACGCCAAAATGGCACTCGAACCGACGCCGACTTCACGAATCCACAGACGAAGCACGCCACGCCACCACCCCATTCCTTGCTCCATCCTCACCGCTCGTCGCACCACGTCATCTCCACCTCGCCCGCCTCGAGCTCTGTCCTACAAATTGGCCGTAAAGTACAAAATTGACTGGAGGACATCCACATGATCATCAGCGTTGGTGAAAAGCTCAGAAAACTATATTGTTGCTCGAGAACTAAGGACCGTAGGCTCGAATGTATAGACCAGCAAAACGTTGATCCCAAAGGGCAAAAAAATATCTGGTGAATCTAGCACCTTAAGATAAGATGAATATGCCGATCCAAAAGGAACAAAAGGCATCTACGAGTTGATATCCTGAGTATGTGTTACCGACCCTCGCAAAGAAAGGGCGCATCAATAACATACGCGATACTTGTCAATGAGGCGATTCTGAGATGCATTCTGATGAACAAGTACCGTGCCAGTGTTTGACTGGCCCAAGAGTTAGAACGATCGCTATGAGGCGATGACCCTACTTTACGGAACAAAAGCAAGAGGCGACGTATAGTGGATTTAAGATGCACGCCAGAGCCCTTACCACTCATGAACGTGAGTGAAAGAGGTAACTAGTTGTCTTCACAAATAGTATTTCATGCATGAGTGAGTCACAGTGATACACATACTAAATCGAGAACAAACTATGCCTCAGAGAAATCAAAGCCAAAATAACATAAAGGGGTCCATCCGGGGTAACGAGGGAAGATCAATGTCGCCCTTGAAGGCATGGCTAATAGCCATCTGACTGGGAATCCAGGACATACAATCTCGAGCTACCCAGATGCTCATAGGGTGATGAGCATATAGCCTATAGGAGGCCCCCTCACATTTGGGGTTATCGTGTTTGTTCAGTAACAAATGTAGACACCGTAGCTGCAAGTAGGGAACGAAACAACATCATCGATACTGATAGAGTCCTAAAACATTAGACGCACTCATGGGTCTAACGCTTCGGTGAGGCATTCACTACATTTCTCAAGAACTATAGATAACAGAGAAGAGGGAGAACTCCAATGCCCCAAAGGGCTCTTAGAGCTTTATTGAATCCCAAAACACGTTACAGGACACATGACTAGGACTCACAGAATTATAGAAGAAGAAAACAAAGAGACATGTTAACGAAGAAAAGAAAGAAACTCTATTAGCCCCCGTGGGGCCTTATTCATGGTGGAGACCAACCTACAGTGGGATAGGAGACCGAAGCCAAAGCTTCAATCACGACGCTGCAACAAGGGAATTGGAAATAGGAGGTGCGTCTCGCTCCTTTGATCTCCCTTTGATTTCTTTTTTTTAATCTCCTCTCCCCTTCCTGTGACGCCCGATGTGGGACATTTTATAGGTAAAAAAATAGAGTCTTGGCCATCTGACGGGATGGCAGGGTATAGCACCGATTCACCGGCCCACCATCTTGCTGAGGGATGCGTCGTATCAAGCTTTCCTACGTCGATTCACTAAGCAACGTAGGGGGAACCCATTCACCCAAGTTTGCGTCGATTGATTGGAAAAATGGAGGGGGTGTGCCGATTCATCATGTTGGCACCGGTTTGCTTGTTGTGCCAGTTCACCAAGAAAGTAGGTGGCGCACTGGTTTAATTATTTGGGAAGATGGGGCCGATTCACTTTGGCCATTAGGGGTTACTTTCATGCTCCTTTGTTGACTTCGAATCGACCTAGCCAGAAGCTCGATGTTCGATGTGGCTTTGGGTTTGATGCGGTGCCTCTGGAATATTGATTTCGAAGTCCCTGGACTCCGGTTTGTAGTTTTGAGTGATTTTTGATAGGTGTCAAACTCGTCTCCGATTGCTCAAATTTTATCCTAATTCAGCCTTCGGCATTGTGATTTGTGCTACCAGACCTATTCCTTGGATATGGGGAGCATCTTCATTGAGTGCACTATCACTCGAAGTATTTTCACCCTGATTGGGTAGCTTTTCGGCCAATTATAAACCTTTCCGGCATGACCTGTACCCGAATTAGGTCACTCAGGTTTTCTGCTGATATCGCCTTCAGCACCCTGTTTTGGGACACCACAGCTATTTCTTCGCCTCAGGAAGCTTCCTTAATAGGTGACAGACAACCAGGTGTATTTTCACCCTGATCGAACAAGATATGGGGCTTATTCGGCACGAAGAAGTCGATGCCGATTTGTTGAGCCTGTCGATCTTGGCTTGTCTTGTAGCATTGTCGAGTTTATGTAGCCTTCTTCGGAATTTCTGAATATTCTTTGAGCTCCTGGGTCTTGCTTTAGCAGCTATCTCCCGCAGATGAGCATTATTTCTTTTCTTCTTTTCCTTTGGTCCCATCTTTATTTGGCTCTCGACATTCTTTTGTTTCTTTTCTTTCTTTTCTTTTTTGCCTATGAAGGAGCAATCGGTCGGAGCTTAAGACCTGCAGAAGTAACATAGAGGAATTTTTCAGTGTCAACAAATGCCTCCCACCCGCGGGTGTCGTAAGAATTCTCTCCCCCTTTGTCTCCCCTTGGTCTAATGGTCCACATCCTAGGTGGAATATGGGCCATCCCTCATGGACCTTAGCAGCCACCTGGCCCAATGGAAGAGAGGGTGGGGTCCCTTCGGGCCCAAGTGATTATTTTACAAACAAACCCTTTAACTTAACCTATTAAAACACACCAAATGTAAAAGTAGAAATAAAAATACAATACACTCAAAATAAATACAAGAAAATATCAAAGCTCTGATGGGATCTCCATGCTATCACCCAGCATAGGGATGTCGACGTGCTGTGGGTCTGGTATCGGCGGCTAGCTCTGGTGTCCCCACCAGTTCCATACGCCTCTGTATGGCTTCTCCAATACCACGGTCCGCCCAGAGGGACGCATCTCGCTACCAATCTCATTCGGGACTACGCCGAAGGAGGTTACCTTCCTAGCCAACTTCACGGTGGTCCGAGCAATGACTGCGTACAACGCCATCATAGGACGGGGGATTCTCGGCACCCTCAGAGACGTCCCCTCATCGTACCATCAAAAGTTCAAGTTTTCCACCCCCCAAGGGGTGGGGGATGTGCGAGGAGACCAGAGGGAATCTAGAAGATGCTACCTCATTTTGATGCGTGATCAGAGACCCGAGAAAGCACCGCCTGAAAAGAAGGCGAGGACAAAGACCCGGGACCAAGCACGAGCACCCCAGCCAAAGACCTATACCTCATTCAGGTGAAAGAAGATCCAAGTAGGACTCTAAGGATCGGAGCTATTTCCACATAAAAATTAATATATTTTTATTTTCTTTTTTTTATTTAAACCCCCCTCACCCTCTCTCTTTCTCTCCCTCATGTCTCTCACCCTCTACCCCTTTGTTTCACTCTTCCACTCCCTCTCTTCTCCGCAGGCAGCCGACCGCGGTAGGCAGGGGCGAGGCGGCGATGACATGAGGGCGGCGACGGTGAGGACGGGTCGAGGATCGAGGGCCGGAGGGGCGATAAAGCTCGAGTGCGCGTTCGTGAACCGATGAGGGTTTCGTGGCATTTTCTTCGTGGATCGGCATCCACGGTGCACAGATTCTTCGGTGGAGGTAGGGAGATGGATCCCCAGCTCGTGTACTTCCATTCCCGTAGATTTGGTAGCCCGAGGTGAGTCGAGTGGGTTTATTTTCACATCGGGATAAAAATACATGATTTTGGGGAGTGAGTCAGATCTAGCATTTTAACGCGTTATTTCGTGATTTGTTGGCATCAAATGATGCTCTGGGGCATGGGGAAGGATTTTCCCTTTGTTTCCCTATCACCCAGGGGTGATCGGGGCGTGGAATGGCAAATTTCGTCGTGTTTCACCATTCTCAATTTTTTGAAATGAAAACGGTTCTACCAGAAACCATTTCTAGGTGAAACGGCCCACCTGGTTACCACTAGCCAACCAAGGAGTGTTGGCAGATTTTGCGATCGTGCGATAGACTGCCACCTCCAGTGATGGCCAAGCGGCTGACCGTTTTTCCTCATGGGGCCAACGCGACCCCCGAGGGTGAATCTTGACCATTGTGAGTTTCCTCCCAATTAAGCAATCTAGGAGTGACCGTCTCATTTCCATTTGTAGTCCCAGAGTGACCGTTTTAGGGTGAAATGGTCAGGAGGTGACCGTTCATCCCTTCTCTTACCCCTGTGGTGAGGCAGTCTTGTGGTGGCCGCTTCTACCATTGGGCGGTCTGGTGATAGACCGCCTATCCCCCTTGCGGTTAGAGCGTGACCATTTTTCAGTCTTTGGGTTGCTTGAGGTCGGGAAGCATAGCGGCCATATGACTGACCGCTAGGTGACAACCAGTGGTCAGGCAATGGACCGCCATCCTTCTCGGTGGTCTGGGAGCGACTGCCTAGTTTCTGGAGGCATCTGGGGCAATGCATTTCTGGCTAAATCGCTATGCTAGGCTTTGCGGCCCCAGCTAGACCGCCTAGTTCTTGGACGGCCCAGGGAGGGCCGCCTCTTGGTTTTCATGTTTGTCGTGCCTGTTTAAGCGTTGTGTTGGTCTCCGGTCGACCCGGTTGTCACCCAATGGTCGACGTTCGGTCCCGTAAGTGTCCCGGACACCCTGGGGATTCTGTGTCTGTATTTTAGGGTGTCTGGAGGTACCGTGTTACCTCGATTAGTGTGTCTATAGGTTTGAGAGTCTGGGTGACTCCATGTGTTTTAGGCTTTCATGTTACGCTTGATCGACTCACCGTGTATCGGTGTGAGTGCGGTGAGGTTCCCCCGCACGTCGTGAGTTCTCTGGAAAGTGGTTTCCGAGTGGGCCATGCGTAAGGCCTTGGATCGCGAGTCTAGTCACCTAGCCACACGTGGACATCATCTATCCTCTTTTTCCTGAAAATTAATTGGCAGGAATGTTCCCTCCACATGTCAGACTGGAATCTTGTGGGGACCATAAGAATCAGCTCGTAGATATAAAAGGGAGATCTCTCGTCCAAAGCTAAGAGTGCGAGTGAGACTGACTGAAGGAAGTGCTAGTAAAAAGAAAAGATCAGAAAGAGAGAGAGAGATCAGAGTCCATGAGCTTAGAGAATCCAGAGAAGAAGAGCTTGAGAGAAAAGAGGAGAGAAAAGAGGAGAAGCTGAGAGCATAAGTGTCTTCGCAGAAGAGTGAGAGAGAGCCACTGAAAATAGAGTATCAAAGAAGGCAGAAGAAGTCTGAGAGAAGATAATTAGCTAAAGTGTCGATTTCTAGATCAGATCCAGAATCGACTACTCAAGAGAGCTACATTCCTTTTTGCTCTATCTGTGTGCTGTTTTGTTATTTTTCATTTCCCCTTTGAATTCTTCAAGCTGTTAGGTAGCGGAGCAAGCTGTGTTGCTCAGCGGCAAGGATTGGTTCCTCGGATAGCAAGTTGTGAAGCTCAGCGGGATCAACAAGCTATGAAGCTCAGCGGGTGTAGCAAGCTGTGAGGCTTAGCGGTCTGGGATTCAATCCCCAAAGCTGTGGATCAGCGGTTTGTAGGGATTCATCCCCGAAGTTGTGGATCAGCGGAATTAAGCTGTGCAATCAACAGTAAGCCTCACTCAGGTTTGAGTGAGGGGTGGACGTAGGTCTCAAGGTTGAGACCAAACCACCTTAAAACTCTCGTCTCCTTTGTGTGATTCCCTGTGCATTACTCTGTTTCCACTAGATGAATGTTCAAGACCGGATCAATAGTTTACATTGTTGTAGATCTTAATTCTGGTTATCAGTTCACAGCATTCAAGTTACACTAAGTGCACTATCCTTAACAACGTAGAAACATCAACTTGATTGGGCGAGTGTTATATATTATTTTTGTGTCTACAATGATTTTCTTTGCACAATTAGTGTTTGATGCTGGTCTTACATGAGGAGTTCATTCTGTAAAGAGATTGTCGAGATCTCATTTGTTCTCATTGTGTGTAGTTTAAATTTTAATTCTGTAAAACTTTTAACGGGGATCCATTCACCCCCCCTCTGGATCTCAACCGTGCATACATCAACTAGCACCTCAATCCCAACATGCGGCACGTGGGCTCAGGAGATCGGGCGACACGTGGAGAGAGGGATGTTCCATTGGTGTGAGTGCACAAGCAATTGTGGAGAATTGTGTACTGGACATCTTTCCCCACTGACCGCAAGCAGTCACTGTTTCTTTACATCGGATTGAATCTGAACACCTTTGTTCTGTGTTGGAGAGAAGTCTGTATATGTCTGAAGCCATGGATAGAGGGCCGGGCTATACGGGTGCATTGACTAGGAGGTTCGATTTACTGGAGTGGGAGATACTGGACACACACGGACTAGTGCAGAGGAGAGCTGAGACCTGGATAGGGGTACGTAGGTTTAACTGGTTTCATACTTTACGAGAGCTACGTGGGCTTTACAAATGGGCCGAGAAGGCCAAATTACAACTGGTCCAAGCAACGAGACAATTCCGACACGTGGGTCGGTCCCCGGGTCAATGCATATCAAGGCGGACATCCGTGTGTTTTTACAAAGTCTCTCCACAAGGCGAGGGACGTGCCCAATTCACCGAGGGAGGACTAGACTAGATGGTAGGGGGAGATATTGGTTGACACCCGGAGGAGGACCGAGTGAGGCTCGGGATGAGCAGTCGGGTACAGGTCCTGAAAGGCGAGTATCTTCATGCTGGGGAGCCTGGGCCGGCCCCGAGAATGTTACTTCTAGGCCAGGGTCTGGTTAGCTCGAATCATTGTTTAGAGCGATTGGCGGCCAGCTCGCGGTGAGTGATGTGCACGCAATTCTGTGATAGAGGTAGGTGTGGCATCATGGTGTATGTGTGGCCATCGTAGGTTGCCATACACGGGTGGACCCAGGATGCGGGTGTTTTTTGCCATTGTCATAACAATTTATGTGTGACAGGGGAGGATTGGTATGAGATGGCTAGACGCCGTATGAGGGAAGTGCGAGTGACATACCCTCGGGGTGTGTGAGCTGATCAACAAGCCAACCTCACACACTTAGCTGCTTACGTCCGTCCTTGCTTGCTGGGTGCCTGCTGTTCTGTATGTCTGCATTTGTATGTGTATATCTGTGTCTGTCTGTGCCCCTTGAGCCTCTAAGAGGGGTTTTATAGGAGAATACGAAGGGTCAGGTGGGCTTTGGCAGACCAAGTTGAGGGTCAAACTTGGTCTGCATAAACCCCAAAAATTCAAATGGACGGTTCAAAATTCTAACCTAAGATCAAGTCTGGATACTTCTTCTTGATTGACTCTTCTAATTCCTAGGTAGCCCCCTCGAATCCATGCTTACTCTATTGGACTTTTACCATCGGTATAGCCCTATTCTTTAGCTGGTGCAATATCTGATCTAAGATCTTAATCGGTCTTTCTTCATAAGACAAATCCTTCTGTAGCTTCAAGTCATCAAATTGAATCACATGTGAAGGATCAAACATATATTTCCTTAGCATGGATTCATGAAATACATCATGGACACCAGCCAATTGTAGAGGCAAAGCCAACTTGGATGTCACTTCACTGATTCTTTTCAGAATCTCAGAAGGGCTAATAAATCTTGGACTCAGTTTTCCTTTGATACTAAACCTTTTGATTCCTCATGTGGGTTAGATCTTCAAGAAGACATATTCCCCCACTTGGAATTCTAGATCTTTTCTTCTATGGTCGACATAACTCTTTTGCCATGATTGGGCAACTTAGCCTTTCTCAGATCAACTGGATATTGTGAGTAATATCTTGAATAATATCGGGACCTATCAATCTCTTCTCTCCAACCTCACTCCAACATAGATGTGATCTACAACTTCTACCATATAATGCTTCAAAAAGTGTCATTTGAGTGCTAGACTGATAACTGTTATTATATGTAAATTCAATCAATGGCAAGTGCTCATGCCAACTTCCACCAAAATCTATCATACAGGCCCTCAACATGTCTTCGATAATCTGATTCGTCCTCTCGGTTTGTCCATCTGTCTAAGGGTAAAAAGTTGTGCTAAAGTTCAACCTAGTACCCAAAGATGTTTGCAATCCCTTTCAGAAATGAGAGGTGAATCTCGTATCTCTGTTCGAAATAATTGAAGTTGAAATTCCATACACCCTTACAACCTCCTTGATATATAGGGCTGCTAGAACATTCATGGTCCATCTGCTTTTAATGGGTAAGAAGTGAGCGTACTTAGTGAGTCGGTCCACAATCACCCATATAGCATCAAATCCACTTCGGGTCTTCGACAATCCAATAATAAAATCCATACCAATACTATCTCATTTCCACTCTGGTATTTTGAGAGGTTTAAGCTTCTCAGCCAGTTTGAGATGTTCGGCTTTAACTTGTTGGAAGACCAAACATCGGCTCATGAACTCGGCTACCTCTCTTTTCATGTAAGGCCACCAAAAGATTCTTTTGAGATCTTGGTACATTTTTGTGACATCAGGATGAATAGTATACCTCGATCGATGTGTCTCCTCCAAGATTTTATTCTTGATGGTAGAAAATTCAGGCACACAGGTTCTTTCTCGAAAAAGTAACCTTCCATCATCCACTAAAAGAAAATCTGGTCGTTGATCTAATTTCTCTTTAATTTCAACAATCAATGAATCATCATCTTGTAACTCTTTAATTTCTGAAAGTAACTTGGGTTGGAGTCTAATATTTGGAATGAAGACTCCTTCTCCCTTCTCCTCCACATTGAAGTCCAAGTTTGTCATTTGCTCTAATAAATGCTATTCTTTAATCATTAGGCTTGATAATAATGCCATGGGCTTCCGACTAAGAGCATATGCTACGACATTACCTTTTCCTAGATGATACTGTAGAGAGAAATCAAAATTCTTCAAGTACTCCAGCCACCTTCTTTGCCTCATATTGAGTTCTTTTTGAGAGAATAAGTACTTGAGACTCTTGTGGTCGGAATACACAATAAAGGTCTCACCATAGAGATAATGCCGCCAGATCTTCAAAGCAAAGACCACAGCTACCAGCTCTAAATCATGCACGAGATAATTTTCCTCATTCTTTTTCAATTGCCTTGAGGATAGGCGATCACCTTGCCATGTTGCATCAATACGCAACCTAGGCCAATTCCGGATGCATCAGCATAAACTTCGAATCCTCCCCCTTCCCTAGGTAATGTGAGTATAGAGGCAATAGTTAGACAATCTTTCAAAGTCTGAAAGCTTTTCTCTCATTCCTCGGACCACATATAAGGATTCTCCTTCCTCGTCAATCTTGTCAAAGATATCGTGATCTTAGAGAAATCCTTAATAGATCTTCTATAATATCCTGCCAATCCCAAGAAGCTTCAGATTTTCGTCACACTAGTAGGTGTTTCCCAGTTCTTTACACCCTCGACCATTGAAGGATCGACAGTAATGCCTTTTCGGGATATTATGTGACCTAGAAAAGAAACTTCCTCCAGCCAGAAATCACATTTGCTAAGCTTAGTGTAAAGCTTGTGATCTCTTAATAATTGATGGGTCTTTTTGAGATGTTCTTCATATTCCTCATTGGAGAGAGACAGATAGAGAGGGACAGAGAGTGTGTGTGGGAGACAGAGAGAGTGCAAGAGGAGAGACGGGGGGAAGAAAGATAGAGAGATGGAGAGAGAGAGAGGGTGGGAGACAGAGAGGGCCGAAGGAGACTCGGGAGAGAGACCGAGGGGAGAAAGAGAGAGAGAGAGGATGGGATCTCCCTCCCTCTCTCCCTCCCTTTCTCTCTGTCTCTCTCTCACACACACACTCACACCTGCAAAGAGATGGGGCGAGACAGATGAGGAAGGAGGAAGACTGGGGCGAAGGAGGGGGAGGAGAAAAAGGAAAGGTATACCGGAGAGAGGGGGAGACACGCAATGCTGATCACCCGTCTACTCGGAGTTCCGATGCCGACGAACTTGGCCGTACACCTATCGTAGCGAGTGACGCAATCGGTAGGCGGGGAGAGCCACCTAGGGTGGCTCCAGCGACCTCGTGCAAGAGTGTGTGCTAGAGTGTCGAGGAGAGAGAGAGTGTGTTGGAGTGGGGTGAAGTGTAAGGGCTCAACGGGGGGGCGGGGTTAAGCCTTTAGGGTCGACTAGTTCGCGTTAATGAGCCGGTTCAACCCGTTCGCCCTCGACAGATCTTGCTCGCGCACAACGAGCCGAGACACGCCGACTCGCGGTGCTTCGCATCTCCTGGATGCATCGAGACCGAAATCTCAGTGAGATCTCGCGAGAATGCATTCCATGGTGCAGGGGGCCACCAAACAAGACACAAAACACCAAACACGCGTGGGAAACGTCGTTTTCCCTTCTTCCACATGGAGCAAATGAACAGTGGGGGGGGCTATTTATAGAGGCCTTCCCCCCTTCTCTCCATATGGACCGGATCCAACCCCCAAGTGGGGGATTTGGACCAGATCCAACCCCCACAGGGGGGTTGGACTAGATCCAACCCCCAAGTGGGTGGTTTAGACCAGATCAACCCCTCCTAGGGGACTTTTGACCGGTCAATACCTTAGGTTGGGCCCTTTGGACCAGATAAAGCCCTAGGGTATGGGATTTTGCCCTGATTAAGTTTTCACAAGGGTTATTCTACCCTAGTTAAACCTTCAAAAGGGTATGTTACCCCCAATTAAACCCCGCTTGATGTTTGAAGGCTAGCCGGTTGTATCACGGACTGGTCGTCCAATTAGTATGCCACAATGAGAAACCATTGATGAATACGGCCCAAGTAGGTCTGCAGAAAGCTCACGGTGGTGCAAAGGTGTGGAAGTGTGGTATCTTCTTTAAGGCCGTGAAGGTAACATTTGGATCAGCTGTCTGGATGCCTCCCAACCGAATGAGTTTATTCTGAGTGAGAGCTATTCCATTGATAATGCGGCCGGCTTTGGTAGAGCTCAGCCTAAAAGTCCAATCATGCCAGAGGAAGATAAGGATAGTGACAACAACGACAGCCGTCACTATAGCAGCAACGACAACATCGACTACAACAACGACAATTATTGCAACGATAACGTTGACAGTTGCAACGGCAACAACAATTACAACAAAAGCCGCTTGGTGGTTGACTCTCACGTCCAGGAATGCCCTCACGGCAGGGGCGCAAAACTTGAAGAAATCCCCTTCTCACGTGGACTAAGTACCAAACTATGGGTTGGGCGAGCAGTGGAAAGGTCATCTACAGCAGTTGGCCCCCTTCTTTTCCCTCGTTGAGGGGTTTTGAACAGGATCCACCCCCCAATTGGGTGGGTTTGGACCATATCCAACCCCTAATTGGGGGGTTTAGACTGGATCCAACCCCCAATTGGGAGGTTTGAACTGGATCCACCCCCAGTTGGGTGGTTTGGACCGGATCCAACCCCCAATTGGGGGATTTGGACTAGATCCAACTCCCAATCTGGGGGTTTGAACCGGATAGACCCATACTCCCTTATTTGCCATATATGGTCCGATTAGAACCCTCAAATGGAGCATTTGGCCCGGTTAAAGCCCCAAAGTGGGGTACTTGGACCAGTTAGAGGCCCTGGAGGGCGATGGTTCGACTGGATCAACATGTAACCTCCCATGGGCTCTATAAATATCCCCTAGTGGGACTCAAGGAAAGAAGAGAACGAAAGAAGAGGACATGAGAGAAGGAGAGCACAGAGGTTGTGCTTGTGCTTCTGAAGGTCCACCCTGTGGGTTTTGTTCGTGCCTATGCAGTGTTGTGTTGGTGCTGTGAGGGTATGCCATAAAAAAGTCCCTCTCTTGGCCCATATGCAGTACAATATCCTTGTGATTTATGGGATTTATATACTTACTTGGAGAAATGATGTCACATCTCTCCAAACTTTTAATTTTGTAAAAAGACCCTTATGAGCCTTGGCTCATAAGGTCGATGCATACAAGCTTTCAATCTGAATAGGTCGATGCATACATACATGCAGTCAGTTTATAAGGTCGACGCACATGGCCCTGATTTGCACATAAGGTCGATGCATATGTGTTGAAAGTGATTTGGCTAACATCACTCAGGTCGGTGCAGATGAAGATCTCATGCGCTGAAAGGTCGATGCACACTGTTACTGTCCCACTGGAAGGTCGACGCATATTGACGTTGTTGCACTAGAAGGTCGGTGCACATGAAGAACTCACGTCAGTGCGTACTAGCATTCATGGCATCAGGTCAGTGTACATGAAGAACTCTACCTTGATGCATTGAGGCAGTTGCCATGGTTAAAGAAGAAACAGGTCGGTACAGCCATGTTGGAAATATGACTAAGGTCGATGCAGCTTTGTTAGAAAGGTCTTTACACTTTAGTGATTTTAGAAACAAGGTCAATGCTATCTCAGTTATCACAGAAGAAAAGTCGATGCACCTCAAGTCTTCACAAAAGTAAGGTCGATGCAATCAGATACAATCCCAAGAGGAAGACAGCCAAGAAGATATCATCAACCTATCAAGACCTAGGAAGCCGAAGTCTTAGACATTGCTTTGACCTGAACAGATCAAAGCATCAAGGCAGTAAAGAACTGTTCAAGGGCACGTGATCACTTTAACACTTGAAAGGGGTATCAGAAGAATTTCACCCAACACCTCAGATGCAAAACCTGCGACCATCTCACGTGTGGATTCTTTTGGCATGAAAAGGCGTGTCCACATGGCAGAACACCAGAGAACCCAATGATTGGGGAATATCCAAAATCCACATGGAGGAATCATATTGGCTGACTCCTTCTCACTCATTCGATGCTCCATTCTATAAATTGACGGCATCTGGATTGAAAGGAAGAAAGAAGCTGAAGACTACTAGAGGTGCAACCACTGTGTAAAGAGAGCCATATCTAAAAAGAGAGAGAGCAGTTTCGTAACAAGGAAGAGCAATCTCGAAGAGAGTTATCTTGTGTAGTCAGTCAAAGCGCTTCAGAGAAGCTACATTTGCTTTCACGTTGCTTCATTCTTCTTTCATTATTTTTCATCCTTGTTTTTCCTGTTCTTACTTAACTTTCTGATTTCTATTTTGGGGTCGGGTTCCTCCTGTGGATTCAGGAGAAGGGAGTGTGCTCTCTGGTTTCCCTCTGGGTGTTAGAAGAAGGGTGACTAAGTCTCCAAGGTGCGAGTGGCGGGTTGTCACTCTTGATTTCCCTCTAGTTTAGAGGAAGGGAGGACAGTCCTCCAGTTCTGGACTTGCGAGTGGCAAGGCCAGGGTTCATATTATGTGGGTTGCAGGATCTGTGTCGAGGGATTTGTCTCCCTCTGAACTCAAGATGTTAGGCAGCGAATGTTTGTAGACTAAGTCTGCTTGTTTTGCTTGAAGCAAGGAAGCCTCACTCCGAAGGAGTGAGAGGTGGACGTAGATTGCGGGTAGCAATCGAACCACCTAAAAATCCTGTGTCATTCTACATGGTTTGCTTCATTGATTCACAGATTGCGTGTGGCACATCAACTATTTGATCGCAGATCAATTTCAGCTTCATTGCTTGATCGATTTATGATGGAATGACTCAAATAGAGCCAGTTGAGTGCTGACTTTGTTGAGATTCAGTCTCTAGCGATTGAATTTTATTATCTGTGAAGGTTTGAGTGATCTATTCAATCCCCCCCTTTCTAGATCACATTCTCTTTGTTTATCACTTTCCTAAAGAAAGGACCCAACGACTCTTCGATGTCCTCGTCGAGAGGGGGCAAATCATGCCTCATGACCCGCCGATAGACTACACCCAGTGGGACTTCAGTCACCCCCAGTACTACCCTTTCCACACTAGGATCTGCAAGGCGATTGAGTCCTACTAGGAGGTTCAGTACTTAATCCAGGAGCAGATCCAGTGGGAGCAGATCGATGCTGAGGGAAACTCTATGGCACTCCTGAGACTTCGACAAGCTATCAAAGAAACCATGAGCATCACCCGAAATGCACCAGAATGACCAGAACCTCCTCAAGCAAATGGGCATGGGCTGCCTTAGCAGCATACCCCAGAATGGCTCGAGTTTTGGACCGATAATCGATAAGCTCTCGAACAATTGCGAAGGCATAGGGAGCGGCACACCAGTCAAGAGACTGGGTCGAGCAATTTCACGGACAATGTCATCCATCCTCCTGCTACCCCGGATCCTTTAGACTCCCAGACATCGCCAGCTAGCTAGCCAGCCCCTGCCACTGCGGCCATGCAATGGCGGCCCTGGCAAGAGCTGGAGTCTCTCCCCTTCTCCAGAGAAGACACCGCCAGGCTCCTCCGAGTCCTTCTCGGCCAAGAGAATGTCCTGGTGGGCGAGACGATGGTGGGCTCCCCAAGTCCCTCTCGCTCTCCCCCTACCCTACCTCCACCATCGGCATCTGGGAATAGGAAGGGGAAGCAAAAGCAGGGTGACGTCCCAGCCCAACCGTGTCATGTCTCTTCAGTCGGTGAGTCATCGGGTCCTCTCCGTCTGCCCTGCCATCCGGTCCAGATTGCAAAGAAGACATCCCCTGAACCCTCAGTGACTTCGGCTCACAAGTCGGGCCTGCCACCACAAGGCCCGCTTGACACGCAGAACCAGGGCAACTACCTGGAGTGACAATGCCCCATGACATCGTCGGCTGTCACCCGACCCTACTCCCATCCAGATCACAAAGGCAACGCTAAGGAGCAGGAGGCCAAGCATGCTCCCCAGTCTGCCTCTCAATGACTTGCCTCGCCACTGCGGCTAAGGCATCAAACTGCACGCACGTCTTTGGACGCCAGCACCAGTCTACCAGCTCATTGCCGACCTACTTCACCACCGTGGCTAAGGCATCAAACCACGCACATGTCTTCGGACACCAGCATCAGTCTACTAGCTCATTGCTGACCTGCTATGCCACCGTGGGTAAGGCATCAAACCACGCACTCATCTTCGGATGCCTGTTCGAGCATCCCAGCATACCTGGAGCTGCCACTCGAGGTCATCGAGCAGGCGATCAATGCCACCTTCCAAATACAACAAGCGAAAGGAGCCTGGATTGAAATCTGAGCAAAGAAAAGTCATCGACCTCACCCTGCCAAGGTACCAGCTCGAAAATATCCTCATGGGGATTCATCAACTCCAGTTCCAGCACTTCCTCCTCCTACTCCCCTGGAGACGACCATCACCAAGAAATAGGAGAGGAATAGGAGGAAGAACCTTAAAAGATAGCTCAAGAAACAGGCTGAGCTGGCAGCTGCCTTACAATCCCCAACTGAGTCGACGCCCCTCCAGAGGTTACAACGGCTTATCGACGAGCTAGAGGAATATATTCCTCTTCGCCCTACCAGTGTGGTCCCACTCGATAGTTACATCCAGTGGGAAGAAATGCAGAAGCGACCTCACCTTCAAAACTGGGTCTAAGGCATGATCCAGAAATTCAAGAATGGCGAAAGGCTCCTCATTCCAGAAGAACTCTCTTTGTTCTATAAAGACAAAGAGATTACAACAGAGCAACTGGAGGAAATATTTTGAGACTGCACGTACAACATGGTGGCCATTCCACCCCCTGACAATATCAACGCCTCCCAACGAGGTGAGCTAGTGTCCTCCCAAACTAGACAAAGGACTACTGCCTCGCTCAGGCTCCAGCCAGCCCCAGAACACACAGGACGGGGCCTAGGTTGTGGCCAATGATGTGGTAGAGGTCATGGAAGGATTCCCGAGCCACCACTCCATCCGTCCACCTTCGACCCAGAGCGAATTATCCTCTTTCAAGGAGAAGAACCCGCCCCCATTTCGCAGGTGGAAATTCAGGGGGGACCCAGCATCTTTGATCCTTTCGGCACGAAGGATGCCACTGCCAGCATTACAGTCCCTGTACCAACTCCTTCTTCATCTGCAGAACAAGCAGGGCCGTCTAGCAAGGATGAGCCAGCCCTCTAGCCACCCCCAGAAGAGCTATCATTGGTGCCCCTATTCCAGGTGATAGATGAGGTGGCACTCAGTAAAGGATCCAAAGGGGGGGTGAATGGATCTTTTAACAAATACCCCCAATTTTAAACAATTACAGAATAAACCATTTATTAGCACTCAACGAACAGATGAAGCAGCACAACAACTCTCCTCTCACAGCCGTGAGCTAAGACACTTAGACTCTCATATGAGATGTCTTTCCACTGAGCATACAAGGACACACTCCAAGGACATATAAAACTCTCAATGAAGTGCGAAGGAGAATACAAGTGATCGGGCACTCACAACCTGTGAAGTGGAGATAGAAGATACGGAAATGCACAACACAAGTAAACCACGGCACAATGGATTTTAAGGTGGTTCAGTCTGCAGACCTACGTCCACCCCACACTCCAACCAGAGTGTGGCTTTCCGCTGATACACAGCTTAACTGCTGGGCATTACAGCTTAGCCTACATCCGCTGACACACAGCTTGGACCGAGGGAGACAAATCCCTCAACCTAATCTTTCTACCCACAAGATCAGCACCCTACCTCTGCTACCCACAGAACTAGAACCGGAGGCGAATCTCCCTTCCTCCAAACTGGAGGGAAACAGCTAGTGACACCCCGTCACTAGCAACCCAAAGGTCACAGACCTCTCTTCCTCCATGCCAAAGGGAAACTGCTGGTGACACCCCGTCACTAGCAACCCAGAGGTCACAAACCTCTCTTCCTTCACACCAGAGGGAAACCACAGGTGACACCACGCCACTTGCAAATCGGAGAGCAGTTCTACCTTCTCCTGAGTCCATAGGAGGGACCTCGACCTCAAGCCAGAGGATCGGAAAGACACTGAAGAAATTGCAAAGAACAAACGAAAAACAAGAAATAAAAGAAAGCCAGAATGTAGCTCAGAGGAGCGCAGTAACTCTGGATTTGATCCACGAGTCAAGAAACAAACGGATCTTCAGGTGAAGCTCTCTCTTCCTCCTTCCATACTTTTCTTACTGCATCTCTCTTTCCTTCCCTTCCTTTCCTGTAACTCGCATTCTCTGATCTTACACAATGGCTTTTTCTTTCTTCTCTGTGTCTCACTCTATATGTCAGATTATGAAATAAAGATTTGATCTTGTCTATTTGTTGTTCGTACTCATCATCTGAGTCTCTTGATCGACCCACTTGTATAACTGTTCATGCCTTGATATTTTCACCTTGTTCGAGGCGTGACAACTACTATGGCCACCTAGGGGTACCCTGCTGGGTGGCCAAACCCTGGCCACCCAGGTTTGCTGGGCAGCCAGGGTGATGGCCGCCCAGGCCCTGATTGCAGGCAGCCACACCAGTGGCCGCCCATGTCCCAGAACTAGAGATCCCATTTTCTTGGCTTTCGGCACTAATATTTGATCTTGCTTGAACTGTGTGAGTTGATTGTCGATGGGCCTACTGTCTAGATGATTCTACTCAGATTCTGCTTGTTTTGAGCTATCCCGTGATGTACTATGTGTGCATGATGGATTATTACGAACCGGTGGTACTCCGGTGGTTTTCGCTTCTACAACGAGTTCTTACCTCAAGTGACCCCTCACTAGTCATAACCTTCTTTACGACACACTAGTGTCGACCCACTTGGGACTAGTGGAGTAGCTGTCTCAATGAGATGATTTTTAGGTTGGTTACCGTAGTGCCCCTTGCCTTTGCAACCTGGGTATGGGCTAGGGGGAAAATCAACTAGAGGACCTGACTTAGAGTACTTGGTCTATGTGTGCACACGTGGTTGGGGGTGTTGGACACACGCTAACGAGTGTGACTCTAACTAGTCCTTATTCTGTGGTTACTTGGTTACTGTGTCTTAGTTTCTATCGGGGACGAGTGGAGAGACACCTGGGGCACGGACTAAGATGTCAGTGAACGCATCCTGCCTTACTTCTAGTGAGCTGTACTCTTGTCACTTGAGAGGTAGTGACTCAGGTTTCTTTCCATCACGATTTACTTTTTTGTCAGCTTAGTGTACTTAGTTATACGTGACCAAGATGTAGATTACTTTCGTGTGGCCGTGATATTTGTGACACATGACTTATGAGGCTAGTGCTGTGATACTTGTGTGGATTTCATTAATTATTGTTTACTGTCTCCTTCTGTTATATGTTGATTATTCATGTTAATTGTTATCTCACTATTGTATTTCTCATTGTGAGATAGGGATCTGCGGGACTCCTACTGAGCCGATGAGATGAGGCTCACCTCCTTTATTTTTAGGTGGGACGTGGCTTACGTGTAATGCTTCCGAGGCTCCTCGTGGTGCCAGTGGTCAGGTCTAGCTGTCAGTTTGTCAGAGACAGGGTATGCCCCATATTCTCGTACTTTTCTTTAAGTTGACTGTATTTGTTATGGACTTGGATATTTTAGACTATATAATTATTTATTTATGTAATTACTTAATTCTTGCATTATTAGATCATGTTTTTAGTTCTACAATTATTTTAGATTCTTATATACTTCCATACTGTCCAAATAACCCTTTTGAGCCTCCCGGCTCGTGGGTGGTAGGCCAAGATTCAGGTTGTACTGATTCCTTTCTGGTACTCAGATCTTGGGTCATTACAATTGGTATCAGAGTATGATTGTGGAGGTGTATAAGAACCTAAAATGGTTGTAGTAGTTCAGAAAGTGCATAGGGTTCAGTACAGTTAGCAACTGGCATAGGACACCATGTGTTTTCTCTTTTTTTGTGCTAGAAGAGTATGGCACCTAGGAGGAGGACCCACTCCTAGCAAAGGGTAATCGGCTAAGGATCAGGAGGGGTAGAGCAGGACATCACCTCCCTCAACTACAGTGGCAGGAGCGGCGGTAGCAACTAGAGTTTAGGGGCGAGAGGTGTTTGTTGAGGGCATGTACCAATTTTATCTCCGGTGGCATGGTGGAGAGACTGGTGAGGGCTCATCATCTCAAGGAGGTCATGGGTGAGCGTTGAAGGAGTTCCTGTAATTCCACATGTCACGCCCCGAACCGATAGTAACGGAACGTGTTCGTTGCTCGGAACGTGACAGTTAAACAGTCGTATCGATCAGAGCAGAATAAGACTCAGATAATTGAACAAATAAAAATTTCATTTCAATTATAAGTTTATTACAATTTGGACCCATTAAAATAAAGACTCAATAAAGGAAAAATTACAATGAGACATTCAACCAGACTTAATCATAAGACACAAGATAACCAAACTACACGGTTCATTTAGATGTCAAGTTCTCTTCACTCTTGCCCTTGCCCATCATGTTCGGTCTCGTCGTCACTAAGGTCAGTACCTGAAAAATGTTGGAAATAAACTGGATGAGCGAGTCGCTCAATAGCAATTATATCTCAAGAGCAAGCTAGCTTTAAGTGATTAACAATTTATCATGCTTTATGCAAGTCATGCAAGATATATAGGATCACGTGGCAGTCAAGGTTACTTTCGATCCACGTGACTTTCCTACCTCTTTAGTTGATAGACTACCTTCGAACTTACTCAGTAGCAAAGGTGTTTTGTACTTAGGAGATCTTGAGTGAATTCGACTAGGCCAGTATGATTCTGAACTTGGAAGTTTAGATTTTCAAACAATTTACCGAGATACTCTAGTAATTCTACTTTGATGTTCCTGTGAAGACAGATATGAAGATTCATGTAGCTAACAAAACATCAAAGTAAAGGATCATAGAAAGCAGATTTAAGCATATCATGAAAATAAGCTAAATCATATAAATAGATGTGTGAAGATCTGCATATGCATTGATGCATAGACAAATTGCATCGACTTGTCTTACTGACATGAAGAAAGGAATGCACCAAGATTGTACTAAAGCATTGACCTATAAATCACACAAGTACACCTTATTCAGTCAGAAAGACTCTATCTGCATTGATCCACATACATAGTGCATCAACCTGTCAATGCACAAGCTCGCACTTCATGTACTACAACATAGACGTGCTAGTTAGGCATGTTGACCTGTCCTGGTGAGGTACAATGAAATGCTTAATGCATCGACCCAAGGCATTACTACATCGACCTAACTTCCAAGCATATGCTCAAGATGCATCGACCTTATACTGCAATCGCTGGCTCGTTATTTACTAACAGCATCGACCTGTCAATAGTATGCATTAACCTGATGACGCAACTACTAGCATATATTTTATCGCGACATCGACCTGTACAAAGTGCATCGACCTTCTAGACCAGAATGCATGAATATGCATCAACCTGATGTTCAATGCTATGGGAGATGCATCGACCTTTTGACTTAAGGAAAGACTCACATCAGAACAATGTTGCCAGTATCAATAAGTTCGTCATAGTTTTGCCTGCATTAAAACTAGAGGGAACACAACAGAGAAGGAGGACAAAGAAGCTGCCGCAGATAAGGCTGTGACCCCCGTGAAGACTGGCGCTCAGCGCAAGGCTACTTCATCTCGTTCTAATACTGCTTGCTTTGTCCACCATGTGGACTACCGAGCTACTCCTATCACTGACAAGATAGCTAGAGGGAAAAGGAAGAATTATAGGAGACGAAGAATAGCGGCTCGCCAAGGTAGGCTTTCTACTTTCGAGAAGTCCATGTTGATTGGCGGCATGCGGGTGTACCTCAATGGTCGCACCACCGAAGCTCTACCAGACCGCATCATCCCAACGATTCCTACTCGCAACACTTTCCAAGTACTGGCAAGCCGAAATACAAACCCAGAATGGATGAACTAGGGGAGGCTGGCCCCTAAGCCAACAAGGTTCAAGCAAGTGTGGGGTCCCAAGAGGACCCGGGGTCTGACTCCGGCTCTGCAAGATCCAAGACTGATAATTAAGGGCCCCTGGAGAGGGGCAAGAAGATTGTACCGGAAGAGGAGGAGGTCGTGCCAATGGCTCCACCGCCTGCCCATGGAGCCTGTGCTAGGTAGGTTGATGTTTGTTGACGTTCAAGAAAGTTGAATGAAGCTGCCAATTTATCACGGCTAGCCTATATGCCGTTGATACAGGAATGACTGTTGCCCCACACTCTGTCCCGGGGGCACAGTCGGGAAGAAATGACCAAAGTGGTCCAAGACTACTTCTACGACTTCGGGAGCTCATCCTTAGGCCAACAAAGATTACTCTGCATCATGGATGCTGAGGAAGAAAGAGAAAGAGAATAAGAAACAAAAGAAGGGATCTCATCTATAGATTCCAATGAGTACGAAGATGGTCGAGAGGTCAGACACCATGAAGACTCCCCATTGCAAAGAGAAGAAAGGAGTATCCATGTTCGACAGGCTGACCTTCCCTGGCCAAACAAGGAGGCGGGTCTGGAGGCAGAAGGGCAAGATGCAAGTCTTTTCCTACAACATGATGGGGATAATCGACAAATATGGCACCCTGCCTAAAGAAGTAGAAGAGCTTGCCAAATTAGCCCATAGACCTAGGGCTGTGACAAGAAGAAGCTAGGCCGCCAAGGAGGTGCTTGGAATGGTTGAAGATATGCCAATTGTCACCACTTTAACTTCCAACGTGGTGACAGTAGAAGAAGATGATGTTCCCCTACCAATCCCATCAAATGGTACTTCAGGCAAAATGTTGGAAGATATGCCTATGGCCACGGGGTTAGACCTAGCTATCTTAATGGTGTTACATCGATATCAACAGGAAATTGAATCACTTAAAAGCCAGCTGAGCGAAAGGGCTGGACAGACTCCTGCCTCCAAGCACCAAGACTATAGCATCCTTAATTTCTATAATTGTATCACCGATGCCTAGGAAGGTCCGGAGGTTTCGAAGGAGGAAGATAGAAAAGGGCGCGATGCCCTGAGAGGAAGCCTGGAGGGTCTAGGGGAGAGAAATGGAAAGGGGCAAGAAGCCCAGAAAGGAAGTCTGGAGGTTCCGGAGGAGAGAAATGGAAAGGGGCGTGATGCCGGGAAAGGAGATTGAAGGGGATGAGAGAAGAATCCAGAGATTCCGACGGGATAGAATCAGAAGGGGTGCTTTTCCGTAAGAGGAGGTCCGGAGGACCCAGATGTGGAGGTGTGGAGGGGCACGATGCTGAACGAGAGGGGTCCGAAGGTTCCAGAGAAATGGAATCAGAAGGGGCGCGATGCCCTGGGAGAAAATTGAAAGGGGCGCGATGCCCGACAAGTAAAAGGGGACCCGGAGATCCCAAGGATTGAGGTGAATGAGATGGGAAATGTGAAGGATCCGGAGGTTCCAGAAGGCAGGGAAGATACGGGTTCGAAAACCTGGGAAAGAAGGAATTTAAATGTATGCGAATGCAATGCAATGGATGCCATGGGTGCATGGAATGCATGAAATGCAATGAATATGGGAGGCGAAAGGATGAAAGCTTCTTCCTCACCCAACGGGTGGCCCAATCGGTGATAGATAGAAATGTGGATGAAGTAGAATAAAAAATGGATAGGATAGCAGAAGGTCCCCTAGCTGAAGGATGCCCGCCCCTCCATGGCAGTGAAAGTGTACAGCCAAACAGCCCAGTGGATAAAGTAAAAGCCCGTGACGAAGCTTCAATGATGAATGATAACTCCTTTGGAAGGCAAAGAGCAATAATGCGAGGGAGTTTAAAAGTTGGAATGGGAAGCATCGTGTTTCCCAAGGATTGTGGCGTATGAAAAGCATTGAACAAGATTGACATTCGCCCCTTGTATGGAAGAATGAGTTTGTCATTGGAGGGTTGAAACAAGGGATGCCCTGCCCGGCCCTTGGGCATGGACTTACACAGCATCAAAGTTTGACTTTTTCTTCTGGTGAGTAGCAGCGGGGACTTGGCCTTTTCAACCATGCTCGGCACAAAAACACAGATTGGCATCCGACAAATAAAGTCTTGCATCTGGAATAGCACAGCCGTGACCAACTCTTTCTTGCCCAACTTTCGATCATCTTTGGCACACAAATACTTACAGAAGGACCTCCATTCTGAGTGGTAAAGGAAGGCGAAGCAGAGATGGAAGGCTCCATGGATGGTGGAGGTGTGGAAAGTATCAGAGAAAGGGTAAGTTGAAGCAGAGGTTCAAACATGCCAAGCTTCTCCCCTTGCTCAGAAGCAGACGAGGTTGGCTCAAGTGCAAAAAGGGGTGGACCCTGCTTAAGATCTGCAACAGGTGAAGGTGAAGGGTTAAGTAGTGGAGTAGGGGTAGTTGGATTAGGGGTTAAAAGGGTAATGGAGGGCCGAGGTGGCGGCAATGGCAAGTTGATTGGAGGAGGTTTGATGGTAAGCTCGGTGGAGGCTGGTGGAGTAGAGGTTGATGAAGATATAATGGGTGGCAGTTTAGTGGGAGGTTCGGGGGAGGCCGGTGCTGTAGAGGTTAATGATGTAGCAGTTGGAGATGTAAAAGAGGGAGGTTTGGTGCGTAGGAAATGTCGGATGGGACTAGAGGTGTTAGGGGTAGGAGACGAGTCTTGGTGCATCAGCGTGGGTGACTGGAGTATCGACCCATCATCATAACACCAACAAGTCTTAAAAATGAGGGTTGGATCGGGGATGGTGGCATCGTCCTGAGCAGGAGGTTCATCTGGTGGTAGTGGAGGGAGAGGAAAACGAAAGAAACTCGGAAGGGGTGCTTGCAGAGCTTTATCATCACGTGTCGTATTCAATTCTTCATCTGCCGTCTATTCATTGTCGGGCTCAAGTGGACACCATGGTGGAGGCGTATTAATGGATGATGAAATCTAATGGTGAGAATTTTGTGTATACGGATGTGGAGGCGAAGGCGGAGGGCCATATTGATGGATGGGTTGAATAGATGGAGGGCGAACGGCATCCACTTGATCGTTGAAATTTGTCGGCTCTTGCTCACTTGAACTGTAGATGCCGTAATCATCTCTCCTTTCCTTCCATTATTTCTCCATCTTTGTAATGTTGTCCAGGAAGGCGTGAAGAGGATTGACTAAAGAAAGAGGAGGAGCGGGCCGCCGGCTTGTGACCCTGTTTAATTGTTCCTCCAATGAAGCAACTTTATCAACGAGAACTTGGAGGGGCATAACATGAGAAGCAGAAGGTTGGCAAGGTGGCCTTGAAGGAGGGGCCGCATAAGAAGGCCGTGGAGGGGGGTTAATGGGATGACCCAAAATAAGGAAGTTGTCTTCATCAAAACCAACCCTTTAGCATAAAGACGTTGTCTTCATCAAAACCAGGGACACAACAGCTAAAAGGCCTACGTATGGAGCAGCTCCTAGTTCATGCAGGCAAGCCGCCTCCTCCTCCTGGAGCCAGACAAATTCATCCTAGAGAGATGCCACTTGTCCGTCTAGCAAAGCTACCTCCTCAGCAGCTTGTGACTGGGTTGTCTTTACCAATGGTAGCTCAGCCCGAAGATCAGTCAGCTCCTCTTCAAGTTCATCTATCCGACTACATACAAATTGCTCCTGGTCAGTTAGAGCCTAGAGCTTGCCTTGACGTTCCTGGAGAGCAGAATTCATTTCCCCTAGCCTAGACTGGCATTCCGCTCTTTGCAATTTAAGGGCCACCAACCTGTCAGTCACGACACGCGCCAGGAAGTCCCGGCGACGTACAAAGTTCAACAGCAACAAGACGCACTGGGTCCACGTCTCCAAGGCGCAACCCAGTGCCTATAATCCAGCTGTGAGGCGGTTGGCCACCTCTTTCAATTGCAGATAAGTTAATCCTGGCTGGGATTCCGTTAGTTGGTGCAGCATCTCCAAATTTTGCCACATGAAACTCTCAGATGAGGCAAAGCCAAGGGAAGCAGTCGGGGCTACTTCAAAGGTCACTTCATTGTCAATGACTTCCCATAGGCCGACATCCGATCTGGAGGAAGAAGACGGAAGAGCTGTCGAGGGAGCTATCTGAATTTCTTCAATGGTCTTCTCCGAGGCTGCTGTTCTCTCCACTGCCATTTTTGCGTGAGCTGCTGCCTGAATGGCCAAGGAAGGGGAGCTTACTGTTGCTGGAGCTGCTTCTTCATGAGCTTCCGGCATAAGGCCCGTGTCTTTGACACTCCCCTCCTAGGGCACCACCCCTTTTGATGAATCTATAAGAGTTGTTTCTAAGACAATTGATGGTAAAGGGCCAGCCTCTTCAGCGATTGTCTCCGGCATTGCTCCTTCTTCCGGAGTGGCTACCTCTTTTATTAATAAGTCTGCAGGGGCTACAGCTTGAGAAGCCACCGGAAGTGGTGAAGGTTCAGTCTCCATGGCTGTTATTGTAGGAACCGTTAATTCGGGTGCAATAGTCATTACTGCAGCCGGAATAAATGCGGAACCTCTGGCCGGGTCTACCTCTACCCTCAATTCTGAAGCCCCAGTTGGAGCTGAGCTCTCCCCTAAGGCCCCTAGCTCTAATAATGCCATGTCAGTAGAGGATTGCACCCTCACTGGCACGGGACGAATTACACTAGCTACTCCTACAGAGGTTACTAGCAGAGAAGACACTATAGCCAAAGTCTCAGAAAAGATAGCTTCAGGAGTTGGAATTGATGCTTGATCAGCGCCAGCAGATTCCTGAAATCGAGTTAAGTGAGCACCAAGCAAAAGACAAATAAAAAATCTTTGTAAAGCTATGATAGAATGAAACTCACTCTCATGGTGAAATCTATGTCTTCGAAGGACTACAATGGAGATGAAAGTTCTGTGGTCGAGGCAACAAAAGGTGGAGTTGTCTCCACCTCTATATCAATGTCAGCAAACTCTTCTTGTAGTTCCTGCTGAGAAGGTGGCGCCGGCAGCTTGGGAGGCGCAAATGGTGAAAGACCCTTCGCTAGTACGAGTGGGGCTATTGCAGATTTGGAGGTCTCTTCCTCATTCTCATTGAAACCTGATCCCTCCTCCCCTACATCAAAAATGGTGGCTGAGCTACCAGAGGATATGTTGACGCTGACCACAGGCTGGCTTGTCGTCTCCAAGGCATGCCTGGATGCTGACCTGGTAGTGATGCGCCACAAGGGGATGGCGCCCTTCTTCATTTGTGTTTTATGCCCCTTCTGTGGCCGAGGAGCATCTGCTGTTAATACTGTGGCTTCGGCCTCATCCCGAATTGCCACTAAAATATGAAGGCTCGTAAGGAGAATGACAGAAGAATAGTCAAAGGATAGAAAAGATCTGAAGAGAAATATATTTACCCTCTGCCTCGCTGGCCGGGGTAGGCGAAGGCAATCTGACTTTGTCAGAGGGAATGGGAGAAGGTTCCAGGCCCGCACCTTCTACTGCACTTATGCCCTCCCCCGCAGTCACAGCAGCAGCAGCCTGCTCTTGAACTGCCAACAAGGGAAATGTCATGCCTAAATGAGAATAAAGCTATCATGAAACCAACAAAAAAATAAAGTAGCTGTAAGCCACTGGTGTTACCTTCAGTGGACTGCTGTGCGGCCTCCCTCTGAGTTGCAAACTCATCAAAAGATGGAATATCAGGCAGAGGAGTGGTCACAGCAGCCGCTTCAGCAGTAGAACAATGACGACTCTTTGTTTCTTGAGGCCGCCTTGCGAATAAGCTAGCAAATATCCCATATCAACTCAGATCGCTGGGCCAACGATGCGAGGTCCGAAAGGCCACGAGAAGACAAATAATAATAAATACTAAGGTGGTCCAGTCCCCATCCGTCGACATACTTGAAAGAAATATGAAGAGGTTGGCTCAATATGGCATCACTAGGGCCACCCAATATAAGACCGTGAGAGCAGAGTAATGCAAATAGACACAAGGTATCACTATAAAGTGTGGCTCATCGGTCTTCTCTTCTGATAAAAGTCTTATAAGGACAAAGCCGATCGCTCTCTGGGCGGCAGATACCTGTCGAAGGAAGGGGCTCCTCGACTGGCAAAGGGATCTGTTGGAGAACTAGTCGATCACCGCTTACGCGACATAGTCCAAGAAGCGTCTTCATGAAACTATCTTTGCCAATCTCTGGCAGTTTTGGCTTGGTCTTAGATGAGTGGAGCTTAGCAGCCTTCCGAGTCTCTAGATAGGCCATTACGTCAGCATATGTCTGAAATTTCAACTTCTTCATATACTCTGGGTTGACATCCAGAATCAGTACTAGCTTGAAATCCAAGAACCTACATTCGACGACAGTCCAGCATTCTCTTCTGGAGTTCCGATAAAAACTTGCTCGTGCATTCCACCACTTGTTGTACTCCGAGGTCACATGGGGGAAGTGTGCAGGAGCCAAACCTCTGAATGAAGTCACCTCTCGGTGATGAATGTAATCCCACCAACTGCGGGCTTCGTCTGTTGCCGCCTAGCCAGCCCGAACTCTATTTGGCAATGCAAAATGTGTTGAAGATGGGGGAATATACTGATCATAACCAAAATTCTGACTAAATCAAAATGGATAATAGGTCTCCAACCATAAGGTCCCATCCTTGCAAAAAACCAGGACGCTTGGCCTTATCAACAGCACCCAATCAATTAGTTCTGGCTCCAGAATGGGCCTTGTGCATTTGGCACCAGAGATGGGATGAACGTACTCCTACATTTCGTAAAGGCGGCAGTCCTGCATCCTATTTACTAACGGACTTGAATGAGCAGCCAAGCTCCTGAAATGCAGGACACTAGGTGAATCCATCAGAACCTTGGTCAATTTCCCCCGAATAGCAAAGAGTTGGTTCTACGTCTGGGTCGGCTCGGCGCCTTTAAATTCTATCATTCTCGAGAGTAATTGTGGTGACTAGAGTGCCCGAGGAGCAGCTTCTGGGGACAATGTGCATACCCAAGCATTAAAAAAGTGAAGTGGACCAATTGTCCTTAAGTTTCTGGGGAGACGTCAATGATGAAGGTCCCCCAACATCTTATATATTAAGCACAGAGCAACTGGGCAAAGTGAGAGCTTTATGCCCCATGCCACCAGACAAGTAGGGTAAATTGCCTCGGCTCTAATCACGCTCTCGTCACCTTGTGGGAGAGCGAAGGAACAAATCCAATACGTCAAGTATGCAGCATAGTGGGTGACTGCATCAACACCGGTGGGGTTGGGCCCTCCTTTTTGACCCTCCTTTAGTGAGGGAGGGAAAGCTGCTTCCCGCCAAACCCTCTTCTTTTGCCGAACAGGAGCTGGGGTTACTGAAGGGAAATCTTCATATTTTCGCTCCCCTTTGAAGAAATACTGGACCTAAGCACCCATCCTCACACACCTCTTCTCCCCAAGCTTGCGAGCTTTTCTGGTATCGTACGAACAACGGCACAGAGTATGATACACTTTCATTAAATATCGGTAAGCAAATCTAGTCAGATATCACCCTTCGTAGTCAGTTTGGTCTTTCAGTCAATCTGGCCAAGAAACCTCTTCATATGGTTCACCGTCAATCAGGAGACCGCTCAGCTAGGAAAGGCTCCAAAAGTCTAGAGACATCTCTCCTTCTGATGTATAGAAAGTGTTGTATTCTGGACAAAACACTTCTATCATCCCACAGCATAACCCTTTGGAAATAGGGTAGTGATTGTTGTGTTTTTTCCTGTTGTTTTGATGATGCTAACACTATATTAATTACTATGCATTTGATTTGCCAATCTTTTAACCGTGTTGATTAAGTCACTATTGTTTTGTTTGATCCTCACCATACTTCGTGCACAAAAGTTCATTCACTTGAAATTTTCTATACTTCGTACACAAAAGCTCTCTCACTTGAAGTTTCTATACTTCGTGCACAAGAGTTCTTTCAGTTGAATTCATGCTCAAAGGGGTCAGAAAAGTATTTTCATTCCTCGTGCACAAATCACACTTTGGAGTACTTCACTTCGTGCATTTTTTGGGTTTCTTTACTTCGAGCAGTGCTCAGTTAGCCAAGGCTCCACAAATCCAATGACGTCTCACCCTCCGCTGTATAAAAAGTGTTGGTCTCTGCGTTGAAAATTTCAATCATCCCACAGCAGAGCCCCTTTAAAATAGGATAGCCATAGCGGGAGGCATAGACGCTATGGTAGACACCGGCCCTAATGAGGAGTGGGGCGTAATTGAACAGCACATATTCAGTGAACTCCACGGCCCCCTCCCTAAAGCTGCGGGCATCCTGGAGCTTCAACTCCCCGAACCATCCCAATGCCAGCTCATGCTTGAATCTGACAGCGAGGTAGTCCAAGATAAAAGGCTCCTCTCTATAACCCCACTTCAGCAGCGCCAAGAATAAGCCGAAGCTGTGCTGCGCACCCTGGACCCGGCCTGCAGCCATGTCCCATTTCGCCAGAGTGAAACCGGGGGTCCTCACCAACTTATCTTCTATCGGGAGCACGCCGTCCAACCCCAATACGGGTTCCCACTCGCGGGCTTCGCCCACCAGGTGCATTGGGATGCTTCTGGGAACGACATGGGACAAGCTATCACGAGCTTGTAAGACTGCACGCTCCATTGCCTTCACAACCCACGGCTCTTGCCTCTCCCGAAACCGTGACTACTTGAGAAAACGGAGCAGGTGCTTATCCTTCGGAAAATCTCCCCTGTAGCTCCTTGCGGTGCGGTCAAAGGTAAAACCCTTCTCGATCTTGGCAAGCCTCCGAATATCCATACTTTCGGTGTCCGAGCCTGAGGACTCAGCCAGTGCTGCCACCTCGACATGGTCCCGGTCCAGATCTTTGACATTAAGCAATGTAACCACCGGCACCAGAGGCAGAGGGACGCGTCTGGTACTAGTAGCAACGAGAGCGGAAGAGCCACTTGGAGCAGCCATTTATCTGCAAAGTGCAGCGAACAAAAGATTAGAATGAACTGCAAGCAATGAAAAAATCAAGAGCTGTGAAGGGGGGGAACGGTTGCATTGTAAACAAAAGGGGAGAAGAAGTAGAGGAGAGGAGAAGCAGCTTGAGATTCCTCCCCGGCACGCCCCTTGAAGGGCTTCGCCGACACACTCTCCAAGATCACCCCCTGAAGGCCTTCGCCAGCACGCTCCCTGGCGTTGCTCCCTGGCACACCAGTTAAGGGCCTTCGTTGGCACGCTCCCTAGCGTCGTTCCCCGGTACGCCTACAGGGTCCCTAGCTACACGGCCTTGGCAGAGGTCCACTAAGTGCCACAAACCCAGAACCAAATGGATGAAGAGTGAAAGGGAGGTGATGAACGAGATGATAAAGGGTGAAGTCCATAAGGGGACTACTGTTGAAACGACCAAGGCTCCGTCAAATTCTGATGAAATTTTGACAGAGTTTTCCCTAGGCCGAAGGCGTAAGGGGAAACACGGGTGCACACCTACAAGGAGTGACGGCCCCAACAAAGTGGTGGTGGGTCCCCCAGGGCAACACCAGAGGTCCTCCGTTCGAAGTGTCCTTCTACTCCTTCACCGACACGCTGTGATCGGCCTTCACCGGCCCACCCCGAAGGGGCTTCACCGGCACACTCTATGGCATCCCTTTCCCGGCACGCCCTATTATGGGCTTCGCCGACACACCCTCAAGGACGCCTTCCCCGGCATGCCCTACTGTGGGCTTCGCTGACACACCCTCAAGGATGCCTTCCCCGGCACGCCCTACTGTGGGCTTCACCGACACGCCCTCAACCCGGTGCACTCCCCCCTCGGTTGCTTCACTGACACACCCCGAAGCTCTTCACCGACACACTACGGGAGGCCCTTCCCTGGTACACTTCCCCCCTCAGTTGCTTCGCCAACACGCCCTGAAGCTCTTCGCCGACACACTACGGGAAGCCCTTCCCCGGCACACTCCGACAGGCATTCCCCCCCGACATGCTTCCCTCACCGACACCACCGACGATGCCCGAAGCGGCATTCCCCGGCACTGGAGAAGAAAAGGAACAGAGGAAAGAAAAGAGGAAGAAAGGGAGGAGAAAGAGAAGAAGAGGGAAGAGAAGAAGACGGAGGGGCGGTTAGGGCTCCGTCGCCCCAAGGACGAGAAGAGGAGGAAGAAGAGGGAAGAGAAGAACGGGAAGGAGAGAGAAGGAAAAGGAGAAGGGAGGGAGAGGCCTCCGTGCCCGTCTCCTCACCACGGCGACGGCGACGACGGCCCTGGCGGCGGCGACCGGCAATGGGGAAGACGAAGAAGAGGAAGGGAGACTCGTCCGGTCACGGGGAGAAGAGAGAGAGAGAGGGAGAGCGAAAGGCGCCGTTTGAAATGAGGGGGGTGACGGTTTGAACCGCCACCCCGCCCTATTTATGGGAAACTCTTAACCAAACAGTCCCAGAGCTAGACAAATAAATCCTCTTGTTGGGCATTGATAGGTTTTTCCCTTTTAAACCCAGCAAGCATCATAGAGGCCCTTTTTTTAGTCAAGATAAAACAAAACAACCAAAAAAAATGCATGCATGGCATATGGATATCGCATAGCGAAGCTAAGGAGGCAGCATGGGTTTATCGTTGGCTTCCTTGTGGGTTCTTTTCCTTGCATCAATCATCTACGTTTTCTGATTCTGTTGAGCTTACATGAATGAGTGTACGTTATTCCATTCCGATTCAACAAGTCGAGAGTGTGTTTTGTGTATGATTGCCATGAGCATGTTAAGACTAGAAGGTCATTTCCCTTTATCCGGTTTTAGTTACTCTTGTTTTGGGTGTCTTGTATCTCCTTGGGTTAAAGTGCGATGCATCCTGGAGTGTGCTCAAGTCTCATGTGCGATTGCCTGGGGGTCCCTTGGACTATTGATACAAGCCCTTTATACTACTTGTTTTCTTCCTCCCCCTTTTGATGACCACTCTTTTTATATTATGTTTGATCATTCTTATGTAAAACTCACTTTCCACTCAAGAATCTACTTGGGCAGGATGTCCCATTTAGGTTTATTTCTTTACCGAAACACTCATTTATCAGTCTACCATGCTCCCTTGCAAAATGGCCATTCCAGAGGGGCATTTGTAGACGCCTAATTTTAGACATCCTGCAAACTTTCAGTTAGACCATCATATGAGTAACACTATTATTTTCTTGGATTGATTGATTTTCCATGCTTAAAGTCTAGCCCTCTTGATCTATTGGTGATGCGGGACAGGACACAAATGGGCTAGGACCTATGACCAACTTGAAGTGCGGCCAGCACTTGCACGCTAATGGTAAGCTAGGCAGTTGACCTTCGTGGTGTTCCTCCCAGTGAAGGTGTCTCTCAACAAGAAACTCTCTAGCCCAATGATCGTCCCTACGAGGGAAGCGTGGGATTGTAGCAGTTAAGGAACCACTGTAGCCTAGGGTGATCCCCTTCGAGCTCGGCGCTCGACTAGGGCTATGAGAATGGGTGCTCACAACTCTCAACTGCGGTGACTCACAACTGGCTAGGGACTCTATTCACACAAGCACGACATATATGAAAGCATACTAAATAAGAAAATATTGGGAAAAGGAACATTGCACGAACCTCCACGACTAGCGCGTGGGGTAGAAACCCCAGTCGAGTCCGACAACCCCGATACATGATAACAAAAGTGTTATTACAACCCAAATAATAATGTCCACTCCTCATAGGAAGATAACAGGCTACAAACGCTAAATTTGGGGCTGCACGAACACAGGCGGAAGGGCAGCACTTGATGGAGTCGAGGAGATAAGGCAGTGAGGCTTGGTTCCCGACCGGTCAGTTCTGCCCGCTCTGGCCAAACTGTGCAGTAAACTTGCAGGAGGTGGTACGGTTTGATCTGGAGTCGGAATGGGGTGCCGTCTACTGGAACACGTAGAGAACTTGATGAAGAATGACCCATCTAAGCGGTGCATCCGGATCTGCTCCTGTCTGGGCGTGATGGGGTCTGCAAGGTGGCTCTAGTTTTACTCATGCAGAACTGCATAAAAGAACAAGAAAAATAGGAAAATCGGGTTACGGTGTGGGAACAGAGCACCGCTTCCTAGGGAACGCCGATGATGTCTGGGGGAAGATCCTAACCAAGGGACATGGTCAGATTTGGAGGGAGGAAGTCATGGGCTCTCCCACAAAGTGCTGTAGGCTCTGGGCCAGATCTACACAGGCTAGCCTATGCAGTCTCACCAAACTATTAGCTACGCTCAACACGGGCATCAGAATGAAGCATGCTTGGCAGCGTCATAAATAAGATAGAAAGTTGTACGACCCCAACAAGACCTCAGGCCCAAGGCTTTGAGAGGAGACCTGAAGGAATTTCATAATAAGGAGGGTGAGATCTACTTCACAGGGACAGGCAGCAACATGTGGCCTCACGAAGAGAATTGTTGCTGGAGATCTAGATCTCTGATAAAGGCAAAACCAGTGCTGGAATTGACTTGCAAACACATCCCTGGTAAAATTACCAAATCCATTGATGTGATACAGCCAAGGAAAAATGGGCGATGAGCCCAAATGGATGCTCAGATCATGATTCCAAGGCAACGAAGTGGTACGTGGTGAAGGAATGACCCGAAGGTCTCCTCGACGCAAGAAGGCCATGTTCTGGACCGGCGTAACCGGACCTTCCCGCGACATCTTTTGATATACCTCTTTGCTACCGTGGACTCACACGAGGAGGGGGGGGGGTCCACGAGGAGCCGTGGACCATTGACTTCCATACAAAGCTCCATACGACCGACTGGGTAATCTTGGCAGTGGCTTCGGCTTCAATCCATTTTGTGAAGTAGTCGATGGCGACGATGATGAACTTCTTCTGGGCCTGAGTCATAAGGAATGACCCCAAGATGTCGATTCCCCACCGAGTGAAGGGATGCGGCTCGGTAAGGGTGACGAGCTCCGAGGCAGGCTCGTGGACTAGGAGGTCAAAGTGTTGGCATCGGTCACATTTTTACACATAGGCCGAGCAGTCACGCTAAAGAGAGGGCCACCAGTAACCCTGTCAGAGCAAGATCCTAGCAAGCGATCTTCCTCCTTGATGCGCACCGTAGATGACATCGTGAACTTCTTGGATTGCTCAACTAGCTTCGTCGACACTGAGGCATTTGAGGAGGGGACCAGAGAAAGACCTACGGTACAGGGCGTTGTCTCGGATGACGAAGTGCCAGGCTTGGTAATTCAATCTTTGAGCTTCCCGAGGGTCGGGGGTCTCTCGGGAGTCCCGGATCCAGGGTATGTAGGGGTTCCACCAGTCGCTCGGGGGTGCCGAGTCAATGATCATGAGCTAGGATTCAATGCTCGATCATTCTAGCTCCTTAAGGAAGATCGACCGAGTACCTTCGGGGATGAGAGAGGAAGCCAGACGAGAGACGGCGTCGGCCCAGGAGTTTTCCTCCGGAGCTATTCGGACTACCTCAAAACTCTCCAGTAGTTGGGCCAGCCCTTTGACCATTTAGAGGTACTTGATCATTGGTGCTTCTCGAGTTTCGTAGTCACTGTTGACCTGGCTGGCGACCAATTGGGAGTCAGTGTGGATCCTAACTCGCTCAGCCCCTAGTCATCGTGCCATCCAGGCTCCCGAGATGAGGGGCTTATACTCGGAGGTATTATTGGACGCCGAGAAGTTGAACTTCAAAGCATACTGTAGCTCTACCCCTTCAGGGGATTTGAGGAGGACTCTGGCGCCACTTCCGACCGAGTTGGATGACCCGTCAATGAAAAAGTCCCAAGTGGGCCCGTGCGTGCACGGAAGGGTTTCCTCGGTCGGGACGGTGATCTCCACGATGTAGTCAGTGAGGGCTTGTCCCTTGATGGCCGAGCGGGGACGATAAGAGATATCGTAGGCCCCAAGCATGATGGCTCACTTGATGAGGTGCCCCGAGACTTCAGGGTGAGAGAGGATCTTCTTCAGGGGTTCGCCGGTTAACACGATAATGGAGTGCCCTTGGAAATAAGGTCGGAGGTGCTTGGCTGGGTTTACCAATGCTAGCACGAGTTTCTCGGTTGTAGGGTACCTTCTTTCGGTGCCGTTAAGCACCTTGCTGGTGTAGTAGACCGGCCTCTCGACTCTCGCATCGTCTCAGACTAAGACCAAGCTTACTGTAGAAGGAGTCGCCGAGAGATAAAGGTGCAATGCTTCACCCAGGACTGGTTTTGATAATACCGAGGGCAAGGCCAAGAATCCCTTGAGTTCTGTAAATGCCCTCTAACATTCCTCATCCCAGGCAAACATGGTAGATGCCATTTTGGGCCCCCTCAATAATTTAAAGAAGGGTAGGCATCGTTCGGCCACCTAGGACAGGAAACTATTAAGCACCGCGATGCACCAGGTAAGGCGCTGGATGTCCTTGATGCAAGTGGGTGGCCGCATGTTGAGGATGGCTTGAACCTTGTCAGGGTTGGCCTCAATCCCATGCTGAGTTACCTAGAAACCTAAAATTTCCTAGACCTGACTCGGAAGGCGCATTTAGCGGGGTTGAGCTTCATGTTGTACTTCAGGAGGGTGTCGAAGGTCTCAGCTAGGTCGGGGAAATGATCTTTGGCTTTTGGCATTTTGACGAGCATATCGTCAATGTAGGGCTCGACGTTCCGACTGAGTTGTCCCTCGAAGATGTGGTTGACCAGCCGTTGATATGTTGCTCTGGCGTTCTTCTACCCGAACGACATCTGGGTGTAGCAGTGTACGCCGAAGTCGGTGATAATGGTGGTCTTCTCAGTATCCTCTGGCTCCATCTTGATCTGATGGTAGTTAGAGTAGGCGCCCAGGAAACTGAGTTGCTCGTTGCCGGAGGTTGAGTCGATGAGCTGGTCGATGCTCGGCAGTGGGTAGCAATCCTTTGGAGTGGCCTTGTTAAGGTCGGTGAAGTCCACACACGGTCGCCATTTTCCCGAAGCTTTTGGCACTAGGACGACATTGGCGAGCCATGTTGGGTAAAGGATCAGACGAATGAGGCCGGTTTCTTTCCCTTGGGTGATTTGCTCTTCAATGATCGTCTGCTTCTCTGGGGCGCTTTCTCCTGCGTTGCTGGACAGGCTTCATATATATGCATAAATATGCATGGGCATATAAATTGGGTAAATTTATGCATGAAACCCACTCCATGGTACACATGCTGCCGGGTCACTTGAAACTCAAACACCAGCCGCCGGTTCACCCATATGTAAGTATATATAACATATGCATAAACTAACTAGCCACTAAATGACCCAATACACATCCCAGTCGTCGGTTCACACATTTAATCATGCATATGTAAACATAAATAAACATAGGTGCATTTTCATGGGCCGACCATTTGAGCCACCTATCTAAGCCGCCGGATCATCCAACCCCATTGGCCGCCGGTTCATGTTTCTACCCATACAGAACATTTCTTATCCCTGCCATATCATCTTCCTCACTATTCCACTGATTGCTGAGCCAGACCCAACCCCATGGGATGCGGAGGAGCTACATTAACGGGGTTTTTACACCTACATTATGTTTTATTTTCTGAGTTTTTCAATTACCCCACCGAGTCTTGAGGATTCACCACTGACTAAAGCGTGGTCTCCGATGACTTCATTAGGAGAACATTGAAAGTACCGCCTTACAGTGAATAGCCTTTCATCATTCCCCGGCCCTCTCAACCCTCGGGCTTCGATATGCCCATTTGTTACGGACCCTATCTCAGCTCTCCGTGGACAGGTTTCCTATACATCTCTTGGCATATTATGATGCAAGGGGAGATGCTGTCAGAATTCCCTCATGCAACTGCTTTCTGACACTGCATCGTGCTCCCCCGGATGTTTCAGATCATCCCACTAAATCTCGGGGCTTCGTTATATGTTACAACGTGAGCTCCGATGATTTCGCCAAGGAAATAGTGTGTCAACCTCCTTATCGGCAAATAGTGCTCTGATATATGGAGACCCATCAACCCAATGGCTATGTCGGCGCCCCCATGAGCCTTTATACAAATGTCATGGTGCCGAAATGGGCCAACACTCTTGGCAAAGGATGTTTGACAACCCTTGGGTGATACGGATCTCTTAGTAGGCGAGCCCTCGGAGATCTAACACATGTTATTGGGTCCGGGCTGTCATTCCAACATGCCCATCTCTACGGAGCCTATCTCAGCTTACTGTGGGCGGGTCTCCTATCTTATTCTAGGGCAGGAGGAGATGCTACCAAAATATTGATAGATCAAGCGGAAGGTGAGCTAGAAGGGGGGATGAATAGAACACCAGCGATTTAAGGGTAATTCATAACATAAACGATGAAACCCCTGTTGGAGAAGAATAAGCTACCTAAACAGGCCACGAAACAGACCGATGGTCTAAGGCTTGACAAGATAGAGTGAAATGGAACAGTGATCGAGCAGCTAACGTGCTTGGGCTGAATGTGAAAACATAGAAGAACAAACCACTCAATGAAGATAGAGAGCTTTTTAAGGTGGTTCGATTGCGATCTGCAATCTACGTCCACCCCTTACTCGCCTGGAGTAAGGCTTCCTTGCACTAAGCAAAAAATAACTTGCAGACTCAGTCTGTAAACATACGCTGCCTAACAGCTTGACACAAGGGAAATAGATCCCTCAACTCAGATCCTGCAACCCACAGGAACTGAACCCTGATCTTGCACCAACAGGATCAGTACCAGAGGACCAACCTCCCTTCCTTTGCAACCCGCAAAGGGAACGCCGTAAGCTGCACCCAGTAACCTACGAAAACTGAGGATTGTTCCTCTCTTCCTCCAGACACACTGGAGGGAAACCGGAGAACCTCTCCCTTCCTCTAAGTAATCCTAGAGGGTAGTAATAAAGACGGTATAAACTAAACGAGAAGAAGAAGATGAACAAAGATAAAAATAGACGATCAGAAATGACAAGACATAATGTAGCTTCCTTCGAAGTAGAAATACAGACTCAGACCCTCTAGTCGATCAATCAGGATTTCTTTCTTTCTGGACTTCTCTCTCTTTCTTTGATGGGAAATTTGCACTAGCGGAGGACTCAGATCTTCTTTCTTTATTCCTTTTTCGATCAGCTCAGTTCTTCTCACTTGTGCTCTCTCTCCTCCTGAGAGACCAGCATCTCTTTATATAGTAGCTCTCGAGAAGATGGGCGTGTGGAGACCACGCTTCCCGCCCAAGGAATCATCCAGATCTGATCTTCACTTTCCATGTGTCAGCATCCACAATTTCCTTCCCGCCTGGGATCACGTACTCTTCCTTGAGATTTACGAACATAACACCTGATCCTCTAAAGTCCATCCCTAACAATACAACAAACACTTAGTCAGCATTAGTTATGCACGAGACATTCAGACAAATACCAAATGTGCACGGACTTGATAAGGTGCTAGTCAAATGTGCACGGACTTTGCAAACCATGCGAGGTGGTACTCCTATCACCCTGCATTCCCCTCTCAATCTCTACATTCTGCTGCCACTCTGTGAGGGCAGCAAAAAAACTACTGACATGAAAGTCATGATCCTGTGCCCTTCGATAGCGCTCCTCCCCATCCTTCAGCCATTGATCGGCAATGCTGAGGCTGGTGCGGAGCTCCAATAGTTAGACCTCCAAGGCCCTCTTCTCCTCTCTCTCTACCAACCTCTCGGTTCTCTCTCTTTCTCTATCTCTCTCTCTTTCAGCTCTTTCTCTCTCTCTACCTTCCCTCTTTAACTGAAGGGTGATCCTCAGCTCCATGGCCTCCCGAGAGAGGTCTTCATCCGAACGATGCCACAATTCCTCCTCTAGCTCTGCTATCCTGGCATCCCCTTGTGGAACACGAGCAAGTGTCACCTGCACCTCTCCCGTCTGCCATACCCACGATCGTCAGAAATGGGGCATAACATGAACAATGGGGCTCAAATGGTGAAACATTCACCTATGCAGAAAGCATCCCCTCTGCCTCCACGGCACGATGCATGGCACAAGCAAGTTGCTCCTAGAGCAAATTGATTTCTAAGGAGGGGATCCACAAATTAGAGGAGCCACCATCTGCCCCCACTACTGAGGAGGTTGCATCGAGCTAGGTGCGCTATAACAACATGAGGTGACAATTAGTGACTTAACACCAGGAATCCAGGGTCATGATTAGGAGCATGCATTGCATACACACTCATCGAAGAATTCAAAGCTATGCGAGTGTCACCCAACTGCTGCTCTTTGTCTGCCAAGCGAGCTCGCAAGTTCGCTATCATGGTATCACGGGCATCCTGCAGCCATGACATACGAGTTAGCATTTCTCAAAAAAAAAATCTTGCACTCACCTCCACAAGCCCCCCAGGTTGGAGTCACTCTACATACATCGCCCTATAGAGGTGCAAGTACTCCTCTCTATCTTGCACGCGTGACTCTATGAGCATGCCACCGCATTGCGAATCTTCATACTGTTCCGAGAAGTGCACTCGCCAATCAACATAGGCTGCCCTCTTACGTGTCTTCCTCCTAACGCGAGGTGACGCGGTCATGTCTACCCATTCCTGGGCAAGCCCCAAGGTCCTCATGGCCAATCATAGCTGAAGCAGCTTGATTTTATTCAGGCAGTGGACCCAAAGATCCATTTCAAACCGGGCACGGCTTGTTATAACTCACGGCTGGTCAGCATCGACCATGCCCAAATAAGGTCTCCAAACCATCTATGTTAGCATGCATGTATCTTCTTAGGCATTTAAAAAAAACAAAAATAAAAAATAAAAAAATCCTACCATCACTGTAGGAAACTTTTACAGCTCGCGCCTCAATGCCATTAGCTGATAAGATAGAGGGGCTATTCTCATGATAGGTTGCCACCGCCAAGCCAATGGTGACACTGCTAAATGAGATTGTCGAGCCCTCCCCATCGGGACATAGTAGTAGCTCCATAGCTACATCATCACATATAATTAGCATCCTACGATGTAGATTAGTTGCAAAAAAAAAGAGAAAAAAAACTTACCTGGAGAAATGGTGTAAAGCCACCCACGATCACCTCTCGATCCATCTCTTTGGACAGACCTATAAACAAATGTGCCAGCACGGTAACTCCCCAGGCATACTGCCCTACTCTCTCCAGGTCCACTAGGAGCTCTAGGAAACAACAATGGATGCCGACTCCCCTTGAACCCAGTAGCAACCTCCTCAGTAGGAACAGGAGGAATCTACTCAAATTGATGTTCGACCTCTCCCAGTTGCTCGCATCTACACAGTATACAGCACAGGATCCTCTTTCAGTCATCTCTATGAATTCTTCCAAGTACTCATCACCTTGCGGACAAGTATTAGTAAGCCCCAATCCCTCCATGATAGACGCCCTGGCTACTGACCTATTCTTTCGATCCTCTAATTCCAACCCCAGTAGCTTCTGAGCCCCCTCTTGATAATCAAGGTAGGTGACCTCGGTCACTGCCTCGCCATCCACTCTGAGGCCAGTGATGCCGACCACATCTTCCAAACTGGGCACCATATGCCCCGAGGGGATCAGGAAGGCCTGGCTCACTTGGTCCCATCTTTCACGCAATACGTGGATAAGGGCGAGCTCGAGCTTAATTAGTTCAATCCGTAGGAAGGCATCGAACCCTATTGCGTCTAGCTAAGCTTTCTGGAAGTCCAGAAGACCCCAATATGCGGCCACCACTAATTCCCATGAGATGTGTGACCTCATCATACTCTATGCATACACAAGAAATAAGGAGGGGGTGCATTGTAAAAAAAGGGGGGAAGAAAGGATGCCTAATTATATGCACTTGAAATGTTGTATGTAACGTGAATCATCATAAAGAAATGGGCATTCATCACCAATCTATTTTTCACCTCTATCAACTTATTTGTCACCCTTAATCTCTATTTGTCAACACTATCAAGCTATTTGTCACCTCTATTTCTATCAGCTGGCGGGTGGCTTAAGGTTGGCTAGAGTCAACTCAAAAACCGTTTGGAGTCGACTCCAAACAACATTTTCAACTAAAATAGCATAGCCCGTGTGTTCCGAAGTCATCTCTAAGCTCGACTCTTCTTCTTGTCACTTCTTCTTGGCTCTTTTTCACCCTTGTCTCGACTTTTTCTTCTGTTCTTTAGAATATAACTGGCCTAAGGAGATTTGTTAACTTTACATTTTTGGTTGACTTTTCTTCAAGAAATTTCAGCTTCTTTTTGCCAAGCATGTCTTGGTTTAACTTCTTCATACCTAGCCAATCAAAGGATGTTTCATGAGTTTCTACCTTAATTGTCCAATCACTTATAGTAAGACATTATCAAAACATAATTTACACAGTAGTTCTATCATCATTTTATTCATCATCACCGGGTTGATCGAACCGAGGCAGAGTTGAGCTTGTTGCAGTTGCGACGTCCCCTCGACTACTGCTTGAGGTATGGTAGCAATCCCCTGGAGCTGAGAAGTAGGTTGTGGGGTCATGCCCCCAGTGTAATCGAATGTCAGCTGAGAAGCAGTTATCCGAGGTGGAGCCTCCAATTCAGCTGCGCCTCGCTGTGAGGCTTCGAGAGGGATCTCATCCTATCTTACGATTGAAGCATGCAGACCTAGCTCGTTAAGTTGCCACTTCAGCACTTCGATCTCCTATCTATATTCTTGGAGCAGCATCATCATTATTGCTGGATCGGGCACGAAGGAGCTAGGAGCCTGACCCCTCTCTTCCACCGGAGCATTTGGAGAAGGTGTTGGTCTCTCGCCTTCATCTTCGGCAATGATCACGTTCACAGCCATCGTGACCCAATCTGCATTTATTTCTTCAGTGCAGGCTTGTGCCGCCCCATCATGATTTGCGGGTGAAGCCACATAGTAGCCGGTCACCCCAGCCATATTGCAAGTGAGTATCTGAAGCTGTCGGATTCTTTGGATGACTCTCCTGGCCGGCCGACCAAGGCAGGTCCATCTATCGAGCACTGAGATTGTCGATGAAGTATCTTCGCATAAGGGCTGCTCGTAACACCCAGATCTTGAGTACTCCATTTTCTCTGGGTTGGCTTGCCGTCGCCAGACTTCATTTGCACCATTTGTAACTTCCAGTGGTTGTTGTGCCCCCGAAGAGGTGTTTTCGAGGCCGCGGGAGTGCCCCCGGACAACCCGAGCAATATCATTTTGTCCTTCGGCAGGGCGGGTTATAGCTTGTGGCACGCGGCTCGTGCCGGAGATTTATAGGCGACGCAGCTTTGTCTAGTCATCCCACCATATCTTGTGTCATGCAAACAAATATCTTCCTACTGAATGCAGGGCCAGAGTGGAGGTTCGCGAGGTGCCTGGATCGGCATCCCAGTCTCCTTTTTCGGTTCTTCTTCCCTTCTTAGAGCCGGGGTCAGTGGCTACTTGGGCACCCAAATCTGTTTAAATCTGATTGGCTTAGGAGCTAATCCCCCCTTTGATTTGGACTTGAAACAGTCTATCTTGCTTTGGGCCAATGCCTAGAAGGAGTTGTGCATCGGCACCGTGAAAATCACCCTGTCGGGTGTGATCTTGGCCTATCGACCATATAGAAAGGCTCAGACGCCTCCGATGAGCATGGATTTGCCCGAGGTAGAGAGCCAGCTCCACAGTGTGCCGATGTTCTTCTTGGCCGCCCTCCTGGTAGCCGAGATGCGCCTCTTGTTCCTTGAGGCGGGATGGTGAGTGTGATGGACGTAACAGGCCACCGCTTCAGTCTTTTTTGGTATCGTTGTTGGCTTTATCTCCTAGACGTCCAGGAGGTCCACGAAGGCCACCCCCAAGAAGTTGGGGAAGCCAACAACCAAAAGAAAATTACGGAATTGGATCGGCACAGCAAGGTAACCATGTTCGGCATGGCTGGCGACCACGAGCGGTCTGAATGTGAAAAGCATCACGATCGTTGGAATTCAACCTGTAATTTTTAAATTAAAGGAGGTTAGAATTTTAGGAGGAGGCCATAGGGCCCCAAATTCTAGCGAAAAGATGAAAAGTGGTTCTAGTCCCACCGGGCATACTAGACTTGTGGACGCACTTTTTATCGCTCATCTTGCAATCGTATATTGACCGGACCGAAATGTGCGTCGTTAAACACGATGGCCGTCAATCTTAAAATTAAGGATGTTTTCAGTTTAGAGACTTGGTTTATGATCTACATGAAGGACACCGGATAGATTGGGCCGAGATGCATAAGACCATCATGGAAATTAAAGAAAAGAGAAGGCAAGCGCCGAGGCAGAAAGTGCAGTAGCAACAAGCACCATTGCCACAGCAGCAGCCACCGCAGCAACAGCAGCCGGTTCAAGACTTGGGGATTCATCAAAACCACATGCCTAATCTTCCTCCCGCTCCACAGCCTCAGCCACCGGCACCGGCTCAGGTTAATATAGTCCAACCCCCTGTGCCCGACGCCGAGTGGTCCTATGATGATGACGGTTCTATCCAACAACTCATGTCCCTCCACTATAACCACCGCAACCCTTTGTCACCCCCTACTCCTATCATTCTCACACCTAGCCATCAACCCCTTCTACCACTCGCCAGGCCACTCGTCTTACCACCAACTACCACTGTTACCCTACCTATGTCTACTGCTCCACCAGCGCCCGCACCCGTCCTGCCATCTCGCCCTTTGCTCATCGCCCCGCTATCAACGCCTTCATCCAACCCATCGCCCATCATCCTTCCTCCATCTGCCTTCACGCCCCCACCAGCACTGGCACCCATCATCACTATGCCTCCCTTCAACCCTTCGCCCGTCATCCTCCCTCCGCAACCCATTACCTTCACTGCCACTCCTATCATCTCCACTGCACCATCTACCATGCCACTCATCCATCCTGCTAGGCCCATTAAGCCGTCATCCGATGCCGTGCCAGTGCAAAACTTTGCCTGTGGAGCGGGCACTTGTTTCATAGAAATTATACTTCCATTGGTACACCTGTGCCCAATTCCCAGTCTTCCCAACCAGTTGCTGATCAGGAAGAGGCTGAGCCATTACCGGGTACCCAATATGATCTTCTTTATCACTTGGATAGGGTGCCCACTAAAATATCTGTGCTAGAATTAATAAAGAGGTCCACATTTCACCATGATGCGCTGTGTAATTTTGTTCAAAGGGTGATGGTTAGTGAAGACATGGCAGTAGATAGCCTACCAACAGCCTTGGCAGCTATTTCAAAAGGACTGGGAATTACTTTCTCTGACACTGAGCTAGCACCTCTAGAAGCTCGGCAGATGTCGCCTTGCTTTTCTATTGCTTTGAACAAAGTAAGCATAGATGCGGCTGTGGTTGATACAGGGGCATCTATTAATGTCTGCCCGCTCAGCACTCATTGGGCTTGCAACTTATCAGAAGAACTGTTATGACCGACCTCGACTACTATAGCAGCATACGATAATTCAAGAAGAGCATGCCATGGGGTAGTAACTATTCAGGCTGAGCTCAGGCCTCTCACCATGCCCATGGAATTCTATATACTGAACATCGACCCTATGTTCAAGGCTATTTTAGGTCACCCATGGATCGATAATCTCAGTGCCGTACCATCCACTGCCCATCAGTGCCTCAAATTCTCTTTTCAAGGGAGGATGGTTAAAGTGAAAATTATATCCACGGTGCAGTCAATCAAATCTGTCTCAGAGAAGATTCTGCCAACCTTGTGGCCCAGCAGTTGGCCAGTTATCTCGGTGTTAGATTTGGACTTTCCTTGGGCTTATGCGCCATGCAGGCCTACCACAGGACCAATCAATATCAAGGAAAAGCTGAAGATCAGAGATTCTAAAGGATGGTCTATTATATTGAAACTGGGCTACCAACCGGGGAGAGGCCTCGGTGCACAACTCCAGGGGCGGACGAAATCAGTCCCCAAAGGAAAGAAAATGAGTAGAAGGGGTCTCGACTACCGAGAATCCGCATTGTCAGTTTTGGGTGACTCAGGACCACTCACCTGGGATTACCGCCAGCATTTTGTAAAAGGCCCTCTCTAGCCGGGAACATTAAAGACACCACCAAGTTAGCCTGAGAAGGGAAATACAGCTTGAACGGTTGCCGGCCCGCCACCGCTGCCAAAGGGGCCCGTTGATGACATGCTTGATTTCGGTCAGGCCTTTGCCAGGTTGTTCTATGAAGGAGATTGCTGCAAGAAAAATTAGGAGGTTTGGCTTGTACACTATGAGCCAAAGAAGCCAGCTTACCGCCTACAAGAGAGGGCGAGCTCACCTGTTATCTTTACTTGGTCTCCTTCTCGCTTGTGTACACTCTTTCAGATGCTGGACTTTGTCCCCCGTCTACCTCCTATTATGATTAATCCGCTGCTCTACCAACTTTCGATGCCAACGAAATTTTTGATTGTGAATTGTCCATGTGGGCGTTGCCCATCGATTGATCTCGCTACTCCTTTCTTCTCCTCCTCTGACCCTTTCCTCGACATCTTCTGTCCATCTCCCTTCCCCACAAAATCTCTCCCTTCCCCAAGGAGATCTTCACCTTCCCAAGGTGGAATCTCACCCCACCCAAGACAAGTTTGAAACTCCCACCACCCCTACACAACCCAGGGCCAACCCACAACATATAAAAGTGTGCCACAAAAGAAAAAACCACTGGGCGAGACAGGTGAAGACATATTTGAAGCTGCATGGGAATTCCAAGAGAGTATGGCCCACTTGAGCTTCATCAATAAGACCCTGGCAGTGCCGATCCCTAAACAAGGGACAGACAAACTTTAGAAGTTTTGACCCATCAGCCTTTTGATTGGGGACTATAAGAGCATCAGGAAGATGTTGGCTCAAAAAATGGAGAATATTGTTCAGAGTTATTAATGGCAACCATAGTGCCTTCATCAAGTGGCATCACATTCAGGAGAGCTTTCTGGTGGCTCTAGAGTATATCAGGAAGCAGCCCAGGAAAAGCGGACTAGTTATCAAGCTAGATTTTGAAAAGGCTTATGAACAAGTCAGTTGCGGTTGCCTCCTCTGTGTTTTGCAGGTGATGTGCATTGGTGAGAGATGGATTGGCTAGATTAGATGGTGTCTAACTTCAACCACATTTTGCTATTATCATCAATGAGAGACCCTCTCCTTTCATTTGTACTGTGCTGTCTCAGTCAACCAAATGTCTCCCCTTCTTTTTCTTCTGGTGCTCACCTCCAGAGCAGAATGTGGCTCAAAGCAGAGGAGCTTCGTATCGTAGAGGGTTTCTTGTCATTGTCCAGGGGCTGCCCACATTACTTATCTTCAATATGCTGATGACACTATCCCTTTTTCTTCTGGACAGCTGGACTAGATTTGTGCTATTATACTTCTGCTAGAAATATTGAGCCGAGAAAAGATTTTTGGCAGGTGTCAACACGGAGTAGAGACATTGAGGGCAGCGGACTCTGGGATGCAGAGTTGGTGACTTCCCTCTTACCTAGTGCTTCCTCTCTCCCCAAGGACTCTTCATTGCAATGAATAGCAAAGGTTTATCCATGAGTTTGAGTCAAGACTAGTAGGTTGGAAAAATAAATTCCTATCTTATGGAGGTAGGTCGGTGCTTTGCCAAGTAGTCATGGACGTTCTTCCCACTTCTTGTTTGTCTTCAAGATCCCTAAGACAGTAGCAAGGAGCTTCAGACTGTCTGAAGTAGGTTCTTCTGGCATGGGAATGGGGACAAAGGGACTGGCGTGACATCAATTGGGGAAGGGTGTGTCAAAGTAACAAGGCTGGAGTGTTAAGCCTAAAGAGCATTACAGGCTCTTGGCCCTTCTAAGCAAATGGCGGTGGAAAATTGGCACAGAGGAGATTGGATCGTGGGTAGAAGTCGTGGGGAAGAAGTAATACAAAGGGACAAGGGTGTGGGACATCTCTCCCTCTTCTATTAGCTTTATATCTCATGCTCGGAAGGGGACTTTGTAGTTACTCAATGTGACACTCAGGTGGCTATTGGCAATCGGCAGAAATGTCCCTCTGGAGAGACACTTGGTGCAGCCCAACTCCCTCCCACATCAGATTTCATCAGCTTTTCAGGATTGCTGCCTTGCCCGATGCCAAAGCTGCACGGTTATATTGGGAGGGAGATTGGACACTGTTCTTCAAGAGAGATCTGAGGGAAGAGGAAATCAACCAACTGACAGAACTTTTGAATCTCCTCCAGGGGAATTCCCTGCAGCAGGACCACACAAACTCATGGTATTGGACAATGGACGAAGAGGATCATCTATGGTCAAAACAGCCAACAACTTCATCCATGATGGAGGCACTAGGTTCTGGCTGCCTAAACAGGCTTGAAAGCCACGAGTCCTTTGAAGGTGAAAGTCTTCATTTAGAGAACCTCCTTAGGGAGGTTCCTTACCTGTGACCAACTTTGTATGCTCATAGATGGCCTCTACCCAGCATGCTGCTTATACAGTGAAGTAGGGGAAGACTTGGACCACCTTTTTGTCAAGTGCCCTTTTGCTTGGGAGGTGTGAGCACTTCTCGTTGACAAGCCCCAATATGTGTAGCTCCTTCCACCAATGGTTTATGCGCTCTTATCCACATGGGTGTTCTTGGCGACTCAAAGGTGAGGGCATACTTTGGTGGCTGATCCTTCATGGGAATCTATGGTCCATTTGGAATGCGCAGAATGCTAGGATCTTCCATAGGGAGTCCAAGACCTCAGAAGCGGTTGTCGCTGTTATTTGTATAAGGGTGTGGGACTGGGCTAACTTCTCTTGTAAATATAAGGGTGTGGGACTGGGCTAACTTCTCTTGTAATGTGAATGCATCCAATTCGCCACCTTTTAATTTTTGAGATACATGTGATGGAGTTGACTCTCTTTGCAGATACAATTTATTGGAAATAGGAAGTATTCCTATCCTCTTCCTTGAGCCATCTCTCGTTTGATCTCTGCTTCCAATAGATCTTTTCCCTATTGAGGATCTCACCAAATTCAACCTTGAGTGTCCTTGAGCCTTCTTTCTTCTTCATCTAGCATCCTTGCCTCCTCGAGCCTGTCTAGCCTCAAAATATGTTGTAAAATTCAGACTTTCACAGCTTTGCCAGGTAGGATTTTGTCAGCATCCCACTTCTTTAACACCTGTGTGGCTGTGCTACACGCTTCAATTTGTCCGTCAATGTAGCCATAGATGATCCTTCCTGTCTCCGCACACTCCATGCTCACTTGACAGTGTCCATAAAATCAGCATCTTTGAACCAATATCTTTCTAGTCTGAACGTTCTCCTCCCTGCTTGCCTGTGGCTGATCTTCAGCAAGATAGGTTTAGGGTCTGATGCTGATCTTGCCAAGGAGGATGTATGCACATGAGGATATTGATCCTCCCATTCCACAAGAATAAGAAATTTGTCTAGCCTTGAGCAAGTGGGGTCTTCCCTCATATTTGACTAAGTCCACTGGCATTGGACATTCTTACGTCACAATGAAGTCCTCCATCTCCCCTGAAATGAGATGATCACCTATCCTCTCTTATGGTGCCACAATTGCATTAAAGTCACCACCCACACAATAGGGCCAACTTGAGCTATGATGGTATAGAGTGTAACTCTTCCCAAATAAGCCTTTTCACTTCTTTGCTTTGTCGGCTGTACACTCCTGAAAAATTCCAACATAATCCATCCCTCACATTCTGAAAAAGGAGAGAGATGGTCCCTCGACTAATCTTTATGGTCAGACTCTGTCTCTTCCACCTCAAACTAATTCTAGAGAATTATAATGCCACTCGACCTTCCCTACATTGGGGAGGCCACACCCTTCGATAGTCTTGCTCCCTCGATCTCTCTCATGATCGCCTATCTATCCCCCTCATATTTGGAATCTTACAAACAAAGAATATCGAGTTTGCATCTTCTAACTAACTTCTACACCATTCTCTTGTCATCCCTGCAAATCCCCCTTACATTCTAAGTGACAATCTTTATAAGGACAAGGATATATCCTTGCCTCCCTTTGCCTGTGTCCCATTCCTCTCCGCCTCTTCATCCCAAACCCTAACCCCCTTCTTCTGCGACTTCCTCCCTTTATCTTCCCTTGCCATGCTCAACAGCCATCTTATTTGAACTTTGGTAAATATTTTTTGAGATCCTTCTTTAGCGCTACAAAGGAAATACCCACCTTGTCTGCTTGTTCCTTGACTTGTTTCGTCGTCAGCCTCTCCATCACCCATACCAATTCCTTCATCTCCTCCTTGACCATAGAGTCCCACTTTGTCCTACTATCTTTGTCAAATATCCCCTTCTAAGACTCCCTGGCTTCCCTCGGTGTCTGCGGGACGAACCCCCCTCCATAGACATTTCTTCCCCTTTAGCGTTCGAGCAAGCTCCTATCTCTTGGGCCTCCTCGGTGCCCGGTCGACAGCTGGGCATTTGATTGGGGGTCTCCGACGAGCCCAATTCTGCTCTCGTGGATGTACACCGACACTGCTAGTCTGGTTCTGGAGCTTCAGAGTGCATAGGGCCGTGGCTGACCCACTCGGTCGCCTCCCCAACTCGCTTCGCTGCTAACTGGTGCACCTCAGAGGGTGTTGGCCCGGCATGGGATGGGTCGCCATCGGCCATGGTCGATCTTCCATTGACAATGTGTGAAGGTCCCTCTGACGGCGGAGACCTTTACTATTGCTGGCAAGCTTGCCAGAGAGTGTTGGTCTTAGGCATACCCCTGGAAGTAGCCTTTTGCGCTAGCTCGCCAGCTCCTAGGCCGTTGCTGTGCAAATCGTCGTCACTTGGACCATCGGGTGGCCCTAATAGTGCAATCGGGTGTGGGAGAAGGCCTTGCATGGGTCCTCTTGTACCCAAACACAATCTGCCCGAGTCAGGTAAGTTGCGAGTAGCGACCCATAGGATCACCACTCCCAACCCACATCCGAATCTGCTCGACTTGCCCACGGGCTTGAGACTAACCTGCCCAACTTGATGACCGCTCGATTGCTTCGTTCTGACTCAATTAGGATCCGATAGTGGATTCAACATTCGAATCCCTATCGGGCATTGTTCATCTTCTTCCTATGGACCGGCCCTCGAAACCCTAGTTCTCCTACCATCGTGCCTTCCATCACCTGGACTCTATGTAGTCTGAGGCGTGAGACGCCCGAGGCGACCAGGGGGGCGCCTCATGCCTCAAACGCCTCAATCAGGAGAGGATCTCTGTGGGGCGCGGGGCCCGAGGTTGGACTCCTCGTATCGTAGGTGTTGGAAGCATTGGCACTAACTTGGCGTCCAAGGCGCCTTTGGCGGTGGTAGCAGCCATACGGGTAATGATGACTCGAGTCTTGTCCCGTCCTGAAAGCGCGGGCTCCGAACGGTCGCCTGACACTGCAACAGGCATCCTTTCACCTGCCTCGCGAAGAGTGGCTCCGACTTGTCATGGGTGGTTATAAAGGTGACTGCGTGGTCTCCCCGCTGTCTCCATTCACGTCTTGCTGGTTGTCGTGCTCATCGTAGGGACCTTCCTCCCCTGGCTCGGTGAGGACCCCTCTTTCTCCCTTATCTCTCGTCTTCTATAGTCATGCCTCCGCGTAGAGACGTCCCTCGAGCCAGTTCTTCTACTGAAGAAGTGCCTTATGGCAGAGGTGGCATGCCGGGCACCTCGGGTGCCGGCACTAGTTGGCCTAGTTCCCCGCTGATGATGGCCTACATGGTGATCCATGGCTTGCAAGGAGGCACCTCCTCACGAGCACCCCCTCCTTGATGATGTCAAATGGGGAGAGAGAGAAGTTGCATTGCATTTACAGATGTCAGGAAGCTTTTGTGTGTTAAATGCATTGAACCATTTTGAATGTTTAATGTTTGCCCGTCAGTCTCAATGAGCTATAAGTATCAAAGTGTAATGAAAATTGTTGTGTTCTTATGAGTGATGATTTTAGCGTTCGAATGCTTGGTCAAAATTATTCTTGTGTGTATGAATGCAATGTCAAATGACTCATAGTTTCCATCATCAAAAAGGGGGAGATTATTGTGCCCCTGGTTTCGATGATGATAAACTATAATCCATTATATTATGAATTCAGTTTACATGTATGAACAAGGTCCATTAATACAGAATTTAGTTTGCTCTAAATTGCAAGGAATGGACTTCTTCATGGCGTGAACGCATCTCTATGGCGTCAACGCATTAGTTCAAGCTGGAAAGATAACAGGCTCTGTCACGACTCAGTGTGTCAACGCATCGACTTCATGGCGTCAATGCATCGAGGCTCACAGCAAGCCTTGTCTTGGCATGGCAGCACTGTGTTAATGCGTCACTCAGGCTGCGTTAACACCATCTCAAGACGCCTGAAGGAAATCATTCTGAGATCCAACTGTGGCACACAATCCGATGCCACATCAGCTAGAAGTGGACAAACTCATTCTTTCCAGGATTCTAGAAGCATCTATGCGAGGGAAAGTTTTTGGGATAACTAGAAAATCTGTGCGGGGCCCACAAAAGGAATATTCACGCAAAAAGAGAGGTGATCATCCATAGGGCATGAGCGAGTGAGTGTGGTGGACACACGAAGAAGAAAAAGTGGAAGAAGGTAGGGGCGTGCGTAGAGAAGAAGTAAAAGACTTCATGACGCAGCGGCGACGTGGAAAGGATCGACGACACTCCGAAGATGTGAACAGGACGGGATAACTACTGTCTCGTGCAGCTCGGTCTCACACTGGACAGTCTCTCACCGGGCAATCTCTCAAATCTCACAAGGGAGATGGAGGGAATAGAAGCAAGAGGGGAGAAGCTCTCTTACGTACAAACTTCTTTCATTCAATTCCATTCCATATGAAAATTCTTACACTAGCCTCCTTTATATAAGAAAGGCCACATCCCACTTGAACAAGAATACCCCTAGACATTTCAACTAAGGACATCCATATCCCATGACTATTGGCCTAATAAAACAAAAGATAACAACCAACCTTTGACTAATGACCAAAATAAAATAAAAATACTTTGACTAGTGGTTAATAATACAATACCACCATAATACAAATAAAATACACACAATCTAAAATACATACTCAGGAATACGTACTCAGGACGTCGAGTCTTCAGGAAGTCGAGTCTCCGAGCCACAAGCTCGGTGGTGTCGGGGTGGTGTGACGTCGACTCCAAGTAGTGGGTCCGGTGGGTTCGGTGTCCCTACCAACTCTCCCGAGATGGCTGAAACTCGACTCCATTGAGTAAGGTGGGACACCGTTGTGGTAGTGCTCCAGCAGGTCTAGATCGAGGTGCTGGAGACCTTCCTGGCTTATCCAGAAATCATCAGAAGGTGGACGGTCCTGCCAGTAGACAAGGTAGTGCTAGTAAACTCTGCTCCGTGTAGCTGTCACCTGCTCATCCAGTATCCTCTCAATTTGCTCGCGCGGTGCTCTCAAGGCTGTTGGACGCACAGGGGTGGACGCACTCTCAATGGGAGGAGAAGGCTCGAAAGGGTCACTAGGAATCGCTGTGGGTTCCTTGTAGGCCACTAGGTCTGCCTCTATTTGTTGTTCGTACTCATTATCTGAGTCTCTTGATCGACCCGCTTGTATAACTGTTCACGCCTTGATATTTTCGCCTTGTTCGGGGCGTGACATCACATGTGTATGCGCACATCTATAAAAAAAATGGATGTTCATTTCATACTAACCCCCAGTGGTCTCCCGAGCTGGAGACGAGCTGCGTAGGTCTCCCTGTAGCGCCGCAGGTAGTCTGTGCTATCCTGCACATGCAACACCACGGTGACTCCGCCATGCTGGAAGCACTCACGCCAGTCGACGTGCTTCGCCTTCCCTGGGGTCTTCCGCCCGAGGCTGCGAGGTGTGTCAACCTCCACCCACTCTTGGGCCTGCCCCAGGGTCCTCATCGCCAACTTGAGCCGAAGTGGCTCGATCTCGTTCAGGCAATGGACCCAAAGGTCCCACCCAAAATGAGCTCGACCTGCCTCTACCTAAGTTGCTCGTGCTCTGTCGGCCCGACTGTCGCCCGTCGCTCGCCCGCGGTGGGACCACCTGCGATGAGCCACCACGACCACTGGTCGCACCTGCGTTCAAGACACCGAGCTATCGCTCTAGTTGCCGCTGCCCTCCCTGTAGCCAACCCCGACCATCCCACGCCGTTGTTGCGCTGCCGTTTGCGCGCAGCCCCCTGGTCCCCACAGGCTCGCCACCTATCACCGGAGCCGCCATCGCCACTCCCTCCCCGATTCCCACGCTGCCAAGACGCAGCCCACGGCTACATCACTGGCTCCTAGGTATGTTGCGGCTGATGCTGCTAATCGGATTGGCATGTTCTGAGTAAAGGGGGTTCTGCTCTCTTGCCTATGGATACTTGCGTCCCTCTCCCTCCCGCTTCAACAAAGGCATCAACATAATCACCAAGGGTCATCTTGGATATTTTGATGATCAAGGACTACTCTTCGTTGTTCACTGGATTAAAGAGCTCATCAAATGCAAAGGATTCCAGGTTGCACCTGTCGAGCTTGATGCGCTGCTATTTTCCCATCCAGAGATATTAGATGCTGTTGTGATTTCACTATTTGATTCAGAGGCTGTGATTTCACCAAGTTCGGTTTGTAATTGCTTCTCTACTTATTGATCAAGATCTAGCATATAAATCTATCCGCTTGAGTTAGATGGTAGAGATTTGTCACATATTATATGTTTGATCAAATGCCCACGAAAGCTCAAATTATTTTGATAGGATAAACCATTTTCGTTCTGCATCAAGCTGCAGCTCATGGTGCTATTTGGGCTGTGGTACCTGTTCAACATCTACTTCAATATCTACAACAAGTAGGTACTCTCGCCCCCGTCCTCCTCTGGTTCCTACTTTTGTCAAGCTCACTCTCTGCGACGATTTTGGAAGTATCTGGTTTTTGTGGTTCTTTCATGAGAATGGTTCAGTTCTAATAAGGTCAAGATATAACAGAAACCTAATATAGATAGCTCAATACGATGATTTCCCTCGACAATGTCATGTAGTTGCCATTATAGAAAGACCCAACCATGATTTGTGGTTCTTTCGTGAGAATGGTTCAGTTCTAACGAGATCAAGATATAACAGAAACCTAATATAGATAGCTCAATACGATGATTTCCCTCCACAATGTCACGTAGTTGCCATTATAGAAAGACCCAACCATGATTTGTGGCCAAAAATATGATTTGTAGCAAAAAAACATCTTTTTTCTCGGAAATGCCAGGACGTGACAGAGTGACGGACGGTACCAGACCATAAACACAACAAACCTTGTTTTGATCGTGAACAATAAAGTACATAGCAGATGGCTAGTGCATCTTGTTAGATTTTATCCTAATATTGTGATCCACTTGTGATTAGGTCGCACATAATTAAACACACTATCAGATCCAGTTAAGAGAATATGTTTCTGAGCTGAACCCATTGAGTGCCCATTAAGATCTTGTTATGGGTGAGATAATGTTTAAACCTAATAGAGATTGGTCCCTCCTCTCTACATAAGTGTGTAACTCCCCATTAGGTTGCACACACATATAGTACGTGAGATAGAGAGAGAAAATTAGAGGGAGAACGTGGGTTCCGTTGCTCCCTTCTCGAAGTTCGTGATTGTGGACCGTCATCTTCGACGTATTTCTTCGAGTGAGATGACTTCCGCTTCAGGTACATATCCCTAACACTTTTAACCTCCTACTTAAATCTCTCCAAAATGTGTTAAATCTGACATATAGAAATCTTTGCTATGATCCAATGAATTAGCATTACAAAAGATGACCATGAAGTTCCGATGCTTCAGCGACACATGTGCATTTGATTGACTCTGTTAAGTAGCTCCGTGGACGTAGAGCTTGAAATATACACATGATGTCTTTTTTTTTTCATCGATATCGATGTCCACGTCTAGTGTTGAAATAAAGAATTGAATGAAGGGGATTAATTTATGTTAATATAACAATTAATGATGCTCATAATGGTATCTTGAAAGGGACTCCTCCGTCAACTATTTATGAGTGACAAGTTTGACAAAAAATGAAAAAAAATTATGAGTGACAAACTCACATCTTCATATCCCCGAACATAACTTGTTCACATCTCTCTCTCAAAATAATAATAATAATAAAATTTACGAGTGACGAACTCACATCTTCATATCCCCCAACATTACTTGTTCACATCTCTCTCTCTCTCTCTCTCCAGCCCCGTCAGTCCGAATGCACTTCAATCCTCCTCTGGTTTCATGGAGACGGGAGATCATGGAGACGACGGTGGGGCCGGCAGCGGCTGACACAACAGGGTACGTGGCGATGGCAGCGGTGCGTTGGCGGTCGACCGTCACTCGCTGTTTCGCCAAGTACCCCCTCAAGTTCATCGTGCCCGCAAAGTCCTCCTCCTCCTCCTCCTCCTCCTCGAAAATGATTTAGGTCGTGCCCGGAAGACCCAACTGACAAAGAAAATTTTGTTCTTTTCTTTCATGGGTGCTGCGACGAGAGCAGTCGGGCTCCTCTCGGATTGACGCCGAGTGGATCTACGCCCTCACCTACGGCGGGGGCATACTCTCGGTGAGCTGTCTGGTTTAGATCAACAAAGTTATCAAATTAGTCGATGAACCTCCTATGATTTTCTGGGTTCTACGTCTAGTTTCCGCATCTCCAGGGGAGATTCTCTTGTGCGTTGTCTGAACTTTTGTTTCTTCCTCTGAACATGGTCCATGAGCTTCTCTATCGCACGCTCGGAGTGCCCAATATTGCTGCCGCTGCTACCGACTCTTCCTCTCAGCGTCAAGATGTTACCCTCAGTGCCGTCGGCGGCATCTGCCATTAACAACAACGAGGAAGAAGAAGAAGAAGAAGAATGATGCAGGAGAATGGAGATTGGAGTGTGTTGACGGCTCGTCTGCATCTTCACTGGTAAGTCCTAGGCCGACAAGCCTTCGGAAGAACGGAAGGAGATGGAATGAGAAGGCGAGGAAAAACTAGCGGAGTAGGGGATGTCTTGGTAGTGGGAATGGATTTACACTGTCGGCATCTCCTTGTGAGAGATTTCCCATATGCGCTCAAGTCTGCGTGAATCAATATCCATTTCAATGCAAACCAGGGCCTCCGATGTGTTAGTCATGGCAACCGTTGCATCATGAACCCTCAGAACAGGACCAATATTACTTGCAATAGCACGAAGCATTTCCTCATGGAAGAAATTAACCGGAAGAGAGGGAAAACCGATCCATACCGGGATGGTCGACGGATCAACATCAAAATCAAAGTCATGTGACCATCGAAAAAACCTAAACAGGAATCCTTTTACGTATAGGCTCTTCTGCAACAAAACACGCAGGAAATCTTCCTCACAGCTAAAACGAATCAAAATATGCCTTGCATTAAGGCGACTAATAATGAAATCTGAACTCAGACGAAGACGCTGAGAGAGACAGAGCTTCACTTCCGGAATAGAGGGACGGCCATAAGAACACTTAGCGATGATTGCGTGCTGCAAGGGCTGGTACTTTCTTTCATTAATTGTGTAATTTTATGCCTCACCCTACCCTGAACTTGTGTTTCTACTGCTAAGAGAATCGTGATTGTTTACAGGTGATCGATGGCATGATGTACCTCCTCCACTCAAGACACAATGAATCTGGCATCTTTCATCGGTGAGTTTATTTTTCCACCTTGTAGTGAATCACATCAATAGCCAAATAGTGGCCAACAACGAAAAAGTTAGGAAATTATTACAGTGCTGCTACGGGAATGATGAACTATCAGAACTGCATGAGAACAAGTGTTTATTCTTCATATTACACTCAAGTAATCACTGGCATCTATTTGCTGCTGACATGGAGAATCGTCGCTTTGTCTCATACAATTACATGAGAGACATGGCCATCCATGATACCACTACAAGAAAATGGGTACCTTTTCTTATCCATGTATTTAAAGATATTTATAATGTGTCTAGAAAATTATTCCTTAATAATGTCAAATATTTCATTTGTAGGCTGCAGTTGTACGGGGCTTACTGAAGGAATATGGGACATTCGAGGGAGTTGATGAATGGGACCTTGTGTTCGACAACAAATGTCCCGAACAGTCAGATAGAAGCCTCAACTGTGCAATTTATGTACTACAATATGTTAATGTATTGTCAAGGAAAAGAGAGATACCATGGACATTTAGTGAGGATGATTGTAATATGTTTAGTGCTCGGATTAGGACTAAACTTATTACCTTTGAAAATGTAAGATCTTAAACAATTTCACATCTTCATCTTCAGATTATGGCATACATGTCTTGAAAAAGATTTGTTTATTAAGCAAATAAGTGCTCAAAGGTGACAAATCGGTAGACAAGGGTGAAAAATGGCAAAACTGTGTAAGGGTGACAAATAGCTATACAAGGCAGACAAATATTTATTTAAGAGTAATAAATAGGTGCTTAAGGGTGACAAATAAGTAGGCAATAGAGAAAAATAAAAAAAACTATGTAAGGGTGACAAATAACTACATAAGACAGATAAATATCTATGTAAGGGTAACAAATAGATGCTTAAGGGTGACAAATAGGTAAACAAGAGTGAAAAATAACCAAACTCTAGATGGGTGACAAATAGCGATACAAGGTACACATTAATAATCATAACAGCCTCATGAAAGCATCAAGATTATATAAGAATAGTTTATGAATATTGGCATTATCAAGGAATGACTTATGAATATTGACATCATTAAGGAATGACTTATGAATATTGACATCATCAAAACCACAGAGACACAATAGCTGGGGCATAGTGTAGAGCAGTGGAGGGTCATTCTGGTTGACAGCTCCCCGTGATGATTCGCCCTGCATCTCGGGCTGCTTAGAGGCTGATGATTGCTCTGTCTTTTCCATCAGGTGCTTCTTCAGTAGGTCTATCTCCTATCGGTATCTCTGAAGTAACATTAGGACTGATGGGTCCATTGCTGTAGTGCTAGGGATAGCTTCTGTCGTCTCCCCGGATGCACCCTCAGGTAGGATGTCGAGTAAGACATCATCTTCTTCTTCTGCCGTCACCACATTGGCAGTCAGAATAGTAGCTTCATCATCATGTTGGTGGTAGACCAGGGCTTGCTTTCCCTTAGCTGCTGCCAACAATTCTCGTGCGGCTTCTACCCTTCGAGTGTTCGGCCCTGGTCTTGCAGCCAGTCGAGCCAACTCATGAGGATCTTCTGGAAGCCCTCCATATTGGCTGGATATGCCAACCATATTGTAGCTAAAGATCTGCATTCTTCTTCTTTGTCGGTGGACCTTCCTCTTTGCATGCTCCGAAAAGGTCAACCTTTCAAATATAAAAATTCTCTTTCTTTCTTCCCGTTGAGTGGCGGTCTCATCAGCTCCGACATAGAAGCCATCTTCATAGCCGTTGTCATCAACCGACGATGTCATCTTTCTTTCTTCTTCTTCTTCTTCAACTGCCATTGGTGGGCAATAGTCTTCTTCAGCCTCGGCCGCTTGCAGTAGCCGTTGTTGTCCTAGTGAGTGGTTACCTATACCCTTGAAGTAATTCCTGACCATGTTGGTCATTTCTTCTTGCCCCCGTCCTTGATGTAGGACCGGGGATAGTTATTGATCTCAGACAGGAGGGATGTAAGCAAGTCAGGCTCGTCTGACGATTTGCTAGAATCTTCGTTCTACTGTGGGGACGTTAGCTTGCCAGGCGTAGCCCTGAAGCTTCCATGGCATGGAGGGTCCATGGCCATCTCTTCTTTCTTAGGGGCTGGCCCCCTTTCCTTCCTCACTTCTACTCCGTCATGTGCATGGCGGTAGTGGACTGGTACATCTTGGCGAGCAGGTTGGGCCTTTTTAGGGACCCATACCTGTTTGAACTTCTTCGGCCTAGGGGCCAGCTTCTCTTGGCCATGGCGGCTGATTCCTTCCTTCTCCACTCTCCTCCCAGAGAGGGCCTGGTAGGAGTTGCGAACAGATACGATAGGGATGACCCGATCCGGGAACACCTGAGCGTTGCGTCCATCAAGGAAGACGCGGACTCCACCGATCAGCATAGACTTGCCGGACACAGAGAGACGTCCGGGAGCAGCAGTAATATTTTTTCGGAAGCCCCTACGCTGGCATCCTCCGGATTTCTTGGCAAGATTGGGGCGAGCCCCAGGGGTGATGTGGTGCACTAGGCAGCAAGCGACTGAAACTGGACTCTTGAGCAAGCCCACATAGCATCGAGCCTTTAGAGCCTCGATGTTCTTCATACCCTCCTCGACAAGTTCCGAGGACTCCGCTTGCAGCATATCAACGAAGGCCAACCCCAAAAGGTTGGGGAAGCCTACGGCAGCCGAAAATGTCCTGAAGACAGTGGGCACCGCCAGGTACCCATGCTCAGTGTGGCTGGCGACGATCGTGGGGACAAAGTTGACACCAGTTAGTCCTGTTGATGTCATCATTTGCCTACAAGCACAAACAAACCAACGATCAGCATTCTTTGGGAGGGCCTCGGGGCCCACGTATCTCGGCAAAGAGATGAAAGGTGACACTAGTCCCACCGGGCATGCCAGACTTATTTGTTGTGATTTATTTACTTATTAAATTTATTAAATTTATTCATCGATTAACTAATTAATTAATTGATAATTAACTGACTAGTTGACCGCGCAGGCATGCCATTCACGTAAGTGACAAATTTATCGTGTGCTCATTCTGACCCGTGTCAGGCGAGAGTGAGATTCAGGTCTAGACTAGCAGTCCGCCATACCATAAAGGCTATGATAAGGTGAGCTGTCAGAGGCTGAAATAAGGTGCAAAGAGTACATATGACGAGATCATGCGAGATGCTTTAATTTATCATGCAAGAGAGGCATGGTTTATTAAATCGGGACCCTCAATATGTGGTAGACAACCTAGGTCCGGAGACCACCATCACGCATAGCAAGAGCTTTCTGTCGGGTGTAACCCGGCCTTCCGTACAAATATGTATGTCAACCAGCTGAGTTGGAAATGACAAGAGAGGCTACAGACGGGCTGAGGAATGCTTCCCACCTCGATCGGCACTATATTCAAGCCTCCAAGAGGGGCCCCCGCTAGCTCCGGCCCTCCTCTTGCTACAGGGTGTGATGGCCCTTGCCCAATTATGGACACCCTCGGAGGGCTGAATGTTAGAAGGTCACTCCCATAAGCTGAAGAAGCCCCAGCATCTTCAGTCTCCATGTCAGCTCGAAGGGGCTCATCATCGCTAGAGCCACCCCCATAGTCAACTTGTTCAGAGGAGGAAGATTCCTCAGCTTGCTCTCGGATCTCCAGCATCTGAGTAGGCGCTGTGCTTCCAAAGGTGACTCCTTCCGTTGGGGCTTCATCAACAGTCTTTGTCCCAGGGACATCAACCTGATGAGTAGCTTGAGGCTCGCCCCTTGAAACTACTGATTCGCTAGTAGCCACTTCCCCGACAACTCCAACCTCAGGAAGCGTCGAGGGTTGAATATCAACTGAAAGCAAAAATAATGAATGGTCTAGACCTGACTGAAGACATAATGGGCCATGGAATTCTATGGATGAACTCTAAGTTACCTTCAGGTTCTTGGTGAGGTGTCAGTGAAGGTAGATCTCTTTCAACAAAAGCCGAAGGAGTCTCCTTCTCCCTCTCTCGGGCTGCGTCACTTGACATCGTCGCTAGTCAATGACAGCAGAAACAGTGCCTGCATCCGCAAAAATGGTGATCAACACAATGACAAAAGCGGGCGGGATGACCCATAAAGGCAGAAGGGGAGTTACCTTCATCAGTGGGCCCTTGTGTCCAGGCGGCCTCAAAGTCAGCAAAGGAAGGAACCGGAGGAGGCACAATGTCTGGTCCTCCCTTCGTAGCCTTCCTCTGACGTGCCCGCTCGGCCCGGGTCTCTACTCTTTTGGCCTTTTTGGCCTCACTGATAGCCTCTCTGACCTGGGACCGGGTCCACTTCCGAGAGTCACCAGGGGGCAGCGGCGTCGTAGTCGGGGGTGGCTTCGGGATTTCGAAATAAGAAGGCTTCTGCGCCCTAGAAATCAGCTCCCTATAATGCCGAGTCACCTCCAGAGAGAGGTGAGCTGCAAAAGACGTTCGGGTGAGAAAGACACATGACAAATATAAAAGGAAGCAACTCAATGCTAAGATGGGGAACAAGCGCACCTGGCAGTCCCATGTACAAAGGAGAGAGCGGCCAATGCAACAGCAGGGGCACCTTATCTCGGGAAGCCACCTCCCGGATAAGCCAGCAAAGGTCCCCAATCTTCTCGCTCTTCTCGGCTAACGATGCCAGATCCTCATAGCCGCGGGAAGACAAATGGCATGCCAAGTTCAAATGGTCTAGGCCCCTTCTGTCAGCATATTTGAAGGACACCGATAGTGGATGGTCCCAGATGGCATCCAAAGAGCTAGCCACAAAAAGCCCATGTGAGTGAAGCAGGGCGAATACCCAAGGGGTATTGGCGAAGGCTATCCTTCCTGCTGATAAAGGTCCGGTATAGATGAAGATGGTCAGACTCCGGACGCTAGTCCGCCACTGCTGGAAGAGTCTCCTTCGTCGGGATTGGGATTGCTTGGAGAACCACCCGCTCACTGCTGACCCGACACAACCCCTGAAGGGTCTTGACATAGTCATCCTTCTGGATCAGCGGCATCTTCGGGTTGGCTTTAGAGGAGCCACGCTTTGTGGTCTTTCGCGCCTCCAAATAAGTCGTGACTTCAGAGCAGGACCACCCCTTCAACTTCTTCAAGTAGGCGGGGTCGACGTCCAACACTGGCTCCGACTGGGTGTCCAGGATGCGACACTCAGCAGCTCGCCAGTAGTCCTTCCGAGAGGCGCAGTAGAAGCCAGTCCGCGCATTCCACCACTTGATAAATTCTGAAGTCACCTGGGGCAAATGGGTAGGGGACGGCACCCTGAAAGATACGTCTTCACGACGATGGAAATAGTCCCACCACAACCAGGCTTCGTCCGCAGTCGTCTGGTCGGCCCGATGGCAGCTGGGGATGCTGAAGCGAGCCAAAGAAGGCAGGATCTGCTGGTCATATCTGAAGTCCCGGCTAAACTAGAAAGGATAGCACGGTTCTAGCCATAGTAGATGGCTCTTCCGAAAAACAAGAACGCTGGGGCGAATGGCCAGGGCCCAGTCGACCAGCTCCGGCACTAATATCAGCTTTGTGCTTTTGGCACTGGTGAATGAATGAATAAAATCCTTGATCTCATACAAATGGCATTGCTACTGATGTGACACAACCTCGGACCTAAGTAAGCAAGCACAATCGCAAGTCGAACGTGCCTACTTATAAATGAATGTATCAAGTTTGAATAGCATTATAAGTCCTTGAAGGATGTTTGTTAGAAATGTCAAATTATGAAATAAAGATTTGATTTTGTCTATTTGTTGTTCGTACTCATTATTTGAGTCTCTTGATCGACCCGCTTGCATAACTGTTCACGCCTTGATATTTTCACCTTGTTCGGGACGTGACATGTGCACCCGATCTGCGTATCGGGAAGCCTTGAATTAGGTGTTGAAGTCCTGGGTGAGGCGATTGCTCTTCAGAGGTTCGGGTTGAGAAACTCGAATAGGATGCTAGGGAACCCTACCCCTAGGTTAGGGAACCCGTGTGGGGAGCTGGCTCGGCTGAGGCTCAGGGCTGAAAGCCCGAGCGGGATATTGGGAAGCCAAACATCTTGGGGTGGAGACCCGTACCAGATGTCGACTTAACTGGGGCTCGGGGCTTGAAGCCCGAGTGAACTGCCGTAGTAGAGACCAAAACTCAGGGAGTGAGACTCGCATCGAGAGTTGGTCAAGACTGGGCTCGAGGGCTGGTGCTTGCGCAGGCGGGAACTAGTCTAGGAACCCTGTAGGGACCGGTGGCAGAAGGCCCGAGTCTGACACTTGGATGAGTTGTTGAGACTAGCGATTGATGTGACGCATCTATAGCGCCAAATAGCACAGGAGCTGGGGGTTGCTGTGGAGCAGCCATGGGGACCACACCCAAGCAGTAGGGTGATCCAATGACTGGGGCAAAGCTATCGAAAGCAATCGACACCGCCAAATAACCCACCTACACATGGGTGGCGATGACGATGGGACCGTAGGTGACGGCTGCCATAGTTGCTAATGCACTAGATAGGGCAGGGGCGACGGCCGTTGGCGGACGTCGAGCGATGTCCGACAACTGAAGTGCGAACCAGAAGCTACTGAGAAGTGCAAACAACTGCTATCTTTTGCCTCTCCTGCAAGGATAGAAAAAAGGCACCAGGACTTCAGGGCTGGCACAGGCTTTCTCTTTAGCAAAAATAAGGAAGGTGGGAGACGTCCCATCGGGCGTGCCATCCTTTTGTTCGTGCACGGCAGGTGTGGGCCATGGGCGTACGTGTGTGCGGTGACCGGACTGAGGGGTGGGATAAGGCGACGGGGGGAGATGCCAGAATTTAGCATACTTTGGGCACTTCCTCTCATGGTCATATCTTTCTCAAGGCGGCACCGTGCACTCACCTTTTATGAAAAGTCGAGGGGAGACCGAGTGGCACGAGAGGTTTCCTAGTTTTTGGGAAAACATGACTACAGTGTGGGTGTGCCTGTCGATTTCTCGATAATCACCCATGGAACCAAAAGCTGACAGGGGGAAGCGCCACCAGGGCATGGCACGTGGACTAGGGAGGTGAGAGACATGTGGAGGGAAGGGCGGTTCCATAAGTGCGAGTGCACTAGCGATTGTGGGGAGTCGTGTACTAGATGTCTTTTCCCACCGATCATAAGCAATCGGTGTTTATTTACATCAGATTGAATCCAAACACCTTCATTCCATGCTGAAGAGAGAGCCGTATGTGTCTGAAGTTGTGGATGGAGAGTAGGGAGCACTTCACAACTATGGGTTCACGCTAGGCCGGGCGACGTTGGTTGAGGTCAGAGGTGCTGGAGGTTCACGTTAGGTGACGTGAGGGGAACCAGGGGCTGAACTTGGATGTGAGTGCATTCATTCAAGTGGCAATATAATTTATGAGGGCCGCATGGGCTTTATATGTGGGCCATGGTGGCCGAAATACAACTGGAACAAGCCACGGGACAATTCTGACACAATGATCGGCCCCCGGGTCAAGACATGACAAAGTGAATGTCCGCATGTTCTACAGAGGGCCCTTCCCATGGCGTAGACCATGCCTGGTTCGTCAAGAAGGGGGGCTATAACTGGGTGACCGAAGAAAGCACAGGCTGGCAACCGGGTGAGGGCTGATCATGGCTCGAGTGGAGTGGTTGGACATGGCCTCGTAACTCTGAGAGGTATGGCTTCATGACGCGTGCGTAGTAGCGGTTGATAGGCGCGTGAGGGTGAATCCCGGCATGAGGGGGCGTTCACCCTTGTCATAGCGCTTCACAAGTGGCGGGGATAGACTTGCGTGTCATGGGCAAATGTCATGTGAGGAAAGTACAAATGACATATGCTCGGCGTGCGTAGCTGATGAACAAGTCACCCATACGTAATTCTCCTTGCTAAAGCCTTGGTGCTTGAAGCCTTGATGCTTGAATCTTCTTCCGATCCCCATTAACCCCTCCATTAACCCCCCACTCAAACCAAGGGTGGGATCTCCCCTTCCCTCTCCCTTCCACCCACAAACAATTCAACATTTGGCATATGCTTATGGTAAAATCAATGAGATATAGATTGTCATCATCAAAACACGGGATGCAGAATAGTCCACGTGGCTAGATCACCTTTTGAGCGTAGTCTTGGATCACGTGCCCAATCATAAGCATAGAGGAATCTGGGACCACGTGACTCACTTATCTTTCACAAGCAGGCGTTCGAACCTGGTTCCCTTGGTCCTTTATATTTAGGTCCCTGTGAAGAAAGTGAGAAGAATTTTATCAAACGACATATGGTCATGTGACATATGTCTGACTTCTATAAGATCACCCAATAGAAAGTGTGCACAAGCATGGAGATGATCAGACCTTGTATTCATGGGCTTTGATATGCCCAGCACATGTGCACTGACCTAATATGCTATCGCCAGCACATGTGTACCAACTTGAGTATATTAATGCAAATGAGCACTAACCTAGATGTGAGAAAAAGAAATATGCACCTACCTGGGATTGGCACAGACTAGAATGTGCACAGACCTTCCAAGTGATCAATACAAATGTGTACCGACCTTAGTATAGGCACAAGGCAAATGTGCATCGACCTTGTATAGATGCAAGGCAAAGGTGCACAAATTTCATATGCTTGCTATAAACTCTGCACCGACCTTATGCTCATTTCTACAAAAACATGCACCGACCTTATACGTAGTTATGAAGGATGTGCATAGACTTCATAAGCGTTCTTCCAAAGTTTGCACTGACTTGACATGCATGTAGAGTAAATATGCACTGACCTATACTTACAAAGTACAAAACATGCACCGACCTCTATGTGCGAAGAATAGAAACATGCACTGACCTATATATACACGATGTAGAAGATGCATCGACCGTTATATGCGTGAAATAGAAACATGCACTAACCATGTGTTCAGTCATACACGATGTGCACTGACTCAATATGCATTCTTCAAACTCTGCTCTGACCTTGTTATGTGAATGATAAAACCTGCACTGACCTCATATGTGAAGAGCAGGACATGCACCGATCATGTACGCGTACACCCACGATGCGCACATACCTTTATGTGCATGCATACAGAAAATGCACAGACCTTATATACTGACATTCAGACTATACATGGACTTGATATTCATGTGCACTGACCTTTGACTGTAGCAACGCATCAAAATGAAGTCAATATATCATTGCCATCATTAAAACTTAGACATCACACATTGAATCCAGAGGAGACACAAGATTCATTTTCTCCCGCAATGAGGAGATTTGATGCGCAGGCTGCTGGCTGGTTGAGGGGCCGGCCACCTCCCTCACTTTCCCTCTCAAGTGCATGAAGGCACTGAAGTTGATGCATGGAGATCGACTCTCATGTTCTGCCATAGCAACGGCTGGATAATGCCTCGACAATTGGGCTTCAATATCAGCTGCTATTATACTTAGGTGATCGAAGGATCAAAATTTGACGCCCTCCATCCTTTGGGAGATTTATTCTTTTAGGCTTCATCTACAAACCTCGATGGCAGTCTTGCAGCTTAGAGGGCACTCGCACCTTTCGTGGAGGGATCTCTACCTCTTAATATAATCTTCAGTCGATTCATTGTCTTCCTGCCTGTGGTTGTACAATTCTGCTTTAGTTATGGGAAGCTGGCCCGAGCTTGTAGAATGGCTCGGCTGGAGGAGAATGCTCCCAGTTAGCTCAGATAAGAGTCTAGTCATTTTGGCCAATTGTTCCTTCAATCTTTTGATCTCTTAATGCTGCCCATACAATAATGCAAGCACCGCAGGATCATATTGGGTGAGATCTGGAGTGGGACTTTGGCTAGTGCTTCCCACTCTATCGTCGGGTGGGGGCGACACTACCCCACCTCTACAACTATCTGGAATTGGTCCTTCAGAAGTAGATGGAACCAACCCAATAACTCGTAAGGTGGGTGGGTTCCAAAGGAATACCTCTTCATCTCAGGCTTCATCTTCTAGCACACACCGCCCCTGGCTCTCGGCTCCTTATATACTTGGGTCTTCTGGAGGCTCTTTATCAGCGGAGGTCGAGACAGCTATCACATTCGCCTCATAATATTCTTCTATTGAGAAGCCCAAACCCGGATGTTAGGTAATCTTCAATAGTTCCCTATCCAAGTTGGGTGGAGACCACAACTTTTTGAACATTTACGTTTGGCTCTGGGCCTGCAAGGAAGGGATATGTTGCTTCTCAGCCACCTTTGCCACCTTGCTAGATATATCAGGAAGTCCCATGATCGGGACAACTGGATCTCAGACATCTTCAGGGAATTTGCAATCATCATCCCCTCTCACGGGCAGTTCACTGGCCGTATAGGTACCACTCACGCCTGGGTGAACGACCCGGTTCACCCGCAGTGGAGTTCCGCAGGGTTTGCCGAAACCCATACGCGAAAATCGGAAAAACACGCAGAAAAGGCCGTGGAACGCCTCCGGGCATCCGAAACAGCTCCGGATCGCGCCGATCCGAACACGAAAGATGTCCGGAACATAATTTCGGACACAACGAAGTCGGACACTCAGAGAAAATAGATCTGAGATCTAAAAATAGGATCTAAAATACCAAAAAAGAATCTGATAAGACCCAATAAAGATCTGGGGCATCATAGCCCTCCCCCCTTAAGAGATTTTCATCCTCAAAATTCAGGACAAGCACCAAGCGACAGGGGAGAATGCCATAACCAACTGACAACGCCGTTAGGGCCCCAACCAACCTCGATATTCACAAAAACCACGATCCTAAGGGACGCGGCCAGACAATAATCACGGGCGATGTCTCGCTCACAACCCAAGACAGATCGAGCAGCAGAGCAGGCACATGCAAGAAGTACAAGTCTGGCGTTACCTCAACCGACGCAAAACCAACCACGATCACTGAAAAAACACACTCCTCACCACGGAAACCAACACCACCGGTCAACGCCGATGCCCGATGGACCAACCAAATGCCAGCTTCACAACTCGCTGACCGACTCACACCCTGCACTAGGGCAACCAACGTTGAGCTTCCACTAGCTCACACTTGGCAAGCCGGACGCTGACAACAGCACCGGACCAACTTTGCCAGAAGATAACTTCTAACAAATCCCAGATCTGATCCGGTAAAAGCACACCTCATAATCGGCCACCCAAGGCCTTGCTGGTGCACGGCTCACGCCACTCTCGAGCTCCAACATCTAGCATCTTCTGTCTGTGAAAGACCACCCACAAGTCACTAGATACACGTCAACGGGAAAACCTCCGCCGGGCTAACAGGCACGCTCCAAATCACGACAGGCTATCCACTGACTCTTCCATAGATCATTACCACAACTCGAGCCAAACCTCACTCGGACACCGCAACCGACCTCGAACCTCATGCCAACTCCACCCTCTCAGGGGAGCATGACGAAACCACATGACAGGATCCCACCTCGGTACACACGTCACTCGACGCAACACGTCGTGAAATTCTCCCCTGCTGGACACAGACCAGGGATCACCATATCCAGCGCCAACGTCTCATCAGAGACCTCCGCATACCTACATCGTCCTTTGCCCTGCCTCACCAAATCCTTCGCCTCAACGATCCAAAAGGATGCCTGCCAATCCCGATTCTGCTCTCATCACAGAGCCTCAGGGCACAACCTCACATGACCCACGGCACACTTCTCAAAAAACCAACAAGTGCCGCCTGCTACCACAGCAAGTAGGTCGAAAATATCACAACCAATGCACACGGGTCCCTAGACAATACACTTCTCACCATGGTCGATCACTCGACCAACCTTACCAGCCGATCACGGCAACCAACTGGGACCCACAATCTTGTCAGAGATTACTTCTCCAAAATGCGATCTCGCCCAAGAACACAACCTCCAACACAAAAATGGGGTACTCATGCGACAACCTCGCTAGCACGTTCCCCAATTCTCAATCCAGCCAGTGCCACAAACCATAATGCCTCAAGCAACGACACGGTAACAACACGTCTCACGTAACCCGAGACAAACTCACACCGAGGAACCAATCCTCTGACGCTCAACACATCCTCAAAAATTCGCCCGTAGCATCCAACGCTACGATCCACCGCTGTGCACTCAGATCCACGCACACAGCCACCACAATGACAACTCAGGATCCTCCATCCCGACAATCCTCTGTAACTTCGCAGGCTCCAATTCACAACACCTCGGAAACACAATACCAATCACAAATTCTCACAAACACCGCCCAGCTAGCATGCACCCTTCTGGAGTAGCGCCAACACCCTTACACATCAGGGATGGGCAATGCTTCTCACTGGCAACCACCTTGCCAACACACGGGACGTGTCTTACACGGACTTCATGGCACACAAAGGCCAACCAATCTGGACACACGATGCAAGACGACGAACCTTAACCCAACGTGATTTCCTCCAACCAATGGGAAAACTCAATACTCCTCCGACCAACGGAAGGTCCCCGTGCTTAACCTGACCTCGAACCTTGCACACGCTGGGAATAGCACCTTCCAGCACCGAAAAACCATCTCTTCCGTCAGGTCAGCACCTTCGACACACTCGCCAAGTGTCTTGTTGGACCACGATCACAACACCTCTCGATGTACCATCGCGACTGTGGGTGTAGAAATGTGGAACACGACGTCACAAGTCACATGAATTTGTTATTATTAATATATGCGCACATATGTATATACCATTTTTATACATATATCCCATATATATCATTTACTATTACTGTTATTTTTCGTGTGTCAACACTTCTCCACAGGAAGAGGAAATTGTTGAAGCTCAAGTCGAGCGCTTCCCCCCTGGCTTAGCCCTTTCAGGGTCTTCAAGAAGTCATGTACATTCACAGTAGGCAAAATAGGCAATGACTTCTGATCATCCTTCTTTGTGGCCTTTCGGGCCTGAATATATTCATCTGCCTCCTTAATTGGGGCGTTGTGAAAAGAGCCTCGTTAAGTGGGACTCATCAATATCAAACACAAGGTCGGATTAGCGACTTAAGAAGTGACGTTCAACCATGTCCTAACAAGTTGTCCATATATTTCTGTAAAAGTCGGTCCGTGCATTCCACCATTTAATATATTCTGGGGTGGCCCAGGGAATGCGACCTAGCACAAGCACCCTGAATGTACTGGCTTCTCGCCCATGAAAGAAATCGCACCATGTGCGGCCCTCCGCGGCAACTACTGCACCTTGCTTTATTCGATGTTCAAGAGGAAATTGGGCTGATGATGGTGGAATGTGCTGATTGTACCCAAAGTTACGGCCAAATCAGAAAGGATAATGTTCCAAATGAATGCTCCCATCTTTCTTGAAGACAAACATGCTTGGGCGAATAGATAATGCCCATTCAACCAACTCGGGCTCCAAAATTGGGCGGGTCACAGATGCGCCTGAAAACGGATGGGTATATATCTCGATAGCCTCTAGTTTGCACTCACAGAGGCGATTCACCAAGGGGCTGGAGTGCATAGCTAAACTCCAGAAATGAATAGTACCAGGGGAGTCCACGAGGACTTTTGTCAACCGACCTCTGATAAAGAAAAGCTACTACATCACTGGACCCTACTCAGCACTGGCAAACTCAATCATCCGGGGGTATAATGTCACCACCTGAAGTGTTCGTGGAGCAAATTCTGGGAACAATGTACATACTCATGCATTGAAGAAGTGAATCGGTCCCACAATTCCGAGGCTCTGAGGGGTGCGAGACCTGTGCAACTCCCCCAGCATTTTGTAAATCAAACAAAGCATTGTTGGGCATATGGCCAACTTCATGCCCCATGTCATTTGATAGGCAGGGTAAATAGGTTATGAATGAATAACAGTTTCATCCCCGTGCGGGAGGGCAAATGAACAAATCCAATATGTTAGAAAGGCCGCACAATGCGTGCTGGCATCAACCCCTGTCGAGTTTGGCCCACCCTGGTATGCTTGGCAAATTGAGGATGGTAAACCTACCTTGTAGCGAGCTCGCTTTGTCTGTTTGGCAATCACTGGTACCACAGAAGGGTAATCATTGTACTTTAAGGTTCCCTGAAAGAAATACTAAATCCATAGTCCCATATCGACTTTCTTACGATCCCCTTTCTTCATGGAATGGGATGAAGAAGCTTTAGAGGAGTCTTCGTAATAGGACAAGCACAGTGTCCTATACACCTTCATCAGGTATCGGTACGAGAAATCAATGAAGTACTGGCCGTCCCTGTTGGTCTCATCTTTCAGCAAGTCTACCAAGCATACCTCTTCATAAGGCTCCCCATCGATAGGCGGGCTGCTGAGCTGAGAGAGGCTCCACAAATCCAGCGAAGTCTCCCCCTCGGCTGTGTAAAATGTATTAAATTCGGCATTGAAAACTTCAATCATGTCGCAACAGAAGCCTTTGAATATGGGATATCGATACCGGAAGACATACACACTATGAAAGACTCTCGCTTTAATCAAAATTGGGGCATATTCCTTTAGTACATAGTTGGTGAACTCCATAGCCCCAGCACGAAAAGAATGAGCATTAATCACCTTCAAATCAGCAAACCAGCCGACGACAAGCTGATACTTGAGCAGGACCCCTAAGCAGTTCAGGATGAAGGGTTCTTCCCGATAACCCCACTTCAACGGTGCCAGAAAAGACTGTAGCTTGATTGATCTTTGTGCACACGCCCCACGGCATTATCCCATCTTGCTGGGGTGAACTCTGGAGCCTGAGTTAGCATACTCTATGATGCAGGATGAAATGTGACTCGAGACCAATTTGGAAGCGAACCTGAGACTCTAGGCAAGCTCGTGACTTGTCCCTAGCAAGAGAAGCGTGCAGATCTACGCGGTTGAGAAACCGGCTATGAGTCAAGGGTATTCGACTCTTTCACGTGCTCGGATCGAGTCACGAGACGGTTAAGCTCACTCACTCACAGCGGTGATTGAAATAATATGATAACGAGCTAGATATCCTAACACTCAAGCAGTGGCATAAAAGCAAATACCCGAGCAACAGTAGTAGCCACACTACAACCAAACCGGTAAGACCTAACAACGGTGACCAGAACCAGACAACGGTCAACCGGGAATAACGCATAGACCGATACTCTACACAACCCTAACCCCAAGGTCGGATAGTCTGCCCTAGCCAACGGAGCCATGGACATGGCCACACGGCCAATCGTAAGCCGAACCAACACCCCCGGGAGACTCTCCCAATCCCGGGCTAAGAACAACGGAAGGACCCCCAGGAGACTCTCTCAATCTCGGAACAACGGAAGGAACCCCTCAGGAGAATCTCTCGATCCCGAGCTATGACTAGCGAGAGAATCATGCCTAACACCACACAGGATGAGCCAAACAACCAGCACGGTAAACCACATTGGGAAGAAAGCCACATTGAACCCTCTCAGGTGATGGGAGTACTAACCCACTGACCACGAGATCGGATGCGTCCTCTGATGACTTATACTGCAGCCTCACGTGTCTCCCTACATGCCCTCCAGTGAAAACTGAGACACCAACACAGTACATCATACCAGTGTAACACAGAACAAGGACCAGCTGGGGTCACGCTCGTCAGTGTGGGTCCACTGCCCCCGACCATGTGTGTACACACAGACCATCTACTCTAGGTCGATCCTCTAGTCAATTTTCCCCCCAACCGGACTCTGGCTGCCAAGGCAAGGGGCCCTCAGGTAACCGGCCTAAAAATCACTACACGGGACAAGCCTCCACCACTCCCTGGTAGGATGGGATGCGTACGTGCCCAGGTCAGCTACGTCAAGTGGGTAGGGTCACCAAGAACTAACCATAACTACGGGAACCACCGGAGTACCACCGGCCTACACAACACCTCTACGAGGTGACTCACAAGCACGATAACCAAGGACCACCAACCTGATAGTCAAACTATGACTACCGATCCATGCAAGACAATCTGGAGCACAAGACAGAACACCGGGACCACAGTCCACAACTCTCACAAGGACGCCTAGCCACGATCACAGCCCTTATGCGGAAACACCTTCCGCGATCCTAGAACTCACGTCGGAATAGTCGACACGAGCAGCCCAACTCATGGAAGACTGTCCACACTCTATTACAGACGGGGGTGGCCCATACTACAACCCACAACCACCAAAACACATAGAACCACCTGAACATGCATTCTGCATAGCCATCCCTTGCACGGACACCCTAGGACATCAAAACACGGAGCACGAACCAACCAGGCTGAAGGGGACAAGAAGGCCAAGGTCCTGGCCCCCCAGGGGATTGGGCGGCCAGACCTGTGGCCGCCCAACAAGTTGGGCGGCTAGAGCACTGGCCTCCCCTAGCGCTCCCATGGCCTGGGCGGCCATCACCTTGGCCGACCACAGCTCACCAAAGCTGGGCGGCCATTGGGGTGGCCGCCTAGAGGGCATGGCGGCCAGGCCTCTAGCCACCCACCCTGGGCACAAAGGGGCTGGGTGGCCACTCCCCTAGCTACCCAGGGGTCTGGGCGGCAAACTCCCTGGCCGCCCAGGCACCAGGATGGCCAGAGTCAAGGCCGTCCTGCCCCGAACGTGACGGCCACCTCTATGGCCGTCTCTTGCTGATTTTTTGGAAACAGAGACTCCCCCGTGGACTTAGCTCCACGCCCCATTCACCCCAGTGCGAAGGGGAATACAAGGGGAAACTAACCCCAGACAGACCCCCAATCGAAAAATCACAATCCACATACAATCAAGGCCTCCAATGGGCCAATACCATCGCTCAACCCCGGCATGCCCAATCCCCCGATAACAAGAGAGACACCCCATCTCAAGCTCACCAGGCATGGGAATGGTGGGAAAACAATGGGAAGAGAACAGGGAACCGTCCCCCTACCTCGAATGGAGCTTTGAACCTCATCCAAACCTCAAACGGACGTGTGGATGATGAAATCACCATAGGAATTAGAGAGTGATATGAGAACACACAACACGACACACACAAAAATTAACGGGAATAATGAGGAGAAAGATGTCCAAAGAGCATTACCTTTACAGAATTGGAATGGTGAAATACACGAAATGGAAAGAGTACAATATGAAACTACAGCAGGATGTTACTCACCGCGGGTTTAAACTGGAATTAAAATGGGAGAGGGAGGTGCTGAAATAAAATGGGAAGGGGAATTAAACCACCGCGAGAAGTAATTCTCCGCGGGATCTGAACAGAAATAAAATGACAGAATTAAACCACCACGACAAGTGACTCACCGCAGGGTCTGAACATAATTGAAATGATGAAAATAGAAATGACATAATCAAACCGCCATGAGAGATGACTCTCTACGGGATTTGAACGCCTAAAGACTGATGTTATTAAAGTAAACAATGGGTAATGATCTTTCAAGGTCCTAAGTGTGATTCCCTTACGAAATATTATGTTGAATTATGCTTAGAAGGAAAGAATAAGACAAAAAAGACTCCTAATGTCTAAATGACCATTCAAGACCACGACGTGGCATAGTTTAAAGATTATACCATACAGGATGAAATTAGAGTGTTTCTCATCAAGATTTGGATTTTTCTAGTTATGACTTGTTTTAATATAATATGAATCGCATAACTACATTGGTGGGATGGGCCCACATGAGTTGCTCCTTAGAGATAGGGAGCATCACGCTAGTTTCTTACAAGTAGTGCAACAATTGGAGCACAAAGCCTCTTTCTAACAAGGTCTATAGTCCAGATTCCAGACATGACTGACTTTAGGCAGTGGAAGAAGAGAGACTTGGAATCTTGGATCCACCCTTTCTTAGGACCAGGCCAACGTAGTTTGAGACCACATATCCTAAGTTAACTAATGACCTGACTCTCCCATCGGAGAATCTGCAAACTTCTTAAGACAATTGAGCAATAGCTAAGAGCCCAAGCTAGTGGGTGATCTATTCAACTAACTTTTACGGTTAGGGGACAATTATCTCTGTTATTTCAGGTTATAAGGCAAATCACCGAGTTGGAAGGCCAATCTATCATAAAAGAATGCCTTGGACTCACGAAAGAGTCTAGACCAAGGCAGAAAGAGCAAAGCTTGATAAATGGAGATGTGCTCTTCTCTACGAACAATCAGTCCAAGAGTGGAGGTGATATAGGGAAACAAGCTCCTTTACGAAGCTTGTTAAACCTTCACTGAATGTACATTGCTGTTGAAAAACGGGGGGTGTTGGAATTCTTCTTAGGAGTCTTGGGCCTCTCTGCACGTTGGACTTGGAGAACTAATCATCCCATGGCCCTCTTAATTCACCTTATAGCTCAAACTGGGCATGATAGCTTTATATTCTCAGGAAAACATAGTTTAGAATATCTCAGGTAACAGTGCATCAATCAGGCAAAATCCCCTCCCCTGAAGGTTGCACAGTCATCAAATAATGTAAATGGATGTGCATAATCCTAAGCTCTGATCATGGTAACCTTGGAGGGCAAGGCATGCTATTGAATTGAACAGCCAACAGTGAATTTCCAGACACCCAGAGGAACCAAACACCTAAAATAAGTGGTTATCTGTACATTGAAGGAAACGAATATTCTTGTTCGCCTTTCTTAAAGAACCATATAAATATTGGTGTAAATTCTAACAACATGTGGGGAAATGCCAATCCCTAACTTGGTCAAATGTTCTCCATGCAATGAGAGAAAAACGAAAACAAGGAAAAGACATCCTCTGGCACAGAGGAGGTAACAAAAATAACAGAGCAAGAGGTGAATATTGGATTTCACAAATGTCACAGGAAGCTACCATAGTACCATTAGAATATAGCACTTAAATAAAACAAGCTGTTGGATGTTTCTGAACACTACCTGCAGGTTGAAGCATTGATTTTCATGGACATGGGTCCAACAACCTGATATCTCTGATTATCTTCCAAGTTTCCTAAGAAAGCAGTCAAAGCATCAAACCCCATGTAAGTATTATGTGAAATCCTACCCCGAGAAACGAAACTTTCACTCATTTGTCTGTTGGGAGTATCTGGTATGTGAGGCTCTTTCAACCAAAGGTACTCCTGTGGGGCTTCGAGTTCCAAGCCTGGATTCAATGCTAATAATGTGGCTCTTGACGCTGGCCAAACTGCAACCACGATACCCTCCAAATCTAGTGAAAAAGAGGACAAGGCACAAGTAGAGTCTTGTTTTGTAAAACCATGAAATGACATTTTGATGGCAGGTCCAGCAATCATAGCCCCTACTTGTATATTCTCCTCTGGCATCACATTGACCATCGCAATCTTTGTTCTAGAGGCATACATCTCCAACTGTTCTTCCACTTTGATTAATTTCTTCTCTTTGATGATGCCACTAGAACTTGAAGGGATATGAGGTTTAACAATGTTTACCATCCATTGAATAGAATCACATGTCTGTCTAAGTAATCGAGCAAAAGAAGATATGGATGAATAATCCAAATCAAGGTTCGCCTTCCCCAAAGCCACATTGCATCTTAAAGCGCTACCAACTGCTTTGCTGATATTTGGATTAATGAGGAAATTACTAAACTCAAACAGAAAAAAGGGATAATCTATCTGATGAAAATTATTCCCTTGCAATTCCTCACCGGCCATCTTCCATGATGACCACATTTCTTTCAAACAATTTTCCATAATGATAGCCTGAACACCTATGGTAGAGTATTTACTATCCATAGAAGCTCCTAGTGAGTGAGGTAAATGAGCCGGCTCTGTCCATAGAATAGCCCGTGAGCCACTACCAGTCTCTGCCATAGGTACCCTAAAAAAGGGGGTCATCTCAAGTTCCAACTCATCCTCCATCACTGGAACACTAGATGATGGAGACAAGTGAACTTGGAAATCCCCCAGTGCCAGGAAAACAGATCGTCCAATTCTGCTCACAACATGTCTCAAGCAAAATGATTTCATACTAAGGAAAACCGGAGACAAGTTCAGCTGAGAAATTTCTCTGTCCATATGTGCTTTTGCCTTTGATGTAGCATGAGCAATGGTTGTCGGATGTAGACTGATGCAAAGTTCACCAATAGTTAGATTTACAAAATTCTGTGAAACAGGCGCAATGAAACAAACTCTAGAGGGAGACAAAACATTTTTCTCAATTCGTAGACATGTATTGAAAACATTACTCAAAATAAGCATGATATTTGCCACTGCGTGGAACAAAAGAAATACAAGTTTCCAAACAAATAATAGCAACACAATGAGTTTCCCCTTCAAAGCAGTATGAAGACCAATTGATTCTGAAACATTGATGTGTGGGTACAACAGTACCCTCTGATGAGCTATCCGTCGTGCCCGTCCCACTGCTTCAACTGGCAATTGCTTTTCCAATTCATCAACCATCCATAATTGATGTTGAACAAGGCTCTTGAACTCTAAATCATTGCACATTCTCATGAGCAATTCTTTGAACATGTTTTCATCATAATACCCAACCAATGTCAGTAGCGATTCATAAACACGTACATAGCTCAGCCAAATCAAGACTACATTAACCAACTTGTGCAATGAAACCCTTGGATGATGGCTCAGCAGAGCAATCCTTCGTGCAGCGATCCTCCATAATACCTTACCATTCCTACTGCGCCCAGGTTGTTCTGAGAACAGGCCTGACACTAGGAAAATAACAGGGATATCCAAGGGAGAAAATCCAGAATCTATCAACGGAAAATGGACATCAAATCTAGTAGGTCTTAGTCTTTTCAGTCTAACACAAACATATGGATCCCTTGACGACACCAAGCTTTTCACAGCATCATTTTCCTTCAATCCAAACTCCAGAGAACTGCAGCTAAACACCAAAGAATAGCTCTCCTTCTTCAACATGAATAACACCGCAGCAATTCCACGGGTCAAACTGCTCTTGTCAAGAGGCTGAGTTCCCACGGTAAGTTCCCTCACCTTTAGCAAACATGCATTAGATTCTCCAGTAAACTGTAGCTCGAAATAGACATCTTGGAACTGGAGCCGGCAATGCCGAAGCAAGGCTTCAGTTAAAAAGGGCCTCAGCCAACTACCAGGAGAGGACGTACTGAGAGCGTTTTCCAAGACTCCGCGCAGTAGGGCACCCTGTGATTTCCCAGGAAACCGGAAAACATTTCTGTCAATTCACTGAGAAGAAATTTCACAGCAAAATGAAAAGAGACCACCTATACACACACCTCTGGATCAATTGAATCAATGGTCACGCAACTCTCCACTTCATTTGAATCCTCCGTGGTGGTGCAACCGCTCCCTTCTGTCGGATCCCTTACGGACAAGCAAGAAGAAAGCAATTAACGGAAAAGCAAGTTCGACCTTCAGGGGCAGACCACAATGATAAAAACCACCCCAAAATAAGGGAGGACGAATTGTAGCACGCGAGACACACCTCGGAGCGAGGATCGCATGAAACCCCTTCACGCTCACGTGAAGCGCGGGGCTCGTCCAGGGGTAGAGCCGGAGGGTGAGCTCCCCAACCGTGACCCGCCGGACGGCCAGGCGGGTGGAAGCCGTGACGAGGGAGTCGAGGTGGGCGGGGTCGAGCTCCAGGTCCCTCCACGTCGCCTGCCACCGCAGGAATCCCAGCTTGAGCTCCATGTCGGGTTCCGCCCGCACCCATGGCCGCAGCCAGGAGGACATCTTGGAGCGCAGGGCCCCCTCGAAGGGCATCGTGGAAGAGATCCGGGTTTGGCGTTACCTGGTCGGATTGCTGCCTTCCATCGCGGAGGCGGGGAAATCGGGAACCCTAATTTTGGAACAGACACGGGTAAACTGAGAAGACGGGAATTGCCTCCGGGAAGAAGAGAAGACCGGGTGAAGGGAGAGAAAGAAGCTAAAAGGCGGGGGAAGCCGCCAGGTCGTCTGGGGTTTTATAGCTTTGTGTTGTCGAGGGTCGAGGACTTCCACTGGTCAGGTTATGAACTTACAGACTGCTTACGTGTACGGTCATTACGCTTTTTTGGGGGGTTACCACTCTAAAAAAATTAAGAGCTAAATAGGGCATTAGTCATTTCCGGGAATGAGAATATCAGTTGGCCATCATTCTTCGTTGATTTCTTTTGAAGGAAGGCAGGCCTTTTAAATATGATATTATCATTTTCTCTAAAATGGCATGACGTCCTTTTCCAAAAACCTTTTCATAAAAGCTACCAAAAGTGGGCCACCCTCCTGCTCAGATGACAATGGTTCCATGAAAATGATGATCCCGACGACACTCGAAGAGGCGGTTCTCTGAGTCACCAGATCTCTTCAGAATATATGAAATCCTACGGAACATTGGAGTAGAGGATTCTCAAGTGGCAAAAAAAAAACTTATAAACAGGCTTGGCAAAGTTTAATTAATCCGGTCCAACGACCACAAACTTAATTAATTCAGCCCTTAAAAATGTGGTTAAAGTCATAGATCTGATAATCAAGTCAATTCTGGTCAGCTTATCTAGACTGAAACTTCTAGAATTTTTTTTGAGAACCCTTGAGAAGGCTACGCCCTCCCCTCTTGCTCTCTCTCTTGTGGGTGTGACTCCCACCTCCTCTCTTCTTCTCTTCTCCTTGGGTGCGACGCCCAAGACATCTTCCCCGAAGTTCCTGCTGCCGGAGCTGATAGGAGTTGACCTCCTCGATGTCCAGCAGAGTTCAGAGTTCCCGTGGTGGTCGTGTTGCAGCGTGGAGGTGACTTGGTACCTTGCTACCCCGGGAGCGCCCTGTGTGTCTGTTTGCAAGATAAAAATGTGGCAACTAGGTTGGTCCGCCACCTTTCCCATCTCAGTTCGATCTGAAAATTGTAATGCACCTTCCTCCACGCCTCTCCTCATCCCAAACCAATTTTCAAGTCAAAACTCCATCTATGGCCGAAATTCCCTTTAGAGCCCTTTTTCCTGCGCAGACAGCACCTGTGCAGGCCTGCAGGGACAGAGTCCATCCACAGAGATTTTCTCGCCCCCCAAACCTTCTCCAAACGTCCTGAAAATTGGTTCAAACTCTCCCAGCATCATATCCAACCCACCATAAAAATTTCACATTGGTCTGAGCCCGTTTGCCCCACCTAAACCCATCCACCATCTCTGCTATCCAGTCTGTCTGCATTGCTCTGTAGATCTGAGTCTCACCGTGCACCGCTCCCCACGCCCAAAACTTCCACTAAGAGTGACCTCGCCACTCACCCTCCATCTTTCCACGTACATCCCCAATCCACCAGAGAAAACTCAGCCCTAAAATTCCCCAGACGCCCCCGTGCCACGCTGTTCTCTCCCTGTCTATCCTGCTACCTGCAGATAGGCCAGATTGCACAGGTGCTTACTTTCGGCATCGCCCCGGCTACCACGGTCATCTTCTGCGACCCTCCTTCGACTGGTGTCTCTGGGACATCTCCACCTACGTCCCCGCCAAGTTTCATGTTTAGAGGATGTCCATAAGGCTGCATTCTAGGCCTCCTCGTCCGCTGGTCACCTGTGTCTGCGCAGACCAGCCTGCATTCTACCCGCCATTCATGACTACACCGGAGGTTCTAGCCGGCGCCGTCGGCTTTCGTCTTCTTCTAGGAGGATCATCATCCCCTACAGCATGCCGTCATAGACATTTTCACCTTCCTCAGCCTCCGTGACATGTCATCCTTACTATTGGATCCATGCCGTGCCAGTTCACAGCTTGTTGGAGTTGTCGCACATCATCCACTCGTGGCCCGTCACCCCACTTCTCACGTCCATGGATTCACTGTGTAGCCTTTTACCTCCCTGCGAGGAGTGGGCAGTGTTTGGATTGTATTTCTTTAGCTTTTGTACCAAGGGTTCGTGTGATTTGGCTGGGCGTCTTCCCCACGCCCTGAGCGTGAAGGTACGCGTCCACTTCCTTACTTGGCTTAGCTTGTGCATTTCGTATACACTCTTGAGCCGCTGCTTGTGTGTTCATTAGGATCCTAGCTCATTCATATACATATCACTGCTGCGGTGAGAGAGCGTGACCATCCCGTGACTCGTCCGAGTCACGAGTGTGGAGTTGCCTTTCCTAGACTCTGTCGATTCATCAACCGTGCAGATCGACACACTTCCCACTCTTGGGGGACGTCTGCGAGCTTTTGTTACTTATTTTAGGCATAATCCCTCTCTTGGGAGTCTTAGGTGTTCGAGCCACGTTACTCAATCGATTGTGTCATTGCTGGTTTAGTTGTCCGTTTAGTCGTGTCATCACATAGAGTCCTAGTTCGCATAGCATCCTGCATCAATCTCCAAAACAATCCTCAAGTGTTCCCTGTGAGATGCTTCATCTGGGGAATAAATCAACATATCATCAATAAATACAACCACAAAGCTATCTAAATAGGGTATAAAAACCCAGTTCATTAAGTTCATAAATGCTGCTGGGGCATTCGTTAGACCAAAGGATAAAACCAGGAATTCATAGTGCCCATATCTGGTCCGAAAGCTATCTTTGAAGTGCCCTCTTCCTTGATCCATAGCTGATGATATCCTAAGAGCAAATCAATCTTCGAGAACACTGTAGCACCTTGCAACTAGTCGAAGACATCATCTATGTGAGGCAAAGGATAGCGATTCTTAATTGTCACTTGGTTGAGCTTTCGGTAATCAATACAGAGTCAAAGTGACCCATCCTTCTTCTTCACGAACAAGACTGGGGCTCCCCATGGCGAGACACTTGGTCGGATAAAGCCTTTGTCCAATAGCTCTTGCAACTACTTCCTCAACTTTGCCATCTCTGCCAGTGCCATCCGATAAGGTGCCTTAGATATCGGTGCTATACCGGGCAAAAGATCAATAGAGAATTTGTGGACAAAAGTTTAGTTGGGCTTTACATTCTTGGGCGGGCCGACTTAAGTCCGATATGAGATTGGCCCATTGACAACTCTAGTGGAGCGGCCAAGTACCCAGGGGAGACCGGAGCCCTGCAAGAGCTCCCACGTTTCGAGCCGGGGACCTCTCCCCAAGTTAACCGTTCCAGCATCCTCTCCTCCCTACATGTCATCGTCTCGCTCCCGCCTCGGTGGGCTCCTTCCCCGGCCGCGTTGCCCCCACACCGCCGCCGCCGCCTCCTCCGCCACCGCGTGATCGACCAAGATCGCCGGCGATGGACGCCGACACGTCTACGCTCCGGTCGGGCCGCCAGTGGAGGCGGGGGCCGCCGCCTCCTGCCTGGGTGCCCAAGCCCACGGGAGCTTGGAACGCCGACCACCAGGAGGCCAGCGGCAGCGCCGGCCCGAGGGGCGCCGCCGCGCCGTTCTCCTGCGGCGTCTGCCTGGAGACGGCGAGGGATCCTGTGGTCACGCGCTGCGGGCACCTATTCTGCTGGCCCTGCCTCTACCGGTGGGTCCGCCGCCGACGCCGCCCGCGGGGTTCCTGCCCCGTCTGCAAGTCCACGGTAGCGGTCGAGGCGGGAGACGAAGCCGGCGTCACTCCGATCTACGGCGTTGAAGGGGGGTTGGACGGGGTGCGCCGCGGCGGCGGCGGCGGCGGCGGCGGAGGAGGAGGAGGAGGAAATGTTGACGTGTCGCCGGAGGTGCCGCCGAGGCCGCGGGGGTCTCAGGGGACCTCGGAAGGGGAGGATCTGGAGGAGTTTAGGGAGGGCCTGCGCGACCTCAGCAGGGACGTGGATGCCTTGGAGGAGAGGATGTGGCGGGTGATGGCGTTGGTGGCGCAACTGCCGCCCCCCTTGTTGCTTGCCTACACGGCGGAAGTTGCAAGGCGGAATGGTACTGCGGGGGCGCCGGTGGTGGGGCCGAGGAGGAGAAGCGGTGCTGTCTTGGGAACGCAGAGCAGTGATGGGGGAGGTGATGGGGTCTATCGGGGAACAAGGAGTAGGAGGCGGCAAGCAAATCCGTGAGGTCCATGCCATTATCCTCCACTCCCAACTGCCCATTCCTATTCTTTTCCCTTTTATTTTCCCTTTGACAGATCAGATTTTGATTGGGAGAAGTTAGCTGCAAACGTGGGTTTGCAAGATTTCTGCTTTGAGGTTAACTGATCAGAGTTGTTGGCTTATTTCATGTTCTGACTGCCTCTTGTTGTTTATCTTTTTCTTTCCTTAGCTCTCTAATCCTTTCAGATTCTTGTGCCAAGCTGATCCCTTGAACAGGGGGGTGGTAGGGGACGTGGAGATGTAGGAGTGATTATGCCCATCTAATGAAGATCATCTTTTCCCTTGCGTTTGCTCCACCCCACACCATCCCTTTCTTCAGGGTGGTTCTCCCTCTTGGGCTGTAGCCCAATTTGCTGCTTCACGAAACATTGAATGAGAAGGTTGTTCTTATATTTCTTCCGCGTTTGTTATGCTACATTGTAGTGAATACACTCCTTGTATAAGAAGGATAGAGATACACAAGTGATTCTGATTATGTTGAGGAATACTGTTATTATACTTATCTTATATTTGTCACTCGCTAGTGAAGTGCATCCATTATCTTTGGCATATTTTTAGATTATTCATATATGAGTAATGGTATGAAAGTACCTCTCTGCAACTTTCTGACGCCTTCATCACATGTTTTTCTCACAGTTACTGTGGCAGGATGATGAAGGGAAAGAGTTGGCAGGATGATGGATGCTGTAATTCTATGTTTCTCTTCAAGTTTCATGCTCTTTCTATCATTTTAGACTTTGTTTTTTGCTATTTGCAGCTTTGCTCACCAATATGCACTCATTCATATTGTTTTTGTTGGTGATTGAGGACATTCACATCTGTGCTTCTTCCTTAATATTGTTCTTATTTAGATGTTTCCTTGTTTTTTTTTCTTGCTTTGGGAATTTACCTACCAAAAAGGGATAATCTTGGTTATTGTACTTTTGTTGCTTGAAGAAGTCCATGATTTCTCCACTTCCTCGTTTTTTTTCCTCCATGTTTGTTATTCATTTTTTGTTGTGCCATTCTAACACAAACCTTACCACGTTATCAAAGGTGACCTCCTTGCTCACGTAGGTGATGTGGCAATGGGAGGTGAGCCAAAAATGCCTCACCTTGCCATGTTTGCCTCACTCACCTAGCCTATCTGCTGTATCTGCATAAATGCTTGTACTTTTTAGTTATGTAGTATTGCTTTCTCTTTTCTTAATTATTTTTTGAATTGGCCAATGCCTCTTTTAACAATGTTTATTGCCCCTTTTGTTTAAAGGGACATGCCCTTCAGTGACATGCATCTCTGTAGGCCGCCAAAAGGTGAACATTAATAGGGCCCCTAGCCCAATATTAAACCCACTACTCTGAGAGGAATAGTGGTGACCATGGGTTGTGTGCCTCTTGTAGGCTAGCCCTTGGGGTTTCCTCCCTCACTGGTTGTCCCTTTTAATTGTGTTTTGACCCATGAAAAATTGGTGTCCCTCGCAGGCTAGCCCTCAGTATTTCCTCCCTCACTGGTCGTCCCTTTAATTGTGTTTTGGCCCATGAAAAATTGGTGCCCCTCGTCGGCTAGCCCTCGGGGTCTTCCATCCATCTGGGTCTGCCGACCATTGTTGTGCCACCCGATATTAAGAAGCTTACTCCAATTATGTGAGTATGCCTCCGCTTCTCCCCCGCAATCCTCTGGATATGGGGAGATGTTACCTGAATTTCGCCAGACTCGGTTAATTAATTGCCCTCATGATTTGGGCTTAATGAGACGTGCCTCCAAAAAAATAACAAGTTTTCGTGCTTGAGTATAAACCTCGCACGAGCTCTGACCCTGTTTCTGCGGCATCTAGGGCTTCAATCTCCTCATCAATTAACTCAATTAATATAAAAATACCTATAAATAGCCCGATAGTTCAAATAAACTGGAAAAAATACTTGGAAAATCGCCTAATCCAGCACGACCTTATCCGGTGCACCCTAATATGGCACGGTACCCCACTGCACCGATTTAACACTACACTCAAAATCACCAAATTTTAAATAGCTTCCACCCAGCACGGCCTAATTCGGTACGCATCGGGTGGACCGCGCCAGTTAAGCCCATTTGCCTCCCCACACCGTTTTAACCCTGTACCTACGTTACCCCGCACTGTGGAATCCTTTACCTATGCCTAGTCATGCCGATTTTGAATAAAACACCCCCTTTTACACCGTTTTAACTCCTCCTTCATCCTCGGGTTAACCCTCGCCTCCCATGGCAGGGGCTGACCAACAAAATTAACCATAGGTTGAGTAAAAAGGGCTATTTAAATTCAAGCTATCTATCATCATGCTTTGTCAACGCATGCATCATGCCAAACAAATATCTATACTTGCCACATTAACGTGTGCTCGCCTGGTCGAGTCCTCGGTATCTCAAATGGCACTGACGGAAGGTCGGGTCACGCACGACTGAAAGTTTTCGCTATGAGTGATGGTGGTCTTTGGACCTACATTCTCCGCCTCGTACCGGAGTTTGAATTCAATGAATTATGCCTGCTCTACATAATTAAGAAAATAACAAATGAACTATTTCATGTGGCCTTGAAAATTTCGTCATCGCATACATTCTCTTGCATTCTATTTCAGCCTCGGATGGCTCGTTATCTCAGCAATTAATCAAAGATTTTCTTCCATATTAGAGGATGTAATTAACGTAATAACCTTTATGGTATGGTAGACTTCTGGTCCCGACACGAATCTCACTCTCGCCTAACGCAGGTCAGATTGAGCGCATAATAAATTCGTCACTCAGTGACTGGCACGTCCAAAATAAAATAATAAAATCCATACCCCACAAGAATATGATGTGAAACGAGGCACATGTCTTGATAGGTTGACGCAGAGTGTGTAGAAATTTTTGTGTTGATAGCTGAGATGTCAGAGCAGTGGCTTTTGGCTTTGACATTAGGCATGGACTTGTGTCTTGGTGCGTTAGTGTAGGTTCATGATACTTCGACGTTGTTGCTTTTTAGAATCTTAGCCTCAACTAGTGCATCAGTATATCACCCTGACGCTTTGACGTGGTTGCTTTTGAAGGTTCATACATTGTCTTGATGCATCGGTGCATGACCCTGATGTGTAGATTTTAGATGCAAAGTGGCAGTTGAGCGTGTAGAGGCATGAAGCTTCAGCGACGTGCTGAATCTTTATGCAGCATCCTATTGCGTCGATGCATCAGTTAGGTGCATCGACCTATCTATTGGACTAGTGTCGGTCCTTCATGTGGAGTCTTAATGTGTCGAGGCATTTCTTGATTTCAGCGGGGTAGCTCTACAAACTCTCTTTTGAAGTTGTGACTGCATCGAGGCATCTGCTAGATGCATCAATGCATCTCTTCTATACTTCCTTTGGTGGTTTTGACTGCATCGAGGTATCTTCTTATTCCGTCGATGCATCACTCCAAATTAGCTTTGAAGGTTGTGAATGCATTGAGGTACTTCCTTATTACGTCGATGTATCACTCTGACCTTGCTTCATCACATCAAATAATCCATGCTTCTTAAGGTTCTCTTGCCCGCGCGGCCCGAGGATACCGTCAGGCGAACGCGATCGGCATAGGGCTGCTACGGGGACACTACCCTCTTCTCGTGCTCTGACCTAGGCTCGAGGGGACGGATCCTACTCTTGCCCCGAGAATCATGTGCTTCGGCCCTCACATGCTCAGCATTTTAATGGCACCGACTGTCTCATTTGGTCAAGGAGAAGAAGAACAAAAGAGTGCAGCTTTCCTGGAGACCTTCGGGGCGAGGCCTTATCATAGGTGATGCCACCTGTTTTGAATAAAACACGTGAGTGTGTGCATGTTGCCTTTCTTCTAAAGCATAGACTGACGTGGCCGGACAGGGATCTCCACGGTTCTGGCAAACCAAGGCCCAATACTTACCACATCTTGATGGTCCTTATCTAGCATGAAGGATTGATGCAATGAATTTGGACTGCGTGATGATCACCAGGTGTTGATTTTTCTCTGTAGAAGAAATAAAAGACACCCTTTTTTTTGAATAGCTATGTACAATGTCTCATGAATAGAATTTCTTAAGGTATACCGCATTCCATGGGTATGCGAGCTCTACTTCCTAGGAGTCCACTAACATGTAAGCATTGCCTGAGTAGACTTCTTTGACGACAAAAGGGCCTTCCCAATTTTCTTGGAGTTTTGCTTTGAGACCAGTGGCTTTAGTTAGTTTCCTCTTTAAAACCAGTTCACCCACCCTGAATTTTCACTCCAGAACTTTCTTAGCGTAATAACGTGCAATTCTCTTGTGATATATCTGAGCGTGATTGGCCGCGATCATCCGTTTCTCATCTAATAGTTCCAACTGGGCCAAGAGGTTTTCCCTATGTTGCTCGGGGTCGAGCTCAGGATCCAGCTGCACTCTTAGTGAGGGAACGAATATTTCATATGGGAGTACCGCTTCTATCCCAAAGGTAAGCGCGTACGGGGTTTTGACCCGTGGGAGTTCAGACAGAAGTGCAGTAATCCCAGAGGGCCTCAATGAGGCGATCTGGCCAGTCTGAATAATGGTGAGATTTGTAAGTTTTCTTGATGATTCTTATGAGAGTTTTATTCGTAGCTTCAGATTGTCTGTTTCCTTGTAGGTAGTATGGAGATGAATGATGCAAGTTGACACCATATTTACCACACATGTCACGGAGTTCCTAGGATGTGAATGGAGGCCCGTTGTCAGTGACGATGTAACGAGGAACATCGAACCTTGCAAGGATGTTGCGCTTGATGAATTTCACCACTATTGACGCCTTGACTTCTGTGAATGCCTCAGCTTCTGCCCATTTCGTGAAGTATTCCGTAGCGGTGAGAATGAAGGATTTTCTTCAGATTTCTCTGGTTCTATCCTCCAAGGGACCGACTATGTCAAACGCCCACATGGCGAAAGGCCAAGGAGCTATAAGAGGGTGGAGTGAGGATGAGGGAGCGTGGACCTTGTCTGCATGAAGTTGACACTTGATGCAATGGCGGACATAGTTGGCACAATCTTCGTTCATTATAGGCCAATAATATTGCCGAGGAGTTTCTGAGCAAGCATGCAACCATTTACATGGCCACCCCACTCGCTGGAGTGAGCGGCTTCAACAACTGCTCGAGATTCGGTCTCATCGAGGTAGCGTAGGTAAACTCCACTGAGGGATTTACGATACAAGAGACCACCTATAATGGAAAAATGCTCCATAGCTCGGCGAATGACACGCCGATCGGGAACTATAGCATAATCAGGGAAGGAGCGATCCCTAAGATAATTCTCTATATCAAAGAACTAGGGATTACCATCCTCGAGATCAATTTCAGGCTCATGAGAGATAGATTGGACTTGCTGAGAAGGCTTGGAGAACTGTTCGAACCAGGGATCTGAATGTGAGGGGTGTGCATGCTTTGCACGATGATAGTGGCTGACGATTCTTCGCCAGGAATCGGAAGAGAAGATGCCAAAGATGCTAATGCATCGGCAAGAAGATTCTGAGCCCTAGGGGTGTGTACAAGGGTGAGCTTCCTAAACCGTCAGACTACCCTGCTGACCAGGCATTGGTAGGGTTTTAGCTTCGGGTCCCGGGTTTGATACTTGCTGAGGGATTGTCGGAGAATGAGCTGGGAATCTCCAATGATTTGAAGCTCCTTAACTCCGAGTGCCAATGCCATCCTTAAACCCATGAGGAGCGCCTCATATTCCGCCATGTTGTTTGTAGCACAAAAGGTTAACTGACAAGCTTGGGGAATAATAACACCTTCCATAGATTGGAGAATGGCTCCAACTTTGTAACCCTTGGAATTAAATGCACCATCGAAGTAGAGAATCCACGAAGGTTCACCATCTATGTTGACTCCTAACTCTTCATCCTGGAAACTCTCATCGACAGGGGAAAATATCAGGAGTGGAGATATTATCGGGTTATCGGTACCCTGAACTCTGGGATGTTACATGCAGTATGCTGGAGAGGGCTACGATGATCACAACATCCTAGATGGAGTTATGTGGTAGACCGTCATCAGCTGGTACGATCGCTGGACAGTGATCCCATCACACTACTACCGTCAGGGTGCCATTGAGTGGCTGATGGGGATTGTTCACCACTACCGGATGTTGCTAGATCGGGCTGGGATCAGGTACGCGGTGATGACCGCTTTGTACGCATACCCGTGCTACACCAGGTTGCTATAGGGATTGCTGGAGCGCTTCAACCGTCAGTGGAATATAGTGGTGACAACAGAGGGAGAGACCTCACTTGACCTGTGGTCTCTATCCCGAATTTTTGGATTGCCGATCAGCAGCGAGGGGTACGAGGAGGTGGTACTAGATGACCTCCACTGTAGCCACAATGATGGACAGGGGCGATAGCGGATACCTTACAGCTATCGATAACTCATGAAGACCTGGGGGGACTTGGCCCTGGTAGGGAGAGAGAGAGCTGCATAGACTCCGAGGGTGCTGCTGAATGTGTGGGTTCATCATTTCTACAATGGGCCCTTCTGCTTCTACCAAGAGTTCGCCAGGGACTAGACTCTGTGGGAAGAGTATACTGAGGTGGAGCTTCATTTTCGGACTTACACCAGTTACATCTATGCACCACGGGAGGGGTGGAATCCACACGACTTGTCGGACGTGACACACCACACCGCCTACTTAGCGTACTGGTTGGCGACGTTTGTTGTCCCGCACGGAGAGGACGGGCTACTGAGGGCTGAGTTGATGTGGCCAGCTTATTTGTTGGCAGAGGGGTGATAGTTGGCCCTGGCTCCTACTACCTTGGCCAACGTATATCAGGGGCTGGGAGTTCTAGCAGTGCACCCAGCGCCGAGAGAGAGGAGTATACTGTTGCCGACCCACTATCTTAGTGTGTGGGTTTCCAGGACTGGAGACGTGAGGGACCGTGGTGAACCTGATGGCATCGCTTTTGTTTAGCATCACTGGATAGCCTAATGGGGACGTAGAGGCACAGTTAAAGGGGGCCAGGAGAGCCCTTTGCTACCTGCCCGCTCGGGGCGAGGATGGATTGCCTTTGGACAGTGCCACGAGGGACTCTGATCTTTTCCTGGGGGCTGTAGGTGGAGGGGCGACCAGTGCCCACCGCGGTCAGGGGGTGGCAGATGCAGGGCCACGGACTGAGTGGATACTGAGTACCTGGTTAGCAGTGTTGACATTGCACCAGTCGGTAACGAGTTCCTTGGAGCCATACTAACCGTATCAGTTTTCAAGGAACTTTGGATATGACCAAGGGATCCCGTAAAACTCAGAGTTTCCTTTGACAGGCAGACAGTATAGGGGCAGGGATATAAACCTACTTGTAGCAGCATGGTGGGACTTTTACTGGCGCTGGGAGCCAGAGCAATTCCCGATGCCAGGACAAGGACGTCGGGGGCGATTTTACGTACACTATGCTAGGTGGTGGTTTGAACATAGCCACCTATACCGACAGAAGGCCTCCACGATCAAGGAGAGTAGCCTGCTGAGGGAGGATCTACCTTCAATGGCACTGGATGAGGGGTACCTGAGGACCCGCGTGGCTCAGATCTGCCAGGAGATCGAGCGAGTTATGGAGCAGTGGCCCCGGAGCGACCGGGGTTCATCTTCTGGGAGCAGAAGCAACAGAGGGGCATTAAAGCCCCTGAGACAGGCATCTGCGGCAGCGACTGGAGTGAAGGTGTCTTGACCGAGGACACCTAGGGCCTAGTAGGCTCAGTTCTTGGATGACCGCGGCCTCCGGAGCAGAGGGTTGCTGGACTGGGCGCTCCCGCTGTGGGTGTAGAAATGTGGAACGTGGCGTCCCAAGTCACATGAACAAACATATGTGTATAAGTAATGACATAATGTATCAATCAAGTGAATAGCATTAGCATGTGACTATGTAAACATGATAGCATGATCATACAGTAAGGCAAAAGAGATAAAAGATAGAGAAAGAATACCGTGATCGCCACCAAGGAAAGACAACGCGAAAGAGAGTGAAAGAAGATTATGGGCGTTGTGTACCTTGAAAAAAGATGATGATCGCGCTCAATGTAAATAATGCGGGACAATGTGGATTACCTCTCCTCGCCTTCCAGCCGACTAGAAGGTAAGGGCCTCACTTTCCATACTTTCCTGCGAAACAAAGATAACACAAGAGCCAAAACCCATTAGAAAATGTCAAGTGTAGAAATCTGCCCAAGTGCATAAACTAACATAAAAGATTGAGGGCAAACTCACCGGGGGAGGGTTTTTAACCCCCTCTCCCTTCTTCTTCTTCCTTCTTCCTGCATCAAATCTGAAGCCAAAACCCTAAAATTTTTTAGTGTTATTCCGTTCCTTCACTTCCTCTGGTTGCCACCATCGATCATCGCCACCGCCGTTGCCGTTCGTGCCGCCACCAAGCCACCACAGCCCAAGAACCTCCCTGCTATCTAGAATTTCAGGATTCCTGGACAGAGGCTCAGTAAAAAGGCTGGTACGGGAGATCCCATTGTCTGATCGAGCTTAGGTTTTGAGGGTAGGTTCCCCCCATCATCCTCCATTCCCAGTTTAATTTTCATGTAGATCAGATCCCATTTGCCCCTCCTCCTGGTTGCTTCTTTCCACCCCTCATAGTCTGCCTGTGTGCAGATCTACAAGGTAGTAGTCTAGAGATATATTTTTCCCGCCCCCAAAATCATGTCAGAAAATTACACAAAAATTAGTGCCCGATTCTCACTCCCACCCCTATCACCCATAAAATTCCCAGAGTCCTGATCTGAGAACTCCCCTCTGGTCAAAATTCATTCTTAGATAGGTCACACCCTGCCCTGCCAGTCCTATGATCAGAGCTAGAAACCACCACCAGTTTGCAGAGGTTTTCATTTCCAGCTCCACCATTGGACGGACTTAAGATTCCCATATGTCAAAGATTTTCGAGTTCTCTTCGCAACGGCGATAGTCTCATGTCAATCCGACATCGGATCTAGGCATGGCGGCTATTTTTGCCAGAGTGCACTGATCTGTCCAGGTCTGTCCCGAGACAGGCCAGTAGAAGGAGGACAGAAGTTAAATCCTAGGAAGATATGTCAGAGTAGAACCACCGGCCGCCGCTCCTGGGGGTCGACCAGGGACCCTCCACCAGCGTCCTGATGAATCTCCGCCTTCAGAAGATCCCCGGAGACTGACGTCCCTTTGGACGCCCGTGCTTGCTGTCCTGTCGGCCAGAAATTACAGATCCGGAGCCACTGCCCGTCAATCCAGGATCGGCGCTCTCGGACCGCTGTTGTGGCCTTTTACCTCCCTATGTGGAGTGGGCCGTAATTACCATGCTGTAACTAATTATATTGTTTATACCGGGAGTTATGATTCTTGGCCGAAAAAGTCCTCCCCACGTCCCGAGTGTGGAGGTACATCTCCGCTTCCCCTCTTGTCTCTTGCTTATTTAGTATATATGTTGAATGCCGCGCTTGCATGAGATAGGATTACTAGCTCACTGCAAATTCTATCACCGTTGTGAGAGAGCGTTCACGTGACCATCCCGTGGTCCAATCCGGCACGGAGGGGTGTAGACCACCCTTGACTCACGCCAGTTTCTCAACCGTGCGGATCCACGCGCTTCTTTCGCTAGGGACAAGTTGTGAGTTGCGCTTCTTGTTGAGGACATTTCTCCTCTTCTGGAGCTCCTTGGAGTCATGCGGAGGTGTTCTTACTGTCGTGTCTTGCTGGCTACGTCTATCCTAGGTGAGTTAGATCAACATAGCAAGTCCGAGGTTGCATTGTCCGTCCGAGTCACACCCGTCCCGCATCAAATTGGTATCAGAGCGGGGTTGAGTTTAAGGTAGTCAGTGTCTTGAAAAAAAGTGTCTTGGTTTGCATTTCATTGGTTTACATTTCATCCCAATACTTAGTATATCAAAAGACGTTACTGGAAAGATAGGTTACACCTATTTGGAAGGTAGCCCCTTGCGTGAGGTTTCTACCTCTGCCAAGTACCAGATATTGGTTTGAGTGCATTGGTCCATCCAAGTTGGTCTAGTGAGTCACCCCCTTAACTCCCTTTAGGTCCCCTTGCATGCCCACTCGTAGGGGAACCCAATACTCACCACCACCCCAACCCATGGCGAACCCCCAGGCCCGTGCACTCGGAGAGCTCTCAGTGGCCATGTTGGTCATGACCCTCGTGGAATGAATGGATGGTCTAGGCACGAGTCTAGAGAGTAGGATGAAGGCCCTAGAGGATAGGCCAAAGCATCAGACCAATCCATTCAAGGTCTGATTGGGAGAATGGCCTCCCTAGAGAGAGTCCCCCTCGGGGTGCAACCTGCGCCGACATTGGGACAACCAGAGGCAGTTTCACTGCCCGTAGTTCCTCGGGCTCAAGGGGTTGATATGAGGAGGCAAAGGGTCCCCAACTTTGATGAGGAGCCTGATAATGACTATGGGGGTTATGGTCGTGACCATCATGCCCAATGGCAACATCGTGATCTCGATGAGGACGACCACGTTCTACAGAGCGTGAATGTAGACCCTCCCACTTTTGACGGGTCTTTGAACCCAAAGGATTAGTTAGATTAGGAGGCCAGTATGGACCGATATTTCAAGTGGCATAGAGATAGAGTTAGAAGAGGGAAGATACACCACCCAAGGGTGGAAATCGAGTAGAAGAAATGATGAGTGAAAAGAAGAAGAAGGAGAAGTGGACCCCTAAGTGCACAAATGACGACCCTTAAACTTATGCTTAGCAGAGATTTCTTGAAAATGGGCCTTCCTGTCATGGATTTGGACCCTTGGGCCTCTTGTCTTGCAATATCTTCTCAAATAACAGGCCCACCTGGCAGACAACCTAACCTGGTTGTGAACATGTAGCTTCATCGGGGTGGTTGCCCTTAGACACCCAGTGCTAACAACAGATGGACATTCTTGAACAGTGAACTCCTAAGAGTGATGAACAACAAACCACGGAGTCTTATCTCTTGGCACAAAGATGTGGAGCTCCGGTAACTCCATTCGGTAATCAATCTTGAAATATAACTCCCTTACTAGAAGAGAATTATGAAGCTAAGGGAGAGTGATACACGGTGGTGTCATGGCTGGCTTACTAATGAACCAAGGGAGATTGCATAAGATGTGCAGATTGTCCTTGAAGAATACTGAGAATTCGGCCAATTGCCCCTTGAACATGGAATTCATCAAACCCCTGGCGGCCGTATGGGTTAGCACCATGAGGGTGGAGAGCCCTCCTTGGCCAGTGAACTGAACTACGACGAAGCGAGGGGAAATAACAACATCAATAATAGATCCTTTGGCGAGCAATGAGACTGCCACTGGCCTCGCTTGAGAAGAAACTGGCACCAATGCAAGGAAACTCTTCTTGACAACCGTCATAGGCAATATGGGCTTATCATCCCCAAAATAGACAAGAGACCAGGACGCGTATCGGCATGCGACAAATGATATCTTGAATCTTGAAATGAATAACCGGCAATGAATTGTCCAGACACGGCTCATTGTCTCCCTAGGGACTAGACCCAAGGGGCACCAATGGTAGCGTACACCCGCTCTGTGGGGTGAAAGGAACTGGAGGAAGAGGTTCAGATGGCATAGAGGTTTCCATGGCGGGGATGTCGAGTGATGGCAAAGGGGATACGTCAATGATAGACTCGCGTGGAGGCAAAGATGGAGGTGTAGGTGGGGGTAAAGGCAAAGGCAGAGGTAAAGGCGTGACTAGCTCAGGCTTAGACGATGATGGCAAAGGAGATGGCAAAGGCGATGGTGACGGGTTAGGCAATAGAGATGGAGATGTAGGCAATCGTGATGCGAGCAATGAGGGTAATGTTGGCGGTGAAGATGGTGGAGAGGGTGAAGGTGAAGTTGAAGGTCATGGGGTCCATTGCTGGCGTATTGACAAACACATCGTGCAGCATTGGGAGCGAAAGCAGTGGTGGTAACAGGAGTGAAGGAAGGGGTAGAGGTACCTGCCTGAGTAGAGGCTTGGGTAGGTGGCAGCGATGGATCTGGGGTAAGAGATGGTGATGGGGTAGGTGGAGGCATAGGTGAGGGAACGGGTGATGGACTAGGCAACGGAGCGGATGATGGAGCGGGTACAACACTAGATGAAGAGGAATCACAAGGGTGCCCCTGGTCTTGCAGTGATGGAGATAGCTGCTTGAGCGGTGCTTCTTGCTGCTGCTAATTACTGCGAAGATCTAAAATAATTTTATGCACGGCGGCCTAATCAATCCTCTTCTTATCCTCCAAATCATAAAGATGATCTCGGAACTTAGGGCAATCATCGACCAAATGCCTCTATTGGTAGTGAAATTCATAAAACTGAAGCATATTCCCAACCACGGGTCAGCAAGGCACAACCGAAGGGAATTCCTATGTGTGAGTGGCCGTCAAAGCCCGGAAGAAATCTGTGAAACAGTCTGGCAATAGAGGAGGAGAAGCCCGCTTCGGGCAAGGTGGATGCCGAGGGGTATGAGATGAAGTGGAAGGTTGTAGAGACAGAAGTGAAGGCTGTGTAGGGAATGGAGTATGGCTAGCGGAGGGATTTGGTGAAGGCATATGTGGAGCGGGATGAGGGGGTATATAGACGACATCCACCTGATCGGGATGTGGTGTTTTCTTGACTGGGGGTGGCAGTGGACGGGGTATGAGGAGATGGGAGGCTGACTCATGGAAGATTGATATGCGGGAGGGTATGGGTATGTAGAAGCGGGAGGTTGACTCGTGAAAGGATATGTGGCAGAAGGCTGACTCATGGCTGGTTGACTCATGGGGGCATAGGGTTGGCTTGTGGAGTGTGAGGTGTAAGTGGAGGTGGATGGTGGAGACTTGGGGCCAAGGGAACCTTTTGTTGTATATGTGATTTTGATGATTACAAAATGAGTTTGTGATTGCTTGGCCTTGTACTTGAATGGTTCTTCATGGGTCCCTACCGTTGCGCTAAAAACTTGAGCTGGTTGCAAAGGCGGAACTGTATTTCCTTATGGTAGTGCAGAGCCCTACGTCTATGACATGCTGTGGGTGGGCATGAGGGGCTTCGCACATGGACCCCATAATCTATGCGGCGGGCTGGGCTGTCATGCACCGATGTCCTACATGGACCGCATAACCCATGTGGGACAGTAAATCCCTAAGGCCCACTTTGATAATAGGTTAGGATAACTCACCTAGGGTCGGTTAGGATAAGTTATTCTTGGGCTTTTTACTTTTTCAGTTTGATAACTTCTTCGAACCCCAGGAATAACTCATTCCTAAAAAATGGTAGAATGAGTTATTCCTAGAATAAGACCTTTTATCCTAACTGACCCCCGATAACTTGTTCCTACTATCAAACTCGAACAATGATAAAATGCCGGAATAACTCATCCTATCCGGGTTTATTCCTTTTTCAAAGCGGCCCTAAGGGAGACGTTGGACCCTAATCCAACAATCTCTCCCCCAGTGACACCCGGGGGATTTGAACCCACGACCTCACTCTGATACCAGTTTACAGGATCAAGCCCCTACCGTTGCGCTAAAAGCTCGAGCTAGTAGCAAAGGCGAAATCGTATTTCCTTATGGCAATGCAGAGCCCCACGTCTATGACGTGCTATGGGCCGGCATGAGGGGCTTCGCACATGGACCCCATAATCCATGCGGTGAGCTAGGCTGTAAAGCACCGATGTCCCACATGGACCCCATAATCCATGTGGGACAGTAAATTCCTAAGGGAGAAGCTAGACCCCATAATCCAACACTCTTCCAAGGCGGAGTCTTTTTGTTGGACGCACTCATGTTCGACAAAACGCCGCTCGAAATCCCCGAGGCAAAGGGACAACTCTGGTTGCCGTGGAGCCAGGGGACTGCTAGTATGCCCCCGGTAGTTGCCTCGCCTCTCTTGAGCAGGGGCGTCTACTTCCGATTGTTGCTAAAGTAACCTAGATTTCTTTCCTCTCGGATTGAAGGAAGCTTCTTGCTCTGGGAGTTGGATTTGTGCGGGCCTACCTGGCCCATTGCGTATGAGTCGCCCAACTTGGAGGGTGAAGTGGCCTCTAGCCATTTGTCGAGAGGCTTCTACGCGGGGGGACTCACTCGGGATAGCCGCAACCTCTCCTCCCTGGCCACTTGGGTCCTTATCAAGTCGACGAGGATATCCAGTTTGGCGTTGAGGGTCTGGAGAGCATCAGGGTTCTCAGGGGTGGGTTGTCCCCCTGCGGCCGACAGAGGTAACCTCTACATTAGCTTGATTGTTAGAGAGGGGGCCCGTGGAAGAGTGGGAGGGCACATGCTCCCCGTCTACAATCATCGGTGCCTTTCCTTTGTCGTCGACGTTTCTCTTACTAGAATTTTTTCGCACCATGTTGGCTCTTTATACGTTTCCCATAGACAGTGCCAGATAGATAGGGGTGATCTCGCGCTAGATCCTGAGCCGCACGATCCTGGGGTTGGCCCTTGTCGTTGTCACCACGGATAGGGATCTACAGGGTAGGAAACAGATCAGAGGAACCCAAGGTTAAGACCCCAGGGAAAATCCTCTGATGCTTAAGTCAGCAAGGTGATAGAGCGTAGGTGAAAGGGATGTAAGAAAAAGAGTGAGGGGTACGAGATCGCTCTCCACCAGTGAATATGGTGTTGAGTACTCAGGATCACCTTACCTTTCTGGACGGTCTTCTTGAGTTTATATAGTTGCATATTCTCTTGGCCGGAGGTAGGATAGTCAGAGGTACTTGGGGGCGTTATGTCTTGGAGGGGGGCTCTCCACTGTTAAAGAACTCTTGTTCTCCCCTACCCTGTTGGGCTTCCCGCCTCGGAGCGACAGCGAGACTCTCGTCGGGATAAACGCCACGTTGAGGTCGTTTAGGCTTTTCCCGAGCGATGAGAGCAACATCATCCGGTTATGCTCGGGTGCCATGCTTGGGCTCTTCCGAGCGATCGTTACTCGGTCTTCTGCACTAGGAGGTCACCTAGGAAGATCTGGTCCAAATATTTTTTGGGCTTCAAGATAAGTGGGCCCGTTCGTGGCTCTATCACTTAGGGGAGTTGGCCAGGTAGGGTCAGGTGAAACCTGGTTCGGCCGCTCCGGGCCATATGTTTACTGGGCCGCGAATTTACCCCTCTCCATTGCATTGTTCTTAGACTATTGGCTCATTCATTCATATTGATCTTCATGCTGGTCGTTGACATTCGACCACTATTGATCTATATCATGTTCTCCAGTCTGCTTTTTTGCATTGATTGTTTATTATTGGATTTGACTCATATTTTTGCATCGTTGAGACCCACAAGGAAGAGAGAGGTCCAATTGGGATCCTAAAACTTTGGAGGCCCAATTTGAAAATTGGGCTCCTTACATGAAGTGTAACCTATTTTCCAATCTTGAGCCATTACACTCATAAATACTCAAATAAATACACACCAATACTCTTGTAATAAACATAAAAACTCAATACCCATGTGGGGACTCCATGCTATCACACAGCCATAAGGAGGTCGGCGTCACTCGAGTCGTGCTTGGTGTCTGATAACGACGGCTAGCTCTGGTGTCCTCACCAATTCTCCCCGAGTGGGAGAAGCTTGACCCTGTCGAGTAGGGGTCTTGATCACTCTGGTATCGATCCAGCAGATCTGGATCTATCCTCTGTAACTCTACCTGGGTGATCCACGTGTCCTCGGTCATGGGTCGTCCCCTCCAATGCACCAAATAACGCTGCTACACTCCGTCTCGAGTAGTCATTACCTGCTCATCCAGTATACACTCTATCTACTCTCGCTGCTGAGGTAACAAGGCTGGAGGTGGGCACTCTAGGGTGGTGTCGCTCTCAATGGGTGGAGATGGCTCAAAGGGCTCACTAGGTATCACCGTTGGGTCCCTATAAGTGACTAGATCTGAGACATTGAAAGTGGACCTAATCCCGTAATCCTCTGGCAGGTCCACAACATATGCATTTGATCCGACCTGCCTCACCACTCGAAAGGGACCAGCCCTGTGAGCATGCAACTTCCTCAAGGCTCTCGAGAGAAACTGTTCAGGTCTGACCCTAATCATGACATAATCGTCCTCCTGAAACTCACGACGGTGCCTGTGGGCATCAGCCAACTCCTTGTATCGTGCGTTGTTGGACTCCTGACAAACTGGACAAATAAAGAAAAACACGGACACATACATGACTCTAAACAAACAGATGGTTAATCCGACCCATACACATGCAATGGTGGACCAGGACATCCGAACATGTGCCATATATACACAAGACGTAACAGGAGGTTGGCAGCAGAATCATGGACTCCTACACATCCAAAAATGCACCAAGCATGCAAGGACTTCCTATTGGACTGAGGAGGTTTGGGAGGTTTGGGTGGGCTAGGAGAGTTGAATGCATCATTCTCATCACCCCCATGTGTATCTCGCCAGTGAACAGGCTTGGTGGGTGTAGATGATTCGGCCCGTGGGGAAGGGATGTGATAGTGGACTCCCTCAAAGAAGTGGAGTAGATGTGGTGGGTCAAGGGGTTCACTAGAAAAGGGGTCGAAGGGATCAAAGAAAGTATGACCCCTTGAACTGGGTTCCCAAATGTCACGATCCCATGCCTGTAGTTTGTGAAGGTGTAGATGGTCACCTTCATCCATTATGGTAAGAGGGACGGTGAACTCATGGAGTAGATATGGGGCCTCCCTCGGGACGGCAATACCGTAAGAGGGGGAAAAATTTGGCTCATTGGGAACGGGGAAGAATAACAGGACCTCGGTGGTGATATGACCCAAGGTGCACACCGAGATAACCGACCCCAAAGCTGGGAGCATGAAGCTATGAGTATAGGGTTGGTTGGACCCTAAGACCAATGTATATGTGAGCTCCCATTGACATTCTAAACTCCTTAGTAGATCCTTTACACTTTCTACGAAGCAAAAGGACTTGAAAGTTGTGTGAAAGGAGTTAATGGGGACTATTGGGAGGGCTGGGTGCACAGAGGCGTAGCAAGACAGTCTAGGGACCAAACCTGTCCTGAGGCAACTAAGAAGTGGCTCGGCAATGAATAGCTTTCCCGTTAGAAACATGAGAAACTCTGGCTGAGGTGGCTCTAAATGATGTGGCTCCGAATAAAGATCGGAAGGTGAAGGTTGCAAAGGAGCTCTAGGGGAAGGGTTCCCCAATTGTTGTGGGTGAGGTTGCGGGGAAGGAAGGTCCTGCCTCATGGGCTCATGTGGAGAGGTAGATGCTCGCCGAAGAGCAGCATCAAACCATGACTCGAATGGCTCAACCTCTAGAGTGACCTGATAAGATTGCTCCAGAGTGGCCGCGTCGTGGCAAAGACATTCAAACTGGTAGTGAAGCCGCAGACCTCTCTGGAACTGAAATCCGACAGTGGTGCTCTCCTTTCTGACTCCACATCTTGACCGGTACAATTCGAAGTCACTACTATACTCGGACACGGACTGATTGCCTTGGTCGGGTCTGATGTAGGGGTTGGCTATAGTTGCGAAGAGATGGGAATTGAGTCCCCTGGGAGGGGGCATGCATTGGAACACTTTTCTTTTCTTTTTCTTTTTTTTTATGCAAAAATAATGCAAGCACCTAGACACTCTACATTGCAAGGTTGGAATAGTACTTGTCTATCTCGAGACATTCCACAAAGTTCTTGAATCTACATGACATGACATGACTTGACTTGCGTGACCCACCGACTTTCTAAAGCGACGCTCATTCTTGGGATATTTATTCACTCAATAATGATTTTCAAGAAATGGTGGCTTCTATGGAGGGTGCTAATTATTTTAAAATGGGTAAGAATTGCTATATTTTGATAAAAAATGAGCGACCGCTTATCTGGATGCCATTTAATGAACGGCTGCTATAGAAGGCGCTAATTCTTATAGAAAGTCTAGATTGCTAAAATTAGTCCTAAGAATGAGCATCCATCATGCCAGGCGTAGATTCAAATTGCGGCAGGAACGTTGGACGCCATTTTCCCTTCCATTTCTGTTACGCGCAGACCTCCTTTCCCGGGTTGATCGTTGCCCGTTCTTGATTCCGGCTGATTTTTTGGGGAGGAATCCTTTCCTCAGTAAAAGCCATTCCTAAAGTCGGACTCTTCCTCTATAAAATTGGACTTCCTTTGGCGCTCGTGGGAGAGAGAAGGGGAATAGAATTGAGAACTCTGAGAGCAGCATCAGAGCATGAAGAACAGAGCATCACCCTTCAGAGAACTACCGCTCTCTTCTACACATAGGAGCTGTTCTTCACTTCTCTGCAGCGTCGCCGGTGGAGGGGGATCCCTCCGTTCTTCTCCCTTTATCTATCTTGCTTACTTTTAGTCTTTGCATTCTCCACTGTCACACTGCATTCTTCACATTCATTCTATCACCTGTACGATATCTTGTCTTGCTAGATCATCGCTAATCACTTCACTAAGCACTGCATGCACACCTCCTCCCTTAACCTTTAAGGGGTTTAAAAAAAACACACCAGGTGTGTTCAGTCCCCTATTACATGTTTTTTTTTATTTTCTATTTGGACGGATACTACACCGCACTTGAACTAATCCGGTACACCCATTTTTCTGTATTTCGTGTTTCAGGGTAATCAGAAGGACAGGAAACCCTCTTTGTTGGCCGGCCAATTAAAGAGGAAGTAGAGCCCTTCATATCTCCCTTTCACAGGTACTCTACGTGATCTTTCTTTTTTCTTATTTGAGGAGTCATCCTCTGGCGATCATGATTCCCTAGAGCACCACGTGCTCCTTTCCCTGTTAGTTTATTTTCCATGTTGCACAGCGTGTTTTAAATCAACACTTCCCACACTCCCAAGTGACGAGCTTACAACTGTCATCCGGGAGCACCTCAAGGATCCTATTGTCTTCTCAGACGAGGACCTGGAAGGTGTGACCACTCCCCATTCTGATGCTTTGGTGGTCTCAGCCACCATTAATCAATGTACCATCCGACGAATTTTAATCGATAATGGAAGCAGTCCCGATGTTATTTCATATGACTGTCTGGTGCTAATGGGTATAGATTTGTCACAACTAACGCCACTACACACGCCCTTGTATTGATTTTCTAGCACCACCATCATCCCGGAAGGGCATATATCGCTCTCTGTCACATTCGAGACCGTGCCCAGGGCCGTGACATTCTTAGTAGACTTCATAGTGGTCTGCAGAATGACTGGATACAATGTCATCATTAGGGGAGGTATCCTCGGCACTCTCCATGGCGTTCCTTCCTCCTTCCACCAAAAACTAAGTTTCCCACTCCTCGCGGAGTGGGAGAGGTCCGGGGAGATCAAAGGGAGTCGAGAAGGTGTTACCTCATATCCACGTGCAAGAGATAATATGAGGAAACGCCACCTGAGAAGAGGGCAAGGATGGAAGACCCAGGTCTGAGCACGAGCACTCCAGCGGAGGATCTATATCTCATCCAGGTAGGGGAAGATCCGATTACAACACTAAGGATCGGGGCCACCTTGTCCGAGCAAGAGAAGGAAGCTTACACCAACTTCTTGGTAGCAAACCAAGACGTGTTCGCTTGGTCCAAGGACGAGCTCCCCAGGGTCCCACCAGAGATCATCACCCACCAACTAAAGTTGGATCCGAGCTGCCGCCCGGTTCAGCAGTGCGAGAGGCGCTGTAACTCTGAGTGACAAGCCATTATCAGAGAACAAGTAAGTGAGAAACTACACTCGGGACTGTTGTGCCCCACCCAGTATCCCAACTGGGTGGCTAACGTAGTCCTGGTTCCCAAGAGCAACGGGAAGTGGCAGATGTGCATATATTACACTAACCTCAACAAAACTACGCCCAAGGATAGCTTCCCCATGCCATGAATCGACCAACTGGTCGATGCCGCGGTCGGGCACGAGATGCTGAGTTTTCTGGATGCCTATTCTGGGTACCATCAGATCAACATGCACGGGCTCGACTAGGATAAGACAGCATTCATGACTGATCATGGCCTATATTGCTACACATGCATGCCGTTCGGTTTGAAGAATGCGGGGGCCACCTACCAGTGCCTAGTCAACCATATGTTCAACGCACAGATCAGCTATAATATGGAGGTTTACATCGATGGCATGCTCGTCAAAAGCCTCTGAGTGGCTGAACACCTCGAAGATCTGGCGGAGACATTCGGCACACTTAGAAGGTACAACATGAAACTCAACCCTAGCAAAAGCATGTTCAGAGTTAAGTTGGGTAAGTTCCTTGGATTCCTCGTAACTCATAGAGGGATCGAAGTGAATCCCGACCAAATCCGAGTGGTACTAGAGATGAAGTGACCTGTGCGGGTAAGAGACGTAAAGTGCCTAACCGGCCACGTCATCGCCCTAACTCGGTTCCTATCCTGGGCAGCAGAGAGATGCCTTCCTTTCTTCTGACTCATCAAGCAAGCCAACAAAGCGTCGGAGAGAAAAGGGCAGGTCGAGTGGGATCAAGAATGCGAGCAAGCGTTTGAAGAGCTGAAGCGATATGTAGCGTCCCCTCCCGTGCTCTCCAAGCCACAGAAGGGAGAGCAATTACTCCTATACCTATCGGTGACTCTGAGCACGATGAGCACAGTGCTCACATGGGAGGAAGGGAACATCATGAAGCCCGTCTACTATGTGAGCCGGGCATTACAGGGGCCCGAGTTTCGATACTCGCAGACTAAGAAGTTTGCATTGGCCCTGGTCATAGTCGCCCGTAAGCTGCGACCGTACTTCTTGGCTCACCCAGTAGTCATCCTCACCGATCAACCTCAGCGACAAATCCTCCAGAATCTCGATGCCTCGGGGCGGTTGATCAAGTGGGCCATCAAATTGGGCAAGTTCGACATCAAGTTTCACCCGAGGACTGCGATCAAGGCCCAAGCTCTCACCGATTTCGTCGCCGAGTGCACGATACTCGAAGAGAACTCACTAGAGCAGTCCCTAGGACCAACATGGGAACTCTACGACGATGGTTCATCCTGCGCCACTGGCAGCAGGGTGGGACTAGTCCTACTATCTCCAGAGGGCGTAGAGCTACAGTATGCCCTCCGCTTCAACTTTTTGACTACTAATAACGTGGCTGAATATGAAGCGCTCCTTCCGGGGTTACGAATGGCGAAGCACCTAGGGGTGAACAGCGTGCCCTACAGTGACTCCATGCTCATCGCCATCCAAGTCAAAGGCGAATTCGAAGCTCAAGAGCCGACCATGATCAAATACCTTGAGAAGGCCAATGCAGTAATCTCAGAGTTCTCTCGTTTTGAGATAGTGCATATCTTAAGAGAACTGAATGTCTGAGCTGACACTCTATCTCGCCTAGCGTCTTCAACAACAACCTCCGGCTCGAGATCCATCTTAATAGAGGAACTTTCGACACCGAGCACAGAAGAACCAACGCCCTAGGGGAATGCCATCAACTATGAACCTCATGGATGGACCTACTCTTGGACTTCCTCCTGCGACAATAACTTCTGATCGATCATGCCGAGACCCACTATACGCGAGCATGCACGGCGCACTTCACAATGGTTAATGGCCGCCTGTACAGGCGATCACTTTCAGCTCCGCTGCTAAAGTGCTTATTCCCTACGAAAGCCAAGCAAGCTGTACAGGAAGTACATGAAGGACTCTGCGAGAGTCATGTAGGAGGGCGACCACTCGCACGGACCCTAATCCGGCAAGGATATTGGTGGCCGACTTTGCAGCAAGATTGTCTCAACTACGTTCGGAAGTGCCCACAATGTCAAAAGTTCTCCAACCTGCACCACCAGTTGGCAACACAACTACATGTACTGATGGAGTCTCGCCCATTTGCTCGGTGGGGGGTAGACATATTGGGCCCCTTCCCTGAGGCCCAAGGGAGGAAGAAGTTCCTCATCGTCGCCATTGACTACTTCACCAAATGGGTCGAGACAGAGCCCTTGGGAAAAATCACAAGAGAAGCGACATGGAAATTCGTACTGCGAAGCATTATCTGCCAGTTCAGGATCTCGCGTGTCCTCACAACTGACAATGGCAGACAGTTCGCGAGTTCAGCCTTTCAAGAAAAGTGCTCAGAGATGGGGATTTAGGACCACTACACGTCGGTAGGACACCCCCAGGCGAATGGTCTAGTGGAAAATACCAACAGAACACTCCTTCATGGCATCAAGACCCGCTTGGAGCAAGTAGGGGACTCATGGATAGACTCCATCCTGAGCATACTATGGGAACACCAGACTACTGCCAGGGCTGCTACGAGAGAGACCCCATTCCATCTCGCATACGGAGCAGAGGCGGTCATACCGGTGGAAATATCCAACCCGTCTCTATGATTTGGACAATTCGACAAAGCTAGAAGCAACCAGGCAATGCGAGAAAACCTGGATCTGCTCGAGGAAGATAGAGAGCGTGCCTAGTTAAGGCTTGTATCCTATCAGCAGAAACTGGTCCAGTACTACAACGCTCGCGTCCCGGAGACCTAGTGCTACGGCAAGCTAGCGTAGCGGACCCCAGGGGTAGTCGTGGGAAATCTAGCACCAAATTGCCAGTCACCTCTGCAAACCACTGGTACACTGATGCCTGTGAACTGGGAACTGCAGGTTGAAGAGGGGAGGTGGGGAATGAGGTAAATGGAAGGGGAAAGGGGGTGGATGAGTGTGGGGGAGACCCCTGACTGTGAGGGGGTCTGGGAGGGGGTGTTCCAAGGTGTTGGAGGGGGAGTATGGGGGCTGGAAGGGGGTCTAGCAGGTGTTGATATATTATGGCTAGATAATCCTATCCCAGGTCTGGAAGGATTCTAATAAGGATTAGGCTCCTTTCTACTCAACTTCGGATGGCTTTTAAACAGTCCCGGTTGAACTCTGCCACGGATTAATTTAACGGTCTATCGTGGACCCGTTATGATAGCATGACGCACCTATTTTGGTCTGTTAAACTCTGACAATCAATAGAATTCTTTCTGTCAAGTATAACGCATGGTCCTAGGTCCATTATGGTCACTTAACGGTGTCAAGGAGGTCCGTTAAATTCTTCTGTGACAGAGTAAGGGTCTATTTGTTCTCCCTGTTTTGATTAAGCCCTGCCGGCCTTTCTTACAATTCACACACATATCCCTCGCTCCGTTAGCCTGTTCACATTCACACTTCACATACTTACATTCATGCATTCACTCACATACATCCACGCACACTCACATCCATTCACAACCGTCCGTCCTTACATTCATTTCCACAACCTCGTTCACACACTCATGCATTTTCAAAACTTCCATTTCACTCACAATCACACATACATATTCCCTTCCTCACATTCGTTCCATTCATAACTATCCATTCATGCAATCGCATTCATTCATTCATACACATTCATCCACAATCACATTTTCACAAAAACAAAAATTTCTTCATTTCATTATATCAAGTGTCACATAATGTGTGTAAACCAAAAAAATAAAAAACCCCAAAACAAACAAAAATATCACTCCACCGATCTGTCGCTATCCCCGGTGCCCTCGTGACGCTTCGGCGGTGGCTCCATGGTGTTGTGCTCCTCTTCTTCCCTTGGGCGCCTCCTCTCTACCTCCTCATTCCTCCAATGGGTGGAGGAGCTAGCTAGGATGTCTCCCACCGACGCACTTGGTGCTACACTCTGTGAGCCTCCGACTACGCCACTCCGCAACATGGTCTGCTCAGGTGCCTGGCCCATCAGTCAAACGGTCTGCTCCATGGTTCACAGCTCGATCTTCAATTCAAAAATCTTAAGGCATGCCTCACGAGCCTCAGCATGGTACCGCTCGATGTTTGCCGCCTCTCCACTCAGACGGGTCACCTCTCCCCGAAGCCGGTCAACCTCCTCCCGGAGACGGGGCACCTCATCCGCTTCCGCCAGCGCTGCAGCTAAATCCCTCACCTGCACATTGCATTGCATATTGGTCAGTCTAGGCATTTGCATAATCATGAAGCATTTTTAAGAAAAGCTTGATTTCTTACCCGCATCGCGAGGGTAGCCTCGGCCTCCTCGGCTCGAGCTACGGCTCGGTCAAACTCGGCATCCCACTCGGCCCGACCCCTGGCAGGCTATGAGGAGGAGGATGGCGCAAACGGTCCAGTCCTTTGGGTCACCTCGGCCTGCTGCATTTTAGAAGGTCGGTTAGTTTGCATAAAACATTTTAGTTTTTAAGTCTAGGAAAACTCACCATAAGCTCTAAGGCTGCTGAGTACTCATCCCACTGCTGCACCATAGCGTGGAGGAGTCCCTCGAGTTCGGCTATGTGCCCCTGTGGGTCTAGCTGCATTTAGAAAACAAGTGTCATGCATATCAATCATTTATTCATTCATATAGGAAAGATTGAGTTCAGAATTTTCATATCGGTCGTCGGGTACCGCGGTAGACCTGGCTGCCATGCTGGCGGGTGAAGGCTTTTAGATAAGCCTCGTCGTTGTCAGCCCGTTCTGTTACGGATTTGCCTTTATGTTTCCAGTCATGAACGTACTTTCTGGATCGGCCGCTCCAGTCAATGTCACTGCCAATCCCTTTGGTAGATTTCCCCAGGCGTTCGTCGTGTTAGTGTGGGAACCTCACCGTCGGCTGGTGCACTCCCCTCGTCCTCATAATCAGCCGATAGTGTAGGGGCTCGATTACATTAATGCAATGAAGCCAGATGTCCCGTCCCCGGTAGGCTAGGGAGGCCTCAACCCATGGCTGTCCCGTATGGTCCTCGTCCCGATACGGTGTCCAACGCACCTAAAAGGGCCATTCATGCATTCATGTCAGCATTGGTCAGCATTTAAAAGCATATAAGAAACATGTAGAAGAGCATGTAGGAGTCGGGCTATTTACCGATGCATGTGGGAATGGGTCCAAATCCTCTTGGATCGCCCGAGTCAACCGCTAAATTGACCCCACGCTCCGGGCAACATTCCACCGCCTCGTGATGGGAAATCGACCCGGGTGTAGCTCAATGCCTCGGCCAATCCCAGGCAGGTACAGAAAAGCCCAAAACTGCATTTGTTAGAAGTATCAGCATTTTAAGCATATTAGAAGCATAATAGAAATAGAAAGGCATTTAAGGTGTTTTACGGGTTTCTAATTCCTATTTGGTTGTTGTCTCTGTTTGCAAGGGTAATCAACAAAGAAGACTCCCTCCTTCGGCCGGCCGATAGGAAGAGAAGGAAGGCGGCTCATAATCTCCCACACTTCAAAGGTATTTTGCGATCCCTCTATTTATTTATTGTTATATTATTTTGAGGCCCTCGCGTCTCTGGCGATCACCCTCCTTATTGCATCCACACATGCTCCCATTTCTCCTTTTCCCCCTTTCTTAGGCATTCCTTTATTTGTTTATTTTTTTTATTTTTAGTGGATTTAATTAGATCTACACCGGGTACCTGGCTCTTCAGCATCCTACCCGGGTCCTCAGCCCCGAGCCCCAGGCAAGCTAGTATCTCACTCAGGGCCTCAGCTTTGAGTCTCAACCGAGCCATCACTCGGTGTGGGTTCTCAACCTCGAGTTCGAGGCCCCTCAACATCCAGCTCGGGCACACAACCCCGGGGCTTTCCAAGGTCGGTCCCCGGTGTGGACTTTCCGCATCGGGTCCCTGACCTCCTAGCTTTGCCGCGGGATCTCTCCCCCTACCATCCAGCAACGCTGACTCCCAGCACAGGTCTTCCTCTATGGGACGCGGCAACTTCAATGTCTGCTGTGGGTCCTCTGTCTCACACTCCAGCTCCGCCAGCTCTCGATACAGGTTCACAACCTCAGGTTGCTGGCACCCCAGCACCTTCTGCGATGTTGGTTCTCGGTGCAAGAGCATCGCCTCGAGCATCGGCAACACTTTTATCGGCTTGGGCGAGAGCCTACACCCGAGTCACCCAGCCACCGGCTCCTGATACGGACTTCATGCCTTGGGGGGGCAAGCCCAGTATTCTCGACTGACGACCTCTCGCCGTCAACAATGGGAGATCGGGTCTTCTCGGTCTACCACCTCGTAGCAGGATCTTCCTCGGCTCCCCAGAAGAAGCGTTGCCACAGTCGCAAAAGCAGGCGACTCGCCGCCACAACCAGTAATTCCGGCAAGACCGTTCTCATTGGCGATCTATGGATTCGTCTCGATGGGGGCGAACCAATCATACCTCGGGAGCAGACCATCCCTACGGTCCCTACCACCAATCACTTCAGCCTCCTGCGGTAAACGTGAGAAACTCAGAGAAGCAGGTGCCTCGGCAGTAGGTCGGGGGCACCCACACCAGTCTAATGCACAAACTCCCAAGTCTCGTCAATGGAACAACGACAATGGAGATCAGCAGATCAACTTGAGAAGAATCTAGGTTGCCCCAGAAGAAGCTCACGCCATTTGGAGGGCACGTACCAGAAATCTCCTTTGAGTGCTCAGTCGAGGCGTCAGACAAGATGCATCCGATTCCACAACAACACCATCTGACGATGCCCAGCCGCTTAGTGTCCCTCATCCAAATAGGTGGAAACACAAAAGGGCTCGTTCCAAGTCCTGCCAGCACCTGGCCCAGAGCTCTCCTCGGGCCGATCTCCCAGTGGAGGCTCCACTACAAAGAACCTCGGTCTTCGACAGACTGGGGGAACCCGTCCGCCCTGAGAAGCATTCCCAGAGGAAGCGGATGGTCCAATTCATCAATGACGCGGTTAGGGTGTTCACGTGTTATGCCACTGGACACCCGCCCGAGACTCAGTCTGATGATTTGAACCAGCCGTTGGCTCAGCTCAGGAGGCCTTGTCACCAGACTCAACCTCCGGCCCCGACAGGCCATATCGACACTTGCGTCAGACCTCAGGCATCGGAACGAGTGGAAGAAGTTCTGGCCGAGGATCGCACCACTCCTATTAATGCGGAACCGGTTAATAATGATCCTCCAGTAAATGCGGTTCAAGAGGTAACTCTCAAGACTCTCATGAAGGAGAACCAGCACTTGAGGACCCTCATGCAAGACCTTCTTGAGGAATGAGACCTTCACCATCAGCCACCTGCTAGGCCTCTAGCCGAAGCACAGGCCCTGCCAGTTGGGCACAATGGTGCCAACGCCTCAGCGGCGGCTGCCTGAACCCTGACAACAACCGGGTTCAGCACGCCCCCAGCCGAAGCTCAACTACGAGCATCCAACACGCCAGTGCCAGAAAGCCTTATGGCACAGCGCTAGATGATCGAGCAAATCATTGAGACAAAGTTCGCCAAGTATGGGGAAGGGGTTGCAACTATAGATCTCTACAACGTCCCCTACCCGCTGCATCACCAATTAAAGAAGCTCCCTCCGGAGTACGCCAAGACACCGAAGCTACAGAAGTTCGACAGGCAGGGGTTTCCACATGAGCACTTAGCCAATTACATCACGGCTATAGGCGAGGTAGCGTTGGATGAGTCATATCTCCTCCGCTACACTGGCTGTAGACCATTAAGCCAGGCCTCTAACTAGTATTCTCCCCCGCGGACGCTACGATAAGGTCGGGAGCCCACAGAACTAGCTTAAAAACTATGTCTCGGGAAGAGTGCCCTGCTACAAGAGCCATCACGCTAAAGCGTGCCATAAGGCACCAACCAAAGAGGATCAACAAAACCCGAAGACTCTGAAACACAAGTGCCGAAGTGCAGACAGGCCATACTATGTGCACCATGGAAGTATAGGAAACTGCCGACCACTCAGGGCAAGGCAAACTAGACCTACAGTCACAACGATCCCTCGGTCCTACGACTATGAGTCAGGATTGTCGTGCACAGCGGAACAAAATCGCCAATCGGTCTAATCCTAAGCTATGGAAAATAACGCTCCACGAGAACCAAAACACAGAGACTTGAGGGGACACTGAGAACCCTCAGCACACTTGGACACGTAAATCAAGGTAGAACGGTATCTCGAGACAAAGCCGTCGAGACACAACAAGACTTCCTATCAACTACCGGGTGACCCCAAGTTGAGCGGAACTAGACACGACACTGACACACATAGACATACACACACTGCATGCATATGCACTCCTGGGCGTCCCATCATGGTTACTGCCCTCATAGGATGCCAACAGACACCCACGGGTCATGGGCAAACCACGAGATCAAGCTAAGACAAATAGAAACCGGAGCGGTGGACAACGACAACACTCTGGGAAAAGCGAACCATCACTCGACCGCTAGACAAAATTGACAGTCAAGGCACAGCCGCTATGCAACCAGAGACAAGGACACTGGCAGTTCTAGATGGAGCCGTTAGGGTACTGTCGTAGTCTAGGAAAAGACCACAGCCAGTCACCTAAATCGACCAATCCAAACAACCACCGATAGACAGACACCGCCCTAGACAAGGACCTAAGACAGACGGACACACAACACAGAACCAACCAACGGTCATCACGGCAAACAGGACTATAATGCACCAACATAGGGGAGTTATACTCACATAATGCACCAAGGGAGGGGCGTTATGCCAACCAGACCCGAAACCACATGCGAATGACATAACGCACCAAGGGAGGGGCGTTATGTCCAACAGACCAAAACACGAACAAAACAAAGTTTAACGGACCACAAGAGGTGCGTTATACTAGTATAACACACAAGGGTAGGTGCGTTATACCCAACAGACACAAAAAGGACATTAACCACAGACCAAAGGCCCATAACAGACCAAGACCAATCCGGCATAGCCACAAAACATAGAGGGTGTGGCGCGTTATATCACCTACCATACCCAGGCAAACATCGGTCAACAAACCATAACGGATCTGCACCTAGGCATTATATTGACCATAATGCATGGGGTGGAGTCCGTTATGCTAACCGATTGACACGATCTTCGAGATGAACATGGTCATCAAGGGCTGACAATAGCAGTCGGCCTCGAGAATAACCCGACCATAATGCGCCTAGACAGGGGCGTTATGCTCCACATAACGGACCAGTCTTGGTCCGTTATGCTCCAAGACCTCCGAAGATAGAAAATGATGAACGAAGCATAACGGCCTATCGGGGGACTGTTATGTACATAACGGCCTCTAGTAGGACCGTTATGCCACTCCGACGATCAAAATGGTGAAACAGCCAAATCGGCCCGTTCCACGCCCCATGCACGCCGTAGTGCAGGGGAAACAACGCCAAACGATGGGAAACGACCTCAGGGGGTCAAAAACATCACATGCATCTATCGAAACGCATTAAAACGCGAGATCCGGGCGATTTCGATGAATCGAGTCACCGGGGTTCCCGGACTCCTACCGGCCCCAAATGACGACCAATCGACATGAAATCTACGTGAATGCGATCCAGACATCCCAGCGGTCGGTTTGACACAACTACATCGTGAATGGTTGCCATTTTTCGGCGAATCCTACAAACCCCAAAAACTATGGTTTATGCTAAACTGGCCCGATCTCCCCCGATCAGCCATGAAAACGCGCATAGAGACAGGGAAAATGTGCGGAACGAGATGAGGATCTGTCTCCCTACCTCCACCGATGAAATTGAGTGCCATGGGCGGCTAAACCGCACCGAAATGTCTTCGCGAACCGAACCACTGACTTCGAATCTGCCGTTCGGGATCGTGCCCAAACCATGCCGTTCCTCGCTCCACCACGCATCTCAGCAAGTCCCACGCATCGTCACCTCACCCGCGGACCGCTCCATCTGCAGTCGGGCGCCCGTAGGAGAGAGAACGAGAGAGAACGAGGGAGAGAGAGAGTGCGAGCGCCAGAGTGAGAGAGAGAGGGGGTGGGGTGGGGGTTCATCCCCGTCCTTTGGACTGGGGGTGCACTCTCCCTTGATCACTGGATGACTATAGATTTATATAAAAAAAAAAGGTCCTTTGACCAGCTAATCAAGACAGTGGCAGAAGTCGAGGTTTTTCTCTCCTATGCCCCTGTCGCCGCCGGCCAAAAGGCCATGGCAACGGGTAATAGGGCCTCATCCAAGGAGGTTCATACAGGGGACTCTGAGACGTCCGAGCGATGAAAGGATAAAGGGGAAGGCCCCGCTTTGCGAGCTAGAATGAGCAAGCCATACTCCTTTAACAAGGAGAAGACCCTGACCCTATTTTACTGGGTCTCCTAATATAACAAAGTCACTCTTCCGGAACCAAAGAGACCCGGTGATGCCCCAAGAAGAGATGACCCCCGATTTTGCCCATATCATCAGGCACTCGGGCATCCCATTAAAGACTGTCATGTATTCAAAGATGTTATTGAGAGCCTGATCAGGAAAGGGGAACTCCAATTAGGCGAACATTGGGTGGACCCCCCATGCCCGCATGAGCTGCCCGATCTGAAGAGAACAGTCAACATGGTATCTCTGTGCCATATGTCACCCAAACAGGCGCCCGAAGTCCCTCAGCATGCGCTCATGAATGCGTCCTATGCCGGCACTCAGAGCCCCTGGGCCTGGTGCAAGAAGTCAAAGGAGAAGCTGAGGTGCTGCACGCACTAGATGACTTATTGCAAGAGCATACGCCAAGCCCGGAGGGGAAGGAAGTGGGGACTTCGAAGAATAGAAGGAGTGGTGTTGTCCTCTCTTGCTACACACTCTCGACCGGGCGCGGCTCAGGCCAAACCGGTGAAAGAGGAGATGAAGAGATACACTCCCTGCCATCCAGAGAGGAGGTCCCTCATCATGACCCTTCTCCATATGGGGGCTTGGGGGCACCAATGTCGATCCTTCAAAGACAAGGCATCGCCGACCGTGATGACATAATATTGCCGGTCCCGTCTAAAGCCAGGACAGGGGCCAGCGCTTCCAGCTTCCATCAGCCCACCCTCGCCATGACGGCAAGATTATTTGAAGAATTGCACAGATTCAAAGTGTCAAGAGGGAAATCAACTAGGGCGGGTTTACGCCTAGCAGTGCCCGCGCAGGCGGGCCCTCATTTCGAGCCCTCTGGGATGGTCGTGAGCCACCCGAGGTTCCATCACCACTAGCGATGCCTCGAATGGTACAAGACTACACCGGAGGCAACTCCTCCCAGAGGTTGCAGTAGGCACCTTTCGTACCTCGCATGACACTAGGAACAAACCCTCTTCGTCGATTGCCTTGCTCATACCCAAGTTTGACAGTGCTGGCTAGGACGAATGAACCGAGGGCCGAGTGAGGGGTCAAAATGAGGCGGGTCGAGAGCAAAGCCATCGAGGCTGAATCACAAGCAACTGAGCGAATAGGTGATGAGTCCTCCCTAGACTATACGAGGAAAAGGGGACACCCCATGAAGAATGGGGAAACCCTCCAAACTGTGTGGGTGCCGTTCAAAGACTCCTAAGAAGCCTGAAGAGCAAAATACTACAAAGGGTGATGGATATTGAGGTCAAAATCCTTAAAGAGCTCACCGACCTAGCATCTGATGCCGAGGTCTTCCTGGCAAAGTATTGTTCGACTACCACTGCCCAGAGTGGGGAAGAGCGATCGACCGACAAGCAGTTGTTACGAGAAGAATCTTGCACCCTAGACCTCGAAGCCTTTGAGCGACAATAGGGGAGAACAAAGGTCGCAGCCGGAGCTTCTTCCGTAAGGCCCATTGACCAGAGAATTTCATTAAGGGCCAAAATGATGAAGCCTTACTCCTTCCCTAAGGAGAAGACCCAGCTCCTGTTTGAATCGACCATTAGTTACAATAAGGTCACCCCGCCAGAGCCGAAGAGGCCAGGTGACCTCGAAAGAAGAGATGACCCCCAATTCTGCCTATATCACCAAGCGATTGGGCATTCCATTGAAGATTGCTACGTATTTAAAGATGTCGTCCAAGGTCTGATCAAGAAAGGTGAATTACAAATGGGCCAATACACGGTGGACCCACCGCGCTCTCACCAAATGCCCAATTTTAGGTCGACTGATGCAGTCGTACCAGACTGGCCGAAGAGCGGCATACGCTGAACGACATGCCAAGTCTCTTTCAAGCAATGGCAGGAGGTCCGAGAAGGTGACGCTAGATGCTATCGGTGCCCTATCCTGGGGCATCCGTCTGAGCTGACACTGACTGCATGATCGGATGTTGCCAGATGTACCCTCCCCCCTTCCTTTTTCCCTTTGAGGGGTGATAATCACTTGTAACAATGGAGCATATCTAGCCTCTTCCGTCTGGTCCTTTACCCAACATGGCTCACCAATGTCGTCCTAGTGCCAAAAGCTTTGGGAAAATGGCGACGGTCCGTCGAATTCACCAACCTTAATAAGGCCACTCCAAAGGACTGCTACCCATTACCAAGCATCGACCTGCTCGTCGACTCAACCTCTGGCAATGAGCTACTTAGTTTCCTGGACGCCTACTCTGGCTACCACCAGATCAGGATGGACCTAGAGGACATTGAGAAGACCGCCTTTATCACTGACTTCGGCGTACACTGCTACACCCAGATGCTGTTCGGGTTGAAGAACGCCGGAGTAACATATCAATGGCTGGTCAATCACATCTTCGAGGGACAACTCGGACAGAACGTCGAGGCCTACATTGACGATATGCTTGTCAAAATGCCAAAGGATGAAGATCATTTCACCGACCTAGCCAAGGCCTTTGACACCCTCCTGAAGTACAACATGAAACTCAACCCCGCTAAATGTTCCTTCGGAGTCAGGTCCGAGAAATTTTTAGGTTTCCTGGTGACTCAGCGCGGGATTGAAGCCAACCCCAACAAGGTTCAGGCCATCCTGAACATGTGGCCACCCACCTACGTCAAGGACATCCAGCGCCTTATCGGACACATCGCGGCACTCAATCATTTCCTGTCCCGAGCAGCCGAATGATGCCTACCCTTCTTCAAATAGTTGAGGGGGCCCAAAATGGTGTGTGCCACATTTGCCTGGGACGAGGAATGTTAGAAGGCATTTACGAAACTCAAAGGATTCCTGGCCTCACCCCTGGTATTATCAAAATTGGTCTCGAGTGAAGCATTGCACCTTTATCTCTCAGTGACTCCTTCTACAGTAAGCTTGGTCTTAGTCTAAGATGACGCGGGAGTCGAGAGGTTGGTCTACTACACTAGCAAGGTGCTTAACGAGGCCGAAATAAGGTACCCTGCAATCAAGAAACTCGTGCTAGCATTGGTAACCTTGGCCAAGCGCCTCCGACCTTACTTCCAAGGGCACTCTATCGTCGTGTTAATCGGCGAACCCCTGAAGATGATCCTCTCCCACCCTGAAGCCTCGGGGTGCCTCATCAAGTGGGCCATCTTGCTTGGGGCCTACAACATCTCTTACCGCCCCCTGTCGACCATCAAGGGACAAGCCCTCGTTGACTTCATCACAGAGAGCGCCATCCCGACCGAGGAAACCCTCCTGTGCACAATCGGGCCCACTTGGGACTTGTTCATCGACGGGTCATCCAACTCGGCCGAAAGTGACGCCGGAGTCCTCCTTAAATCATCCGAAGGGGTAGAGCTACAATATGCTTTGAAGTTCAACTTCCCAGCGTCTAACAATGCCTCCGAGTATGAGGCCCTTATCTCGGAAGCCCGGATGGCACGACAACTAGGGGCCAAGTGAGTCAGGATCCACACTGACTCCCAATTGGTCGCCAGCCAGATCAACGATGACTATGAAGCTCGAGAAGAGCCAATGATCAAGTACATCCAAATGGTCAAAGGGCTGGCCCAACTATTCGAGAGTTTTGAGGTAGTCCGAATAGCTCGGGAGGAAAACTCCCGGGCAGACGCCCTTTCTCGTTTGGCCTCCTCTCTCCGACCCGAAGGTACTCGATCGGCCTTCCTTGAGGAGCTAGAGCGACCGAGCACTGAATTCGAGCTCATGATCGTTGACCCGGCACCCCCGAGGGACTGGCGGACCCCTTACATATCTTGACTCTGGGACTCCCAAGAGCCCCCCGACCATCGGGAAGCTCGAGGATTGAAGTACTAAGCCCTGTGCTTCGTCATCCTAGACGCCGCCCTGTACCGTAGGTCTTTCTCCAGTCCCCTCCTTAAATGCCTCAGTGCTGACGAAGCCAGTCGAGCAATCCAAGAAGTTCATGAAGGCATCTGCGGCGCGCATCAAGGAGGAAGATCGCTAGCTAGGATCTTGCTTCGCCAGGGTTATTGGTGGCCCACTCTCCAGCGTGACTACTCGACCTACGTGTAAAAATGTGACTGATGTCAATGCTTCGACCACTTGGTCCACCAGCCTGCCTCGAAGCTCATCACCCTTACCGAGTTGTATCCCTTCGCTCGGTGGGGAATCAACATCCTGGGGCCATTCCCTACGGCTCAGGCCCAAAAGAAGTTCGTCATCATCACCATCAACTACTTCACAAAATGGATTGAAGCCGAAGCCACTACCAGGATTACCGAGTCGATCGTATGGAGCTTCATGTGGAAGTCAATCATTTGGAACTCAAGAAATGGCTTCGATGTAGCAGATCTGCACGATCTTCTTCTGCTACGTCTGCCTCTCCCTCTTTCTGTTTAAAAAAATAAAAAAAATAAATCAAATTTTATAAAAATCTCACGTCACTCCCTCTCTCTCCTCACTCTCTCGATCTCTCTCTCTCTCCTCTCTCTCCCTCACACATTCTCTCTCCTCTCTCCCCCTTTCACTCCGTTCGCGGTCCAAACGGACTCTGGTCGACGCGTGGGAGATACCGACGGGACGGGCTCGACGCGAGGATAGCGCCAGTACCCTTCATCCCTCGGATCGTGGAGCGTGGAGACACGTGCGAGCGGAAGGACGGCGTCGCCCCCGTCGTCCGATCTGCACCGATTCGCGGTCTTCGTCGCGCAAGAGGTAGGGGAACAGACTCCTCGTCTCGCCAGGAATCTGTTGACGCCACATGCGTCGCCATCCATTGCCATCTTTATCGTTTTTCGTGCAAATCTAGTTTTGGGTGATTTTAGACTAATCTCTCGTTTTACGTTCCTCTCTCGATTTCTGGTCCAGACGGCCGCTGATCGAAGCAAGGGAGGTACTGTTAGATTGGTCGTGTCGCGAGGATCGCGCTGACGCCCACCTTCCCTCGATCCACAGAGCATGGAGTCGAGTCGGGCCAGGAGGCGCCGCGTCGCCCTCTCGTCGGATCGGCATCGAATTATCGGTTTCGTCGTAGTCCAGGTAGGGGGATGGATTCCTTGCCTCGTTAGGACACCGCCGGTACCACATGCGCTGTGGTCCGATGCCCTTTGCCTCATTTTTCGTGCATGATCCTACTTAGTTTATTTTAAGTCTTTAAATGCTTGGAATCATCTCCATGGGCATCGTCTTTTAATTCTAGTGGTATGCTTAGGTGTTGAATGATGGTATGGCATGGTAGGATAGTTTAGATTTGTGTTTTCTCGTGTCCCCCGTCGATTTCAGTCGATCGGGAGGGGGTTTCGATTCCGAACTCCGGAGTCGCGAAACCCAGGTGACATAATGCGCCTGTCCCGATGCGTTATAGTCATTTGGCGCACCTGTAGAGGTGCGTTATATTCTCTTGTGGCAGACTCCTCTAGGTCTGTTATTGTCCGTTAACGCCCCAGTATGGGTGTGTTATGTCATGCGTGAACCTGTGAGTTTTCTATGGATTTTTGAGTTCGGGTGACTTTAACGCCCCTGGTCTGGTGCGTTATAGCTCCTGTTTGTGTGTTGAAGGTCTGTCGCCTTTAACGCCTCTGTCCCTGCGCGTTACATCCATATGACGCCCCTAGTTAGGTGCGTTATATCCCCTGTTTAACTGTGGATTCTAGTTGTTCTGGTGGGCATAACAGGCCATCGGAGGTGCGTTATGTTCCTTAACGCCCCACCCTTGGTGCGTTATAGCCCTTGTTTATGGTGTTGTGTGCCTGTTGACCGTAACGCCCCTGATCCCATGCGTTATAGTCCTATAGTGCGCCTGCCCTGGTGCATTATAGTCCCGTTTAACTGTGGATTCTTATGTGTTCTATTGAGCATAGCGGTCCTGCCTTGGTCCGTTATGGTATGTAACGGGGTGGTCTTGATCCGTTATATACCTGGAGATTTCCAAAGCATGTTTATGTAATTTCTAATGCATTTCATATTTCATATGCATCATGTTTAAAGTGTTTTGTACAATATTGCATTATTTTACATCCCAAAAGAGCAGCTTTCTCTTTCCTTGTGATGGAACCACTAGTCGCAGCCCGATGACGTCCGTGTCGGCCCACCCGGGAGAGGTGGCAGAGTATTCCAGTTATACGGTTTATAAGCTAGTTTCCGTGGGCCCTCTCGCATAGTCAGTAGCATCCTACTCGGAGGGAAAACTAGCTAGAGGATTGGCTCAAGGCGATAGGTCAGTGTGTGCACACGCGGTCAAAGGCTTGGACTGTCGCTGACGAGCGTTACTCTGATTAGTCACTCGGTGCAGTACTATTGTGTCACTCGCTTGTCACGAGCTTGGCTACGAGGTGCTTGAGACGTAGTGTAAGACGTCAGTGGACGCATCTAGTTTCTTCTTTCTGGTGATCTTCCTTCCTCCTATCACATGGTTAGCTGAGGTTTACTCTGTTAGTAGAATTAGCTTCCGATGCTACTATTAATTAATTGTAATTCGGCATGTTTACCTGTTTAGATAAGTTTTCATGCTTTGCTAAACAGTGGTTTAATTGTGCCATTGCTTGTTTACTGCTTTAAATACATGCTCTAATTACCTTTATTACTACGTGCTTGTGTGATTAGTGCGTGGTAGGGATCTGCGTGACCCCTACTGAGTCCTGCTGTGACTTACCCTTCCTTCTTGCAGGTGAGCCGTCCCAGCCGTCTGCCGGTCCTTCTCGAGTTTTTGGAGACCGTGCTTAGAGCGACGGAAAGTAAACTCAGTTCAGGAGCTACAAAAGTGATCCAAAACTCTCCAAAAAGGATCCGAAAGATCCAATAAAGATCCGAGACATTACAAGGCGCCCTTCGGAACCTTTTATAGGCTGAAGGGGGGGACCTTTGCCTTAATTGAACCTCCCCTTGAAAAGACGCAAGAGGCAGATGTCCTTCCCTAAAAGTAGTTATGCTACCTTCCTTAAGAACCGTTCCATGGGAATACGCAAAGTGGCAAGTCATTTAAAGCGAAGAAGGATGAAAAGACGCCAGTTCAACACCCGATCAACACGCAAGCCTAATTTTTCAACTGCAAATCGTACGAGATCACTAATTCACTGGCGACGGCGGATACGATGAACCATACTCCGTCAAAGTCGATAACATGCAGTCAATTGCATTTTGAATACTACTACCATTTTATGGAAAGAGAATCATTACACTGTTGAGTCAAGATAAAAATTACAAAAAAGGGAAAAAGAACTAGCAAGATAAGTACAAATTTCCCTAGTCTATGGAAATGGGAGAACTTTGGAAAGTTCGCGGCCCCTCTTGAAGCTCGGCAGGCGGAGGACCCTCGGCATTTGGAGATTTGCCCCCAGCTCCATAGGTGACAGTCAGCACGGGCACTGACCCCATTTGTATGGGAACTGCCCCATCCGCATGCCCTCTCAAGGCAACCAGAGTTGGCAATCTCTCCTCCACCGAGGCAAAAGCACCCTCGCTCCGCCCTTCATCACTCGACGTTGGCGAGGGAGAGTCTGAGCCATCCTCATCAGAATTGTAGTGCTGCCTGGGAGTGAAGAAGAGCCCGTCGAGGACCTATTCCTGGGCTAGCCTGGCTGCACGCCTGAAGCCTTGGGTGAAACCCTTCCGCAGCCCTCATTGGTACCTCGGCTCATGACATGTGAAGAAGGCCTACTTCAGGGCTTCCTAGTACTCCTCCGAGCTTTGATATCGCTCAACCACCTCCGCCCTGGCTCCTACTACCTTCTCCATGACCTCGGCCACCCTCGCATCAGCCACGGCCAGCCTCGCTTTAACCTCAGCCAACCCTACTCTGGCCTCGATCTGGCTTGCCTCGACTTCTGCCCATGCCTCCTTAGCCTCCCCCTTGGGCCGCTTGACCTCTTGGACCCGGCCCTCGAGCTCCTCTTGCTCAATCACCCACTATCTCGAGTGCTCTGTGTGACCCTAGCACTCTTCCTCCAAGAGCTTGCTCTTAAGCTCAACTATGTACCGAGCTTGGGACAATTGCTCAGCCTGTGACTGAGCATCCTCCTGGCTCGCCCGATCACGTGCTCAGAGTGAAGTCACCTCCTGCCAAAGCACCTCGAGCTCGGACGTCAACCGATCGATCCTACGGTCAGACTCAGCGCGAGCCTAGGACTGATCCCTTCCCTCATTCACCAGTCGCGCCACAAAGTCAGTGATCTCAGCTCCTAGCTGAGCCATGAAGATGCCTCCCTCCATGACCCTTTCGAGAAGCATGGGAGGGGAACATCACCTGAACTGCTCCCGAACAGATGAAGGTGCCAGATCTTGACACCGATTGTACAAGGAGGCTTGGACGGTGGATCACCCTTGCTGAAGAGGTGGAGCCTCTTTTGGGAGAGTCAGGGTTGGAGCGTCCTCTCCAGTCATCCCCAATCTTTGGATGACAACGCTCATCTCAACATGGATCCACACCTCGACATCCTCCTCCTTGTCATGCACCCCGTCAGCCTCGACCAGGATCTCGGATCTAACCTCCTCCCCCTGCGCTCTTGTCGGCTCAGAAGAAGTCCCCTCAACCACTGCGGGCACCTCTGACTCGGTTGGAGGAAGGCTCGGGCGATGGACACCCTCAGCTACGAGCTCCTCGATTGGGCAGGAAGTCTTCACCTTCTTCGACCGCCTCTTCTCGACGGTCAGAGCCTTCATTGAAGCCAGCAGCAGTCACTCCTCAGCATCCTTCCGCTTGGACCCTCGGCACTCGGAGGCATAGAAGCTCCCAGCTAGCAGCAACTTGCTTACCCTTATCCCGGACGGAAGAGGGACCTATAGAAGCTTGAGTTACCCTCAGAGTAGTCATCTCCTCTAGCTCGACGGCCTCCCGTTTTGCTGGTCACCCCTCACCACCACCACGTCTTGCTTCTACTCAACAAAAACAAGACATCAGTGAAGGGCTCGACCAACCGAAATAAGAAAGTGTGAAAGCAGAAGCTTAAGGTCCTTACCACTAGGAGGCAGTGCTCGGCGAGGATAATCCTCAATGTTGGCTGAGGTCATCAACTCAACAGTGGTTCGACGATTCTCCTGAAGAACCCTAATCTCCTCCAGGCTCTTGAAGTATCTTGATAAGAGTTTCCCTCAACTCTTTACTCCAAGCGATGGCTTCCCAGATTGTGATGCTGGTAGGGAAGCATTTCATCTAGTGGAGGACCTTCCGGTCAGCTCGAGCTCGAGCATCCTCCAGTGACGGCAGTATGTCGGGCTAGATCCACGATGAGTTGCCGCACCGCTCCTGATCAGGGAGTTGCACCGCCTTGCCCTTGTTACTGGGGTCAGGCTGACTGTGGTCAGCCGCAAACTCTTGGAAGAGGGAGGCCAATGACGGCTCTTTCGAGGGTGGCTGGAGGGCTGGTCCATCCTTGCTGGACGGCCCTGCTGATTCTGTAGAACAGGTCGGGACTGGAGCTGGGACTGGAATGTTGGCGGTGATCTCCTCAGTGCCAGTCGGGTCGAAGATGCTGGGTTGCCCCCGAATCTCCACTGGTGGGATCGGGGCAAGCTGTTCTCCTCGGAGTAGGATGACCCATTCGGGGTCGAAGGGAGATGGGCGAAGAGATGGCTCAGGAATTCTTCCGCGACCTCTACCACATCCACGACCACGGCCTCGGCCATGGCCGATGTGTTCTGAAGCTGGTTGTAGTCTGAGTGGAGCCGTAGCCCTTTGTCTGGTTCTGGATGCTACTGGCTCGCCTCGCTGGGTGGTGTTGATGTTGTCTGTGGGTGGAATAGCCACCATGTTGCAGGTGCTATCGTGAAGTATCTGTTCTAGCTGTTCCATCATGATCTCCTTGTCCTTATAGAACAAGGAGAGTTCTTCTGGAATGCGAAGGGTTTCACCTTCTTTGACTTTTTGGATCATTTCTTGGACCCAGTCTCTGAGGCGAGCTTGCTTCTGCATGTCTTCCCACGGGATGTAGCTATCGAGTGGGATGGGCCCGGTAGGGCGGAGAGGAATGTATTCCTCCAGGTTGTCGATAATCCGTTGTAACCTCTGGAGAGGCGTCAGCTCTGCTGGGGACTGTAAGGTAGCCGCTTGCTCGGCTTGCTTCTTGAGTTACCTCTTGAGGTTCTTCCTTCTATTCCTCTCCTGTTTCTTGGCGATGGCCATCTCCAGGGGCATAGGAGGAGGAGGCACGGGAACTGGAGTTGACAGATCCCCACGGGGATATCATCGAGCCACTGGGTTCGCAGGATGAGGTTGGTGACTCCTCTTTGCCCGGATCTCAATCCAGGCACCTTCCGATTGTTGTAGTTGGAAGGTGGCGTTGATTACCTGCTCGATAACTTCGAGTGGTAGTTCCTGGTAAGCGGGGATGCTGGGGCCAGCGTCCTAAGACGTGGACGCGGCTTGTCGCCTTTGTCGCGATTGTTGAGAGAGTTTACAGGGGACCAGTTGACTCGTGCCGACGTCCGAGGATGTGTGCGCAGTTTGATGCCTTAGCCACAGTGGCAAGGAAGATTTTTCCTGTTGAACTGTCATATTGGTACTGGTGTCCGAAGACATATGCGCGGTTTGATGCCTTAACCGTAGTGGCTGAAATTTCTGCTGAGGAGGGGCCCGAGGAGCATGTCCAACATCTTGGTTCATGGTCTGACCCCTGTGACCTGGCTGAGGGTGGAGTTGGGTGATGCATGACGCCTTGTTGCCCCCGTGGCTGGCTTGATCTCGCGCGTCAGAGTGCCTTTGGGATGGCGGACCTAGCTTGCGAGCTGTGGGGAGGACCTGGTCCCACGAAGCCGAGGTCTCGCTTAACTTTTGCTTCCCCTTTATGTCCTTGAGCATCGAAGATAGAGGTAGATTAGGGGGAGAATGAGAGGGGCTCGCAGAGTCCGTCTGGGTCTCACCTACCAGGACATCCTCTCAACCGAGAAGGACTCGAAGGATCCTTGTAGTGTCTTCCTTGGAGAAGGGTAGAGACTCTAGCTCTTGCCAGTGTCGCCATTGTGGGGCCAGAGTGGCAAGGGCTGGTTGATCGGCCTATGGCGTCAGAGCCTTGAGAGAGACTGGAGGAGAAGGAGGGTGGATGACGTTAGCCGAAAAAGTACTCGGTCCCGCCTCTCAGTTGGCATCTTATTCCTTGTGTCTCCGCAGTCATTCGAGAGCCTCTTGATTATCAGTCCAGAACTCAAGCCATTCCGGAGTATGCTGGTAAGGTAGCCCGTGCCTATTTTCCTGGGAAGGATCAGGCCACTCTGGTGCATTTCTGGTAGTGCTCAGGGTTTCTTCGACCGCTCACCACAGCCGAACAAGTGCCATGAAATTCCCTTTGGCATCGATCTGCCCCCACCAACTCTATTCTTGGATGAGGTACTAGACTTCCTCACAAGACTCGATCGTATGGCAGATTCATGCATGAAAGGGACAATACTGTGGATCACACTCCTAAATAGCATCTCATGCTCCCTCCCCCTTAGTTATTTTAGTTATCTCCATGCTTAGTCTTAATTAATTAATCCAAAACTAGTTAATCTTCTTTTTTCTTAATGTCTATGTAACACGTTCACAGAGGAGACCCTTGCCCGTTGAATTTCTCAAACTTTGGAGGCTTAGTGATGCCAGGAGGTAGTCTCTTGGCAGCATGATGGGATGGATATGGCACCCTGTACACATCAAATGAGGCGGAGTCACCATCGCTCCTTTCTGCTATCTTCATTTCTATCATCTGCTCGACCATGAGCTTATTCATCACCGTCAGGTCAACCGGGCTTGGGTAGAAGTGAGCTTGTTGCATATGTGGCATTGTTAACACGACCGCATGGGAGGTGGCAAGGCCCCCTTGGAATTGGAGAACCGAGGGATGTGGTGTAGCCCCAAGTTATTGTTGCAGGGGAGGCATGTCCCCAGTGTAGTTATGCACCGGTTGTGAGGCGATCACCTGCGATGAGACTTCAAATGCCTGGCCGCTAACCCCCGATGTTCCAAGCGGGCCTTCACCCTCTGCGGGCGTGGAGAGGTACATATCCCTCTCACTCAGTTGCTTCTTTAAAGCTTCAATTTCTTGTTGGTACTTGTGCAGCAGCATCAGCAAGGCTGGGTTGCCGACATGAGGGTTTGGGTGGCTTCCCCTATCCTCGCCAGGAGTTTCTTCAAATGAGGTGGACGGCATGGTGATATCTCCTTCTATCGTAACCACATTAGAAGCTAGAGTTACCGCGGCTTCATCCGGACCTGTCGTCTCATCGAGAATTTATAATGCCTCACTGGCAGCCTTTCCTCTTCTTGTGAGAGGGTCAAGCCTCTCGGTAATTCTGGCAACTTCTTCAGGCTCTTCAGGCAGGGCCCCATAACGGCTGGTCATTTCGACCACATTGCAAGTATAAACTTGTATATTTTCACTTCTTCTCCTTGCACGTCTGGTCGGCTGACCAGGGAAGGTCAATCTTTCAAACACCGAGACTCTCGATGGATCTTCTTCATGGCAGGGACACTCATAACATCCTGATTCTGCATCTTCTATTTCAACCGGGTCGATTAGACATTCTCGACCCACTTCAATGGTGGTGATAGCTTGTAGTACCACTGCCTCCCTAGGGAGGTGTTCCCAAGGCTGGAGAGATACCCGTGCATGGCCTGGGTGATGTCTTCTTCTTCATAGTTAGGGTAATCCGCGAGTGGCGGCACCCTTACTTGTGCTGGGGGCCCATAGGCAAGCCGATCCCTCTTAGCAATCCTACCATGATTCTCAAGATATAAAGAAGTATTCCCCTGCCGTGTGTAGGCTTGGATAGGTGGCCTGCGAGGCGCCTCTATCGGCATCTCATTTTTCTTCATTCTTTCCTTCCTGGGCTTGTTAGCCTCAACAGGTCTCGGGCAAGTTGACATCGGGACCCGAGTGGACTTGGGTATTCAAATTTGCTTAGTCTCGAATGGCCTGGGGGCCGGCTCATTCTTCAGTCGACGGGTCGCTCCAGCATTCTTCTTTTCCATCCACCCTAGCGCTTGGAAAGAGTTATACACCAGGACATTCGACACAATTCAGTCTAAAATCACGTCGGCTCTCCGACCATTAAGGTGGACCCAGATGCCTCCGATCAGGATCGACTTGCCGGTGTTGGAGATTCGGCCCCTGGGGGTAGCCACAGCAACCTTCCTCCGATTTCTCCTTCGGCGGGATGCTACTTCCTGGTTGGTAGGGTCCGTGTTGAAGTAGACATGGTGGACAAAGTAGCCTAGGGTCTTCACCGCTACGCGGCCAGCAGCAGTCACCGATGATCCGATAGCTGTAGGCTTGACAGTGGGGGTTCCCGTGACGAGAATGTGGACTTCAACGGGCTTGGGCCCCTTGATCTTCAGTAGGTTGACGAAGGCTACTCCCAAGAAGTTGGGGAAGCCCAGCACGGGAGGGAAGCTCCCAAACTGCAATGGGATGGCCAAATAGCCCTCCTTGACATGGCTTGCGATGACTATTGGCCCGAATGAAATAGCCATTGTAGTTGTCAAAGTATAACCTACAGTTGCAAGTAAAATAATTTAGAATTTCAAGAAGAGGCCGTAGGGCCCTTAATCCCGGTGAAGAGATGAAGGGAGGTTTGGCCCTATCAGGTGTGGTAGATTTGTGGACGCACTTTCGAAACACTTCTTTTGTTTATTCATTTGTTCATCTGTTCGTTTGTTTATTCGGTTCATTAGTGTGAGGGCGTGCCAGTCACCTAGGTGATGATTTATTCAGACTTCAAGGAAGCCCTAGGTGCGCTTGATCAACTATTATTAACATCTGAATTATGTATATAATTTGGTTATATAGATGCGAGTTAACCCCGGTTTGTTTAGGCTGCCTATTAAGCGTCACACTCACCCCATGTGACACACGTTGTCAGGAGACATAGAGAAAAAAGTCGAGGAGGAGGTTGTAGCTGAGGAGTAGTGCTAGTGCATAGTTTGTCTGGGTATGCTATGAATGAATGTCTCTCTTATATGTGTGGTTATGGGGTGGTGAGCCTTTATGGACTCATGTTTATGTTGGAACAATGGACATGTACTCTCTTATGAAAATTATGAATGGTTGAAATGCTAATTGCATTTCTTGTAATTGTGGCTTCTCTCTCTCTCTCTCATGCGAATGTATGCATGTTTATATGTTTTGTGCTTCCGCGATACGTACGAAGTAATGCTTCGGGGTCCGATGAAGAAAAAAATATGCCCATGAATTGGGACTTGGATCTCGGGGCGTTACATGGATGGTAGATACTAGGATCGGTGACTGGGCCTCGAAACTGGAGACTGGGAACTTGGAGGCCGAAAATTGGATATTGGGAATGGAGTACTAGAAATTGGATACCGGAAGCTAGATGTTGAGTGTCGAGTACTGGAGGCCTGCCTAAATGAGGCGTGTCGACCTGGCTGGTTGGAGACTGGAAGCTGAAGGACAACCCATAGGGTGGTGTTGACCTGAAGAACTAGAAATGGGAAGCTGGCGGCCGACTCGCGAGAGTGCATTGGCTGATGTTACTGGAGGGTAAAGGCTGGAGGCCGGCCCGTAAGGGTGTGTCCGCCCGTGTCATTGGAAGCTGGGGGCCGACCCGTGATGGTGTGTTGGCCGATATAGCTGGAGACTGGAAGCTAAAGACCAGCCCGTGAGGGTGTATTGGCCTATATTGCTGGAGACTGGAAACCGAAGGCCGACCCGTGAGGGTGTGCTAGCCTATGTTGTTGGAGGCTAGAAGCCGGAGGTCGACCCATGAGGGTGTGCTGGCCTATATAGCTGGAGACTAGAAGCCAAAGACTAGCCCGTGAGGGTGTATTGGCCTATGTTGCTGGAGACTGGAAGCCGGAGGCCGACCCGTGAGGGTGTGCTGGCCTATGTTATTGGAGTATGGAAGCTGGAGGCCGACGCCGACCCTTGAGGGTCTGTTGGCCAATGTTGCTGGAGTCTGGAAGCTGGAAGCCGACCCGTGAGGGTGTGCTGGCCTATATAGCTGGAGTCTGGAAGCTGGAGGCCGACCTGTGAGGGTGTGCTGGCCTATGTTGTTAAGGCTACTGAGGTGATTCTGGAGTGTGTCGGCTGTAGACCGAATGGTAGTGTACCATCTGTTGACATGTTGTTAGCAGAAAATGTGATTCACATTAGCCTGGGATACTGGAGCCGGGCTGGCTAGGTGGCCTCGGAAGGCATGGTGGCTAGGAACTGAGACGAGAATAGGAACTGGAGATTAAAGTTGGGTCTGGAACTAGGACTAGCATTAGAACTGGAATTACAACTGGAGCTGGGGACTGGAACTGGGGCTGGCCGGCTGGCCTTCAAAGGCATTGTAGCCGGAATACTAGGACTGGAGGCTGGAGTCCACCGACTAACCCGTGAAGGCGTTGTATCCGAAATCTAAAACTGGAGACTGGAGCTGGCTGGCTAGCCTGTGAAGGCGTTGTAGCCAGAGTCTAGAGTTGGAGACTGGAGCAGGCCGGCCAGCCTATGAAGGCGTTGTAGTCGGAAGCTAAAACTAGAGACTGGAGCTGGTCGACTGGCCTGTGAAGGCGTTGTAGCCGGAATCTAGCGCTGGAGGCTAGAGCTGGTCGGCTGACCTGTGAAGGCGTTGTAGCTGGAATCTAGAGCTGGAGACTGGAGCTGGTCGGCTGGCCTGTGAAGGCGTTGTAGCCGGAATCTAACGCTGGAGACTGGAGCTAGTCGGCTGGCCTGTGAAGGCGTTGTAGCCGAAATACTAGAGCTGAAGTTGGAGCTGAGGGCTAGAACTGGTTGGCTGGCCTATAAAGGCATTGTAGCCGGAATACTGGGACTGGTCGGCTAACCGTTGAGGTGTGTAGCTGAATGTTGGAGCTGGAGGTTGGAACTGGAGCTAGGCGGCTAGCTACTGATACGTAACAACCGGAAGGCTAGAGCTGATCAGCTGACCATTGAGGTGTGTAGCCGAGTACTGGAGCTGGAATTGGCAATGGCCAACCCTCAGGGGTGTAGTGGCCACCCTCGTTGTGGAGTGATGCTGAGGTCACCGTCGATGGGATGTCGCGGTGACGGCTTTCATCGATGAGGAGTGGAGAGGGAAAGAGAGTTTTTTTTATTTTCTCTTTACCAGCTCTTGAAGAAAATTTGATGAATATGAAAAATAATTACATTAACTTACATCCCTTGAAGAGTTGGTGCTCAGGTGTTTAGGGATGGTGGTCAGCCGTTGTAGTGCCACGTGCTCTTTTCTAGCCAGCCTTGGCCCGTCGTAGCTACCCTCGCCCATCGTACTTACTTCAAGGGACCTTTTCATGATGAATTTATGTTATTTTTCTAAGGTTTTCAAGGCCTAAAGGGAGGGTTTTGTGTGACCTATGGGTTTAGGTTGCCCCATATTTATAAAGCCCAAATTTCTAGTCCCTTTCCATTAGGATTAAGGCTAGGAAGCCTCAATTGGAGTTGGGTTAGGTCTCGGCATGGTTTGGGCATCACTATCCACAGATTGGGGCTCTTTAGCTGAGTCCTGGTCGAATTTAACAGGGTCCCTAAGGTTGTGGTCTATCGCACGACCACTACTTCAAGTAGCAGTCATCCAATGATCGTCTCTTCCTTCTACACTATTCTTCTCTTCCTCCTGAGTAACGGTCTGGGTGCGACCATCTCTTCTAGGTGATGGTCAAAGATGTGACTGTCTTATTCGTATTGCGGTCTTCTATAGGTCGTCTCTTGCTTGCTCTCAACCGTGGTTCATCCATCTCGTAGCGGTCTATCATAGGACCACCACTTCAGGTAGCGGCCCTGCAGTGATCGCCTCTTCCTTCTATCTTGTGTGTCATCTTTTCCCCAAGTCCTGCTATGCCTATCTTCTTGCCTAAGTCTGTGTCCGCTCTCTCTCTCTCTCTATTGGTCATAGGAGTCATTGTCAAGTTAGTTAAGTCTATGTCAACATACACACATCCTTATTTTAATGTCAAAAGGGTCATGTTCATTGCACTATGTCAAAGTCATGTACATGCATGTGTCTCATATAGTACATCAAGTCTGGCCCTCCTTGGGACCACCACTATCACTTGATCCCTCACGACGCTTCCCTGGTGGGGCCATCGTCGTACTCTCCTCCTCCCGATGTCATCTCTGTCACTCCCCCTGCTCGTTCCTCGTTAGGCCGGAGGAGCCGGTGAAGTAGCCTCGATAGGTGCTGCTGTGCGTGCCGCTCAGAGTCCTACTATGCTCTGATCTCCTACGCATCGCCTGGAGAGATTGCTGAAATGCTTCCATTGCACCCCCCAACTTTGCAACCTGTAGTCAGGACTACTCTAACTCGCCTCTCAGCTCTGCAAGCTACAACCGGGACTGCTCTACCTCCTCGCAAAAAGTGCTCTGCCTCAGCTCGAAGGTGCTCTACCTCGGCTACCTCAGCTCAAAAGCACTCTGCCTCTGCCGCCATGGCACGGAATCGCTCCAGCTCCTTGCGAAGGTGTGCCACCTCCGCTGCCTCCGTCCTCACCCCGGCTAGCTGCCCATAGCCGGGTGGCCTCTCCTAAGGCCACCTCTATCTCTCTCGCCTGCATTTGCATCTTGGTCCATCAATGGTTGCATTTAGAAGTAATCAAGCCAGGAGGAGTTAGCATTGTTTACCCTCTCTGCGAGCGAAGCCTCGGCCTCCTCGGCCCGAGCAATCGCTCTAGCAAAATTCGCGTCTCGCTTGACCCGATCTGCTGGTGGCTGGGTGGAGGAAGACGGAGCGTCTGGTCCCCGTTGCTGAGCACCCTCGGCCCACTGCATGTAGGAGCAAGTTGGTCAGTCGCATAAGCATGGTATTTGCACTTTCGGTCTAAGGTTGAGTAGGGCTCACCAGGAACTCCAACGAGTGCTGGAACTCGTCTCGCTGTTGGATGGTGGAATGGAGGAGTCCCTCAAGCTCTGCAATCCGTCCCTAAGGGTCTAGCTGCATGAAGAGGGTCAAAGCATCAGTGCATTAGCATCATGGGAGTTATAAGTTTGATTGTTCGTACCAGTCTTCGCGTGCCGCAAAAGACCTGGTCTCTATAGTGTCATGCGTAGGGCTTCAGGTAGGCCTCGTCACTATCAGCTCAGGCTCGCACCACTCGCCCTCGTTGTGTCTAGTCCCAAATCTGGTCCACCACTCAGGTGATCCAGTCTATCTCTCCCGTAAGTCAGCGTGAGCATCGTCCCACGTGCTCCTCGGCTGCCTCTCATGTAGGGAAGTCCACCTTTGGTTGGTGAACTCCGTGAGTCCTCATGACCAGTCGGTAGTGTAGTGGCTCGATCACGTTCATGCAGTGTAGCCAAATGTCGCGTCCCGCCTAAGCCTGGGCCATCTCCACCCACGGGTGTCCCTCGTGTCCCTCACCCTGGTACAGTATCCAATGGACCTACAAGGTGGTAGGCAGAGCATTAATGTCCAAGCATGTAGTTGCATTTAAAGGTTCAAGTTTAGGTCTTACCGATGCATAGGGTAGCGTGTCGATCTCATCCTGGATGGCCCGTACCTGGTGTCATAATGAGCCTGTGTTTTTGACTGCCATCCATCGCCTCGCGATGGGCACTCAATCGGGTTGCACCTCCCTCCCTCTCCCTAGGCTAGGTAGGTACACGTAAGCCCATACCTGCATTTCATGTGTCAAGGCATCAGCATATAGCTGTCATAAGGTCATAGCAATTGCACGAGCATTTAGGGTCGAAGCTTACCTGAAGCAGGTGTGAAAACCCATCAAGCATTGTCTGCCTGCTGGTGATGCTGAGCGTGTCAAACAAGAAAGCAAGCACGGCTGTGCCCCACGCATACGCTCCCGCCGTATCTAGATCTGTGAGTCAGGGAAGGAGTCTGCAGCTCACCCTATCAGCCCGCGTCGCGAAGAGCAACTTTCCAAACAACAACATCAAGAACCTCCTCAGCATCATATCCGCCTCAGGTCCTAGTCTCGCCGCTATTATCTACCACGCCCTATCTATCAATAGTCCTAGGTGCTACTCTGACAGCTCTCCCACAACGATCGCCACTCCTCGTAACCCTAGGCTCTCCTGAAGCCCCGCCCTCGACAGCACTGAGGAAGGTCGCCCTGGCCTCAATAGTTTGAGTCCTAGCAACCGATGTGCCAGGTCCCGATAGTCAGCGTGTGACGTCCCACTGACTGACGCGTCGTGGAATGCAAGCCTGTGATCCTCGCCACATCCTCTGGTGTGGGGATCATATGTCCCCATGGGAACACAAACGCTCGGCTAACCGGATCCCACCAGTCGTGTAGTGCAAAGAGGAGTGCCGTGTCTAGCTTCACTACCTCCATGCCAAGGAACTCTGTGAACCCCATCGTGGCTAGCCTCTCCCGCTGGAAGTCCGACAGTGCCAGGTACACCGCCCGGACCTGAAGCCACGAGATCCTTGTCCGACATTTTCCCTACAGGCATTGAGCATTTAATGTCAGTAATTTAGATAATTTAACAAGTCATGCATTCAAAAAAAACTCAAAAATAGCCCTTAGAAGGTGGAGGCCCCCTTGGAGGCCGTTTTATTAAGCTAGAGGCCCACCATGGACCCTCTCATCATGTAGTGGCCCATGGGCATCCGCCTCTTCAAGCTAGCGGTCACTAAAAGGACCGCCTTCTCCTCGCTGTCACGGACGACGTTTCCCCTCTTTCCCCACTCATGGGAATGGCCCCAGGGGCCTACAAACCTGTCCTAGGGTCTATGAGAATCCCTTTTACATCTTATCTCGCCCCATTTTCATGAATTAAAAGCTAGAAATGGAATTTTGGTCCGCGGCCTACCTCGGGAGATGGGGCTCTGTCGGCCAGTTCCTCGGTTGCCGCCTCTTCCTCGTCACCTCCCTCGCCCGTTTCCTCTTCCTCAGGTGCCGCAGGGGCCGTGGATGGCTCCCATTCCTCGGTTTGGGCCGGTGGTGCCATTTCCTTGGCCAAACGATCCGTGGGAGTCATGGGAGCTTCCTCCTCGGCAATTCGCTACATAAACCTCCTCGCGGTCTTCTTTAGCCCCATAGCTAGGCCAGAGTGAGCATAGAAGCTGCGCTCTCTACCGGTGGGATGTGGGTTTCACCGATCACTGGTGGGGTGGCCGCGGATGTGAATGAGTGTAGACAAGAGTGAGAAGGGGGGTCGTTGTTTTTTTTTTTGAAATGGCCAAGAAGGTAGCGGTCACACGATGGGCCGCCACCTGGAGTTAGCGGTCGAGTGACCACTATCCTCAGAGGTTCTGTTGTGCTTTAATTGATATATTTAATCTCCTCATACGTGCTTATTTACCTCGATCTGCATGCATCATGTTCATTTTCCTTGATTTGGTTGATGGTTATCTGAGTAATTACAAATTTTATGTCCCATCACATTACGTCGCCTTCTCTCCCAAACAGGTAAGTCAGGTAAGTATCCCAGTCTATAGTCCCTTTATGCATTACTATATGGTATGTATGTTATATTATCTCGGGAATCGACTGGTCATTCATGTGCTCTGGGATTTGATGTTCCCCTTTACCAAAAATGATGATGATCTAAGTGCACAAGTTTAATCGTTGGATAGGCCATTGGGTTGGAAGAATTAGGAGACGATGGTTCTATCTTGCACGCCCTGGTTGCAGATAATGTCCTGACTCTGACTAATTTGGTCTAGCAATGCTATTCTTGACTATTTTCTATTTTGTGATTTCATTACATTCATTTTAATGACTTCTTTTATTTTAGCCCAGCATGCATCATGCGCATCTTTGAGCATCCATGTCCCCTGATCTCTCTAAAGCGTCTCATTGATAGTGGATAATCATGCGTCCATGGTTTTTGATAGGAGGATGTATTCTACTCTGAGTTGGAAGGTTTTCTCTGGTCTGTTTGCTTGGTTTAGTTGGCTAAAGGTTCCTGTCTGGAGTTTAGTCTGCTTATCTCTTTACTTTCCTACTTATTCCGATCGCCTATCAGTTGTACATTCCACTGATGAGGTTGTTCGTGTTTTCTCTTTTAATTTAGTTAGTTCTTCCAGACAGGTGTCCTCTGGTTTAGCCGTTCCTTGTGATTAGTTTAGGATTTTTCGAAAGATTCCTATCGCTCATTGGTTGAGGATAGGTGTCGTTTACCTTGTCGTCCACTTCACTGCGTTTTCGCTTCATCTCCATGTTCCATTTTACTTTCACTCACCTCCGCTTGCTCCCCTATAAAGTGGACGTCAAGGAGGGACATCTGTTGACACCCATTTTATGATCAAGGCTTCCCCAGTTCCTGGTATCGGTATGTCGGTATTATCGGTATATCGGTATCTCGAGCTCTGGGTCGTCACACCAGCCTTGACCAGTAGCGGGGTATAATGGTATAGCACGTAGTCGGTGAACTCCACTGCCCCCTCTCTGAAGCTGTGTGCATCTTGGACTCTAAGGTTAGCGAACCAGCCTACGACTGTCTCATGCTTGAAGCGGACCGCTAAACAGTTCAGCACGTACGGCTCATCTATGTACCCCCATTTTAGCGGGGCTAGGAATAGTCCAAATTGAGGCTGTTCTTTGTCTACTTGCCCGATCGCCTTGTCCTAGCATGCCGGTGTGAATTTTGGGGCTTGTACCAACTTCCCCTTAAAGGGTGTAACTTCCTCCAAGCCTAGCACATGCTTTCATTCCCTACGATCGCCCAACAAGTACATTGGAATGTGCCTTGGGATGCTGCTGGCCAGGCTATCTCTGCCCCGCAAGACGGCATGCTCCACATCCTGCACGGCAATAATGTCCTGCTTGCCCCGGGAGCTGAAGTGCTTCAAGAAGTTCAGTAGGTGCTTGTCCTTTGGGTGATCCCATCGGTATCCCCCGTCCCGGTTGAAGGTGTAATTGCCCTTAGCAAGGGCAAGCCGCCCAGAGTCCATAGTGTCGGTATCGGGCCCTGAAGACTCCCGTGCTCGGCCGCCCGATCATACTTCCAATCTAGGCCCTCTACATTTAGCTAGTTCACAGTTGGAGGAGCAACAAAAGCAATAGACTTGGTGCCGACAGCAGCTAAAGAAGAAGAACCACTCGTAGAAGCCATTTCCTACAAACATCAACAAACAAGTGATCAGAATAGAAAACTACACGCGGGATGGCAGCCTGAAAGAAAAAAAAAGGGTTGTTGCTGAAATCAAGCAACTGAAGCGCAAGAATTCTGACGAAATTTTGGCAGACTCTCCCCTAGGCCTAGAGGCGGAAGGAGAGAAGCGAGTGCATGTCCACAAGGAGTGACGGCCCCAAAAAGTCATGGTGTGCACTGAGGCAGCAACACCAAATTGTCCTTCACCCTTTTGGGCCGTCCATTGGCCTTTAGGCACTTGATCCATCACACCCCTTTGGCCCCCACAAAATGATGGCGTCCAGGCCGTCGATCCAGTGGCCTCTGTGAGCACTTGGGCTGGAACACCTCTTTGGCCCCCCCAAAATGGTGGCGTTCCAGGCATTTGGTACGGTGGCCTCTGTGAGCAAGTGCCTTGATACGGTGGCTCCCACCCCCTTAAGGCTCTTGGTACGGTGACATCACTTGTCAGGTGATCCGATGACGCACCCAGCGCCTCGATACAGTGGCTACCCCCCAGAACCCCACTGAAATAGTGGCATCCCCCAGGTCTTCGGCCAGTACACCCACTAGCATCCCGATCTAGTGGCGCCCTCCTTGGACCCCCGTTTCAGCACTATCTTGGCTGAGACTCCACCCGGTGGCATCTCGCAGGAGGCAATCTATTGACGCCGCGGTCCCCTTCATCCGGTGGCACCAACGGTTGCTACCTATAGCCCCAACACAGAGGAGATGAAGAGAGCAAGAAGAAGGGTAGAAGAAGAAGAAGAAGAGGACAAAGGGGGAGGGTTTAGGGCTCCGTAGTAGCCGCCCCACCATGAGAAGCAAACCAGCAGAGGAGAGGAAGAGAAGAAGGGGAAGATGGAGGGATGGTCCCACGACGGTCTCTCACCCTCAGAATAGTGGCAGTAGCTGGTGGCATTGACGACGATGGCGATGACGATAGCAACGGTGACACCCCATGCGGCCAGAAGAGAAAGGAAGAGGAAGAGTGGGGAGAATGCCCTGGGCTCGGTCCCTTCACCCTCAGGATAATGGCAGTAACGATGACACCCCATGCAGCTAGAAGAGAAAGGAAGAGGAAGGGCGGGGAGAACGCCCTGGGCTCGGTCCCCTCACCCTCAGAATTGTTGTGTATCTCCAGGTGATTTTGATGATAACAAAATCCCGAACATATTTTCCATCCCGTGCCATGTATTATTGATCAAGAGAGAGCTTCGTACATAATTAAGGTCTAATTTTGTCATGATATACGCTTAAATGTTCACAGTCTTCTAAATGCGTAAAAAGAGCTCAGATGGACTTGAAATCAATGATAACATACGTTCAATATACGGCTTGATTATTTGGACATGTTGTGTTAGGCTAACAATTCATTTTTATAGGTTTTCCAGAGTTCGATCGACCAATGGACAGGGCTCGGTCGACCAATTTTTTCAGCAATCAAAAAACTACACTTTTTCACAGTTCGGTCGACCTAAGGGTATGAGTCGGTCGATCGAACTATAAAAATAGCCTAAATTCATGGAATAAAATCTAGACTAATACCAGTAAGGATCCGCTAATCCACGGGCCTTACAGATAAGGCTTCTCGCTCCAGGACAACCCCCTATAAAATGGAGATCGACAAAAGAGAAGAGGATGGTGGTTCATTCCGCTACTACGCTGCCTCAGAGAATAGAGCTACTAGCCCTGTCACGCAAGGAGACGAAGAGAGTGACTGTTCACACTCCGAGAGGATTCCTCCCCAGTGACCTTACCACCCAGAAGGCACTGCTTGAGTGACCTCTGGGACCGACGAGCACTCGCTTGGAAGGCCCTCGTCGACTCTCCATCGCTTTCGATGATCTCTCTCTCTCCCCCCGTCTCTTTTGATCTTCTCTGAACTTATTGCTCTATTACTGACATAAGCATCAGAGGGTTGTCCCGTAGGATAACACCCGGGACTCCTTCTGATTCCTCTTTGGTTTCCTGGTGACTTGCAGGCTTCTACGAGTGCGAGACAACTTCCCCTAACAAATAAATAGAGAAGGTGGTACGTGCCCTAGGAACCATTTTTCTGCCTCTACACTTCTTGGCGTCGTTTGTGGTAACCTCGATCAAAAGGCTATGGCACCCCGTGGAAGCCTCTGCAACACCAGCAATTGGGGGCGAAGGTCCCACTAGGGACCCAACTCCCGGCGGGAGTCGCAAGAAGTCTCTTCTGCCCACCCCCGGCAGGAGGTCCCCCCAAGTGACCTCGATGAACTGCTCCAACAGATCCAGACCCTGGCAGAGCTCTGCCAGGAGCTCCGGGACCAACGGGACAACCCCCAGCGCGTCACGCCCGAACGACGTGAGGATGAGGGACGACGTGCTGGGAGGAACCCCCGTTCGGTTCGAGAGGCCTCTCGTACCTCTGCGACTAGGACTCGGCGGTCCCACAGCTTGCCTGCGCCAAGGGTACATAGCCCACTCCATTCCAACCCAGAGATGGACTATCGGCTCCAAGGTATTTGGACGACGTCCTCCTGGCCGCCAAGAATCATGGCCTAATCGACGACGATCCGGACTTCCATGCTCCCTTCTCTAGGGAAATAAGGAGGTTCCCATCCCGCCAAAGCTGCAACTGTCGTCGTTCACCTCCTACGACGACACCATCGACCCGGCCGACCATATGCACAATTTCAAGTCCCACTTGGTGTTCCACTGGACCTCGGACATCGTGAAGTGCCTGGCATTCGTTACGACCCTCCGGGAGAATGCCCGGGCTTGGTTTGAGTCCTTGTCGGCTGGGCCAATTACCTCCTTCCAGCAGCTGAAGAAGCTATTCAAGGAGAACTTCGTTGGCTGCCGAAAGGTAGCCAAATATGCGGTGACCCTACTCACGCTCAAGCAGGGTAAGGAGGAGTCACTATGGGACTTCATCTCTCACTTTCGCTTGGAGGCCCTACAGATCCCACACCTCGACGTCTGCATCGCTACCACGGCCCTCACCCCGGGGACGTGAGATCACATTCTTCGACGTGCCCTCAGAGTGGAGGCCCTGGCAACTCTTCCAGATCTCCTCGCCTTGGCACAAAAGCATGCGCGCTATGAGGAGAACATGACGGCCCTGGGCTGCGCGGTCGGAGCCAATCGATCTGACCGTAAGAGATCTATCGACCCCCCGTGAGAGGGTTAGAATAAGTGGGAGCGACGCGATGGAGACCGCCGCGATCGCCCTGAGAAGGAGAGGGGTGGCTATCGCCACTACACACCCCTAACGGCCCCACCGGATTAGATACTAATGGAGATCCGTGAGGATCCATTCCTCAAGTGGCCTCCTCGGATGAAGTCCGATACGAGCACGAGGAGCAAGAAGAAGTACTACCTCTACCATCACAATCATGTCCACGACACTATCGACTGCATGAACCTCAGAGACCCCATCGAGGACCTTGTCTGGAGAGGACTCCTCGATAAGTTTCTTGCCAAGGTGGCGGAATGGCGGCAGAAGATGCCCCCACTGATCGACAACCGGCCCAACGGGAAAGAGATCATGATGATCTCCGGAGGACCGACTGCCGGGGGGGATAGCGCTAGCAGGAGGTGGCAGTACGCGACGGCGGTCCGCGCCACGGGCCAGGGCGACGATGCTTCGCGCGGGGATTCCACACCAGGTTTCCCAAGAGATCCCATTATCTTCTCTGATGACGACCTAGATGGTGTAACTACGCCCCATTCTGATGCCTTGGTGGTCTCGGCCACTATTAATCAATGTACCGTGCATCGCATTTTAGTAGATAACGGAAGCGGGCCTGATGTTATTGCCTACGACTGTCTTGTCCTCATGGGTGTGGATATGTCTCGCACAATGAGTTAATCACAAGTGTCTTGGCTATCAAAAAATAATTTCATGGTTTCTGTGTTTAGTTAAAGATTGACGCCTTGTGTGTTTCATTGATTGTGCATTTGGCATAGTCCATGCTTGTTGCACGCATACAAGCCAACTCCGTGCATATTCTATCTCTGTGTCTATTGAGTCTGTGCACGCCTTGCATCTTTGCATCTCTCATATAAAGTCCGTGCTCATTGCATGCGTTCTGCACCATATAAAGTCCGTGCTTGTTGCACATCTACAAACCAAGTCCATGCATGTTTAAGTCATCAAGTCCGTGCATGTTGTAAGTCCATGCATGTTTGAGTCACTAAGTCCATGCAGGTTGTAAGTCCATGCATGTTTGAGTCACTAAGTCCGTGCAGGTTGTAAGTCCATGCATCTTTTAGTCATATAGTCCGTGCGTGTTGCACGACTTCAAGGTTAAGTCCGTGTAGGTTGTAAGTCCGTGCATGTTGTTCTTTCAACAAAGTCTGTCACATTTCTTCTAAATCAAGTCCATGCATGCATAGTCCGTGCACGTTTCTTCTAAATCAAGTCCATGCATACATAGTCCGTGCACGTTTCTTCTAAATCAAGTCCATGCAAACAAAGTATGTGCACACTTCTCCAAATGAAGTCCATGCACACTCCCTCAAACAAAGTCTGTGCACGCTTCTCCAAATGAAGTCCATGCACATTTCAGAGTCCTTGCATATTTCGTATGTGTACATGAGTCCATGAAGTCTGTGCACACTTTTCATTCATGAGGTCAAGTCCGTGCATGCTTCTCATACTTGCTTCTTGAGTCCGTGCACGTTTCTCTAAAGCACTCTGAGTCCGTGCATATTCCGCTTATGCACTCTTCAAGTCCGTGTACGTTTATCTGCATATCAAAGTCTGTGCACATTTCTCATACATGAAGACAAGTCCGTGCATTCTTCATCTCTACATACTAGAGTTACAGATGAACACACAAAGTCCGTGCACATAAGGTCCGTGCACATAAGGTCCGTGCATTCAAATCCATGCATATATATATACATTCAGATGGTCTTTTGAATCTCTACACGTTTCCTCCAATAATCTAAACTTTGTGTAAACTTTTCATTCCTGCCTTATAGGCTTAAGCTGATTAAGTGTACTCTTGTTAAGGGAATGGATCATGGAATACAAGGAAGGCTTGAGATCTAAGATTGAAGGATTAATTGTGCTCGTGACACGTGGAATACAGTGAGCTGTGATGCTGTCACGTGGTCAAGGCGCTAGGGCAGGAATTCGTGGAGGACACACGCCCACCTATCTACTGTTGCTATAAAAGGGAGACTTCTCCATCTAGAGAAGACAGATCGTGAAAAATTGTTTCGATAGAGCAGAAGCAGAGAGAGCATGTACGATCCAGAGAGAAGAGAGAGAGAAGAGAAAGAGAAGTGAAAGAGAAGAGAAGAATTGAGCTGATCGAGAGAAGAGCATGGGAGAAGTTAGATAAGAAGAAAAGAGCAAGAGCCAGAAAGAGGAAGGGAGAGCTTTGCCTGAAGATCAGTTTACTTCTTGACTCGTGGATCAAATTCAGAGTCATTGTGCTCCTTGGAGCTACATTCTAATTGTCTTTTATTTCTTATTTTTTGTTTGTTCTTTGCTATTTTCTTCAGTGTCTTTCTGATCCTCTTGCTTGAGGTCGGGGTCCCTCTTGTGGTTTCAGGATAAGGGACACTCTGTGTCTTCGGTTTGCAAGTGACTAGGTTTCACTTGTGTTTTTCCTCTGGGTTTCAGAGGAAGGGAGACTTGGTGTCTCCGGTTACAGGTGACTTGGTGTCACTTGTGGGTTCCCTCCGGCTTGGAGGAAGAGAGGCTTCAGTCTCTAGTTGCTAGCGACTTGGTGTCACCAGTGGTTGCCCTCCGGGTTGGAGGAAGAGAGGAGTTTGTTCCCCTAGTCAAACTGTTAGGCAGTGTTTGTAGGCAAGCTGTGGTGCCCAGCGGTTCTTCAAGCTGTGTGGCAGCGGAATCCACACTCTAGTTTGAGTGTGGGGTGCACGTAGGTCTGGAGGACCGAACCACCTTAAAAATCCTGTGAGCTGTGGTTTAATTTGTGTGATTGTTCCCTATCTTCTACCTCCATCACAGATTTTGGTTGACTGTTCTCTTGAGCACTATATGCTTTGCCGAGTGTGTCTGTTTAGTGCTGTTTCCATCTGTCGTGATAACATGCCATTTGGTGTTTGAAGGTTTGGTAGAATATTCAACGATATATCTGTCTGTGTGCACATTTAGCATTTGAGATTGTGTCTGGCAGAATTATGGTTCAGTGAGAGCTAGTCATTAATAATTTAATCTAATAATTATACGAGAGTCTAGTCCCAAAAATTAAAGGCAAGTACAGTCAACAGAAAGGAAAGACATACACTAGGGTCGGGGGAAGCCCGACGCAAGTACAACTGGCAGCTACGGATACGTCACACCAGGAACCACTGAAGGAAAACGATGCCACCCACCTGAAAAGCAGGGTTGAGCCTCGTGTCACTGGCTCAGTAGGGGCCACACGGATCCCCACTGAAAAACACGCAGTAACACGGAACAATAACAAAACAACAGGTGTAGCAAAGCAGGAAAACTACACTACAAAGCTGCAAAGAAGAGGAAGCAGGAGTAGGGAACAGGCAAGGGAGAGGGAAGCTAAAAGAAAAGGGAAAAGTCGTATCGAACGAGTGCGACTGCCGAACTAACCTCGGCTCCCAAGCTACTCCTAACAGCGATAGAAGGGCGAACTCTGAACTGGCGAAGTCAGAAGTTGCCAATCCGTTGACGAGACACCAAGCAAGCGAAGGCCTACAAGGAAAAATGGAAAAGACAAAGCCCTAGAAAAGATCTAGCTAGACCCAACACAACTAAAATGTAGTGCACACAACATAACACTGACCTCGAGTAAAGCCACGAGAAGGCTCACTCGGAAAGGTCACGACACTCGAGAAGCATGAGAGTCACGTAGAAGTCACGTGTCACGTGTCTAAAGTACTCCCCTCACTAGAAGAACAGCCAGCTGCGTCCCTTGACATCTTATGATGCGCCTACTAGTGTCTTGTCTACGCTGTCACCCAACAGGCATGACCGAGACTAATGCACTCTGAGAACCAGAACAAAAGTACCGTCGCGAGTGACTAGACAGGGTAATGCCCGTCGATGTTAGTCCAAAGCCCCTGACTATGTGTGCACACACTAGCTCGTGCCTAGAGTCAGGCCTCTAGCAAGTATTCCCCCCGTGCAGATGCTATAGTATAGAGCCGGGGGCCTACAGAACTAGCCTAAGAACCGTAAATTGGGAAGTGCCCCGCTACAAGAGCTGACACGTTGTAACGTGTCATAAGGCTACGACTAGTGGAGGATCATGAGACATAAACTCTAAAATGCGAGTGCCAGAGTACAGATAGGTAAAGAAACACTGTCGCACGTACTACGAAAAAAATGGCAGCACGGGCAACTACTGACAGACTCAGGACAAGGCAACTAGACCTGAAGCTACAATGATCCTTGAGTCTCATGATTCGGAGTCAAGACCATCGCACAAAGTGGAACAGGCCGCCAATCGGTCTAATCCTAAGCTAGGGAAACGACACGCAGAGACTTGAGGGAAGACTGAGGACCCTCAGCACACCTTGACATGTAGACCGAGGTAAGGTGATACCTCACTGCGACCACCATGTCTCGAATTGGGCAAAACCATCGAGACACACACAAGGCTACCTGTCAACCATTGGGTCACACCGGGTTGACCAGAACCAGATAATGATGACTCTACAGTCGGAAAGAGAATCCTACCACAAGCAAGAGGACTCCTGGCTACCTTATGACATAGTCTTAGCCCTCATAGGATGTCAAGAGATGTCCACGAGAAAGTGGGTAGACCACAAGGACAAGCCAAGACAATCAGAAACCAAAACGACGGAAAGCATGACTCTAGCACTGTGACGGTCTACCTTTAGCCCGCTACACGGAGGTGATGGTCTAAGGATGAGCCGTTACACTCTAGAGGAGATGGCACTCTGGCGGTCTAATGAAGACGTGCCACACGAATGTGACGGTCGAGGAATGGAGCGTCACAAACATAGCCCTACAGTAACCCAAGACGAACGACACTGTAACGGCCTAAGAGAGGTGCGTTACACGACTCTGACACATAGGGGAAGGACAGTTAAAGCCAACCTACTTAACAAGTCAAACCCCAGGCAAACGCTGTGATGGCCTAAGGAAGGCACATTACAGCACCTAGATGGTCTAAGGCAAGGCCGTCAGAGCGAATCGACTAACAATAATCTCGAGAAATGAGAGGGTTGTGGCGCACCAACAAGGGGGCGTCAGAGGGCTGTGATGGTCCAATAGTGGGCCGTCACACTCCCACAGCCGCCAACTGACCCACAAGCCCAAAGGCATGTGACGGTCTATCGTAGGACCATCAGAGCATGTGACGGTCTCTGGTACAACCGCCATAGTAATCCGGTGATCAAAATAGTGGAAAAGCTGAATCGGCCCGTTCCATGCCCCATTCACGCCGAAGCACAGGGGAAACAGTGCCAGGTGACAAAACTAACCTTTCACAAGTCAGAAGGGGCACATGCAGCGATCAAAATGCGAGATTGGGCCGATTCTGACGAATCATGAAACTACATTGACTTACCTCTCTCAAAGGGTTGGAGCTCAGGTGCCTGGGAATAGTAGTCAATCTTTGCAGCACACCGTGCTCCCTCTTAGCCAGCCTCGGCCCATCATAAGCAGTCCCACCCATGGAGCTTCCTTCAAGAGCCCTCTTCATGGTGGTTTGGGTAGGTTTGGCAAGGTTTTCAAGACCTAGAAGAGGGGTGTTGTGAGAGAAACGAGTTAGGGTGCCCTCCTACTTATAGAGCCCTAACTCTTGGCCTAAACCCAATAGGATTGAGGTAGGTCAGCCCCAAAATCGGTTAAGATAGGGTTTAGCATGGATTAGGACTCCTTGCCCTCGATTTGGGACTTCCAAGAGAGTCCCGATCGAAGCTACCAGAAGTTCCCAAATCTACAGTCTATCGAGCGACCGCTGGATCCTAAAAGCGGTCTTCAATGGACCATTCATACGCCTTCTACACACTTCACCTCTCAGGCAAACTGCACAATCTCGGGGAGGCCACTCATTAACTCAAACGGTCAAGGAAGAATCGTGTTTTTGTTCTTTGCGGTCCAATGGGGACTGTTCATAACCTTCTTTGGGCTCTTGTCTGAACAACTCCCAGCGGTCTATCAGGAGACCGTTTGGTCCTTGGAGCGATCGTTTATGTGACTGTCTATCTCTCTGCTGCCTTAGTTTTGTCCTCTTTGCACCAGTTCTGCTCGAGTCTCTTTGTCTCTCTCTCTCACCCTCCCGTATTAGTCTAAGATTCATTGTTAGTCAGTTAGCAACAAGCATACACTCATTCATTTGCAAAATCAAAACATGCTATATCATAATATCATAACAAAAGTGCATGTATGTCGTAAGGTACATCAAGCCTATCCCTCTCCTGGGTCTCCACTATCATCCCTGCCGTCGTGCCTCTTCGATGGCGGGGACATGGCTGAGCTTGCCTCCTCTCGGTGCCATCGACGTCGCTCCTCCTCCTCGTTCCTCCGATGGTAGGAGGAACTCGTGAAGCACCCTCTATAAGAGTTGTGCGTGCCGTGCGTGCTGTGTGTGCCACTCAGGGTCCCGCTGTGCTCCGATCTCTGACTCATCACCTGGAGAGACCACTGGTACGCCTCCATGGTGCCCTCCAGCTTGCCCACCTGGAGTCGGGACCGGTCCAACTCTGCCCGAACATGCTCCGTCTCCGTAGTCCCAGCTCGGAGTCGCTCCAGCTTTGCACGAAGGAGCGCTAACTCCATAGCGTCCGCTAGGCGGCTACGCTCCATCTCTCTCAGCCGTGTGACCTCACTCAATGCTGCTGCTAGCTTGGTCATCTACAAACCCACGTATCATAATCAACTAGTTACATTTATAATCATAATCTATGGGGAAGGTGCAATTGTTCACTTACCCTGTCGGCGAGTGCGGCCTCGGCCTCCTTGACTCGGACTACCATCCGAGTGAACTCCACATCCCGCTCGACCCGATCTGAGGGTGGCTTGGAGGAGGAAGACTGTAACGACCCAGAGATCCAGTTACTGATATACTGATAACATCGATATACCGATACCAAGAATGGGGAAGCCACCCAAGAGGCTGATAAGGCCCCATAAGGGTTGGAGGAGTTTGTCGAGGGGATGGATAACGAATTGGAATGACGCGTGCACAATATTAATTAGAGCATAATTTAAAATCTTGATGCGGAAGTAATTTAAATACATCAGAGTGATACGCAGTAAGTAATAGTCCAGATCCACAAGTAACAAGTCTGACTACTAAAAGAAAAGTCCAATGTACAACTACACGGGGTATACCCCAGTCAAAAGTACACAAAAGGACAGACTGACTACTACTGATTGACTAGAGACGGTCGCCTAAAACTCGAGAGCCTCCGGAAGATGGCTGGGACTGCTCACCTGAAAGAAGGAAGGGTGAGTCATAGCCAGACTCAGTAGGATCACGCAGATCCCTACCTCGCAACTAAACATGCAAACATGCAAAGACAATTAGAGCATGCATTTAGGGAAATAAACATGCATTGGCAAAATTTGAACACAATTATAGTAAAGCTGTAAAACCTATCTAGACAGTTTGTAACAGATAACTATATGCTAATTTAATATAAATATAAGCATCAGGAGCTAAATCTACCAATAGAATAAACCTCAACTAACCAAGTGGTGCGGACACCCGAGCACATGAGCGGCTCGGTTCAGGGAGCCGCCGGTACCACACACGAAGCACCACGCGAGCCACGACAGCGTCCCTTTGGCTCAGAGATAGTCTGGAGACTCCCCCTTGAGTCTTCGTATTTATCATATTTATTGGGGTTTTATTTGCATGCCATGTGTGCGAGATTCTCTCCCTCTTTGATTTGGACCTCTCATCCGGATCATTGACTAGACAAACTCTTCTCTCCTCCCTCGTGACTCTCCTTCCAACGGCTTCGGCTTTGGTAGCCGCCTTCCAACATCTCTCGGCTCTTGTAGCCCTGCTCTCCTCATCATGTTGATAAATCTCTCGGTCAGTCTACACTCATAGGCCCCGCTCTCTCGTCCCTTGCTTGCGCCGCCTGTAGATGGGGGGCATTTGTGGACACTAAAAAATTCTCACACCATGTTTATGTGCAGGGGAATAAAGAAAAGGAGAAAAGAAGAGAAGAGAAGAGAAAACGAGAAGAAGAAGAGAAGAAAAGGAAACCTTGAAGTGCCTCTAATGGCACGCCTTTAAGTGCCCCAGCGGCACACCCGTGGTGCCCTTCCTGGCCGGCTCACCCCCTTCACCGGCATGCAGTTGCAAGCCCCCAGCGACACACCCAGCCCGCGCTTCAGCAGCACACCCTAGCAGGCCTAGCCCGGCACACCCCCTTGGGTGCCCTCAGCGGCACACCCCATGAAGCCTCTGGTGGCACACTCCCTTCAGGGGCATTTCTAGTGGCACACCCTTTGCCCCCCTAGCGGCACACTCCTTCGCCTGCACGCCCTGTCGGGAGCCTTCGCCAGTAGACCCGCCAAGAGCTCCTTCACTGGCATGCTCGGCCAGGACGCTTCACCGGCACACCCAATTTGGGTGCCTTTGCTGGTACACCCGCCAAGAGCCCCTTCGCTGGCACACCCTGCTAGGCTCCTTCGTCGGCACGCCCTTGCCTGTGCCTCCACCAACACATTGCCTGAAGTCTTCCACCCGGCACACCCGCGGCAGCCTCTCAGCGGTACGCCCTCAGGACCCGTCATCGGCACGCTTAGGCAGCTCTATAGCGGCACGCCCATTGTGTCTTCCAGCGGCATAGTTGCCCGACCACTCAGCGGCACACCCTAGTTCTTTCTAGCTCGGTGCATCCGACAGAACTAGCGTGATGCCCATCCCTATGGATCTTTGGCGCGCAACGAACTGGCTGAGGTGTCGACCGAAGATGAAGCCACGCGGGCTACCTCCTACCACCGAGGATAGAGGAGTCAAATCCCCATCAATGCCAACCCATTCCCACCTTCGAACGCCTCTGCCGCTAGGGGGTATAAAAGCCCCTTCTTCTCCAGCAAACAATAGAGAGACAGATGAGAAGCGCCTCCACAGAGAAAGAGAGAAGGGGAAGAGAAGAAGAGAAGAAGAGGAAGAGAAGAAGAGAGAGGGGGCCTACTGCTCCGACCACCGCCGCCCGTGTGAAGAGAAGAAGAAAAGAGAGAATAGAGAAGAGAAAAGGAGGGGCTCATGCTCCGTCCCTCTCTCCACTGTATCCCATTCCCTCTCCTTATCCCTTCTTCTCCCTCTCCCCCATGTATTTTGTAACGCTCGTGGCCGGCCACGGTCACAATTTCTATGAATGCAAACTCCCCTCTCTTTTGGTTTCTTGCTAGTTCTGTGTGTTTGTGTTATTGTGTATGGTGCATTGCCCATTTGCCATTCTTCTCTGACATTTTCGGTTCTTCACTTGCCCGTTGATCTCCCATGTATGATCCTTCATCGTGTGTCCAGTCTTTGGCTTGAAGGGGAAGCTTGTTCCTCCCTCCCCATGAGCCCTCCGAGCCTAACACCCCAGCCTTGATCCTTGCCCCCTCCTTGATTCCCCGTTCAAACCCTTAGCCCAACACCCTCTACCCGCCTAGCCCGGTGCACTCTACTCCCTTTTCCTTGTCTAGCATGCCCCTGTGGCAGCCTACCCGACACAGCCCCTGCCTGGGCTAACCCTCCATCGGCACATCCTCAGCCCGGCACAGCCTTCCTTGCCGGTGCCCCCCCTGGGCTCCTCTGCCCGGTGCACTCCCCTTTAGCTTCCTTGGCCAGCACAGACCCCTTCCCGCCTAGCACGGCACACCCTGTGCCCCTCAGTCGGTACGCCCTCGGCACCCCCAGCCTGGTACACCCTATGCCCCTTTTCCCGGCACACCCCTGGCCACCCCAGCCTGGTGCACCCTCTGTCCATCTAGCCTGGTACACCTCACCAGCCCCTTTCTCTTGTCCGGTGCACCCCTAGCCGGTCGCAGAGAGGTCCTCCATCCGTCGTTTCTTCCGAGTTTTTTGAGGTTTCATCAAAGGTGTTGTCACCCTTGGCACGCACCTCTAATTGTCGGGTTCTGTCACTCCATGTGGGCGCGTTCCCTTTATCTCTCTTACGCTCAGGTCAAGGGGAGATGCTGCCAAAATTTTGTTAGAAAGTAGTAACATGATAAAGGCAAAAGGGAGCAAGTTCACCAAAAGAGAAGAAAATAAAAAGCTACTGCAGTGAGCGTCGAAAAATGTCCTCAAACTCCAAGATCCCCAAGGATGGGTGACGAATTAGCTTCTGCATTCGAGACTCTGCGGTTTACAACTACGTCAACTTCTCTTCGAGAGAGGCAGCCTATCCTTCTGCCAACTCCGCCTCCTCTATACTCTGGACTTCTTGTTGCCTGGCAAGTTCCAGCTCTATTTCGGCCCGAGAGAGTTCAACGTGAAGTTTAGCTATCCTAGCCGTCAAGGAAGTCTGGCACTGGGTAGAGATGTTAGCTGCATCTCGCATCTACTGGGCGGCTCCTCTCAGGGATGCAAGAGCTATTCGGTACTCCACCCGCGCGAACTTTATGGCCGCCAGCTGATCAGCTACACCTTGGCCAAGGAACTCTCTTCTATTCACATACTTCAAAAGCATGATTACTCGCTACATCCAGTCTTCCATGGGACAGCCAAAAGCCAGCAATGTGCGGAGGAGGTGGTCTACCAGACCCCTCAGTTGCACATAAGTCAGAGCCGGGTGGCTTGTTACAGTCTGTCACAACGTCTCCAGATACTGCCATACTAGGTCGCTTGACGACTGCAAACCAAGCGATGGCGTATTAGGAAGGTGAAGCTCCACTCAACTATCGGCCATAGCCCAGATGTTGTCTCTCGACTCGGAAGATGATGACGGCATGTCCTGCAGGGCACCCATACTAGAGCTGGCTTCAGTAACTAATGCAGTAGAGGAAGCCTCGATAATGGTGACCTATCTTCCCACTTCCGGCAAAGGAGCTGCGCTCTGAGCTTCGATGATGGAGGATGTCTGACCCTCATCCCTAGCTTGACTAGCTTCTATTGATGCCGACTCTATGACATGGGTTAGAGCCATGAAGACCCCAGCCGCTTCTTCTACAATCTCTCCCACTTCTATCTCAGAAATGTCTTTACCTCCCGGGAGTAATTCTCCGCCAGCAATGAGCGACTGGGGTTCAAATCCGTAGTCGGCTAAATCGGTCTGACAATTACCCATGGTGCTTCCAAGCTCACTATTGTAATGTAATCTTTCAGGTATCGTAGAGCTATAGGCCACAGGACAGGCAAAAATGTCGGTTGGTCTACACCCAGGGATGGAAGAGGTATCTTCACGGTCATGGCCGGCATGGTCACTTCAGCCTGCATAGCGGAAGCCTTCAAGAAAAGATAGATATGACATGCTTTAGAGGTCTGACATGAAGACTAATGAGAAGAGCCATGAGGCAAAAGTGGTGGGGGATCTCTTACCTCTGCCAGCACCAAACTTAAAGCTCCAGCAGCGAAGACCACCATCTCCGTCAGCCCGGCCCCCTCCCCTATAAAGGGACTAGGCGGCCCGAAGCTACTCTATGCCAGCCGAGGCAGACTGAAGGTGGTGTAATCACTCTCGTAAGCAGAAGGCACCCCAACATCTTCGATTTTTGTCTCCATGGGGGGAAACTCCTCATCACTAGAACTGCCGCTATAGTCTACCTGCTCTATGGAAGAAGAACTCTGTGCTGGTGCCTGACGCTCCCCCTTCGGAGTGGATGGTTCTTCAGTTTCAGGACTCGCGGGAGGAGCATCTCCCTCAACAGAGACCCGCTCGATCGATTCCATAACAAAAGTGGCAGCTAAATGAACTTCGAGAGTGGACTCACTCCTTGGAATGGCCTCCTCCCCAGCAAAAGCTCCTTCAGCAGCCCGGACAATAGGAGGCAAAGGCGGTCGGACCTCAACTGAAACTCAAACGAAGAACATTCATGTAAGCTAAAGGCATGATGGCCTGTGGGGAGCCTATGAATAAATCGTAGATTACCTTCCATTTCATGGCTCGATGTCGAAGAGGACAGATTCCCCTCAACGGGAGCTATGGGCACTCCCCCCCTCTCTCTCCAACTATCATAGAAGCTGCTGCCTCTTGCGCAACCACTACAGTAGGAGTGGCAGCAACTACAAAGGAAGAATTAGCTAACGTGGCCAGAGCAGAAATGGAGTGTGAAAGAAGGAAGAATATACCTTCCGTCGTGGACGTCTGCACATGAGAAGCCTCGAATTCTTCGAATGACACTACAGGCGGGGGAATAATTGCCAGTTCTGACTCTGTGGTCTTCCTTCGGCGGGCCCGTGTCACCCTAGTAACTGCCTCCTTTGCCTTGCTGATGACCTCCCTCACCTGAGACCTTGTTCACTTTTGCAAATCACTAGGAGGCAATGGTGTCGTAGTTGGAGCCACCTGGGGAATCTCGATGTACGTCAGCTTCCGAGCTCTTATTATCAACTCCCTGAAGTGTCGGGTCTCCTCCAACGCCAGCCATCGAGGCCGTAGGTCCCACCAGGGGCCCAGCTCCCGCCGGGAATCACAGGAAGCTTCTTCCGCTCATCCCCGACAGGAGGTCACACCAGGTGACCTCGACGAACTTCGCCAGCAGATCCGAGAGCCCTGACAGAGCTCTGCTAGGAGCTTCGGAACCAACGGGTCGACCCCCAGCGCGGCTTACCCGAGCGACGTGAGGGCGAGAGGGGCCAGACTGGGGAGAACCCCCGCCAAGAGCGAGAGGCATCCCATGCCTCGGCCGCCAGGACCCGACGATCCCGCAACGTGCCCGCGCCGAGGGTGTGCAGTCCACTCCATTCCAACCCGGAGATGGATCGTCGACTCCAGCGTTTCGAGGAAATAGAGGACAAAGTTCGATACCTGGATGACGTCCTCTTGGCCGCGAAGAATCACGGCCTGATCGACGACGACCTGGACTTCTATGCTCCCTTCTCCAGGGAAATAATGGAAGTCCCTATACCGCCAAAGCTCCAACTGCTGTCGTTCACCTCCTACGACGGCACCACTGACCCGACCGACCACATGCACAGTTTCGAGTCCCACCTAGTATTCCACCGGACCTCGGACACTGTGAAGTGCCTAGAGTTCGTGACGACCCTCCGGGAGAACGCCGGGCTTGGTTCGAGTCCCTGCCGGTTGGGACTATTTCCTCCTTCCAGCAGCTCAAGAAGCTATTCAAGGAGAACTTCATCGGCTGCCGAAAGATGGCCAGATCCACGGTGACCCTACTCGCCCTCAGGCAGGGCAAAGAAAAGACGTTGTGGGATTTCGTCTCCCGCTTTCGCCTGGAGGCGCTCTGGATCCCGCATCTCGACGTCGGCATCGCCGCTACACCCCTCACCCGGGGGATGCGGGACTACATCCTCCGGCGTGCCCTGGGGGTCGAGGCCCCAATGACTCTTCCTAATCTCCTCGCCCTGGCGTAGAAGCACGCACACTGCGAGGAGACTACAACGGCCTTGGGCCGCGCGGCCGGAGCCGAACGGTCTGACCGCAAGAGATCCGCCGACCCGCCACGAGAGGGTCAGAGTAAGCAGGAGCGACACGACAGAGACCACCGTGACCGCTTCGAAAAGGAAAGGGGCAATTATCGCCACTACACGCCCCTGACGACTCCGCCCGACCAGATCCTGATGGAGATCTGCGAGGAGCCATTCCTCAAGTGGCCTCCCCGGATGAAGTCGGATCCGAGTACGAGGAGCAAGAAGAAATATTGCCATTACCACCGCGACCATGGCCACGACACCGCCGACTGCATCAACTTGAGGGATGCCAATGAGGACCTCGTTCGCAGAGGACTCCTCGACAAATTCCTCGCCAAGGCCGTGGAACGGCGACAGAAGACACCCCCGTCGATCGACAATCGGCCCAACGGAAAAGAGATTATGATGATCTCTGGAGGGCCGGCCGCGGGGGGAGATAGCGCGAGCAGGAGACGACGGTACGCATCGGCCGTCCACACCGCGGACCAAGGCGACGGCGCCCAACGGGGGATCTTCACCTCGGGTCGTCTAGGAGACCCCATTGTTTTCTCTGAGGATGACTTGGACGGTGTGACCACACTCCACTCTGATGCTCTGGTGATCTCGGCCACCATCAACCAGTGTATCGTGCGTCGCATATTAGTGGATAATGGAAGCGGACCTGATGTTATTGCGTACGACTGCCTTGTACTTATGGGTGTGGATCTGTCTCGACTCGCGCCGTTGCACACACCGCTATACGGATTCTATGGCACTACCGTCCTCCCGGAAGGGTGCATCTCACTCCCGATCACATTCGGGACCGCGCCAAAAGAGGTAACCTTCCTCGCCGACTTTACTGTAGTTCGTGCGATGACAGGATATAACGCCATCATCGGTCGAGGGATCCTCGGCACGCTTCGAGGTGTCCCTTCCTCTTATCATCAAAAACTCAAATTCCCCACCCCCCGGGGGGTAGGGGAGGTCCGAGGAGATCAAAGGGAATCCAGGAGATGCTATCTCATCTCCACACGTTATCGGCGCCCTGAAGAAGCACTGCCTGAGAAGAAGGTGAGGACCCAAGATTCGGGCCCGAGCACGAGCGCGTCAGCCGAGGACTTGTACCTCATCCAAGTGGGAGAAGATCTGGGCAAAACACTGAGGATCGGCGCGAACCTATCTGAGCACGATAAGCAAGCCTATACGAGCTTCCTCACAGCCAACCAGTATGTATTCGCTTGGTCCGAGGATGAGCTTCCCGGAATCCCACCAGAGGTTATCACACACCAACTTAGGTTGGATCCCACTTGCCGCCCGGTACAGCAGCGCCGAAATGTTACTGGAGGGTAAAGGCTGGAGGCCGGCCCTTAAGGGTGTGTCGGCCCGTGCCGTTAGAAGCTGGGGGCCAACTCGTGAGGGTGTGTTGGCCGATATAGCTGGAGACTGGAAGTCAGAGACCAACCCGTGAGGGTGTATTGGTCTATATTGCTGGAGACTAGAAGCCAGAGGCTGACCCGTGAGGGTGTGCTAGCTTGTGCTGTTGGGGTCTAGAAGCTGGAGGTTGACCTGAGAGGGTGTGCTGACCTATATGACTGGATACTGGAAGCTGGAGACCGACCCGTGAGGGTGTGTTGGCCTATGCGGTTAAGGCCATTGGGGTGATTCTGGAGTGTGTCGGCTGTAGACCAAATGGTGGCGTACCAACTATTGACATGTTGTTAGCCGAAAATGTGATTCACATTCGCCTGGGAAACTGGAGCTGGACTGGCCAGGTGACCTCGGAAGGCATGGTGACCAGGAATTGTGACTAGAACAGGAACTGGCAATTAAAGTTGGGTCTGGGACTAAGATTGATATTGGAACTGAAATTACAACTGGAGTTGGGGACTGGAACTGGAGCTGGCCGACTGGCCTTCAAAGGCATTGATATCGGGATACTAGGACTGGTGCTGGAAGTGGAGCTGGAACTGGACTGGGTGGCTGGCCTTCGAAGGTGCTGCAGCCAGGGTACTAAGACTGGAGCTAGGCGGCTGGCCTTTGAAGGCATTGTAGCCAAAATACTGAGGCTAAAACTAGAACTGGAACTGGGCGACTGGCCTGTAAAGGCGTTGTAGCCTAAATACTGGGACTGGGAACTGGAGACTAGAGCTGGCCGGCTGGCTTGTGAAGACGTTGTAGCTGGAGACTGGAACTAGAACTAGAACTGGAACTGGGTAGCTGGCCTATGAAGGTGTTGTAGCCGAAATACTGGGACTGGGAACTGGAGACTGGAGCTGGCCGACCAGCCTATGAAGGCATTGTAGCCAGAGACTGGAACCTGAACTAGAACTGAAACTGGGCGGCTAGCCGGTGAAGGCGTTGTAGCTGAAATACTGGGACTGGGAACTGGAGACTGGAGCTGGCCGACTGGCCTGTGAAGGCATTGTAGCTGGAGACTGGAACCTGAACTGGAACTAGACGGCTGGCCTATGAAGGCATTGTAGCTGAAATACTGGGACTGGGAATTGGAGACTGGAGCTGGCCGGCTGGCCTGTGAAGGCGTTGTAGCCGGAGATTGGAACCTGAACTAGAACTAGAACTGGGCGGCTAGCCTGTGAAGGTGTTGTAGCCGAAATACTGGGACTGGGAACTAGAGATTGGAGTTGGCCGGCTGACCTGTGAAGGCGTTGTACCTGGAGACTGGAACCTGAACTAGAACTGGAACTGGGCGGCTGTCCTGTAAAGGCTTTGTAGCCAAACTGCTGGACTAGCGACTGGCACTGGACCTGAGTGACTGGCCTATGGAGGCGTTGTAGCCGCGATACTGGAGCTGGCAACTAGTACTGGAACTGAGTGGCTGGCCTGTGGAGGTGTTGTAGCTGCGGTGCTGGAACTGGTGACTGGTGCTAGGGTTGGGTGGCTAGTCTGTAAAGGCATTGCAGCCACGGTGCTGGGACTGAGAGCTGGTACTAGGACTGGGGTGGCTGACATGTGGAGGCATTTAAGCCACGATGCTGGGACTGAGAACTAGTATTGGAATTGGCGTGGCTGGCCTATAAAGGCGTTGAAGCCACGATGCTAGTGATGGAGAGCTGGTACTAGAACTGGCCTGGTTGGCCTTTAAAGGCATTGAAGCCACAATGCTGTAGCTGGAGAGCTGGCACTGGAATCGAGCGGCTGCCCTATGGAGGCGTTGTAGCTGCGATGCTGGGACTGAGCGCTGGTACTAGAACTGGCATGGCTAGCCTACAAAGACATTGAAGCCACGGTGTTGAGAATGGGAGCTAGTACTGGAACTGGCGTGGCTGGCCTGTAAAGGCATTGAAGCCATGGTGCTGGGACTGGAAATGGGTGGCTGGCCTGTAAAGGCGTTGAGGCCATAGTGCTGGGACTGGGAGCTAGTACTAGAACTAGCATGGCTGGCCTGTAAAGGCGTTGAAGCCACGGTGTTGAGACTGGGAGCTAGTACTGGAATTGGAATGATCTGGCTCTCGAGGGTGTAGTGGTCACCATCGTCGTGGGGTGATATTGAGCTCGCCGTTGACGGAATGTCAGGGTCGACGACCCTCATCGATGAGGAGCAGACAAGGAGAGGATTTTTTTATTTTTCTCTTTACCAGCTCTGCCGCCCTTGTGGGTTTTTGCCAGAGCTGGCCCCCTTTAGCTTTTTCCGGTATGCCCTGGAAATAGAAGGGGGAACAACTTCCACATCTTACTTCTATCTATTTGTGATTGTTCTTATGGGTTTCATTTGTGTCTGAGCATATCTTGAATATGTGTTTTCATTTCATCAACTCATAGAGATATTCATGTGTGTGTGACCGTCTGCGTACGATCATGTGATCTCGGTGCTGCGGGTGTTGCAGCGTGTGTTTGTGTGTGTCGTTTGCTGTATTTGTTATGGCAAGTCTGTGTGCATTGTGATCTGGTGTTGGATCGTGTTGGAGACTCCGTCTCCGTGCTTGTGTGTGTGTTGGGGCGCATCCCCATGTGTGATTGCATGTGTATTCCTACGTGTGTGTGTGTGTGTGTGTGTGTGTGTGTGTGTGTGTGTGTGTGTGTGTGTGTGTTGGAGCGTTGCTTCGTGTTGGGGATTCATCCCTGTCTCTATTGGAGCGTTGCTCCGTGTTGGGGCTTTATCCCCGTGTGTGTTGGAGCTTTGCTCCGTGTTGGGGAGTCTTCCCCGTGTTGGTTTATCCAGCGAGTGGAGCCTTACTGGTTTGGTAAGGGGTGGACGTAGGGAGCCCGTCATGGTCCCGAACCACCTTAAAAAATCCCTGTGTCCCGTGGTTTATTTTGTGTGGTGGCCTCCTTATCATCTACCTCATTCATAGAAGATTGTGTTTGAAATTATACATTGTTCACACACATTGCTTGATTGTATAATTTCCACTGTGTGTCATAATCGGTTGTCAATTGTGTTTACTTGTCCGAGTGAGTCGGGAGAGATTGAGTGAACATAGCCTACACTATCTAGGTTAATTCCTTCAACCTTGTCAAAATTGTCAATTTCGTATAGTTAGTTTTTAATTCACCATTTTTAGTGGGGGACAATTAAACCCCCCCTTCTTGTCCGCTCGCCTATCTGGGACCAACATTACCTTCATGTTGATGCGAAGATAGCTATTGGGCAAGTGTGCTCATACCTACATCCTGTTTTGATGATTGTCAACATTAATGGCCTTTAGTTAAAGTGATGGTGTATGTATTTTGATGCTGTTTATTTATCAGATGTTCATCTAAGTGTTCATCATAAGGTCCATGCATGGTCTGTTAAGTCCGTTCTAGTTGCATTCAAAGTCCATGCATGTTGCTCGTCTGCCTCTCAAGTCCGTGCAGATTTAGGTTCTGACTTAGAAAGAATCCTGCTCGATGTATTGAGCTAGTGCACATAAAGTCCTTACATGTATGAAGTCCGTGCAGGTTATCTCCCTATGCGTTAAAGTTCGTGCATGTTGTGTCCATGCATAAACTGCAAACATAAAGTCCATACATGCTTGAGTCACTAAGTCTAAAGTCTGTGCATGTTGTAAGTACATGCATATTAAGTCCGTGCATGATGTTCCGTCAAAGTTCAAGCACATTGTGCTATCCAAGTCCGTGCACGCTGTCTAAGTTTAAAGTTCAAGTCCGTGCATGTTTTGGTTTGACAACCAAAGTCCGTGCACTATGAGACTATGCACGATGTTTCGTCAAAGTTCAAGCACATTGTGCTATCCAAGTCTGTGCACACTGTCTAACTTTAAAGTTCAAGTCCGTGCATGTTTTGGTTTGACAACCAAAGTCCGTGCACATGTCTCTTGTTCAAACGAAGTCCATGCATGTTTGGTGTGAACACTAAAGTCCATGCATGTTGCACGTACTTAAGTTGAGTCCGTACACGTTTTGCATCTACATGATTTGCTTCATTGAGTCTGTGCATGTTTGGTGTGAACACCAAAGTCCATGCATGTTCTTGAGTTGACCACCAAGTCTGTGCATGTTGTTGTTTGACCATTGAGTCCATGCACGTTACACGATTTGCATATTTGCACGTTTCTGAAGTCCGTGTAGGTTTTGCAAAGTCCTTGCGCATTTTCACGTCTGATGCATATTATGAAGTCTGTGCAGGTTTTACATTTGTGGTTATAAGTCTGTGCATGTTTCTCTCGCACATAAGTCCATGCATGTTTTTATCCTTGCACACTTTGCCTAATATAAAGTCTGGGCACACACTGTAGCAAAATCAGTGCACGTCTGCCTTAGCCATATTAAGGTCCAAGCATACACTATAGCAAAGGTAGTGCATGTCCATATCAAGTCCGTGCACTGTTTGCTCTTTGCGTGTTAAGGTCTGGGCATACACTGTAGCAAAGGCAGTACATGTCCATATCAAGTCCGTGCACCTTTTGCTCTTTGCGCATTAAGGTCTAAGCATACACTGTAGCAAAGGCAGTGGATGACCATATAAAGTCCGAGCATAATTGGAGCAAGTCCGTGTACTTTAGTTCCAATGATATAACAACTCTGTAAATATTGTCCAAACAAGACAAATGCACAGTGATTTATATAGTGTCAGCATCATCAAAATAATAGGGAAACACAACAACCTCTACACCCAGAACGTGGGTTTTCATGGCTTCCGGCGGGGCTTGTTCCTGTCGAGTTCAAAAAATCAGTTAACAGCCTCGAGGCGAGCCCGAGTAAATAAATCCACACTTACAAGTCCCTTCTCCACCAAGCTCAGAGAGGCAGATAATATCGGGGCTTTCAAGACCAGTGCGGGAGGTCTGGGTTCCCCGGATATGCCCTCATCTGGAAATACCTCATTAGAAGAATAAGCATAATCTACCTTTTCACCCGACAAAGACTTGGTGGGGGCATGCACTTCTTTTACTGGAAAGGGAGTCTCTGCATCGGGATCTATGGCCGGTGCGGCCTCACACGAGCTCAGCAATAGTGACCTCCCAGACCTTGGCCCCCTTCTCACATATGTTTGCCCTACCGGGTGAATCACAGGAGCCACCATCGGCTGGGTAGCGGCTATATCAACTCTTGCTAGATGAGAGATGGTTTGGATTAAATAGGGCCCGCGGTTCATGGGAAATTAAAAAAATCAACCAAGATAATGAAGAAAAGTACCATTCTCGACTTCTGCGACAAAGGTTGACTCGAAAGTTATTTCTTCAACGGGCTGCACTATCCTGTGAACCATGGCCTTACCCACGCCAAGAATGGAAATGGAAGCAGGCTCCTCCGCGGTGGCTGGAACAAAAATATACACATGTTATAAGAGCGTTCCTCTTGATGTGCAAACAAGCCTTGAAGAACTTCAAAAGCTAAAAGACCTGACCTGCAGGCCGACTTGGTTCCACTCGAGTAGCGGCAAACTCCTTAAAAGATGGGGACAGAGGAACTGGAGGAATGATTGCTGAGGCAGGGGTAGACTCCATCTTCCTCCGTTTCACCTTCTGTCGCTCGACCACCTTAGTAGTGGCCAATGCTTCCTTTACCGGTGACTTCGCCCGGGACTGCTTTCCAGCCTTTGGTAGAGGTGTAGTAGTGGGGGCCAGCTCCGCCACTTCGAAGTGAGGAGGTTTTTGCACGGCCCGTAGCAGGTTCCTATAATGAGCTAGCCGGACACCTGAGGGATGCTCTGCACAAAAAAATCAAGCAATGCTATGGAAAGGGCGCAGCTATAGAAGGTAGAAATAGAGAAGCACTATACCAGGGGGGCTGGTGTACAATCGTAGCGACAGCAGCCAGTAAGTTAGGAACGACTCCTTGTCCCGGCGGGCCACCTCCCGGACCAACCATCAAACATCCTCGACCTTCATGCAGTGATCCACTAGATGGGCCAAGTCTGCATGCTACTTGAAAGCGAGAGGGCAATAAAGGATGAAGTGGTCCATACCACACCCGTCATCATAATGGAAAGAGATATTCAGACACCTATCAAGGATGGCAGCCGTCGGGTCCTCCGCCTTCAACTCATGTGCTCGAAGAAGAACATATAGCCATGTGGTGGCCTTCTAATTCTCAAGCTTCTGCTCCTCTCTTCTCAATAAGGTATGGTAAGGGCATGTCTAGTCCATCTCAGGGCGCCAGCTTCGGGCAGGGGTGCCTTCCTCTTCCATCGAAAGGGATAATTGATGATTTCCAGGCGACCTGTCCCAATGCGGCACGAACCCGTAAGGGTCTTCTTGAAATCATCCTTAGCGATGGGAGGCATCTTGATCTGCGACAACGACCTGGTTTCTCGGGCTTCTCTATGCACAGCTAGATAGGCCGCTACTTCTTTCTCCTTGCCATTCTTTAGTCAGAGCAGATGCTCCGGGTCGATATCCAGCACGGCTGTCGATTGCTTGCTCAAGAATCTCCACTCAGCACCATCCCAGCAGTCGATTTTACATAGCCGAGAAAAGCCTGTCCTGGCATTCCACCATTTTATGTAATCTGCTGTTACCCGTGGAATCCGCCTAGGCATCGGCACCCTGAACACATAGTTGTTGACCCAGTGAAAGAAGTCCCACCAAGTCTGAGCATGCTCTGTAGTCAAGCTCCCCCGAAAATTTCGCACAGGCAAAGCGAATTGTGCACTATATACAAGAATGTGCTGGTCATATCCGAAGCTCCGCCCAAAGCAAAAAGGATAATATGGCTCCACCAACAGGGTGTCCCCTTTTCTGAAGATAAGTACACTCAGGCGAATAGATAATGCCCAGTCAAGAAGCTCCGGCTCTAATAACGGATGGACCACCATTCGCTGACTGATCAGATGAACATACTTTTCCACCTGGTCATCCCGGCACTCCCTCTTGTTGTTCACCAGGGGACTAAAGTGGGCTGCCAAGGTCCAGAAATGAGTGCTGCTCGATAAGTCTTGGGGAACTGTCGTAAGCCTGCCTCGTATGTTATATAACTGCAAGGTTGTCGAGCCTGGCTCCGCATTAGCAAACTCTAGCATATGCGGAAATAACCCCCAAGATTGGATGGTGCGTGGAGCGTACTCTGGGAATAGGGAGGAAACCTAAGCATTAAAGAAATGCATCGGACCAATGAACCGGGCCTGGCATGGGAGTTGGTGCGTACTGACATCCCTTAGCATCTTGTATATCAAGCATACTGCAGTCGGGCACAATGACAGCTTAATTCCCCATGCCATCTGGCAGGCAGGATAAATTGCATCTGGCCGGATGACAGTCTCATCCCCATATGGCAAGGCAAAAGAACAGAGCCAATAGGTTAGAAAGGCCACACAATGCATCATTGGGTTAACACCCGCCGGATTGGGGCCACTCCGGCGTCCCTTTGAAGCCGGGACTTTCACCTCAGTCCTGCTCTTGCTACGCTTCTTGCGGATTACAGTGGTGTCGATGCAAGGAAAATCTTCATACTTCTTCGTCCCATCAAAGAAATATTTTAGCCACAGGCTCATGCGGACCCTTTTTTGGTCACCGCGGGGAGGCTATTTCCCACCATGCGATGACTGATACAACTCCCAGTATGCCTTCATAAGTAATCGGTAAGAATAGCCAAGTGCATAGATGCCATCCCCGTCTGTCTCATCCTTAATCAGATCAGGGAGGCACACTTTCTCGTATGGCTCTCCGTCAATAGGTAGGCCACTTAGTTGGTGAAGGCTCCACAGGTCCAGCGAGGTCTCACCCTCTGCAGTACTAAAAGTATTCAATTTAGCATTGAAGACCTCATCATCACATAACAGAGGCCTTTAGAAATCAGGTAGCTATACCGGGAGGCATAAACACTGTGGTATACACCGGCCCGAACAAGCAGGGGGGTGTAGTTGAATAACACGTACTCGGTAAATTCTACCACCCCTTCCCAGAAAATGTGGGCATCCTGGACCTTAAGCTCTACAAACCAGCCCAAGGCCAGCTCATGTTTGAAACGGATCGCCAAGCAAGCCAAAATGTAAGGCTCTTCCCGATATCCCCACTTCAACGGAGCCAAGAATAAACCAAAGCGGGGTTTATCATTGTGAATCTGCCCTGCGACATTGTCCCAATGGGTGGGAGTAAATTTAGGTGCCCGTACCAGCTTCCCCTCCAAGGGCGATAATTCTTCTAGCCCTAACACGGGCTTCCACTCCCTCGGCTCTCCCACCAAGTACATTGGCACACTCCGGGCAATGCTGTAAATCAGACTGTCCCGAGATTATAAGGTGGGACGCTCAACACCCAGCACAGCCCTGATATCCCATCTGCCTCGAGAACTGAAGTGCTTCAGGAAGTAAAGAAGGTACTTGTCTTTAGGATAATCCTTCCGATAGTCACCAGCCCAGTCAAATGAAAAACCACTATCGAACAGTGCAATATGGTTGAAGTCCATGCTGTCGATCTCAAAACCTGATGACTCGGCCAATGTCGCAACCTTGGCATGTTCTCGATCAAGGTCCTCCACATTATGCCATGTAATAATAGGAACGGCCAGCGATGGAGTAGACTTGGCACTGGTGGCAGCTAAGGTAGAAGAACCACTTGGGGCAGCCATTTGTCTGCAAGACGCAAAAGCCTCAAGGTCAGAACAAATCACAGGCAAAGAAAAAGAAGAAGACTAGAAGAGGCTACACTGAAATGAAATGAACAAAATGCTGATAACTTTTGACAAAATTTTAGTAGAGTCTCCCCTAGGCTGGGGGCGTAAGGAGAAGACATTGGTGTTCATCCACAAGAAGTGACGGCCCCAACAAAAATCACGGTGTGCCCAACAAGCAGCACCAGATGTTCCTTCAGTCCATTCAAGTTGTCCTTTGTTCCATCGGTGCGCTGCTCTATGCCTTTACCTGGCACACTCCTAGTGCCCCTCACCTGGCACGCTACCTTGTACCCTTACCTGACACACTCCCAGTGCCCCTCACCCGACACTCTACCCTGTGTCCTAGCCCAACACACCCCTGATGCCCAGTGACTGACACACTCCCTATGCCCCTCACCCAGCACGCTACCCTATGCCTTTCCTCGGTACGCTACCCAGTGTCTTCGCCTGACACGCTTCTAGTGCCCCTTCATTGGCACACTCGTGCGGCCCCTCCATCGATCCACTGCTCTACTCCTTGGCCTAGCACACCGAGAGACCCTTCCCCTTCCAGTAGCACACCCCTTCACCTTCGCCCGGCACACCCGGCACCCCCTTTTCAACGGCACACATTGTGCCTCTCTCAATCGATGACCCCGTGGGGCCTTCACATAGCAGCACCGACGGTGCTCACCTTCGCCCCACCGCACCAAGAGAAGAAGAAGGAGAAAGGAGGAAAGAAGAAGAAAGAGGGGGAGAGGGAAAGGAGGAGCCTAGGGCATCATCGTCCTCCGAGCAAAAGAAAGAGGAAGAGAGGAATGAGAAGAAAAGAGGAAGAGAAGGAGAAAAGAAGAGAAGAGGAGAGGGGAAGGCGAAGGTGGTGAGAGCACGGCGGCGTCCTCACCCTAGGCACCGGCGACGGCAACCGACGGCAGTAGCGTTCGATGGCAAATGAGAGAGAAGAGGAAAGGGGGAAAGAGAGGTTTTGAAATCAGGACGGGGGGATGGTTCGAACGTGCCACCCCTGCCCCCATTTATAAGGGCCTCAGCCATTTTTAAAAAAGAGAGAGAGAGAGAGAAGAAAAAAAAGTCTATCTTGGTCAATAGAAGTACTTCTTTCTATAGCACTTGTGTAATTATTTAGTTTAGCATATTGGTGTTATTTCCAGCTAGTTTCTGACTGTACGACTTGATATTCCGCGTCGGGGCGTGACATTGCAGGAGAGGTAGAAGGAGAGCACTTGCTCGCACTTCCCAGTAGCTTCCAGTTCGCCTTACATTTGCCGGATCGTGTTCGATGAGCGTCAGTGGCCGTCACCCCTACTCGTCTGGCGCATCAACAACTACGGCGGCCGTAACCAATGGTCCCATCGTCATCGCCACCCATGCACGGGTCGATCCCTTTCGACAGTTTCGCCCCAGTTGTTGGATCACCCTACTTCTTGGGTGTGGTCCCCGTGGCGGCTCCACCGCCACCCTCAGCTCCCGTCTCTTCTGGCGCTGTCAACGAGCCACACCCACCGCCAGTCTCAGTAGCTAGACCGAGTGTTTGACTTGGGTCTCCTGTTGTCGGTCCCCATAGGGGTCCCGGGCCAGCTCCTTCCCGGGCAAGTACCAACCCCTGGGCCCAGTTTTGATCGACTCCCGACGTGAGCTTCGCGCCCCGACTTTCGGTCCTCACTACTGCAGTTCGCTCGGGCTTCCAGCCTCGGGCCTCAGTTCAGTCGGCATCTAGTGTGGGTCTCCACCCCAAGGTGTTCGGCTCCTTAGCACCTTACTCAGGCCGTCAGCCCCGAGCCTCAGCCAAGCCAGCTCCTTACATGGGTCTCCCAACTGGGGGGCAGGGCTCCCCAGCATCTCGTTCAGGCCTTTCGACCTGAACCTCTGAAGTGCAACCGCCTCACCCGGGTCGTCAACCCCTGGTTCGAGGCTTCTCATCATGTAGACCAGGCGTACAACCCCGGGGTTCCCCGTAGACGGCACCTGGCGCGGGCTATCTACGTCAGGTTTTGGATCCCTTGGCTCTGTCACAGGGGCACGTCCCCCACAACTCGACGACGTCGGCTCCCAGTACGAGTCTGCCTCTATCAGACACGGCGGCCCCGGTGTGGACCGAAGGCCCTGTATCTCACCTTTAGGTCCTTCCAGTTCCCGATCCAGGCTCAAGGCCTCAGGTTACTGGCATCTCGGTACCCCCTGCAGTGTCAACTCCGGGTGCAAGCACGTCATTGCGGGCATCCACAACACTACTATCGGCTCGAGCGAAGGCATACACTCGAGTCACCCAGTTGTCCGCCTTCACTACAGACTTCGGGTCTTGGGGGCCGATTCCAGTGTTCCCAGTCGACGGCCTTGTGTCACCAGCATTTACAGGCCGAGTTTTCTCGGTCTACCACCTGGGAGCGGAATTGTCTTTGGCTCCCCAGAAGAAGCATCGTCATGGCCGTAAAGGCAAGCGACTTGCCGCTGACACCAGCAACTCCGGCAAGACTATCCTTATCAGGAATTTACGGATTCGGTTGGACGGGGGCGAACCTATTATACCCCTAGAGTGGATCGTCTCTACGGTCCCTACTACTAACCGCCTCAGCCTTCTGTGTCAAACGTGAGAAGGACATAAAGCTTACACGAGAAGGATGTTGTCTAGCTCACTCGAAAATAACTCTAGTCTCACAGTTTACGAAGTCCAAGGCTTCGACCAGGACATCCCCCAGAAGAAGAAGATTGGCGTGAGCCCATCATCAAATTCAAGAGGGGATGGCTCCCCCCTGACCGAGCTCAAAGGGTCCGACTACTCCGCAAGGCAACATCCTATGAGTTGATTGGTGACTCCCTGTATCGACTCGTCCACGAGAAGGACAAGTCCATCCTCTTGAGATGCGTCTCCCTAGCAGAGGCTCGAGCTATTATGCACGAGGTTCATTCTGGGCTATGTGGTGCTCATCAGGTCGGAGACAGAATGAAATATAACATCAAGCTCAAAGGCTTCTATTGGCCTACCATGTACGCAGACTGCATCCAGTATGCTCGTACATGCCATCAATGCCAAGCCTTTGGCCCAATACCCAGAAGACCTCCTAACCCACTGCATCCCACGGTCCCTACCTAGCCATTTGTCGAGTGGGGTATGGACATCGCGGGGCCTTTCCCGCCATCTTCAAAAGGCCACAAGTACATTCTGACCACCACCGACTACTTCTCTCGTTAGGCGGAAGCCCTTCCTCTATGGGAAGTCACCGGTGAAGTGGTTGCCAGGTTTGTCCGGCATAATATCATCTACCGATTCGGCACTCCCAGTCGTATAGTCTCTGACAACGGGACATCATTCAAGAACAAGGTCGTATACCAGTTGGCAGCCAAATTTCACATCGACTGGAGAACTTCTTCGGTCTACAACCCACAGGCCAACGGTTTGGATCAAGTCAAATCAAATAAAAATAAAAGAAATAAATAAAAATCAACAAGGGCATGTCGGGGAAGAGCTGCAAGGGCATGCCGGTGAAGACCTACGCAGGGCATGCTGGGGAAGAGCTGCAGAAGTGTGCCGACGAAGACCCGTGCAGGGCATGCCGGGGAAGAGCTGTAAGGGCGGGGGTGTGCCGCTGAGGGCACCCCTGGGTGTGCCATGGAAGACCCGCCAAGGCGTGCCACTGGAGCACGGGCTGGGGTGTGCCGCTGAGGGCACCCTTGGGGTGTGCCGGAGAAGACCCGCCAGGGTGTGCCGCTGGAGCGCGGGCTGGGGTGTGCCGCTGAGCGGTGGCCAAGCTGGGTGTGCCACTGAAAAGGCACCAAAGTGTGCCATTGAGGGCTGCCCGGGGTGCCGTTTGTGATGCGTTTAAGCCCGTCACGGGTACAAGTTGTGATTTATTGGATTTTCTTCGGGGCCCATAGATTGTGGGCTTCCCGGGGGTTGATTTCTCTTCGCTATTGTGACTCCGGAGACGGCTTCACAGAAGCGCATGTTTGTTCGGAGCGTCCGGGTGGGACATCTTCTCCGCAGTCTCTTCATTTGAATTTGTTGTTGACTCCGGGCTGGTCGGGACACGCAGACGTACGATTTTACATGTCCACACCAGTGCAGGGTGGACTCGTCTCCCGCCGTTGGCGAGCCCATGGAGGGCTCCTGCGACGCCAAAGGCCGGAAGCGGCCATGGCTGCCATGGAAGGGAGAGGAGAAGAAGGTCGCAGAGGTGAGTCGGGAGTGTTGCAGCGAACAAGGGAGAGAGGGGATGGTGGTGGTTCTAATTTGTCAAGAGCCGGTGAGGATTAGAGGACCCCAGATCGCCTTCGCCGCTGTCAAGTCCTGATGAACAAAAGTCGAAAGCTGGCCACCATCACCAGGGGCAGCAGTAGAAAGCCATCGATCCCCGCCGCCGAGCTCAGTTCTTCTTCTCCTGGGTGTAGATGTAGCCGAGGTGCGCTTCCAGGGTCCTCCTCAGCATGCATTCGTCGTCCCCGCAGCCGTCGATGGCAGCCTCTGTTTGCTCCTCTACAGCAACCTACACAACATCCCCCCCAACAAAAAATGGGAGATCAGGAGTTAAGACCGCCATATATAGCTCACAAAAGTCACACATGGGCATGGATGCCCACGCGGGGTGAAGCCATGAAATGATCAAAAAAATCAAACTTTTAAGGCTGGGAAGGGCATGAAGGGAGCACGAACCAGGGGCTGCTGGGTCACCTTGGGGTCTGCTGGCCGGGCGACCTACGTCAGGGAGGCGCAGAGGTGGATACCCAACACGAAACCCTAGCGACATACTGAGGCATTCCGAGAAGGGAAGAGGCCCGATCCAAAAGGAAGGCCGATCAGGGACCTCACCGTCGTCATTGCCGCCGTGAGATCAAGGAGAGGTGTGGAGCTGGAGACTGGAGGCCGTGGACTGCGGAGAGCGGAGGTGAGAAATCGATCGCGGCGCTGACAGAGCGGAGGAGAGAAACCCGCCCTCGCCCCCGCCGAGCTTCACCTCTGCCGCGTCTGTAGCCGCCTCTTGTTCTACCGACGGAGCACATGGTCGAGGCGATGGATCGGGGCTTGGTGGGTTGCTTGGTGCTGGTATCCGACGACTCAGGCTTCGCGGGGATCCTAAGGGAGGCGAGGATGGGCTGCCTAAGGATGGTGGTCGTGGGGGACGAGAAGGGGGATGGGGCGCGCAAGAGGCTGGCGGACGCGGGGGATGAGAAAGAAGATGATGCGGCAGGAGGTGGTGTCGGGGAAGGCGAGATCGCCACCAAGATCGCAAGGAAGAAACCCTACAGGGTTGGGAGTCCTGAGGGATCATGATGGCGGAGACAACCGCCCCAAAATGAAAGAGATATATGGCGCCCCGATTTCTGATCCGAATTCAAACATTTCAGATCAGAATGAGTCACCCCGATTTCTTTAAAAATTTACCTCGTTTCGAATCCTAATCCGATCTGAATCTGAAAATTTTTTTGGATTCGGATCGGATTTCGGATCTTTATGATCCACTGACAGGGCTAGTCTTCGCTCTCCGGTGGTGTTGTGCAGGAGGCCCCCACCCATCAATGCGCCTCGCATACTCCCACCAATACCTGATTGTTTTACTGGACTTTTCCTTATGATCAATGCTTGATACACACGGGGGGTTATTACACAATTTGTTGTGTTGGGTTCTGTGCACCCCTCCTTGTCTTTGACAATGATTTTGATGATTTTAATATATTGTGTGTTTCATGTTTGTTCTTAAGTGAAAACATTATGTGTTTTATGTTTAAGTGAACGAACCTCTTGATTTTTCTGGCAACAGTCCTCTTCATGGAACAATCTGGCAAACACTCGGCTATAGTTGAGCATGTCATCAATTGGCCCCTTTGGCAGCAGAGGTGGACTAGCAACAGTGCAAGCTATGCTTTTCTCCTCTAACTGTGCTGGCTGTGGCTGTAAAGTTCCCGGCTGGAGAGGGCCTTTAATAAAATGCTAGCGCTAGTCCCAGGTAAGTGGTCCTGAGTCACCCAAAATTGATAATGCGAACTCTCGGTAGTCAAGACCCCGTCTACTCATCTTTCTTCCTTTGGGGACAGGTTTGGTCCGCCCTTGTAGTTGTGCCCCGAGGCCTCTCCCTGGTTGATAGTCTAGCTTCAAAATAATGGACCAGCCTTCGGAGTCCCGAATCTTCAGCTTCTCCTTGATGTTAACAGGTGCAGTGATGGGCTTGCGTGGCGCATAAGCCCAAGGAAAGTCGAGATCCAATACAGAAATAACAGACTGACTGCTGGACCACAGAGTTGACAGAATCTTCTCTGAAATAGCCTTAACTGACTGGACTATGGATAAGCTTTTCACCTTAACCACCCTCCCTTGAAAAGGGAATTTGAGACACTGATGGGCAGTGGATTGCACGGCGCTAAGAGTATCAATCCATGGACGACCCAAGATAGCCTTGAACATGGGGTCGATGTCCAGCACATAAAATTCAATGGGCATAGTAAGAGGCCCAAGCTCATCCTGAATGGTGACAACCCCGTGACATGCTCTCCGTGAGTTGTCATAAGTCGCTATGGTAGTCGGGGTAGGGCGTAGGATCTCTTCTGATAAGTTACAGGCCCTAAGTGTGCTGAGCAGGCAAACATTGATAGATGCCTTTGTGTCAACTAATGCTGCATCCACACTGACTTTGTTCAAGATAATAGTAATGTAAAGCGGCATCTGTCGAGCTTCTGGAGGTGCTAGCTCGGTCTCAGAGAAGGTAATCGCTGGTCCTTTGGAAATAGTAGCCAATGCTGTCAGAAGGCGATCAACCGCCATGTCCTCACTGACCATCACCTTTTGAAGAAAATTTCTCAATGCATCCTGGTGAAGGGTAGATCTTTTTATAAGCTCCAACACAGATATTTTGGCGGGCACTCGGTCTAAGTGATGTAGCAAATCATATTGGGTACCCAGCAGTGGCTTAGTCTGGTTGCGAAGGCTGGGGATTGGAAGTAGAAGCATAATTACGATGAAACAAACACCTGCTCTGCAGGGTGAGATTCTGTGCTAGAACGGCACCAGTTGACAGTATAATTGGCCCGATGGGGTGGATAAGTGGTGTGGGAGAAGGTGTAGTGGAGATGATGGGAGTGGAGGTAATGATGGGTTGCGGAGAAGGGATGGCGGGTGAAGGGTTAGCGGTAGGCGCGGTGATGATAGGCGTTGGCAGAGGTGTAAAGGCTAGTGGTGGTGTGGGCGGAAGGCTATGCATAGTGATAGTAGCGGGGGTGACAAGCAGTGGATGAGATGTTGGCGTGGGGGAGGGTGTTATTAGCGGTGTAGGAATAAAGGGGGTAGTGGATGGAAGGATGAGCGGTCCAGTAGGCGGGGGAAGGGCTTGATGTGTGGGTATAAGGGTGGTAGAAGCGGAAGGGTTTCGGTGATTATGGTGGAGGGCCATTATTTATGGAGTAGAACCATCGTCATCATATGACCATGCGGTGTCGGGAGCCTGGGTTTGAACCAAGTTAACCTGAGCCAGTGCCGGCAGCTGAGGCTGGGGAACGGGAGGATGATTTGGCATGGGGTTCTGATGGATCCCCAAGTCTTGAACTGGCTACGGCTATTGCGGTTGTTGCTGCGGCGGCAGTGCCTGTTGTTGCTACACTTGCTACCTCGACGCTTGCCTTCTTTTCTCTTTTATTTCTACAATGGCCTTATGCATTTCGGCCCAATCAATTCTGTGTCCTTCATAAAGGTTATAGACCAAATCCCTGAACTGAAAGCATCCTTCAATCTTATGCCTCGGCTACCTATAGAACATACAATATTTAGTCTGATCAACGACCAGGTTCCAATTGGGCCGTTCCAGAGGAAGCTGTATAGCACTGACTGACATGAGAGTGGAGAAAATATCAGCGAGGCTTTCTGGCAGTGGAGGGCACTGGGCCCTCTTTGGAGCCGGACACTTATTATTGTAGCCGTTGGGGGAGGGACATTGTGGTATTGCGGAGGCTGTGGAGGTTGTTGGGGTGTAGAGAAGGCATTTTGTGGCGCGGGGAAGGCGAGCGGAGGGTTCTGCGGAGTGGAGTAGATGGGTGGAGGGTTTTGTGTAGCGGATTGGTTGTTGCAGGGGTTTCCGAAGGGATGAAAAGGAATGTGTGGAGTACATTGAAGTCCCAGATATAACAATAAGTAATAATATTTCATTAATCAAGTTTGCTAAAGTAGCAGAAATAAAACTATTTTTTAATTAATAGTCTAATTTAACAATAGAGTCTAGTCCAAAGAAAAGACAAGTACAGCCCAACAAAAAAGAGAACGTACACTGAAGTCGGGGGAAGCCCGACACTGGTAATGTTGGCAACGCTGGCAACTACGAACCGACACTGCCCACGGACCACGAGGAAGAAGGACGACGATCACACCTGAAAAGCAGGGGTGAGTCTCGTGTCACTAGCTCAGTAGGGGTCACGCGGATCCCCACTGGAAACAACACAGTAACACGGAACAATAAAATAGCAAGTAGTAGTAAAGCAGGAAAAGTAGTACTAAGCTACACTAGGAAAGCTGTAAAAGAAAATAGTAGCTAAAGGAAAGGGGAAAGATGCCATACCGGACAAAACACGACTACCAGATAATGCACGACTCCCTAAGCTACTCTGAACAGCAACAGAAAGGTGAATCCTAATCTCACAGAGCCGGGAGTTACCAATCCGTCACCCAAGCATCAGGCCAAGCTAAAGCCTACAAGGAAAAGGAAAAAGCCTAGAACAAACCTAGATAGACAAGGGACACTATCACACACACGACTAGAGTGTCGTGCACGTAATCCTAAGCTGACCTCGGGTCAGGCCACGAGAAGACTAACCCGGGAAGGTCACGACACAAAGTACGAGAAATATGGGAGTCACACGTCATGAGACGGAAGCACCTCCTCACTAGAAGAATAGCCAGACGCGTCCACTGACGTCTTACACTGCGCTACTAGTATCTCGTTGCGGACGCCAAAGACGGCGGAGACTGAGATACTCACTGAACGGAACCAGGAACTACAGTAACGAGTGACTAGTCAGGGTCACACCTGCCAGCATTCGTCCAAACGCCCCTGACCACATGTGCACACACAAGCTCATTGTCTTGAGCTAGGCCTTTAGCTAGTTTTCTCCCCCAGTAGGACTCTACTGCCAAGCAAGGGAGCCCATAGAAACTAGCCTAAAAACCGTCTGAGTCAGGAACTGCCCCACCACCACTCCCAGGTGGGCTGACACTCGAGGTCGTCGGGCTACGACTAGTGGAGGCTCACTAGACACAGAGACTCCGAAACACGAGTGCTGAAGTACAAACATGCTAAGAATGCACTATCACACGTACTACGAAGCACCAGACATAAAACACAAGGCAGCACACCAAACTGTTGCCAGAGTTAGGACAAGGCAACTAGACCTGCCGACATAACGATCCTTGAGTCTCATGACTCATGGTCAAGTTCGTCGTACAAAGCGGTAACAAGCCGCCAATCGACCTAATCCTAAGCCACAGGAAAACGACACATCTGTATAAAACAAAGCATGAAGACCCGAGGGAATCACCCAAAACCCTCGAAGCACCTAGATACGTAAGTCGAGGTAAGACGGCACCTCTAGGCATTCAGAACCATGTCTCGATCTAACCAGAATAGTCGAGACACTCACAAGGTCACATATCAACCACTAGATCTCACTGGGTTGACCAGAACCCAAAGCAGTACGGAAGACCGCTCGATAAAAAGACATTCCTGGCTACCTTCTAACATGGTCATAGTCCTCATAGGATATCAAGAGACATCTACGGGACAACAGGCAAACCACAAGGTCAAGCCAAGACCATCAGAAGCTAAAACATCGATAAAACAGCACTCCGGGGATAAGCAGTCGATCACTTCCTCGCTAGGTAAGCCAAGCAGTCAGCAAAAGAGCCGCTCCTCCACATGGGAACTCAGACTCTGGCGGTCATAGGTAGGGCCGCGAGGAGACTGTAGCGGTCATAGACTGGACCGCGAGATTATTGTAGCGGTCGCATAATAGGCCACTAAAGCCAGTCAACCCTCGAACCGACATACCCAGCCAAACCACCTAGCGGTCTATACTAGACGTGCTATAAGGACTACGCAGTCTAAGAATGAACTGCCACACTAACTGCCTTAAGACATTGACCTAAGACGAACGGACCGTAGTGGTCATAAAATGGGCCGCTACAACTAAGAGGCGGACAAAGGTTGGGCCGCCAAGGCCAACCAACTTAAAACCTTGACTAAGTCAAACACACCGTAGCGGCCTAAGAAAGGGCCACCAGGGAAAATTGGCGGTCAGAACTAGAGCCACCAACCCAAACCGACTTACACTAAAATCGAGAAACTATTGAGCTTGGCAGACCACTATAGGGCCGCCAGAGGCAAGAGGTGGTCTAAGTTTAGGCCGCCAGCCTAAAATATCAATAATAAACCAAAAAAATAGCATTTATTTCTACTATCTAAAAGGGCATTAAATCATGGAATAATTTATAGTGAGTTGAAGATTTCTCACCATTGGAGTGGAAGCCCAACTCCAGTGTGTGCCGCCGGAGTGAGATCCTTCCGGGTACGGAGAGAAGACCAAATAGATTGCCTAGTTTCCACCACCATGCGCCGAAACGAATGCTTCTGGAAATCAAGCGAAGGCCTGCGCCCTCTTCCACAGTGCAGATCGACCTAACCGGGTATACAAAAATAAAAACGTATGACACAAAGTGTGTATGACCCAAGAACATGGCCAACACACACGTTTCCGCCTTCGAAGAAGGATCTATTATGTACCCGAACCAGATCTACTACCCTGGCATCCACAGCCGGAGGAAAACAGGAGGGGCTTGCAAAATATAAAAAGTATCCGATCATCTCATCCCTAGATTAGCTTGGAAAATACATCTCTTAAAGTCTCATTCAGAATACCAACATAGATTGTGAGGAACTGAAAACAAGAAATCCAGAGTACATCTCTGATCTGCCTTGCCACATGATTCAGGCACTTACAGTAAAGAGCGAGGCTTCCTGAATGTGCTGTGCCCACGGACGTCCCAAACTCGAAGCCTCCCATTCCAGGGCAGCTGACCAACCACCCAAGAAACATAATCACATACAAACACTGCGATAACCTGGAAAAGAAGAAAAGCTCTTGGGTGTCAAGGAATGCCAGCAATGACTATGGTAAAGTTAAAAAAAAAACAGTTTTGTGGATATTTACCTCCCAAACAGATGCGATTCCTAAATAATCCTGCACATCTGAGTACATGGTTTATTTAAGGGAGAAAAGGTGTCCGCAGACACGAGTACGACTAAATGGGCTTGATCTTGAAGTGAAGGGAGATGAGGGAGAAAACGAAGCATTTCAGATCCTGTAACAAAAACATCAGAAATGGAACGTAAGAACCATGTTAATGAAAGAAAACACCAAACTAATACTCATGCATATTCTTTCATCTCGTTGCATTCTTTTGGGAGAGAGGAGTGAAGGAAAAATTTTCAATCCAGGAGAGGGAAAGAAAAGGAAAAAAAGGGACGGTGCCACAACTTTTACACAAACTTGTTATCATCAACCGCACGTAATTTGTTGGAGCATTTGCAAGGCCCCCAATGACAACATATTCAGGGGAAGCATAACTTTTCAAGCCTCCTCGCAGCTTCCGAACTCCATGCCTTCCCGGGGCTCGAGGGCAGCGCCACCGCCCTCCACACTACTCTCGCCTCCACCGCCACCGTCCCCCGTCCCATCGCCCTCACTGGGTCGAGCGGCCTCCTCTGCGCCGCCCGCATCCATTACAACCGATCAAAAAGCCATAAAATTTCAAAAAAAAAAGAGACCAAAACACCAGCAACCCAGAAAAGAGAAGGACGCAAGACAGACGAGGGTCGAGGTGGGGTGTGAGAGAGTGCCAAAGGTGGGGTGGGAGAGAGATCCACACACACAGAGAGAGAGAGAGAGGGAGAGATCATAGGGAGGGAGGGCACTGCCGTACTAGCACCGGCGAGCGATTGAGAAGGCCAAGGTGAGAGAGATCGAGCGAGCGAAAGAGAAGGCAAGGGTGAGAGAGAGTGAGCAAGCAAGAGAGCGATCAGCATACCAGTTGTTGTCATCGATGGCATCGCTCATGGCCGTTGAGGATATCACATCGTCATCACCGAGATCCCCGTCGATAGAGCAACCCTAGAGGTAGAGAAAGCGACGGGAGGTGAGAAGGCGAGACGGGGATTCGGGGTGAGCACCACCCCGAAAAGGGGGTCTTTAATGGCGCCCCGGCAACCCGATCCATCAGAAATATCTCACCCCGAATCCATGTGTTACATCTCGGGTCAAATGACTGATACCAATCCAGAAAAAAAATCAAATTCGGATCGGGTTATCGGATCTAAGTGATCCATTGACACCCCGAGTTACTATATAGTTATTGATTAAATATGACAATTGGATTATAATATGTTTAAAATTTCAGCGTTCAAGTGTGACTGGGTTGACAACAAGAATGGCGTTAGAGTGGACGAGATTGTCTTTACACTAGTAGAGCTTGGTAGGATTGGTCACAAATCTAAACCTTTCATTTTAGCTTCCGAGGCCAATCAAGTTTTTATGTATAAGACTAGCTAGCTTGATCCAAAAATGTCAATTGTTCTATCAACTCCTCAAAGAGAACAATCTTGAACCCAATGATGGTGTGGCAGGGCATCCTGCCTTCATCAAAGAGTTGCCAACTGTCTACTTGATTGATCAGACTAATGATCACTCTCGGCATCGCCGAGTCACCCCGGGTTTTGGGTTGAGTGTCGGGTGAGTTGGCCGCCAATATCGGCCCGTTCGAGTTACGAATTGTGCTTGTTTGCCTAAGTCCAAGGTCGTGTCACATCACAGGAGTCCCACCCCTTCGCATGCTTTAGTGAGAAGCTGAACAATGCCAAACTGCGATATTCTACTTATGATAAAGAATTCTACGTAGTCGTCTAGGCATTGCGGTATCGAAGGCACTATCTGCTGCACTAGGAGTTTATCCTCTTTTTCGATCATGAGGCCTTACGATTCCTCCATACCCAGAAGAAGCTGAATGCTCGCTATAGCCATTGGGTGGAGAATCTCCAGGAGTACACTTTTATGCTTAAGCACAAAGTGGGGCAGAGAACAAGGTAGCCGATGCGTTGAGTCAGAAGATGATGATGTTGACCACTATGAGTGTTAAGGTGGTAGGCTTAGAGAGGCTGAAGGATACCCATGTTGATTGCTCAGACTTTGGTCCAATCTATGTTGTCCTTCAAGCTGGTCTCTCGCGTGACTATAGTGAGTTTGTGCTTCAGGAGGGTCACCTATTTCGAGGTGACAAGTTGTGCATCCCACGGACTTCTGTTCGTGACTTTCTTACATGGGGGATGCACGCGGGAGGTCTTGCTGGCCACTTCGGTTGGAACAAGACCATAGAGGCGGTTGAGCATAGATTCTATTGGCCTAGCCTGAAGAGGGATGTCGCTCATATCATGGCCCAGTGCCACACTTGTGCTATGGCAAAGCAGAGGAATCAGAATACTGGCCTCTATACTCCCCTTCCCATCTCAGATAGTCCATGGTAGGACATTAGCATGGACTTTATGTTGGGATTGCCCTACACCCTCTGAAAGCATGACTCTATCTTTGTGGTCGTAGACAGGTTCTCCAAGATGACATTATTCATTCCATGCTCTAAGACTTATGATGCCTCTAGAGTTGTCGGTCTATTCTTTTCTCATTGTGTCTCTAGGTTTGGCCTCCCTCTTACTATAGTGTCAGATAGGGATGTGCGATTCACTAGCAATTTTTGAAAAACCCTATGGCACATGATGGGCACCCAACTGAAATTCTCCACTGCATATCACCCACAGACCGATGGTCAGACTAAGGTTGTTAATAGGAGTTTGGGGGATCTTATTAGGTGTCGAGTCCATGATCATGTTAGGGATTGGGACTTAGCCTTACCACTAGCAGAGTTTACTTACAATGACTCGGTCAATAGGTCTACAGGCATGAGCCCTTTTGAGATTTTTACTGGCCGTAGACCTAGGAAGCCCATAGACTTTGTCCCATCTCCCATCCCCCATCTAGTCCCGTGTGTCCGAGTCATCGGAGTCCTTCACTGATCACATTAGGCAGTTGCATGAGCATGTACGTCGTCATATTGAGACCAACAATGAACGGTACAAAGAGTTGGCTGATGCCCACAGACACCATCATGAGTTCAGAGAGGGTGAGTACGTCATGATCAGGGTTAGGTCTGAACGGTTTCCCTTAGGAATCATGAAGAAGTTACAAGCTCATGGTGCCGGTCCTTTCCGAGTAGTGAGACGAGTTGGTTCTAATGCATATGTTGTAGATTTGCCAGAGAGCTACGGGATCAGCTCCACTTTCAACATCTCGGACCTAGTCACTTATAGGGACTCGGCAGTGACACCTAGTGAGCCCTTTGAGCTGTCTCCACCCCTTGTGAGTGACACTACCCCAGACCGTCCATCGACAGCCATGTTACCTTAGTAGTGTGAGCAGATAGAGTATATATTGGACAAGCAGGTAATGACTACTCGAGGTGGGGTGTACCGGTGCTATTTGGTGCGATGGAGGGGATAGCCCATGTCTAATGACACTTGGATCACCTGGGCCGAGTTACAGAGGATAGATCCAGATCTACTGGATCGATACCAGAGTGACTCAGATCCCTACTCGATAGGGTGGAGCTTCTCCCACCCGGGGAGAATTGGTGAGGACACTAGAGCTAGCCGCCAGTACCAGACATGCAGCACGACTCAAGCGACGTTGACATCTTTGTGGTTGGATGACAGTATGGAGTGTCTACCTGAGTGTTGATATTTCTCTATGTTTATTTTGAGTGTATTATTGTGTACTTGTATTTTTATCTTTAACATGGGTCAAGAGTGTAATATGGGCTAAATTTCATGTAAGGGGTCCAATTTCTAAAATGGGTCTCAAGACTTTTAGGAGCCCAATCGGGCCTCTCCCTCCCTTGTGGGCCTCTACACATAGAGGGCCCAATATGATGGCCCATGGTCAAGGAGACCATGGGTTGCCATTGTTGACCACTGCTGTCCGGAGGCCCCGTTCTTCCCGACTGCGCACAGTTGCCCTGATTGGAAGATAGAGCTACAATACAGAAGATTCCACGACTTCAACCTTATTCTTCTGGGTGCGCCGCTTGACCGGGTCGAGGTAACTCCAGTCCTCAAAGCAACGTAGTAGGCGGAGCCTCGTTTGGAGTCCAGAGCCTCCCATTCTGATTTTCTTCCCCTAGGTGCGCAGAATAGGCCACTCAGGACCTGAACTGACACCCCTTCACTCAACGAGCACCCTCTCTCTGCCCTGACCCCGTCCGGTGTTCTTCCTAGTTGCTGCTCGAAGAGGACTCGATCACGGTCGTACTAATCTTGGTCCCGCCACGTTTGGACTTTGGGAGCGACCGTGGCGACTACGTCCATTTGCTTTAGTATCCTGGGTCCAGTTCGAGCCAGAGCACTGAGGTTCAGATCCAAAATCTGCCCCTACCAGTGACGACATCGGGACCACCCATAAAAATTCACAAGCGTACCTGTCCCCTTCAGTGACGTTTCGGCACCAGTTTTGGTGACTTCCGAGTTCAGCAGAGTGCGTGGCGGCATCTACAGTGACCCCCATCCTGCCATTCCAGACTTGGGTAGAATCGGGAAAATGCCCATACGGCACTAGTTTAACTTGTTTTCCCTCCCCGCCTGGCCGGCTTACCGCCCCTCCCTGTGTCGAGGTAGTTTTGGATGTAATTTTAATTCCCCCACCCCTAGTCTAACCCTCCTGCGTGGGGTGTAGTGCATGTAACTATTGTTCACAGGGTGAAGCTTTACCGGCGTAGTGTGCTGGTCGACCACGCTTCCCCGCTCGCCCACGTCTCCGAATTGGGGTTGGTTTCTTCAAACTGGCCAGGTGAGCTCACTGCCCTTTCTCCTAATTGTCCTTGTTTATTCAATATTCTTCAATTGCGTCGTCAGATAAGGGAGAGAGCGCCCGGTCCCAAGGTTCCACTACCTCTGAGCGACCGTCGTGGGTGTGAGTGAGTGGATCCGTGCCCTTGGCACCTATCAGCCCATTGAGGGTGGCGTTCGTATCCGAGGGGAGACTTACCAAAGCACTGCTGGCCCTCTACCAGCAAGGGACCCACCCTACATCCCAAACTCGGCATCCCAAAGTCACCCTAGGGTTGAGTGTGCGTGCCGAAGAGTGTCCGCTTGTGTAGGCCTCTTGGCCTTGTGGTTGTGCTTTCAAATCTAAGTCCAAGGTTCATTGGTCTTGTGGCTACCACCCCCCATAGTGGTGTTACATCAGTGCAAGTCATGTCATGTCAAGTCAAGTCAAGTAGTAGTTTAGGAGAGAGAGTGAAAATGCCATTGAGGAATCAAGCTAGTCATGCACATCGGTGCAATGCCACACCATGGTCAATCAACTCCCATGGACACAAGTACTTTCGGGTGCTCCTCCTAGGACCAGACCGGGCCCTATTAACACCAGGCATTGAGTCATGTAAACTATCTCAGACATCCACTATAGTTATAGCCAATAGAATTCCAAGATATAAGATAAAGTAGGATGATAAGGTAGTTTCACATAATTTAAGGAGTTCAAGGACCAAATGTTACGAAGAGATGGACTATAATTGAAATCCACATAAGAATGCATGATTGATATGTGATTAAAATCTGTGATCATATCAGTTGCTTAGCCTATGCATATCGGCTGCTTGATTAATTAAAGTCCATGTATGTTGTGTCCATTCATGTCCTAACGTTGCTGCATACATAGCCCGTGCAGGTTCTTCAAACATAATGTCCATGCACTCTTGAGTCCATGCACAAATCCAAAGTCCATGCATATTGGTCATCTCCTTCTCAAGTCTGTGAATCTTCAAGTCCGTGCATGAACAGTGCACGTCTGTTTGGCAACAGAGTCCATGCATATTCGTCTTAGGCACAAATCAAGTCCGTGTAGGTTTTGGCTTTGTCAGAAATAAAGTCTGTGCAAGTTTGCTCCATTGCAACTAAAGTCCGTGTAGGTTTTGCATTCGTGGGTTACAAAGCCTGTGCATGTGTTTGCAAGCACCATGTAATGTCCGTGCATACTGTAGCAAGGTCCGTGCATACAAGTCCGAGCACTTTTTTTGTTAGAAGGATAGCAAAGTCCGTGCACTCTCTTTGCAAGTCTTTGCACATTTGTCAACCAAAGTCTGTGCACATTCAAGTCCTTGCATGTTCTCCTTTAGCGTCTCATGAAGTCCTTACATGTATGAAGTCCGTGCAGGTTGTCTAAGTTCGTGCATGTTGTGTCCATGCATAAACTGCAAACATGTTTCTCCATGCACATCTCCTTAGTAAAGTCCGTGCACCTTTTTAAGGGGTTATATATAGAAAATCTAAAAATTCTAAAAAATATGAAAAAATTACCTCTGCGATCCTTGGGAAGAGCACAACGCGCCGGTACTATCCCGGAGTTGGAGAATGCAATAGTTCGCCCTGCAAGAAGTTCCGAAGGCACATCAGAAAAAGATACACTGAAATATCCGAAAAAAAAATCTGGGGCATTACAGCCCACCCACGCCCTGAAGTCACGCCTGGCGACCTTGAAGAGATCCGCAAGCAGAACGCAGCACTGACAGGGCTATACCAGGACCTCCTGGATCGACAAGCGAACCCCCGGCATGCGCCTTCTGGAAGACGCCAGGACGAGGGGGCCCAGATGGCGGCGAAGTCCCACCGGGTGCGAGAGGCCTCTCACGCCTTCGTCGCCAAAACATGACGTTCACGCAGCACGCCCGCACCAAGGGTGCGCAGCCTACTACACTCCAACCCGGACATGGATCGGCGACTCCAGCGCTTCGACGAAATCGAAGACAAAGTCTGCTACCTCGATGACATCCTCCTCACCGCCAAGCACCAGGGGCTCATCGACGACGACCAAGACTTCCATGCACCCTTCTCTAGGGAAATCATAGAAGCTCCTATCCCGCCAAAGCTACAACTACCGTCATTCACCCCATACGATGGCACCACTGATCCGGCTGATCACATGCACAGCTTCGAGTCCCACCTTGTCTTTCACCGGGCCTCCGACGCTGTGAAATGCCTGGCGTTTGTGACAACCCTCCGGGAAAACACCCAGGCATGGTTCGAGTCCCTGCCTGTCGGGACTATCTCCTCCTTCCAATAGCTCAAGAAGCTGTTCAAGGAGAACTTCATTGGCTATTAGAAGGTGGCCAAGTCGGCGGTAACCCTACTCGCCCTTAGGCTTGGGAGGGATGAAATGTTGTGGGACTTCGTATCCCATTTCCGCGCAGAGACACTCCAGATCCCGCGTCTCGACGTCAACATCACTACCACCGTGCTCACCCAAGGAACGCGGGACTACATCCTCCAGTGAGCGCTCAGGGTTGAGGCCCCGACAACTCTCACTGACCTCCTCGCCCTGGCACAGAAGCACACGCGGTGCGAGGAGAACACGACGGCCCTAGGCCATGCGGTCGGAACCGTGCGGTCTGACCGGAAGAGATCCACCAACTCGCCCTGAGAGGGGCTGAACAAGTGGGAGCGATGTGACCAAGACCGTTGCAACTGCTTAGAAAGAGAGAGTTGGAACTATCACAATTACACGCCCCTGATGGCTCCTCCTGACCAAATCCTGATGCAGATCCGAGAGGAACCATTCCTCAAGTGGCCTCCTCGGATGAAGTCAGATCCTAGTTCGAGAAGCAAGAAGAAATACTATCGCTTCCACCGCGACCATGGCCACGACACCATGGAGTGTATCAACGTGTGCGATGCCATCAAGGACCTCATCCGACGAGGACGCCTCGACAAGTATGTCGCCAAGGTGCGGAGCAGCGACAGCGAACTCCCCTGCCCATCAACAACCGACCCAATGGTAAGGAGATCATGATGATCTCTGGAGGGCCGACCTCAGGTGGGGACAGCGTGACCAGATGACGACGGTACGTGTCAGCCGTCAATACTGTGGAGCCAAGCGATAGCCCTAAGAGGGAGGCTGCCGCTCGGGAACGCCTAAAAGATCCCATCATCTTTTCAGACGATGATTTAAAGGGTGTAACCACTCCTCATTCCGATGCTCTGGTGGTGTCAACCACGATCAACCAATGTATCATACGTCGCGTCTTAGTGGATAATGGAAGCGGACTCGATGTTATATCGTACGACTGTCTAGTGCTGATGGGTGTGGATCTGTGCCGAATTACACTGTTGCACACGCCTCTATATGACTTCTCCGATACCACAGTCCACCTGGAGAGATGCATCTCACTACCGATCTCATTTGGGACTGCGCCGAAGGAGGTTACCTTCCTATCCGACTTCACGGTGGTCCGAGTGATGACTAAACACAACGCCATCACAGGGCGGGAGATTCTCAGCATCCCCAGAGGCGTCCCCTCATCATACCATCAAAAGCTCAAGTTCCCCACCTCCCAAGGGGTGGGGGAGGTGCGAGGAGACCAGAGAGAATCCAGGAGATGCTACCTCATTTCGACGCGAGATCGACAACCCGAGAAAGTGCCACCTGAAAAGAAGACTAGGACAAAAGACCTGGGATCGAGCATGAACACCCCAACCGAAGACCTATACCTCATCCAGGTGGGAGAGGACCTGAGCAGGACTCTAAGGATCGAAGCTTCACTGTCCGAATAGGATAAGGTAACATATGCAAACTTTCTCACAGCTAGTCAGGATGTATTCGCTTGGTCAAAGGATGAACTCCCCGGGATCCCACCAGAGATCATTACACACCAACTAAGATTGGACCCGAGCTGCCGCCCGGTTCAGCACCACCGGAGACGCTGCAACCCCGAGCGACAAGCCATCATCCGGGATCAAGTGAGCGAGAAGCTGCACTCAGGACTACTCCGCCCCTCCCTTTACCCGGACTAGGTGGCAAATGTAGTCCTCGTCCCTAAAAGCAAGGGGAAGTGGAGGATGTGTGTGGACTATACCCATCTTAATAAAGCTACGCCGAAGGACAGCTTTCCCATGCCACGAATTGACCAACTAGTCAACGTGATGGTTGGGCACAAAATGTTGAGCTTCTTGGATGCCTATTCTGGGTATCACCAGATCAGCATGTATGGGCTCGACCAAGATAAGACCGTGTGACCAACCACGGCTTATATTGCTACACGTCCATGCCGTTCGGAGTGAAGAACGCGGGGGCTACTTACCAACATCTCGTCAATCACATGTTTGATGCACAAATCGGCCAAAATATGGAGGTTTATATCGACGATATGCTCGTTAAAAGCCTCTGAACACCCAAGCATCTGGAAGACTTAGTGGAGAGATTCGCTACACTCCGAAAGTATAATATGAAGCTCAACCCCAGCAAGTGCACGTTCGGAGTAAGATCAGGCAAGTTCTTCGACTTTCTTGTTACACACAGGGGAATAGAGGTGAATCCTGAACAAATCTGAGTAATCTTGGAGATGAAGCGACCGATGAGGGTGAGGGATGTGCAATGCCTCACCGGATGCATTGCTGCCCTAACCCGCTTCCTGTCTTGAGCAGCGGAGAGATGTCTCCCTGTCACGCCCCCCTTCTGTCACGCCCCGAATCGATAGCAGCAGAACGTGTTTGTTTGCTCAGAACGTGGCAGTTAAATAGTCGTGTCAATCAGAACATAGTCATAATATTTGACAAAATAGAACTTCATTGTAAATATAAGTTTATTATAATTTAGACCCAATAAAAGGAAAGACTCAATAAAGGAAATTACAATGAGACACACTTGACTGGACTTAACATAAGATGCAAGATAACCAGACTGAATGGTTCATCTAGATGTCGGAGTACTCATCACTCTTGCCCATCTTGTGTGGTCTCGTCATCGCTAGGGTCATTACTTGAAAAATATTAGAAAACGCAGGGTGAGCGAACACTCAATAGGACGTTATATCTCAAGCTCCAAGCTAGCTATAAGTGATTATCAATTTAACATGCTCATGCAGGTCACGCAAAAGTAAGGCAAATCAAGAATTATAATGGCATGAGTTATAACGATAAAGCGATAATAAATTAAAACCATAAAGATGAGTAAGTAAGATGCTGGATACGTTTATGAAGTGTAGAGACAAGGGTAACAAGAGAGTATAGCAAGAACTTCCATGACGAGATATCAAGTACCTCTCATAATATAGCATTCACGAGGAAATAATAACAATCTTCTCTCTATGACGAGCATTATCACGAGAGCGGTTAATAACACTAGTACAATATTCTCTCTATGATGACATTATCACGAGAGCTTTCATATAACTAGTAATATGAAAGAATGGCCTCACTTTAAAGGGTGCTCACGACAGTATGATAGCCCCTCATGGATTAGCACTAGGTAGTATTTGGTCACACACTTAGAAGTCCTCACGACTGTATGATTACCCCTAATTGCCGTAGACCTAGTTGGTGAATGGCAGCACCCAATCATCATGATACCGGTATATGTTTGGACTTTGCCTCGCCCGTGCGATCAGTTCAGGACCCCTTATTTTATACACTAGCATTTAAATGTCATTTAGTTGGGACCCATAGCCCCTGACATTTATCTAGACTAATTCCACTTTAATGGCCAAAAATTTCAAGGATCAAGCATGTACGAACAATAGGGTAGATTTCATTGAACAGAGATTCGAGATAGATGGCACACAAAATCGAGATAATTCGAGAAACCTGAGAAATTGGCGTCCACTGCGGGAGCCGCAGATTAGAGTTAGCGTCCATAGCAATGGGCGCTTATTCTAGAAATAAGGTTCAAGGTACGAAGAAATAGCGTCCTTCATCACGGGCGCTATTCATGAATATCATTCACTATACTAGACACACATACCAGAAAAGGACTATATTCTCATAAAAGTCATAAAATAGTATTTTATGAGGGCTAGATAGTCATGTTTTCTTCAGAGGGACATGATTGTAAAATGGTGTATAGAGTTTTTAGGGTACAACTAGCTCAGCTGCCTTGAGGGAATCTAAGGATAGCGTAGACTTACGAAGGTCTCTGTGACTAACTTACCAATCCGAATGAACGAAATGTCCAACGGAAGGCTCGTATGTCACCGAGAAATGAGGCGTAATTTGTAAAACATCGGGAAACATGGGACTATACTCACGGAATGGAATATAGTGCCTATACACATAACCCACTATCAGGGGTTACAGAAATGACGAAATTCAGAAACTCAGGTAATTGGCTGGCGCCTTAGATCAAGTCTTCAATTTATGAATTAGTGCCTATGGCAGGGTCGCCAATTCAATATATAACGACTGTTTATTCAGTCATTGTTTCTAGGTTCTAAATATATTAAGATCTGTAAAATTCTAGATATTATATAAATGGCGACTTAGCTTAAGTCTTCAATTCAGTAATTAGCTCCCTAGTTTGGGGCGCCATATTTTAAATTAGTGGCAGGGTGCATGTCGTTAATTCAATAGCGAATAGATCTTAGATATTATTTCATTTTTAAAAAATGTAGGAATAGATCATTTTAAAAAATAATAAAAAATCTAAAAACGTAAGATTTAAGGACGACCTGAATGGCGATAAAATTGCCGCTCGATGCTTATCATTTATTATCGTTTTAACACCCATTTTTTCTCTAATCACACCAATCCTCTCCCTACTTCTCTTCCCACCCCCGCTCCCTCCTTCATGGTGGCCTGCTAGCTGCCTGAGCTCCAGCCATGGCCGGTGGAGGGGGTGATCGTAGACTCGGGGACGGCGGTGACGCGGCTGTAGAGCAATGCATACGCCTCTCCCCAAGACGCATTCACCAAGGGCACGGCCGGCTTGCCGTCGGCCCCAGGCGTGGCCCTGTTCGACACCTGCTACGACCTCTCCGGGAGGGACACGATGGAGGTGCCCGCGATGTCGTTCCACTTCCCGGGAGGCATACACATCCTCAGAAACCCATGAAAAGAAAAAGAAGTGTGAAAAAATCTGAAATAGCCCACAGTTCAATGCAGGAGAAGGCCGCTCCTGCCGAAGAAGATGTCGTCGCCCCGCTTCTACTCTGCCCTCCCCCAGCCCCTCTCTCCCCTCCACAGTGCCCTCGCAGGAGCAGGAAGAAGCAGAGAGGTCGCCCACACTGCCTCCGCCGCCATCTCTTGTGCCGTTGAGCTTGGAGATGGCAGCCACGCTGGTGGTCCGCTTCCCCATCGTCCTTATCATCCGGCTCATGGGGGCCGCCGCCGCTGCCATGGTGATCGCGTGGGCTGTGAGCTTTCGCGGTGGGATGGCGCTATTCTCCGACAGCAAGGACCTCATCTTCATTGTAAAGCCCCCTCGGTGTTGCACTCCCCCCCCACCTCGTTCTTACTGGTTGTTGGCATCGTGTCTGTGACTAGGGTTCAATTCATTATTTTTCTGTGATTCATCTCCTGGCCAATCGGGGGGTTTACGCTTCGATGAGGGCGGCGACTGTAATTGTGGCATGCTGCTTGTTGAGAAGGTGACGCCGGGGATTTTCAAAAAATGAAAAAAAAAAGATGTTCCATTTTGTTTACGTGCATTGGCTGCCCATAAAACTAACTCGATCAACATCACTTATTTTAAATAACATTTTTTTTTTTTGCATTCTGCTCTTGGTTTCCAGCGAATATCTACGTCTTGACCAAGGGCTTTGCTTCATCAAATGCAGATATGCCTTTCCAGAAATTTGTGTTTACTTGGTTGGTTGAGAAAGAATTTTGGGAATGTTGAAAAAATGGGAATGCAAGTTCTGAAATGAAAAGAAACCTGCAGGGAGAAAAGCTTGGGGTGTGTGAAAAGGCTAACCGCAGCAAGAAATAAAGCCATGGAGACTCTGGTGGAGTTGGCCTTTCTGCTTGGAGAAACTTAAAAGTTCTGTGCATAACCAGATGAACATGTCAGGGATGTTGCCATTTTGGGATCGAGTGCCAAGATTCAGATTGTACAGAGAATGAGGATATTTAGAGTAGTAGCTATCTGTACAAAATAGAGTAGCTTTCTACATAAAATAGACTTAGAGTAGGAATCATGCAATAAATACCATATGAGGAGATGTCTCTACTCAGGTGGGAAAGGGCATACACATCCTCAGAAACCCACAAAGCCAACATGCCGAAAACCATTTACATAATAAATATTTTCCAACTACCCATTCTATACAATAAGTTAGGCTCTTTGATTTTACTCTCATGGATACTGGAATTCCACTCATGAAGACCATGCAGTTCTGAAAATTCTATTATTTCTCTCCCTCCTTATTGCCCATAATATTGCAGCAGAACACATCATCCAGATTTACTTTTATGCTTTGAGTGGGTTGTGGTTTCTCCATTTTTCATCATGTCAACTATGCCTTGAAGGGTGTGTCCATACATTCTCTAAGTTTAGATTTGCTTTTATGCTTTGAGTGGGTTACGGTTTCATTTGCCTAGTTATATCTGCTATTTTTATTTGCATGCCTTAAGTGACTCATCTAATTGTGTAACCTAACATGGGCATGTACATAAGTGGTCTTGTATATCATGTACAATGTATTTGGAAGACATAATTTGTGCGTTGGGTGCATGCTCAGATAAAAATGTGCACAAGCTGATCCCCTACCATGTCATTGCATATCTATTTGGTGGCGAATTCTGTTCTTTATTTGGTCTTTGTTTAAATGAGAGGCCATGCATAGTTCTCTTACTGAAGAGAAAAGATAAAGAGACTCCACTTATGTAACATTTGTTTAGGATTCAAAAGCCTCCCTAGAGTTTTTTTCTTTGAAGCATCCGAAGTGTATGCAAAAAATGTGCCAGAGCTTCGAGCCACCTGGAATGAATGCCGAGAACTTCACCTCAGGAGAACCGACATGACTCCACTACCAACCGGCAGTGCAACCAAGCCTGCCCAATGATCCGGTGTCGACTCTGTCACGCCGCTACCCTACGCCACTGCCTGACCAAGGACGGTGATCTACCCGGTAGCTTCCCGCCCCAATGAAGACTCTCCTGAGGAAGAAGAACGCCATCGGCCCTTCACAACCGGAAGCTGGAAGCCCTGGCAGTAGAAGGACCCGAACAACCGACATGGGTTCAGCTTCTTGCGAAGATGGGTCCGTCAGAGGCCAAATGACCACTGGTCTAGCCTGAATATCACCCCGTATGGGAGCTCTGAGCACGAGTCGAACCGAGCTAGAAGCACAAGTCATGGTGTCGAAGGTCATGTCAGCAGAAGACCCACATGCTCGAACCAAACATGCACGGAGCCCGAACCAAGGCCGTATGGCAAACCAAGAGCTTCGTCAACACCTTGCAAAGGTCTTTTAGGAACCGTGGCATGAAGAATCGTGAACAGTGGTTTCCGAAATCATTCCCGGGCCCATCGACTGACGTTCAACGAGCGAATAAAGTGAAAACAACGCCACAATCCATCAGTCATCCTTGAAACGGCGCCCTCCTTTTCGGCGTGCAAAAGCGCAGCAAGGGGTGTTCCCGGTGCGGTCTCCCCATCGTGCCCTTTATGGCGCCGGGGAACTGGCTTCTATAAAAAAAAATGGAGAGAAGAACCGAGTGCTCGAGGAGGGGAGGGAGTTGGCCACCAATCGAAGGGAAGGAACAAAAAGGGTTTTCTTGGGGGGAGAAGGTTTTCTTCTGAGAGTTTCCCCCACCGCTGCTGTTCTCTGTTCTGCTCGAATGATGTGACACGACCTCGGACCTAGGCAAGCAAGCACATTCACAAACCGAACGGGCCGATGTTGACGGCCAACTCACTCGGCACTCACCCAAACCCGTGGGTAACTAGGTGATGCCGAGTGGAGGATGTGAGGGTTGGTCCCTTACTGGTAGAGGGCCAGCAAGGCCAGAGGGTCCCCCAAGGGGTTTGAATAGTCCAATCCTAGTGGCCGACCCAGTGCCGAGGGCACGGGTACCACTCACTCCCATGATGGTCTCTCGAAGTCTGGGACTTGCGATATCGGGCACTCTCTCTCACCGTCCAGTGCAGCTAATAGCTAATATTGTAAGAAAAGCACTGTAATAGAGCAAGGGAAAGAGCACTTACTCGACCGGTTTGAAGAAACCGGTCCCGCTCGGAGATGTGGACGTGCGGGAAAGCGTAGGGCTTACCCACGCCGCGGCGAGGAAGCTTCGACCTGTTCAAGCAATTACAACACTACGCCTCACACAAGAGGGGGATCTTGGGGTGGGGGTTAAGTGAATTACAACCAAAACTACCTCCGCGCAGGGAGGGGCCTTCAGCCGGCCAAGCGGGGAGGGGAAAGACGAAGAATAGAGCTTCACACGATGACGGGGTCAATTCTGTCCCTTCTCTGGAACAGGGGATAGACTGTTGATGCAGGAATTCTTCTGGATGCTCCCAAACTCCTTTGGCAGCATGACCAGCGCCAAAACTTCATGGATTGGTCCAGGAGGATGCTGGAATTTTGGCAGGAGCTGGGGAAGTCGTTGCCGGTCGAGGTGAAGCTAGAATCAGGGACTCTGCTCTCTGGCTCGGACCTTCTCAACACTGCAGCATCTAGAAGATGACACCACCACGAACAGCCCTGAACTCCAAATTGAGCCCGGTCAGTGGCGTTGGAACCGTGGACGAGCTGCCTCCGAGATGAGCCAGCCGATGTCAGAGCAGACCGCAGTAGTCTGAACACTGATAGGGTGTCAGTTAAGTCTCAGGGTGGACAGAACTGCGCACTCTGGGGAGAAAAGGTAGAAGAAATCACTCCGATAGCCAAATGGAGCTCTGCTTCTTGGAAGCGGAGGGGAACTCGTAGAAGAAGGTCTCAGTCGAACACCGCCTCTAGATCTTCCAAGGGGCTGATGTGGCAACTACTGCACTCTGCCTCTGGAAGCTGGATAGGAACCTTCTGCACAGTCAGAGGAGATCACCTCTCCCGGACAGCCACGAGCTCGGAACGGGACGAGACGACTGCCGTTGTGAAGATGACTCGAAGATGCTTCCAGGGGTAGCTTTTGCGTCTCCTAGAACATTTGGATGGCATCACCGCTTTCTCTATAGTCTTTAGGTTCTCTACTACCTTCGAACTGAAAACTATAGGTTGAAGATGATGGGGGGAAAATGGGATTTATGGGAGGGGAAGTGGGGTGGACGGGTATGGGGGTGACCCCAGTTTCGTGTCGATCGGTTGTCATTTGGGGCCGGTAGGAGTCCGGGAACCCCAGTGACTCGTTTAGGGTCGATTCATTGGAGTCGCCCTGACTTCGCGTTGTAATGTGTGCATGTGCTGTTTTTAGCCTTCAGGGGTTGTTTCCCATTGTGTGGCTTTGTTTCCCCTGTGCTTCGGCGTGAATGGGGCGTGGAACGGGCCAATTCAGCCGTTCCTTTGTTTTGCTTGCCGAATTTGTGTAATGGTCACTCCAGTGACCGTCACACTGTGTGATGGTCCCCCGATAGACCGCCACAATCATGGTCATTTTACGTTCTTCGAGGTTGGGGTCATATGATGAACCAGTACTGGACCGTCATGTGACTGTAACGTGCCAATGTTGGTGCATTACGTTCTGGGTGTGACGGACCATAATGGGACCGTCACATGCCTGTAACGCGCCTGGCTTGGTGCATTAGGTGTTGTGGTTTTCGAGGTCAGTTACTGTGTCAGACCCAAGACGACCGTGCTTTCTCGAAGACCACATCAGTCAGTTCCCGATAACGGATCTCTCCCCATGCGTTATGGTAGGTAATGCACCTATGTGGGTCTGTTACATTGTGTTTGACTGGCGTTTGTCTGGATATGGTGGTTGGTGTGACGTGCCTACCCCCATGCGCCATGTGGTGGTGGCAGACTCAGCCTGGTCCGTTATATGTGCCACATCCCGAGCGTAGAAGATTACTCAGATGCGTGACGTGTGTATATAGATCGTGTCATTAGAGTGATAAGTATGTTCAACATACATATTTTATAGAGTGCGTAAGACTAATAACCATTAATAACCTCAATATTCCAAGTGATGATGATGTGACACCACTAAGACAAATGCAGCAATGAGATGGAAGATCCTTGGACCTACTTCGCAAGCACAATGCACAAGAGTGGAGAAACATGTAGATGCCGAACCAACATCGCACACACGATCCCTGTGGTGACTCGGTGTTCCCGAGTAGAGGTGGTGGGGCAAGAGCCTTGCTGGTAGAGGGCCAGCAAGGCTATGGTTTTCCCTCCCAAAGGTACAGTGCCCTCACTCAAAGGGCTGGCTGAGTGCCAATTGGGGCACAAGGACACTCACTCACTCACAACTCCACGGTGACCACTCGAAGCTAGGTGCTCCGGGAACGGGCGCTCTCTCTCCACCAGCGGAGCAATTCGACGGATATGAAATGAACAAGAACTGAAATGAGAGCAGGGTTTAGAGCTTACCTAGTCGGTTTGAAGAAACCGACCCCCGTTCGGAGACGTGGACGAGCGGGAAAGTGTGGGTTCCCCGCACACTACATCGGTGAAGCTTCTCCCTGTTTAATAATACATGCACTACTCGTCGCACAGGAGGGGGACCTCGGGGTGAGGAGAAGTGGAGTACAAATAAACACTACCTCCACACAGGGAGGGGTGGTAAGCTGGCCAGGCGGGGAGGGGAGTGAAGCTAAGACGACGCCGAGTGGGCGCTTCTTCAGTCTGTCCAGGTCTGGAACAGCCAGACAGGGGGTCACTGTTGATGCTACCACGGGCTGTACCGGACTCGGAAGACGCCGAAACTAGTGCCAATCCTTTGCTGACTGACCCAGGAATGCTCCTGAATTTTCGTGGGATCATCCGGCATCATCGCTGGTCATGGCAGACTCTGGACCTGGACCTCTGTGCTATGGCTCGAGCTGGACCCAGGGTACTATAGCAGATGGAAGAAGTCACCACGGCCACTCCCGAAGTCCAAACGAGATGGGATCAAGTCGAGGATGACCGTGGATGAGTCCTCTTCGACCAGCAACCAGGAAGAACACTAGAGGAGGTCGGGGCAGAGAGATGTGTCCAAAAGAATGGGAGGGGGTCTGGACGGATCCTGACTGACCTGATCTGCTACCTTGGGGTAGAAAAATCAGAATGGGCTGCTCCAAGCTTCAATCGGCGCCCCACTTGTTGCGTTGGACAGGTGACTAGTGGGAATCCACTCCGGCTAAGTGGTGCACCAAGGGGAGCTGTGGTGTGGTTGCAGGAGTTTCTGTAAGTCGCCTCTAGTTGCAGGTCAGATTGGTGCTGCGTAGTCTATGGAGAACGGCTCTCCCGGGCAGCTCCGAGCTCGGATTGGGACGAGACCACCTCGCCTGCGAAGCAACTTCAAAGATCTTTCCGAAAATATAGGATAGGCCACCAGAAAATACATGATGAAGTTGTGGCAGCCTCTGCAACCTCGTGGTATTATGCTGTTACAGATTCCAGACTGGTAGTAGAGGGAGATGGGGTTCAAATGGAGAGGAATGGAGGGGCTGACGTGGGGGAGAGGGGTCTCCCATGTTGCTTCGTGCGACCATGATTTATTCCATTGGACTTGGACCATAGGAATAGCTTTATTCCTTAGCTGTCGCACTTCTCGATCAAGAATCTTGACTAGTTTCTATTCGTACGTCATATCCTTCTGAATCTCCAAATTATCATAAGTGATAACATAATAAGGATCCTCCATGTCGACACTTGACACGTGTCCGTGTCTCAGATCGTAGGGAGGTGTTGCACAGACTGTTAGCATGACTAAGGTCTTGTGTAAAGGACGCTGAAATCTCCCATCAAAACAGCTCATAACAGAAATAAAGTTGACTTCAACCTCTACACTACACTATAAAGCCAAGAACGGAAGCTAATGCTGGCTATGGAGAAAGAAGAGGTGGGAGAGTGGAGGGAGGTCAGTACGAAGAGAACAAGTGCTGAGGAGAGGAGGGTGGATAAGTCTGGTGCTCAGAGTAGATTTTCTACGGGCAATGCCACAGGTAAGCTTCCGGCTGTGGATTCTTGCATCTGACGCCTGGAGAAAGGGCATTGGGCTAGAACCAGTAGGAATGCTGTTAGGTGCTTACCATGTGGCAGGGTGTGTCACAGGAAGCAGATGTGCAGGCAGGAGCCAGAAGACAAGGCTCGTTGCAGGCCAGACTCAGGTTCTTCAGCCAGTTTCAAGGTTTCCAAGGACACTGGAATTCAGAAGGAAGGTTTTCGCCAAGAAGTGTTTGGGCTGAAACCTGTTGACATCCCCTGGTCGCTGTTGATCGCCGAAGATAGGAGAAGGCTGGAGGCCTGTGGAGTCGTGATGGTGCAGGGACATATCACTGAGAGGAAGGCTGCCGTTGATAGATTCCTGCATAATACCCGGCCAGAGAGCCACTGGTGGGTTAGAGAATTGGTGGACAGTTCCTTTCTGGTCTGGTTTCCAGATCCTCAGAGTAGGCTTCATTGTTATGCCAGAGGAGTCTTCCGGTATGGTAGCCACTGCCTTAGCTGGTCTCCTTGTAAGAGAGAGACTGCTACATTGGGATGCCAGCAGGGAAGGTAGTCTGGTGTAGGTTGTCAGGTATTGTGCTTCATTTGGGGAATCCAGACAGCTTCCATTCCATTGTCTCCTCCTTCAGGTGTTTGAGGAACATTGATAAAGGCACTTTGGATGGGGATGTCCCGTACTCAAGAGTTCAGGTGGAAGTGGATGATCTGCAGATGGTTCCTAAAGAGTTTGTGTCACTCCAGGGGCTGGGAGATTTTGGGTATCCATTGCAGTAGAGGATCCTCAATCCGGTGATGCTAAGAGTTAAGACATGGATTGGTCCTGGGTGGAAGTGGTGTCAGCCTATCGGAAGCTCTGTAGAAGTAGAGATATTACAGGAGTAGGGAAAACAGAGAGGAAGGAAGGAATGATAGTGGATGGTGAGTCGATCCCCAGAATCGGCCGAGTTCATCAGATATTGGCACATCTGACTCTCATTCAGGTGCATGGCTCTTGCATGGGGAAAGATGTGGATCTGGAGGCAGAGAGGAGGATTCTGTCTGGAGCAGCTTTTTCCCTGAGAGTACCAGAAGTTGCTTTTAGGGAAGGATCTATGGTCTCTCTTGGCAGAAAGCAAGCAGCGGATGCCAGTGGACAGGAGATTTTGGAGAGTTTCGAGAAGCTGCCTTGGAAGAAACCCTCGAGGAGCTGCCTTGGAAGGCGGTCGAGACAACGAACAGTGCCGGGTTGCATTTTACCCGACACAACCTGATAAACCTTTTAACGTATAGGGTAAGTCAGATGGTTCTCTCTTTCGGGGATCTGGGTGTGACTCGGGTGTGCTATCAGGCTCGAAGACAGACCCGTTTTGTCATCATCCAGGCCTGTTAGGGCTTCTCAGCATCCCGGAAGACACCCAGTCCCCCCACATGCTATTCTTCTTCTCATTCAGACCCTTTCCATGGCGATCACCTGCCGGAAGCTGGCATGGAGGTGTCCGCCAAGGCTTCTGTCCAACTCTGAGGAGCTGTGTTTCCTGTGGCCCCTCCAATCGCTAGAGCCTCTGCTTCCCCACCGGCACGGGGGAAGCAGTCTGCCGTACAGATGGCTCTTTCTCTGGTCTCAGGCTGGCACTGTGTTCCAGTCCAAACAGAGTGTCTTCCTTCTTCTTCGGAGGAAACCGGGAGTTCCTCATGGATTTTGTGACTGGGTTACCCAGATCAGTAAAAGGCAATGACTCTATATGGGTGATCGTGGACCGATTTTCAAAGTCTGCACATTTTCTTCCCATGAAGGTAAAGCAATCAGTGGAAAGTTTGACGAGACTATATGTTGATAATATCGTCAGACTTCACGGGATTCCAAACAAGACGTGGACCCCACGAGTAACTAGCACGTGCCACCATCAAAGCGGCCCCGAGTGCTACCCGTCAACCCGAACGCGTTACGCCCGGATCCCGTGTGTAGCCCTTTACCTCCCTGCGTGGAGTGGGTAGAAATAGTCAGTTCTGTAATTATTAATAACTGTTGTACTGGGAGTGCGGGTTCGACCGGGATCGTCTTTCCCCACGCCTGGAGCGTGGAGGTAACCCGCCACCCCCTTGTAGTCTAGTTGCTTCCTTTCTTAGTATATGTTCATTTGCCGCTGCTAGGGCACGTTTTAGGATCCTCGTTCCAATCAAAGTAATCACCACTGCGAGAGAGAGAGCAAGACTCACTCGTGACCCGACCCAGGCACGAGAGAGTGAGCAGACCACCCTTGACTCGCTGTTGATTTCTCAACCGTGCAAGTCTGACGCTTCCCTCGTTAGGTGTGCATTTCCAATTGGGGTCAAGTCCGCCCGTCTTGTCCGGCATCAAATTGGTATCAGAGCGTGGTTGAGTCTAGGGTAGGTAGTCTTTACATTAGTCATTGCATAAAATAAAAAAAAAGTCTAAGTCGTGTCTAGGAGGATCATTGTTTTCAAACAAAAAGAAAAAAAGTGTTTTGGTCAGCACCCCAACACTCTGGTATATCAAAAGACGTTACTCGGAAGGTTCGGTTATGCCGATCCGGAAGATAGCCCCTCGTGTCGAGTCGGATCTTCGGTTAAAGCCTCAGCCACATATTGGAGTTTGGGTTAAGTCTAAGGGTCTTGAGAATGTCTAGGTGTTTGCATTAATTTCACAAAAAAAGGGGTCAAAAAAATGTCATTGCACGCCCATTCTTAGGGACCCCATCCCATCTTTTGCAACTTTGGCCAACCCGTGCCAACCTGTCCAAGGCGACAAGTCCGTAATTGAGTACATTAGGGCCTTCGATGGGTATCGGTTTCAATATGGAGTGGGAGAGGAGCAAGCGCGGTATGAAGTTGGAGAGGAGAGTGTTGTACTCGCACGTGAGTTTCGGAGGGGTTTTCGGCCTCACTTGCAGATTGAATTACTTTGGCGCCGCGTGACCACTCTGCCGTACTCTATATTGTCGCTCTAGAGGTCGAGCCATATGAATCTATGTTTGATACTACCCTACAGCGAGCAAATGCTGCCCTACGGTGAGCATCCATCCATGAACAAACCCATGAACCCCCGAGGCAGGACGCTCTTGCCCCTCGACCTCGCCCACCTCAGCTAGAGCTACCCATACCCCTAACGGGGGAGCTTTACATAGATGAACCACTTCTTAGCTGGCTTAGGATAGGTTTGGCCCCTACCCCACCTTCCTATCCACCTATGGACCCCATACTACCCTTAGTACGCGTCAACTCCTACCACACCACATTCCGGTCTAGTCATCATGTTGATACGTTGGATGACCTTCTCAGGGGATTAGACACACAAAGGAAGTTGACGCATATGTTGGCCCGAGACTTCGACCAACCCACAAGTCGTAGCTTCACCCACCCCGCCTTAGGGTCCATTACCTCCGTGTACACCGAGGGCCATGTCACCACGGAGGTCCTTTTATTCCTTCCCTTGCCGGCCGAACCTACCTTCATTCCCTTCATCCCAAGGGAGGAACCATATCTCCTACATATGACTACCGTCCCACCTACCACACTGCATGAGGGTGATTGTTTACACCTTCAAGGATTTTACACTTGGGACTGAGTCATGTGGGAACCCAGTTGCAGGGGTCATACGTTCTTTGATCCCTTCGACCCCTTCACGAGTGAACCTCCCGATCCCTCATATTTACTCCACTTCCTCCGAGGAGTTCACTATCCCACACCTACCCCACAGATCAGTCCACCTACACTCCATAAGGAGTCCGGTCATTGGAGTACGGAAGACGATAGTTTTGGGTCTCCTAGCCCTCCCACACCCAAACCCAAAGGAAATTCGTTGCCAGACTGGTTCGTACTTGGACGACTAGGAGTCCCCCATGACGTCAACCCCTGGTTACGTCAAACGCATGCATGGCACACATTCGGGTGTCCTGGTCCACCATTGCACATGTATGGGTCAGACTAACTGTAGGATTGTTTAGGGTCATGTATGAGTCTGTGTTTTTTTGTTTGTCCAGTATGTCATGAGTCTGTCGAGTCTGTCGTAAGCTCGCGACGTTTGTCCTTTTCGAGTACGAGGCAAGTCGGATCTTATGCATACGTTGTAGACTTGCTAGAGAGATACGGGTTCAACTCTTCTTAGTGTATCGGATCTAGTCACCAAAGGGACACCGCGGTGATTCCTAGTGAGTCATTGAGCCGTCTCCCTTGGGAATCGCCCAGCCCATGACCCAGCCGATTCTCACGCGCCGCGCCTCCACGCGTCCATCGCCGCGAGCACGCGCGAAGCATCGACTTCGCCGAACGTGCGTTTGAGCGAAAACCGCAGCCGGCTCGTCCCCTCGGGCACCGTGGGCGGGCGCACCGCCGCCGCGATGATTCCCGACGCGCGCAACGCCTCCGCCAGCGCCACCACGCGCGCCGCCTCGCCGATCTTCACCGGCACCACCGGCGAGTCGCCGCGCAGCGCGTCCCAGCCCGCCGCAATCAACCGCTCGCGGAAACGCCGCGAGTTTTCCCGCCACGTTACCTGCGAGGCCGAGAGTTCGCGCACGCGCCGCACGGCCGCCAGCGCGCCCGCCGCCGCCGGGGGCGGCATCGCCGTGGAGTAGATGAACTCGCCCGCGTTGTTCATCACCTGGTCGCGCACCGCCTCGTCGCGGAACAGCGTGTAGGCGCCGCCCGAGGCAAGCGTCTTGCCCAGCGTGCCCACGAGGACATCGACTTCGCCCGCCACGCTCGCCTCCGCCGCCAGCCCCGCGCCGTGCGGACCATACCAGCCGAGCCCGTGCGCCTCGTCCACGACCCAGAAAAACCGATGCCTCCGCCTGAGCGCCGCCAGCCGCGCCAGATCGGGATAATCGCCGTCCATGCTGAAAACGCTCTCGGTGACGACGAACACCGCGCGCCCCTCCGCCGCCGCGAGCAGCCGCTCCAACTGGTCCAGGTCGAGGTGCCGGTAGCGTTGCAGCCGCGCCCCGCTGCGCAGCAGGCCCGCGATCATGCTGTGATGGATCAGCCGGTCGGCCAGCACCGCGTCGCCGCGCGCGGGCAGCGTGCCGAGGACGCCCGCGTTGGCCGCGTAGCCGCTCGTCCATAGCAGGCCGCACGGCAGCCCGTGCCAGCGGCAAAGCTCGTCGAGCAACGCCTCGTGTGCCCCGCGCCAGCCCGTGATGAGCGGCGAGGCCGACGCCGACGCGCCGTGTTCCCGCGCCGCCTCGCCGACCGCCGCCGCGACGGCCGGATCGCGCGCGAGCGCAAGGTAGTCGTTGTCGGCGAGATTCAGGATGCCCGATTCTTCGCCAAAAACTCGCAGCCTCCGCCGCAACCCACGCGCCTCGCGCTCGGCCAGCGCCTCGCGGCAACGCGCTTCCACGCCCTCGCCCAAAGTCGATGCCTTGAAGGTGGACGGGGCCCGGAGGTCGCCGTTCATCTGATTTCCTGGAGCCGGGACCTCCCGGTCCCAGTCACCCTCGGCAGGCCGGGGTCGGGAGACCCCGGCTCCAGAATCACCTGCCAAAAGGTTTTCCAAGAAGGCATCGACTTTTTCCGGCACGATCTGGTCCGGCCCGAGCATCGCCCACAGCGGGATGCCCGCCGCGCTCAGGCCAGCACGGTTCGACGCCGCGACGGCTGCATCAGCCGGCGCAGGCGCGTTGAGCCACACGCCCGCGTTCAAGCCGCGCCGCACCGCGTAGGCGTGTGCGAGCCGCGCCTGGTTGATCGCACCGAGACGGTCGGGCACGACGACCACGACCTTCTCCGCGCCGATGGCCTCGGCGAAATCCGCCCAATCACGCCCGTCGGCATCGACCGGAACGGCGATGCCGCCCGCGCCCTCGACGATGCGCCAGTCGCAGGACGGCAGCGCGCGCAGCGCGGACACCATCGTCTCGAAGGAAAACTCGATGCCTTCGAGTTCCGCCGCCGCCAGCGGTGCCAGCGGCGCGGCGAAGGTCGCGAGCGTGAAGGCATCGACTTTTTCCGCGCCTGAGAGCGTCCGCGCGTGATGCGCGTCGCCAGATTCGCCCGCGACGCGGCCAGTTTCAACGGCCTTCACAATCTGCACGCGCGCGCCCGCGCCGGCGAACAGCCGGGCGAGCGCGGCGACGACGCGCGTCTTACCGATTCCGGTATCCGAACCCGTGACGAACAGCGTGCGCATCAGGCTACGCTCAGGCGCAGGCGGCGGCGTGGGTTTTAACGCAGCACGATTGCCCGTCCGCGTGGTCGTGGCCGTGTGCGCGGTCGCCGTGGTGGTGATGGCCGCGGGAGTTGGCGGCGGCTTCAGCCTCGGCGGCGGCGAGGGGCCTCATGCCGAGTTTTTCCAGAAGTGCGAAATCGGTCGTGCGGCCGGGATTGGGCGTGGTGAGGAGGCGCTCGCCGAGGAAAATGCTGTTGGCGCCGGCCATAAAACACAGCGCCTGCAATTCGGGGCTCATCTCGCGGCGACCGGCGGAAAGGCGCACCATCGAGCGCGGCATGAGGATGCGCGCGACGGCGATGACGCGGACAAACTCGATGGGGTCCACGGGCTCGGTGTTCGGCGTCTTGTGCTTGTTTTCGCCCTTGTGATTGGTCTTGCGATTTAGGTCCAAGGGATCATACCCCTTTTGCTGCATTGTGTGTCACATCAACCTGCATCCTCTTCTTCTGTCGGTGGACCTTCCTGCTGGCCTGGTCCGGAAAGGTCAGCCTTTCAAATACAAAAATTCTTTTTCTTTCTTCCCGCCGAGGGGCAGTTTCATCAGCTTCGGCATAGAAGCCATCTTCATAACCATTGTCGTCAACCGATGACATCATCTTTCCTTCTCCTTCATCTTCTTCAACTACCATTGATGGGCAGCAGTCTTCATTAGTTGCGACTGCTTACATCAGCCATTGTTGCCCAAGCGAGGGGTTGCCTAGCCCCTGAAAGTGGTTCCTGACCATGTCGGTCATCTCTTCGTGACTCCATTTTTGATGTAGTACTGGGGATAGTTATCGACCTCCCGCAGGAGGGATGTAAGTGAGCCGGGCCCAGCCGATAGGTTGTTGGAACCTTCATCCCACAGCAGGGACGTCGACTTGTCGGGTGCAGGCCCTAAAGCTTCCACGGCGCAGAGGGTCTGCAACCGCCTTCTCTTCCTTCGAGGCTAGGCCCCTTTCCTTCCTCCCTTTCGCTCCGTCACGTGCAGGGCGGCAGCGGATTGGTGCAGCTTGGTGAGCAGGCTGGACCATTTTGGGGACCCACACTTGCTTAAACTTCTTTAGCCTAGGGGCCAACTTTTCCATGCCATGACGACTGGCTTCTTCTCTTTCGGCCCTCCTACCAGTGAGAGCCTAATAGGAGTTGCAGATGGGGACGGCGTGGACGACCCGGTCTGAGACCACTCAAGCGTTGCGTCCATTGAGGAAGACATGGACACCGCCAACCAGCATCAATTTACCAGACTGAGAGAGAGATCCGGTAACCACAGTAGTGCTCCTCTGGAGTTCCTTGCGGTGGCAACCTTCGGGGTTCTTGTTGATGGGAGCGGGGTGGGCCCTGGGGATAGCATGGTGCACCAGGTAGCTGGTGACCAGAACTGGACTCTTGGGTGAGTTAGAGCAGCATCGAACCTCCGGGGGCTCGACCTTCTTTGTAGCTTCCTCGGCGGGCTCCGAGGACTCCACTTCCAGCATATCCACAAAGGCCAACCCCAAGAAGTTGGGGAAGCTGATGGCAGCAGGGAATGTCCCGAACTCCAGGGGCACCGCCAGGTACCCGTGTTTGGCATGATCAGCAATAATTGATGGGCCGAAGCCAATGCCAGTCAGTCTAGTTGTCGTCATCGTTTGCCTGTAAAGATAAACAAACCAATGATCAGCAACCTTTGGGAGGGCCTCGAAGCCCAAATATCTCGACAAAGAGATGAAAGATGACACTGGTCCCACCGGGCGTGGCAGACTATTTACCGATGGGATTTATTTTAGCATTTCTTATTTCTAAGATTTATTGTTAGGATTTATTTGGTTTATTTACGCGTCGATCAACCAATTAATTAACCGATAATTAACTGACTGATTGACTGTGCAGACGTGCCAGTCACATGAGTGACGAATTTATTGTGCGCTCATTATGACCCGTGTCAGGGTAGAGTGTGATTCAGTCGGGACCAGTAGTCTGCCATACCATAAAGGGTATGGCGTTAATTACATCCCCGGCGAGGAGAGAAAATTTTTGATTAATTGTCGAGATAGCGGGCTGTCGAGGCCGAAATAGGGTGCAAAGAATGCATATGATGTAGGCATGTCAGATATCTTAGTCTACCATGTAAGGTCCATTAATTCAGAACTCTCGGTACGTGGCGGAGAACTTAGGTCCGAAGACCACCATCACGCATAGCAGGAGCTTCTTGTCGGGAGTAGCCCGACTTTTCGCTAATGTCATTTGATATATCGAGGTCCGTGCAATCAAACATGCGTTAACATGATATGTGTGTTTAAGCATGAAGCGAGATGACAGAACTATGGAGACAAACAAATCATTTTCATTCGATTTATCAACACTCAAGCTTATTGGGTCTCATTATTAGAAGTAGGAATCGCCCCGAGGGTGAGGAGAGAGTTAAAACGGCGCGACGACGCGGATCGGACTGAAATCGGCGCGGAACGAGTAGGGAAAGGGCTTAAAATGGCGTGGGAACTGTAGGGATAGGTTAAAACAGCACCACGAAGCGTAACCATAGGAGCTCGAGCTAATACGACGCGCTCAAATGAGGGCGCGCCGCTTTAGGGCGCGCCGCTTTAGGGCGCGCCGTTTTAGGGCACGTCGGTCATATGATCACGCCAATTTAGCCCATTTCACAGAAACTGAGATTCCTTTGGCTATTTTTTGGATTTATTGGTATCCTCTGGACAGCAAGCTGTGAGGCTCAGCTGTTTGTAGGCAAGCTGTGAGGCCCAGCGGACGCAAGCTGTGTTGCGCAGCAGGAATCCACACTCTGGTTTGAGTGTGGGGTGGATGTAGGTCTGGAGGACTGAACCACCTAAAAATTCCTGTCCCGTGGTTTGAGTGTGCATTTCGTGGTTTACTTGTGATCTGATTACTTCAAATCTGTCATCGATTAGATGATTGCTTAGGGCCGTGCTTAGAACCGTTCAATCTATTTCTTCATAGGTTTAGAGCTGTTTCCTTTTCGCTGTGTTTAATATCTAATTTGGGAGAAATTGTTTAAATTGCTGGTCTGGCGTAATCAGCAGTCAATTAGTTTCCAGATATAGAATTTTAAAAGGGGTAATTCATTCACCCCCCCCTCTGAATCTGTAGCACCGTGTTCACCCAACACTACCGACAAACTAGAAGATAAGAGACGGAGGATCGGAACTAATTGCAAAAGGAGGGCCCCGTATGAATGGGTCCGCACTTACGACATCTTCCTCAGGAGCCGCCTCGTCAGAAGAGTAGTTGTAGTCTACCATCTCACTGGAGGAAGACTCGGCCGAGGCAGGTTCCTCCCTGGTTGGAGAAGGAGTGCCTGCTCGAGCACCCTCGGCCTCTTCCTCGCGTGGGCTCGCGGATGGCGAGGCCCCAGACCTCAACCTCCTCCTCGTATACATTAGCCTCGGCTCAGGGACTGCCCGGGCCTCTATATGCACGGGAAGGGGCGCGAGGGGAGCTGCCAAACGAAGAAACACCTGGGTCAGGCGAAGGCTCACGAGCTCCCAACATAAAGCAAAAAAGGGGAATATGTCATGCCCTGTCGGTAGAAGGAATTACCCCATGCGGTCTCCGCGGACGGGAGCGGACTGGGAACCGTCCCCTCTGCGAAGGGGGCGACCCCGGGAGCAGTGGGTCCTACCGTGTCCGAAGCAGAAGCGGGCGCCGGCTCTTCCATAGGAACTAAAAGGAAGGAAGCCAGCATTAGTAAAGAAGTAAACATATAGAGAAGAGGTTTGGCCCCATAGGACGGAAGACGACAAAAAGGGGGGGTGTCATCGGTGAGAATCTCTAACCAGTGGGCTGACCGGACTCGGCCTGAGTCACCGCGATCGCGGCCATGAGCTTCTTGACTTCGGCCTTTCTCCACTCCAGCTCCTCCGGGCTGACCCTCTTGCCAAGGAACTCCGCAGGACCCGCCTTCCTCGGTTCCACTGGAAGAAAACAAATGCATGTCACACAAAGGCAAAAGGGTTCCCCGGGGAGGGTGACCGGACTCTGAAAAGTGTTGACGCCTGAAGGTCTTGCCTGCAGAGTGGCTTGGCTCGGTCCGAGGTGAGGCGAATTCAGCAAAGGAGGGGATCGACGGAGGAGGAGAGGTCGAAGTCACCCAGAGCACCTCCGATTTCCTCCACTCCGCCTCTTGCTGAGCCGTCACCCTGGCAGCGGAGAGCGCCCTCTCCACCGGCGACGTCACTTGGGCCCCCCCGATGACTCTGAGCAAGCGGATAGGAGTCGACGGCAGCTCGGATCTGGCCCAGGGTTCATCCACAGCGTGGGCTGGCGAAGGTAGATGTTCCTCCCTAACTGGGGAGCACAAAAGATACCCGGGCGTGAGCGTCCCAAGCCAAAATAGAGACAAGCCCTCTTCAGGGGCAAGAGTGCCGAAGGAAATCTTACCGGTCGGTCGACTCGGCGTGGCCTGGCCCGCCTCGAACTCCTCGAATGACAGGATTGGAGGCGGCGTAGGGATGGTCCTCGGAGATTGGATAGCCTCCGTCTTTCGGCGCTTGGCTTCCCACCGTCCGGCCACCTTCGCTTCACGTACTACCTTTTTCACCGGCGACCGCGCCCGGGATCTCTTTGCGGGGGGAGGCAGGGGAGCAGTAGTCGGAGCCGCCGGTGCCTCCTCGAAATATGTGGGCTTCGCGGCTTGCCACAGGAGGTTCCGATAGGTGGCCAGCTGAGTGCTGTCCGGGTGGTCTGTGATAAAAAAAGGAACAACAAAAGAAGCCAGGAGTTAGTTGGCACTAGGCACTCGATAACAACCAGCAGAAGCGAAAGGAAAATACGACACGTCTGCATGATAGAACATTCCATGCGGGCCGGTGTAGAGGTGGAGAGACACTAGCCAATAGGTCAGGGAGGGCACTTGGTCCCGGCGGGCTGCCTCCCTGACCAGCCAGCATACATCGCCAATCTTCTGACAACGATCGGCCAGAGCGGCCAAATCAGCATGCTTCTTGGCCGCAAGATGGCAATACAAGTTGAAGTGGTCCATCCCCCACCCTTCTGCTATCCCATGTCCGAGGCTGGGCAATTCTATTTTGCCAAGGAGAGGCTTCATGACCAGGCTGCCGAAAAATGGAGAGACATTGAAGGCTTAAGGCAAGTTAGGAGGCAATGGCCCCTCGAGTCATGGTGGGACATGAAGAGAGAACTTAGGAAGGTCTATGTTCCCTAACCGATCCCCTCCAACCAGTCCTACCAAATCACCTCCAGCTGACCCCACCAAATCATCTACAAACAAGTGGATCACACCTCCAGTCGAACCCACACACTCGCCTCCAACCAAGTGGGACATAGTCGGAGGTAAGAACCCCCACAGGTAGCTGAGTCTAGGCCCACCCCCAGGCCGAGAGAGGAAGAGCAAGTCCACCACGAGGCCCCTACTCCAACCCACACCTTTGTCGAACTATTGAAAATATTTTTAGACCGGTTGGATAGGATGGAAAGGACACAAGATCATGTTGATGGACTCCTACCCGAGCCGAAGGAGGTCATAGCCGATAGTCTTGATCCGGCACCATCTACGGTGAAGCCCTCTCCCCATCATGGAGGACCCTCCAACCCCATCCGTGATTGCTCTGTTGCCACCCTCACCTTCCGATCTTCATTGGGAGCCACCTCAGCCAGAGCTACCCGTATTACTAACGGGGAAGCTACTCATAGTCGAGCCACTTCTTAGCTGTCTTAGGACAGACTTGGTCCCTACCCCACCTTGATACCAATCCATGGGCCATGCACTACCTTTAGTACCCGTCAACTCATTCCACACTACTTTTCGGTCTAGTCACCATGTGGATTCATTGGATGACCTGCTTAAGGGACTAGATTGGCAAATACAGTTGATGTGTATGTTGGCCCCAGGCTTCGACCACTCCATGAGTCGTAGCTTCACGCATCCCGCATTGGGGTCTATTATCTCCGTGTGCACCGTGGGTCATGTCACCACGGAGGTCCTTTTATTCCTCCCCATGCCGGCCGAGCCTAATTCCATTCCATTTGTCCCGAGGGAGGAATCCTTTCTAATACAAGAGACCACTACCCCATCTACCCTAAAGAATGAAGGTGACTATTTACACCTTCGAGAATTTCAAACATGGGACCGTGTAGTGAAGGAACCCATCTCGAGGGGTTACACATTCTTTGATCCTTTCGACCCCTTCACTAGTGAACCACTTGACCTACCATATTCACTCCACTTCTTTCAAGAAGTTCACTATCACGCCCCTACCCCACGGGCTAGTCAACCTACACATACCAAGGAGCCTGTTGATTGAGAAGAGTTGCATGCCTTACCATCATATAGGGGTAATGAAGAAAGAGAATTCGCCTCTCCTGGCCCACCCAAACCTCCTAAACCTCTCAAGGCCAATAGGAAGTCATTGCAGGAATGGTTCATACTTGGAAGTCTAGGAGTCCCCTATTCCATCAACCTCCGGTTGTGTCAAGTGTATGCTAGTCACATATTTGGATGTCCTAGTCCACCATTGCATGAGTCTGCATAGCATTAGATTTGTCTAGGACATAGAGTGTATTTTTTATCCCTTTATTTGTATCATTTGTTTGGAGTCTACATACGTCAAGTCGAGTAGAGTCGGTCTAATGCCAGCTCGATGTGTCAGTCCCTTTCAAGTGTGAGGCAAGTCAGATCTGATGTGTACATTGTGTGGACTTGCTTGACGAATATGGGATCAACTCTACCTTTCAATGTGTCGGATCTAGTCACCTACAGGGACCCAGCGGTGATTCCTAGTGAGTCTTTGAGCTGTCTCCTCCCTTTGAGAGTGACCCCGCCCCTGAGTGTCCACCACTAGCCTCATTCCCACAGCAGCGTGAGCATATAGAACATATACGGGATGAGCAAGTGACTATTACTAGGAGTGGAGCCTACCCGCGCTATCTCGTGCGATGGAGAGGATGACCAGCATCTGATGACACGTGGATCACCAGAGCCGAGCTACAGATCCATAAGAGCGATACATGAGTAGCCATACCCCTTACTCGACGAGGTCGAGTTTCTTCCCACCTAGGGAGAATTGATGGGAATCAAAAGGCATATAACATTTTAATTTGTATTTTTTATGATTGAGTCATTTGGGTTTATTTGTAAGGTAATTATAAGCCAATGGACTAGTCAATAGGAATTAATAGGTTAATTGGGCTAAATTAATTAGTTTCTTTGTAAAAGGTCACTTAGGCCCAGCGGGCCCCCCCACCATCTCTCTCATTGGACCACCTAGCTTCTAGAGCCTATAGGGGATGGCCCATTGTCCATGGTGGACTTGGACCAAGAAGACAAAATCAAATTTGACTTCTTTAAAAAGGGCGCCCCCTTCCCTTGGGGCGCCGTTTGGCTGGGACGTTCCTCTACCAGTCCTCTGTCCAACACAGCTGGCGGAGCCTCGTTTGGAGACCGGAGTTGTCCGTTCCAAATTTTCTTCCCCGGGTGTGCAAGTCAGTCCACTCAGAATCAGAGTAGACACCCCTCCACTCTACATCCTCTATCTCCCTACTCCGACCTCCCCTGGCGGCCTTCCTAGTTGAAGATCGAAGAGGATTCATTCACGGATGTGCTTGTTTTGGTCCCACGCCATTTCAATGACGGGAGTGATCGTGACGGCACCGCCTTCTTGAGAGTCATTCTCCACAGACTGTGCAGAATCAGTCTGGCCTTCAACCAGAGGTGACTTGCAGAAGCTCCAGCGACCACACCATGGCTCCCCTTGGCGCGCCACTTAGCCGGAGTGGAGTCCCACTAGTCACCTGTCCAACGCAACAAGCGGGGCGTCGATTGAATCTTGGAGCAGCCCATTCTGATTTTTCTACCCCAAGGTAGCAGATCAGGTCAGTCAGGACCCATCCAGATCCCCTCCCACTCTTCTAGACATATCTCTCAACCCCGACATCATCTAGTGCTCTACCTGGCTGCCGCTCGACGAAGACTCGACCACGGTCATCCTCGACTTGGTCCCGCCTCAATCAGACCTCGGGAGTGGTCGTGACGACTTCTTCTAATTGCTGCTGCACCCCAGGACCAGTCTGAGCTAGAGTGCAGAGGTCCAGGACCTGAGCCTGCCTCGGCCGGTGCCGACGATGGGGCCGCCCACAAAAATTCACAGGCGTACCAGGGCCTATCAGCGACATTTTGGCACCAGCCACGGTGACTTCCAAGCTCAGGGGAGTGCGTGGCGGCGTCAACAGCGACTGTAGGTCTGTTTGTTCCAGAAGCTGGCAGAACCAGCTGAGTGGCCTTTTCGGTATCCTAGTAGTCTTCTCCCCCACCCCGCCTGGCCGGCTTAGCGCCCCTCATTGTGTGGAGGTAGTTTTTGTTGTAATCTACTTTCCCCCACCCCTTGTCCAACCCTCCTGCAAGAGGAGTAGTGCATGTACTGTTAAACAGGGGAAGCAATATCGACGCAGTGTGCGGGGAACCCACACTTCCCTGCTCGCCCTCATCTTCGAACGGTGTTGGTTTCTTCAAACCAACCGGGTAAGCTCTAAACCTTGCTCAATATCTAGTGCTTGTTCATTTAATATCCACGAAATTGCTCCGTTGAGCGAGAGAGAGAGCGCCCGACCCCGGAGTGTTCCACCTCTGAGTGGTCACCGTGGGTTGTGTGAGAGAGGGACCTAGTGCCCCAATTGGCACCCGGCCAGCCCTTGACTTTTGGGCACCGTACCCTTGGGAGGGCCACCCTAGCCCTGCTGGCACTCTACCAGAAAGGGACTTGACCTACCACCTCCCCTCGGCATCACCGAGTCACCCAGGGTTCATTTGTGTGCAACGGTGGTTCGGCCACTTTCGAGGACCTCGCTCTATTGTCGATTGTGTTTGCGTAGTAGGTCCGAGGGTCCTTGTCTTGTTGCTGCATTACCCCTAGTGGTGTCACATCACCTACGTGAGGTGTAGTACATGTAACAACGGGTCACCTTCTGAAGCTACATCGGCGCGGCGTGCGGGTGCATACCCACGTCTCCCCGCTCACCTTCGTCTCCGGTCGGGATCGGCGTCTTCACGCTGATCCGGTGAGCTTCTAGCCCCTCTCCTTGCTGGCTTAACTCTGCTTAGCCTAGTATTATTTCTAAGTTGCACCGTCACCGGTGAGGAGAGTGCTCGTTCCAACTGTCCATCAAATTACGTGACTATCGCGGAGTGAGTTGAGAGAGCAACTCTACAACCCACGTCCTCAGCGTGCTGGCCACCGGTGAAATTGGGCATCCCGGACCCTTAGGGGTTCAACCTCAAGCTAGCCAAACCCCAGAACAGTGAGGTCCCACTTCGGACCCTCATCCCCCATCGTCGGTCCACCTACGGACCCAGGTGTGCAATACGCGAGTGAGTCCGCTGTTCCGTTTGTGCTTGCTTGCTAGGTCCAAGGAGTGGTTTCACATCAAATTGGTATCAGAGCAAGTTCTAGACTTGTCTCTACTAAGTCTTGTCCTAGGGCACATAAGCATTTAGAGTCATTCGGGACATCAACATGGCTACCTCTCTTTGGTCATACCCATCCCACTCGGCCCTCCACAAGGGTCCGATCGACCCACTACTTTTGGACATCATTCTAGATACGGAGCTTACCTTTGACGGATCACATTCTTGTGATTATCTTAAGTGGGAGGCTACCATGGAAAGGTACTTTGAGAAGAATTGGGTATATGGATCACACATCAAAAGCGGCATAATCATCGTTGCCTCTGTCGGCCAGCTTCTTTTTGATCACCTGTTCTATGATTATCTTATTCACCATCACATGGTCGACCTGACCTAGGTAGAAGTGGGCCAGCTACATTTGCGGCAGCGCCACTGTTGCCAGAGGTGCAGTGGCAATCCCCTGGTACGGAATTACTAGGGGTTGCATTGAAGTGGTATGTTATTGCTGGAAGGGAGCACCTCCTGTGTAGCTAGGCGCCGACTGAGATGCGGCTGCCTGTGGCGAAGCTTCGAGGATTTGGCCATTGTTTCCCAGTGTCTCGAGAGCGGCTTCGGCTTGCCTAGAAGTAGACGCCTATGCATTCTTTTCATTTAGTTGCTTCTTCAATGTTTCAATCTCCTGTCGGTATTCTTGCAACAACATCAGTACCGCAGGGTCATGTATAGACAGATTGAGGGTGACACCTCTTTCTTCAACTGGGGCTTCTTCAGATGATGAGGATGGCCTCCCACCGTTATCTTCAACTGCGATTACATTGACGGTGGTGACCGTCACAGACTTATTTAGGCTAGTTTCTTCGACGAGGGTCTGCGGCGCCTCGCCTGGCTGAGCTGGAGCCCTGGGCTGAATCCGCTTGGGCAGCCGAATAGGCTTGAATTTGGTTGGATTTGGGGCCAACCCCCCTTTTGATTTGGACTTGAAGTAGTCCAGCTTCTATTAGGCCAGCATTTTAAAGGAGTTGTGTAACGGCACCGTCGGGACTACCCTATCGGGCGTGATCTTGGCCTACCAGCCATTCAGGAAAACTCGGACGCCTCTGATGACTAGGGATTTACCCGAAGTGGAAAGTCGGCTCTATTTTGTCTCCTCTGGGGTTGATCAGTAGAATGTGTACTATTGTTTGTGCTGAATGTATTTTGATTGAATGGCAACGATTTCAAAATCAGTAGAGTTGACTTTGTTGACTTAATATTGATTTGATGATGATGTGAATTTTGATGTATTTTATATGTCAGATAATCACTTGAATATAGCTTACACATTTACACTTAAACATTCTGTAAGACATGTGCATGAATTAGAGTCCATGCAAATTTTGTAAGGCTTATACTAAGCCCGTGCAAATTCTGTAAGGCTTATACTAATTCCATGCAAGTTTTCATGACGCATCACATAAGTCCATGCATGTTTTCAGTCCTTGCACATTTTGCATCGCACAGAACTAAGGTTCGTGCAAAGTCTCATAAGTGTATGCAGATTTCTGAAGGCTCGTGACTGTTACACAAAGTCCGTGCAATAATCAAGTCTGTGCACATTGTGCACCACTTACTTAAAGCCCTTGCACACTTTTAGGTCTTTGCATACACTAGGCCCGAGCACGTCTCAAGTCCGTGTAGGTTTTTGCCTTAGGCAAAATTTGCTCGATGCATTGTTGTCCTGTGGAAAGCAAAGTCTGTGCACGATAGGTCTATTGCATATGAAGTCCGTGCATATTCTTTGAACCTAGTCCGTGCATAAGAATAAAGTCAGTGCATATTTTCGTCTTAAGCATATCAGGTCCGTGCATAATGAGGCTGTGCATTTTATAGTCCGTGCATATTTTGTAGGGATACATGGCAGCCGTTCTAAGGTCCGAGCATGTTTCAAGACTTAGCATATATTGGGTCCTGGCTCATCTTAACTCTGTGCACATTTTAAGTCCATGCACATCTCTTGTTAAGGCTAGAAAGCAAAGTCCGTGCATGTCTTTAGTTTTGTTGAAAAAACATAAGTCCATGCATATCTCTTGTTAAGGCCAGAAAGTAAAGTCTGTGCATGTCTTTAGTTTTGTTGAAAAACACAAGTCCATGCATATCTCTTGTTAAGGCCAGAAAGCAAAGTCCGTGCATGTTTTCAGTTTTGTTGAAAAACTCAAGTCCGTGCATGTGTTGATCTGTTTAACATGTTAAGCGTGAGTCCGTGCATACATACCTTAAGCTATATTGAGTCTGTGCACATCTTGGCTAAAGCTCTATCTACTCTGTGCAATCTCTTTATCTTTTATATATCTGTCCCGAACTGATGTTAAGTCTGATATTTTGACAGGTGCCTCTTCGTGGAGTTTAAGAATGGCACGTGATCCAAAATTGGAGGAGGTGTCGGGATCGTGACACGTGGAAAGCAGCCGAGCTAGGATGCTGCCACGTGGCCGTTGACTCCAGATCAAGATAAGGCTTTTGGGCGGGAATCATGGTATCCACACGCCCTAGTGATCTGCTACCCGCCTATAAATAAGAAGCTTCTTCGTTGAGAAGAAGGTGCTGGAAAAATTGCTGGAAGCAAGGATTTCATGGGAGAGTTGCAGGAGCAGAGAGAGACGAAAGAAAAGCTTGAGCCAGCCCGATCGTGAGAGTTAGAGCAGTAGATTTGAGAAGAGAGTCTGAGAGTGAGAGCGTTGAAAGTCTGAGAGACTTTTGTTATCAGCTTCCTGGTTCAGAACTGGAACTGATTTTGCTCATTGTTGAGCTACATTCCCTTCGTGAGTTTTGCTTCTCCGTTTGTTTCTTTTATTTTTGAAACTCTCGTTCAAGCTATGTGTCAGCAGAGGTTAAGCTGTAATCCTCAGCGGGCAGAGATGGATACCTCTAGACAGGTGAAGCTGTAATCCTCAGCAGTCAGAGGTGGATTCCTCTGGATAGCAAACCTGTAACGCTCAGCAGTTTGTAGGGAAGGAATTCCACGAAGCTGTGGATCAGCGGCAAGCTGTTAGTCAGCAGTGAAGTCACACTCTGGGACGTCAACAGGTGCTCACTCGTCAGTACTCGGCCCCAGCGCCAACTCCTCAGCCCTAGCCTCCTCGTCGCCAAGCTCCTCCTCCCCATCACTGGCCTCCTGGCCATAAGGTGTTGAGGGAGGAGGGAGAGATGGTACCGAGGAGCCTAGGACCTCAGCTGTGGCCACGACGGTGGCGCTCCCAGAAGCCACAATCACGTGCCGGCCCAAAGAACTCCAAGGCCACCGTGGTCAGCTCATCCCGGTAGGCCAAAGAGGAGTAAAAGTTCTCCACTGCTTCCTCACCAGTAGTGGACATCGACGAACGCCGCTCGGCAAGCTGCACCTTGACCTCCTCGGCTCGAGCTTTAACGGCTTGGACCTGTGCCCCCAGCCTGACCACGTGGGCTTCAGCCATCTTAGCCCGGACATAGAAGAAGTCTTGGTCCCATTCTATCCCGGCGAGGGCCAACCTCAGTTGATTCAACCGCTCGCGAAGCCTGGCGTTTTCGGCCTCAGACGTCCTCAAGCGCCCGTCGAGCACCTCGCAGTTGGCCGCAAGCTCCGCCTGAGTGGCCTGATTGGCCTCCAACTCCCGAGCAAGGCCATCAAAGTGGCACCTCCACAAGCTGAAGGCCCTGATGACCGAGCACACGCTCTTTGTAGCTAAGTTAGTCAACTCCCTCTCAGCCCCAGGACCAAACTTCCCGATGCGCTTACACCACTGAACGCTCCTCCCTATGAGATCGACGACAGTTGCGATTCCCTCCTGCCCGAGCGTAGCATCCTCGGGTGGCAAGAACTAAGCACACGAGGGGACCTCCGACAGCGGAGGACAATCAACTTTGTCAGCAACGAGGGCTTTGCCCTTACCGCGCCCCTCTCCCATGGGAGAAGGCGCGGGAGGAACAATGACCTACTCTTCAATCGGCAGCTGTGGCGGAACCTCGGGCGGAGGTAACTCGGACGATAGTGGCGGCGGGGCCTAACTTTGGGTCAGAGCAGAAACCCTGCTCCTCTTCTTCGAGCGATGCTGGCTGTCTAGTGCCGCCAACTCATCTACAGATAGTGGAGCACGAACACCACCAACCATGGTGGACTCCTCTCCAGCAGTGCTAACGGCTCCTTCGGAGGTACCACCCCGAGTGCTGGACCTCTGTTGGCCGCCGAAGATACTGTTGGACTTACCAGGGGGACGCTCGCAGGAACTAGATACTGCAGCCGCCCTGGGGCAAGCATTACCTCAGCCTGAGGGGCAACGACTGTTACCTAGCCAGCCGACGGCTCGACGTGGTCCACAAGACCAGGGACACGCCACGGCAGATGCACCACCTCGTAGCTCCATGCCAGTACTTCAGGCGCCCTTGAAATTAGACCAAGCCTGGTTAGTCTAGTTCGCCACCAACACAACCTGATGAGGATTCAAGGTCAGTACCCTACGGTAACGGGGGACTCAACCCCAGCTCCCGGAGCAACCCCGGAGTCAGCACGAAGTCAGCATTGGCAAGGGAAAACCGGAGGATAGCATCAATCTTCTTGCGCTCCTCGATGTTGGCTGGGGGATTCCTGTCGGCCGAGACAGGATGGATACCCCTATGCCTCCAACCACCGGAGGAGTCACGATCAGTCGACTTGATGATATATACGTAACGCTACGACCAACCCTTGAGGTTAGTTGTAGCGGCGGAGACTCAGATAAGGTTCCAACCGGACCGAGCCTTGAAGTACGCATAGGCAGTATCGACCGGACACCTCTGGAGGCTATAGAATTGCTGGAAGAGATGGACACTGGGCTCCACCGACGTTCTCCGACATGCGAAGACAAATCCACAGAGGATGTGGTAACAGTTAGGGGATAACTCCCCTGGATGCCGACCATAGTAATGGAGGACAGAAGCAATGAAAAGATGTACAGGAAGATGGAAGCTTGCCTGGAAAGACGTCACAGGGACCATAATCTAACCCAGAGGCAGGCTCAGTTGATCATCATCAACAGTTGAAAAAATAATGTCGAACTCGAGGGGAATCTGAAAAGCTTCCCGCAACCCTCGAACCACCCTGTACGCTATTAACGGCGGGGAGCAGGGTCGACCAGCACCGGCACCTGAGGTGCTTGGAGCACTGCCACGACTAGGAGCCACTTCTTCGATAGAAGATGAGGGACTGACGCGAAGGGGTCTCCTATGAGGAGGCATGATTGTGGAAGATTGAAGACACAAGGAGAAGGAGAGAGTCCTCACCGGGTGGAGGAAGAAACCTACTGATGGGAATCGACGCTGAGCACTGACTTTTATTTTTACATTTGAGTCCTTTTAGTTTGCTTTTATATCCTTGGGAAAGTATATGTGCAATTGTCAGGGATCGAGCCTTGGATCTGGTAAGAATCCCCTTATCCTTGGCCAGGTCCTGAACATCTCGAGGAAGAGTAGATGTAAGTTGTGGTCCAACATTATCAAATGCCACTTCCCCTGCAACCAATATACCAGCCTCCCTAAGTCTGCCTTTATCAATCAACTCAGGAACCTCCACTACAGTCAAACATTCCATATCATATTCCATCCCCCGAGCCTGCACATGCTCAGAGGGGACTACTGCATCCTTGAAACAAGCAGCATCAGACTGAGAGTAAGAACCCAACTGACCTCTGTCATACTCCAATCCATCACAACCAGATGTTCCAGCTTCAGAGAGCACAGCAAATGAATTACCCGAGAGACTAACCTTACTGGTATCAACAGGAATTTTACCTGAACCTTCTTCACCAAAGTGTGCTTGCCGCTCCATAGGAAGAAATCCCTCCTCCTCTGACTGAGCCGGGGCAGATTTTTGACAAACATTATCCGTACAGATCTGCTTAGGTCGGAATTCAAATTGAGCAGCCCTAGCTGGCTTATCTTTCCCACTCTTGACTCTATCTCGCTGCCATAACCTCCGTTTGCAGACCTCTGCCAAATGTCCTAGTTTATGACAGGAGGAACAAAGTGCAGGAACACGACTGTAGTTAACCTTCTGCCAATAACCAACCCCGTCCAGATCGATCCAGATCCGCTCCTGTCGCTGGACAGCTAAGTTCATATCCACACAGATTAATGCTTCAGAGGTATCAATCCGAGCCAGCGATTTCTCATGTATACGAAGAACCGTTCCGAAATTACCCGCAATCGACCATAAACAATCCTCATGATATAGATGAGCAGGCAATCCTGGAAGACCCAACCATACTGGGACTGACGGCGGATCCGCATCGAAATCAAAATCCGGTGTCCATCTAAACAGCCGGAATAAAAATCCCCTGATGTACAAGTTTTTGAGAACTAACAGCTTCGTGAAATCCCCTTCATTACCCAATCGGATCAATAGGTGCCGAGGATTAAGCTTGCTAACCATCAATTCCGGCGAGAGCTTCAACCGCTGGACAAGAAATGTCTTGATCTCCGGGAACGAAGGCCGGCCATAGGAGCACTTTGCCACCATAGTGAAAGCCATTTGCTGCATTGTCGCCTGTAAATCAGATCTGGAGAAGTGAACCGCTGGTTCGCCGGAATCCGTGAACGCAGGGGCCTTCCGCGGGATGCTGATCTTCGGCTGGGATTTCCCCGTCTCCAACAGGACCTGGGCGAAAGTCCTTCGCAGTGCTGCAGCAGAAGAAGACGAAGGCGTCTCCGCAGCTTCCAACAGACATGGACCAGAAGAAGCCAAGGCCCCCGCCTCGCCGGCCATCGCCGGCGAGAAGGGGAAGGAGACGCAGAATGATAGACGAAGGGCGGGAGCTCCTCTCCTCACAGGAGGGAAGGAGACCTCCCCCTGCTCTAACCCTAGCTGATCCAATAGCGGAGGTGTCAATTATGGAAGTGCCATCAAAGTACAACTGTCATAGGGAAGGCTACACCTGGCCGACTTCTAGGGTTTCATCTTCAGGAAGCTCTGGTTCCAGTGGGCATTCTTTTGATATCAGATGTTTGGCAAAGAAATCTGCAATAGCTTGGCCCTTGACAGCCTTTCACGGCACATAGGAGATATCAAACTCCATAAGGATAACCGCCCATTTGCCTAGGCAACCTTTGAGTGCCGGCTGGGACATGATATACTTCAGAGGATCCTCCTTGGATATCAGGCTGATTTCATGTGACAACATATAGTGTCGAAGCTTCTTGACTGCGAAGACTAGCGCCAAACAGATCTTCTCAATATAGGTGTACTTCTCCTCAGTTCTGACCAATCTTCGACTGAGGTAGTAGAGGTCTTGCTCTTTCCCTTCTTCATTATTCTGGGGAAGCATTGCCCCCAGGGAGTTGTGTGCGGCTGCTATGTACAATATCAGTGGCCGTCCCTTCACCAGTGCGCCTAGCACTGGAGGAGTCCTCAGATAATCCTTGAGCTTGTCAAAGGCAATCTGGCAGTCCTCATCCCAATAAAAGGAAACATCCTTCATCATTAATTTGTAAAAAGGCTGGCATCGCCCTGACCAATTGGAGATGAACCGCCGGATATACGCCAAGCGGCCTTACAGAGATCTCAGCTTGGAGAGGTTCTTTGGTGAGGGTAGCTCCTAAATTACCTTGATCATTGCAGGGTCTATCTCAATTCTCAGGTATCTGACAATGAAGCCCAAGAATTTTTCGCTTGATACTCCGAACGCGTATTTCATCGGGTTCATCTTTAATTCATAATGCCTCAGCCTCTTCCCGTGACTCCGAGGACCCAGCTAGTCAAACCATCGCAGCTCATCCGTATCCATAGGGGAGAGAGGTGTCAAGCCAAAGGGCACTCTGGGTGATGTCCCCATCATTACAGCTCTTGGGACGCTTCATGGGTTCCAAGTGGTATCGGGTCTGCTCGGTTGTCCTATCGGGTATATCCGGTATCCAAGATCCAGGTCGTCACAGTTGGTATCCGAGCATTGTTGTGTAAAGTACATGGGAATCCAAGATATACAATCTCCAGAGCCTTGAAGGTCCAGTACAGTCTATAGCTGGCATTAGGTTTCACGATTCTGTATCGCTTCATTTTCCATGCCTGGTCTTGTGCATGCTGTGTTGGCACTGCGCGAGATGGTTTTACTCTCGTCAGGATGTGACAGGTTGCTCCATTTTCATCGTGGTGTTTGTCTCGATCATGTTGTACTTGGTTGTGTTCACCGGAAGGCTTGAATCTGTGTACGTTGTTCGAGATTTTTTTGTTGTTTGTTCAGGTGGCTGGTGACTTTTAGAGTTGGTGCGATGGCCGTACACGTTCTTACGTTATTTTGGCCATCCCAACTTGAGTCCTTACAGCTCCTGATGTGTTTCGGTTTTGTTTAAGTGGTCGATTAGATTCCTTGGTTGAGAAGATGCTCGAGCAAACTTAGGATTTCCCTTCCTGGTGAGCTTCTATTAGTCGAGCTGGATGCTTCTCGTCCCGTTTGGTGGAGTCTTTTCGAGGTAAGCCTTAGAATTGATGTCTTAGAGATACCTTTGTCCTGTGTCTACTTATGTGTAGACATCATTTATTCTGAGCCAGATCTGTCCCTTGTCTTACGGTTGCTTGGCTTTGGACCTAACCCTTGTGATGAGAGCCGTTGTGCACCGCATTTGTCATGCCGTGTCTAGTGGCCGATGAGTTGTGAAGGCTCATTTATTGTCTCCAGACATAATGGTATGCTGAGAGTAGCATTCTTCTTTGTGCTTTGTGCTGAAGCTAGTACTCTCCTTTGTTTACACTTAGGTTACTTGTGATCGGTTGTTAGCAGGATCAACACTTGTGGCATGTTATATTACGATTTTCATGAATTGCGATGGCATCGTGTGTGTGCTGAGATGGGGATACCGAGGTATTTCTGGTGCTTGTGTGCATTGTTTGATTGCGCAGCTGAAGTGTGTGGGCTAAAACCCACAGGCCGAGGATAGTTGTTGTAAGATTCTGGCCAGTCGAGAGAATTGATTTTCTCGATGTGACTTCGTCTTGACTTCCTATGCCTTGACGTTATGTTGCCGTGTCGTTGCTAGAGGTATTATGGTGTTGGCATTGGCATTTGTGAGTATTGGGGAATCTGTCGGCATTCCAGCTGATTGAGTACCCTTTGCTCTGCATTTCTTTCTTGGGTGCTGTGTTCTCGAGGCGTGAACGTGGTCCTTGAGATGTGTTCCCTGAGATTGTCATTTTCTCATTGTTGTGGGTCTTTTCTTGGTGAGTTGCTCGATGCATGACTATTCCCTTGTAGTCATGAGCTCAGCTGTCAGTGTACCTTGATGTGACCCAGCTTGCAATTGTGTTCCATGGTTCTGTGCCCCGTACGAAACTAGGATCCTACAAGTGCTGTCGTTGTTGTCATTTGTATTGTTGTTTCCCTGTGAATTGTCTTGGCACTGTGTCGACCATGATCTTATTAGTTAGCTTTGTTGTACTCTTCTCTCCTAGTAGAGTTAGCATGCTACTTGATCAGATGTAATATCTGAGCGAGCGCTGTCGTGATTGTGTTTGCGGTCTAGTGTTGTTGTCTTTGGCATCCTGTGTGCCAGTTGTTCTCTATTGCCATTGGCATTGGAGCCGATATTGTCGAGCTATTAGCTGAGAGGGCTATGTCTCCTTGTTTAAGCTAATGCTTATTGTGTCTATTATTTTATTTTCCCAATAACTATTGTCGTGGCATGGTCGTGTCTCCTTTCTTGTGAGACGTGAGTGACACTGCCCTGTTTCGGAGGCGTCAAACTTATGTTCAATTGTGGCGAGCTCAATCCAGAGCATGTGCTTGTGATTGTAGCCTTACTATGTTCCTCTGAACTATGTTTTTCGAGATTCGTATTGTTGTGTATTAATGTTTTGGGTTTGTTCTTCCCTGCTTCTTCTTGCTAGCTCCATAAATTTTGAGGATGAAATTTCTTAAAAGAGGGGAGGATGTAACACCCTGGATTCTTTCGGATCTATTCGGAGAGCTTTCGGATCGCTTTTGTGGGTCCTGAGTTATGTTTTACGATCTACGCGAGTTTTTCTCTCGTACAAGTTACGGAACCCAGGGGTGAGTTTATAGTTGAGAATCTAACTAAGAAACTCTAAATGATTTTTCACTTGGATATTTCCTAATTAATTTTCTATACCTATAAGAGTCCATTTCGATGGCAACTGGTAGTGCATAGTGGACGGATATGCAACACACGGTTCAGGGCTTGACCCAAGCTTTACAACAAGTAGCACAAGACAGCGCGCATCATGGAGCCGATGATCTCCACCAGAACTTTCGCGGCTTAAATCCCCTGCGTTCTAGTAGAACCATAGATCCCAATGAGGCAGAGTAGTGGGTGAAGGAGATGGAGCGAATCTTTAGAGTTATGCAGTGCGGTGACCTGGACCAAGTACTTTTGGCGACTTTATAACTGGAACGCGATGCACGTGCTTGGTGGGAAGCTGTGGAAGCTACGCTCGGTAACTGGCGTGTGACGTGGAATGAATTTAAGGAGCATTTTAACAGCAAGTACTTCTTAGATCGTGTGCAGGAATAGAAGGCAGCAGAATTCACTTTGCTGAGATAGAGAAATTTATAAGTTGCAGAGTACGAGGCGCAGTTTGCCAGACTATCCCGCTATGCGCCGCATTTGGTATCCATTGTAAAGATGAAGGCCAAGCGATTTTTGAATTGATTAAAGCTTCAGTATATTAACCAATTGGCACCTTTGGAGATCCACACTTATGATGAGATTGTAAGAAAGGCCCAAGTTCTCGAAGATATCATGGAGATGACTGAGAGAATCTGAGGAAGGAACAAAAAGAAGGAGCAGGCCACTAGTTCCAGGAATTTCAAACCCAACAATGGCAAGAAGAGGCCCAATGGCGGGTCTAGTCTATGGAAGGATAAGAAGCCGAGAAGCGATGACAAGAAGACAGGACTGGCTGCATCATCCAAAGCTCTTTGCAAGCACTGTGATCATCTGGGTCACAAGAGGGAGGAATGCTGGCGCAAGCAAGGCACCTGCTTGCGTTGTGGGAGCAGGGACCGCCGTATCCCTGAGTGTCCCCTTCTGTCAGATCAAGTTGCACCAAACAAGCCTCAAGGAAGCTAAAGACGGCAGGGCAAGCTCCAAGCCCTACAAGAAACTGAGACAGAAGCCACCGAGGAGGGTGGATTGGTTGAAGGTACGTCAGTATTTGTTCTCTTTGATACAGGAGCAACGCAACCCTTTATTTCTCAAAGTTTTACTAAGTCTCTATCTGTGGAACCTGTATTGATGAACCTTCAACTGGAAATATCAACCCCTATTGGTTCAGGTTCAGCAATTAAGTACTATTATCCTTCTAGTAAGGTTTTGGTTAATGGCTTGAATATGCCAGCTAATTTAGTTTGTATGAAGATGAAGGATTATGATGAAATCCTAGGAGTTGATTGGTTAGCTAGTGTTGTGTGAGGATTGAATAGATCTAGAGGGGGGGTGAATAGATCTTTCCCCCTTTCTTAAATCTAACCCAACAGAACTTTTAAACTAATGCCATGAATAACTTGACTCACCGAAAATTCAGTAACTCTTGACTATTCGATATGTCACAAACAAAAACTGATACGCGATAAGGACAATCACACCAAGAGTCATCACGCGTGCAAGATGATTTTTAGGTGGTTCAGTCTCTGCGCGAGACTTACATCCACCCCCCACTTAACTTGAGTGGGGCTTCACTATCAAGACACCCTTGTCTCTACCAAAACTGCTGACTCACAGCTTGTACACACGCTGACACACAGCTTGATCGCTGCCTTACAGCTTGATGCAAACAAAGTAAATGAATGGTGTAAAGTGAGTGAAATGCAGAGCTAATGGGAGGAGAAAGATTTCAGATGTGAGAGCAAATCAAATGCAGAGAGCTGCTGGAACAGTGAGAGCACGATCTCTGAGCTGGGCATCCTGCAACCGGAATGACTCTTTGCACAGCCGGATCTTTTTCTCCTTTAGCCACACGTCTTCTTCCCCTTCAAGAACAGCGCACAGTTGTATCTCTTGCTTCGGATCTCCCTCTCCTTTTACGTTTTCAAAAAGTGGCGCGAAGCAACCAACAACCAGAGGACGCGGAGGTTCGCTGCGGATTTCTAGGGCAAATCACCATTTTTGGTGTTTCTCAACTTGATCGATTTTCTCCAACTGATGCAGCAACAGATCTTCTAGAATCCTCCTTTCTTGCCATGATTCTCGTGCCATCTTTAACAACCTTCCAGCTTTTCAGGGATTCCAACAGATTTCCGTTCGTTTTGATTTTCATCCGGACTGCCCAGCATGTGTCGACCACGACCAGGGCCATAGCTGGCTCCTAGGCGCAGACAGAACCTGGTTCCTCCCTGTGCACGTCCGAAGCCGACTTCAGACGCCCCATGTGTCGACATCCTCCCATACCCCATTAATCTTTAATTTCTGAATGTAGTTCCTTTGCTGTCTAACTTTTGTATAATTTTGAAAGAACTTTGTGTTTCTATCACCAGCCTGAAGCCATTGAACCCTGGATTTTTGATACCAAAAGATCTCTTCTCTGGCCAATATATTGTTCATTTTAGCCATTGCCAGATTAAGAGCAGATCTATTTTCCGCACTGGGGTGAGCATCAAAATAGGCTTGAGCTTGAGTAAGAAATTGATCAGCTTCCTCCTTAGCCTTATTAATATCTCCAAAGATAGCTTTATTCCATTCCCTAAGGTGAAACTTAAGGGATTTCAGCTTACTCTGCAAAGAGTGAAATGGGTGTGTAACAGCCACACTATTATCATTCCATTTACTAGTAACAAATTCCAAAAAATTGGGATGAGAATGCCACATCTGTTGATAGATAAACCTCCCAGGCCTCTGATTATTTGAAGAAACTGATAAAAGAATCGGAGCATGGTCAGATGGCCCCCTGGACAAATGAGTAACAAGGACCCTGCTGCCAAGATCATACACTAACTGATTCAGGAAAATTCTGTCAAGCCTAGCTCTTATATAAGTGGGACCAAGCTGATTATTTGACCATGTATAGCTGGAACCAGTGAATCCTGCATCTACAAGGCCAGTGGCAGCTGTAAAACCCTGAAAGTCCAGCATTGGAATGCTAGGAGGGGGATTCCCACCTATCTTCTCATCCGGAGTCATCACACAATTAAAATCCCCTCCCAATATCCAAGGGGTAGAAATACCAAGACTGAAGGTCATCAAGGAATCAAAAAGTTCTCTCCGAACATGAAAATTGCAAGACGCATAAACAAACGTAAGGACATATGCCATAGAACCATTTTCAATCACTCCCACCGACAGATATTGCGGATGAAGTTGCAATATTTGAATATCTAAACTGGAATTATAGAAAAACCAGATTTTAGAATGTTCACCATTGTTTCCAATGACAGACAGCAAACTGAGTTTTCGAGCAATCCCTTGGGCACGACTAAAATTTATACTGGGCTCTGAGATAGCAACCATCTGGAGATTATGCACTCTAATGAGCTGAGCAAGATATCTAACAGAGGCAGAATTACCAATGCCCCTGATATTCCAGACCAGAAAGGGACTAATCATCATCAGGGAAGGAAGGAAAATCAGCTGCCCGTTCCTTGGCTTTAGCCCTAGTCAACCGAGTGTCACAAAACAAAGTCCCAGAGGCCGAACTATCAGAGATCAAATGCGAATGAGAAATTTTTGAGCATGAACTAGCATTTCCAACCATTCTTGAGTTCTCCGCAGCAGACAAAGTCGAAACAGCAATAGATTGATCAATATTCAGAACATACTTGTTCTCACCTGGGACGTTGGAAGATAGTACACGTTCCCTTGAAGACTGGTGGATTGAAGGGAACTCCTCTGACTCAGAACTTTCCTCTATACACGGGAGTGAGTTTATGACTGAAGGAACTGAAGCAAACATCCCTTTTTTGTAAGAAGAAACAAGAACTGTAGCCGGAGTTTTGTTATCCTGAATTCCACAAAGTACAACAGTAGAACTGTCCGCAACAGGACATACAGCATCAACCACTTTCTCCTGAAGGTTAGCCACTTCCAGACTGGGATCCTCAGCAACCTCACTCAGCACTGAAAATCTGTTAGCATTCAATGAAGGAATCTCCTTATCAGCATCCCGTTTGGGCTTGTAGATTTGCTGTGGGACGTGCAATTCATCAGTGTCATTCACAGCCTTCTTAAAAGACATTTTACTGAGTTTTTTCTTACATTCAATATCTGAGTGCCCGATTTTGTGACAGAAAGAGCACAACCGAGGTACCCTCTGGTAATCCACCTGTTGCCAAAAACCACCACTGCCAGTGCCAATCCATATTCTATCTCGCCGTTGCTTGTCCAGATTGAGTTCAACACACACCAACGCCACAGCGGCATTGGTCATAGCTATAGTGGAATCATGGATCCGAAGAACAGTTCCGATGTTTCCAGCAATCGATCGAAGCATGTCTTCGTGATAGAAATTTGCAGGCAGGTCCGGGAACCCTATCCAAGCTGGGACGATGGGAGGATCCGAGTTGAAATCAAAATCGGTCTGCCACTTGAAGAACCTGAACATGAAGCCTTTGATGAAGAAGCTCTTCTGAAGCAAAATCCGTAGAAAATCGGTTTCATTGCCCAGTCGAATGAGGAGATGCCTGGGATTCATTTTACTGATGATCGGCTCGGAGCAGAGATGGAAAGCTTGAGCAAGACTGGCCTTAACCTCCGGAATGGAGGGACGGCCGTACTAGTCTGCACGAAGGTTGACCCTTCTGGGTCGACACTTTTTCTGCAACTTCCGATCGGGTGTTTGGTTTTCACTTCGAACCCATGTTAATGAGATCCGAGTGGGATCCGTGATGCGCTGCTGGCCAGCCTGTTCATCGCGTCCGGCGAGGGCGGCCTGGGTGCGGTCACGGATTTTCTGGATATCGGCTTCCGACGCGCCGTTTTTACGCGCTTCGGCTTCTTCTACTTTGCCGGCGGATTCGATCACTTTTTTATCGCTGGCGAGTTGCGCGTCCTCGATCTCTTTGATGCGTTTGAGTTGCGTGTCCAGCGGATTGGTATCGGTGCCGATGGTTTTAAGATCGGCCTGGTAATTGGCGTAGGCGGATTGCGCGTTTTCCCACGCCGTCCGTAATGCCTCGATGAATTGTTGGTGCTCTTGGAGCTGTTCATCACCCACCTTGTCTAATTCAGCGTTATACTCTTTCAACTTTGCATGAACTTCACTGATGGCCATGCCGGCGAGGATGATGGGGCCGATGGGACCGGAAAACGCGGCGTGCAACGCTTCGCCCAGACCGGGCACAATGCGGTCCAGTTCGCCAAAAATGCGGCGCGTTTCGGCGTGATGCACGTTGGCTTCCTTCGCCGCTTCGCCCGCATCCTGCGTGGACTGTTTGAATTTATCCACGATCTCGTTGGCGCGTTCGCCCCCCACTTCTTCCGTGAGGATGCGGACTAATACATCAAGGTTTTTGTCAGCCATAAAATCAAGGCATGATCGGAAACGAAATGATATTGGTTCGGCTCAAAGCGATTTTGTAACTCAACCGTGCGCGAAAGAATTGCTGTGCGGCCGTCATGGGAATGAGATTATTGCTCACCGTTTCCCATGCGACGAGGTTGGACGATGCCTCGTAATTCGTCGCGACAATGAAAACCTGCAACGCCAGCGCGGGAGTCACTTGGACTAAAGACCAGTTCGAGAAAATTGAAATCACCTGCGCGTTTGTGTTCGCCATGCCGCTCTGCGCGGCGAAATAATTCAGGCCAGTTTGCAAGGCCGCATTGGGAACTAAAAGGTTCGTTGTCGTTCCGCCAACAAGCCAGTTCGTCCGAAACGTCTGCGGCGAGTTGCCTAATGAAACGAGGTAAAAATCCGGCGTGACGTTCGTCGGCGCATTCCAAGTCAGATTGATGCTGTTCGTCTGACCGCGACAAATCAAACAACACAGCGCGAGAAACGCAATGATGGAGAGTAGGATGATAGTTGTTAATTTCATTGCGGAACAAATACAAAACCGTTCATCGTCGAATTGACTATAAGTGTAAATTTTGAACCGGCTGCGTTGGTGAATGCCAGTCCAGAAGCGGAGGTCATGCCGATATGACTATCTGCGCCAATAGTAACTATCCCAAGACCAACACTGACATTATTGGTTATGCCATAAATGTAAGCTGCTGTTTGATTTCCTTGCGTCCCTACACGAGTGGTATTGTTCTCACCAGCCACACCAAAATTAGACACATAAATGTTATACGATTCAGTTCCAGATAAGTTAGCTCCCGCCAGAAAACCAACACCAGTATTGTTTGACCCAGTGAAGCCAGAATGGTCAAAACATTGACTACCAACTCCGGTATTTGCATTGCCTGTGCTATTTTGCTGTCCACTTTGTGCGCCTACCATTGTATTATCGCTCCCTGTGGTATTACCTCCAAGTGATGAGTTTCCAATGGCAATGTTTCGTGTGCCGGTCGTTGAGCTTTGCAATGCACTGCCGGATATGGCGACATTGTTATTTGCTGCGGTTATGTGTTGGAGAGTTGCGACGCCAATGCCGATGTTGTTAATACCGGAAGTTAGGTATTGCAGTGAGTCAAGACCGATTCCAACATTGTTAAATCCAGTCGTTAGACCTGAAAGTGAATTGTAGCCTAATCCGTAATTTCCAGTCGCACTTCCATAAGTCAAATTTGGGTTGCCGCCGCCTCCCAGAAACATATTTGTGCTAGCTCCGCCATAAGTATTCAACAGGTTATAACCCTGTTGCACTATGCCGCCGCTGTAGGCTGACACTGATGGCATTAACGCAACGTAATTTTGAGTCGTAAGATTACCGGCTGCGTCCACGCCGCCGCCGATCGGTAAGCTGAAAATCTGCATATTCGCCGCACCATTGTTGGTGAAAATAGAACCTGCCGTGAAGCTACTGCAATAAACGATAATACCAGACAAATTGTTGTATGGGTCACTTACAAATGTCATCGAATTATTCCAGTCATTCGTGTTAACATTTTCGTAAGAGTGGATATACATATTGAACACCGCACCCATGTTAAAATTAGTTGCAGCAGATGGGCGACGCCCTCGAAGAGTTGCCTGGCCTGGACCCCGAAGAGGACAAGCACTAACAGATCCCCGGTGAGCTCGACCGGTGCAGGAAAAGCGAGCAACCCAACGGGGGCCAGTCAGAAAACGAAACCGACTGGCCCCCCATCCACTCATATAAGGAGCCGTCATGCCTGCACGCATCGCAGAAGTGACCATCTACGACGTCTACTGCCCCGAATGCGGCACCGCCCCGGAACAGTACTTCACCCGCACCGCAGCCGAAGACCACGCGGCACGACACGACCAGGACGAGCACACACCCGAACCGGAGGACGCATGAACGGCCCCACCCTCGACGCGGAAAACATGAACCCGGACGGTGAAGCAACCGCGTTCAACCTCCAAGACATCCACGGGTACCAAACCCTCGGACACCGCATCGGACTCATCGCAGCCCTCATCGTTGCGCTCCTCATCCAGATCGGCGCAACCATCCTCGCCAACACCATCGAACAGATCCTGCATGTGGATGTGGCATGGCGGCTGACCATCAACGGGGTCGCCGGCAGCGTGTACGGGTTCGTGGTGTACGCCCGAATCGTCAGGGAGTTCCAGTGACTGGCGCCATGTCGAACTACGACATTTACCGGACCACTCTCGAGCAGATCGCCCAGTCCATTTCGCTCCCCATCCGCCCGATGACGGTTGCCGAGTTCGATCAGGCTGAGGCGGCGTTGCAGGCGAAGTTGCCGTATGTGCATTCGTCGGTGATCGACATGGACGCGTTCGAGACGGCACTACAACCCATCCGTTCTGAGACGAAGGAGAAGCCATGAAGTTCGACGGCCCCGAGGGCATCGAGACGTACCCGGTCGGGTTCTTCCTCGACCTGAAGCACCTGGTGCAGCGCATGCGCACGCCGGGGCACTACTCGCGGCTCTGGCACCTGCGGAACATGTTGCGCTGGTTCGGGCGCTCGTGGCGGCGGCGGTCGTACTGGAATGGCTACCTCGCGGAGTGGCACTACTGCCCCGCCGGCGTCCGGCACTCCAAGGCTGGTCGGGGCTGGACCCGGCGAGCTGCGTTACGTCGCCTCGGTCGTCACATCGTCGCGATGAACATCGTCGGAAGAACATCAGTTTCAGGGGCCGAGTCATGAGCGACAAGACGGTCGAAGAACTGATGACCACGGCGCTCAGGCACCGGTTCGCCAACGGGCGGCACCTGCATCACCGCGACTGCATCCACAACATGCCTCCCGAAGAGCAGATCGCGATGCGGGGCAAGACGGTCGAGTGGTGGATGACCGTTATCGGCTCGATGCCGGAGCAGATCACGCCTGAGCAGTGGGAGTGCGAATCGCCGTTCGGCCCCCAAGCCGCAGTTTCAGGAGCCGACTCGTGAGCGCGCCCACCGGACAGGGGCGTAACACTGTCACAGGCACGAAGCCCCGCAAGACCGGCGCAGATCACCAATTCTGCGGAGACGCGATCCTCACACTGATCAACGAGGTCAAGCGCCTCCAGTTCGAGCTCGGCGTCGAGCGCGGCGTGCCCGTTGCGCTCTCGCCGGCCGCCGACTCGTTGGTCTACACCGGCCGTGAAACACAGAGTGATGCGGCGAAGTCGTGAGCGGTCGCCGGCGATGCGAGGGATTCGGGAAGTTCCGCAAGGGCATCTTCGAGGACTGGGGCGGCGACGATGGCTCAGGCGGGTACCAGTCGCTCTGGCTCGCGTCATGCTGCGCCCCTAAACAACCCGATGGTGGTGCGAACCCGTGACCAAACCCCTACCCGCCGGAACCGCATGGGCATACGGGCACCACATCCACGCACCCCTCAACATCAACGAACCCATCCCGCCCACACCCCCACGCGGACTGTGCGGTATCGGCGGGTGCGTGTTCATCACCGGACACCGGACCGTCCTGCACTCTTGGGAGAAACCATGATGACAGGTCCCGCATATGTGGCCTACATCCCCGACGACCGTTATTTGCCCCGCTGCCACCACCACAAGAAGGTGTGGTCCGGGGAAGAAACGGGCGACCTGGTTGAGGCGATCGCGGAGTCCTCGGTGCATAACCATGCCGAACACGCCGAACTCATACGCACATCACCCGATATTCCGTCTAAGGAGAAGTAGCAGTGCTTGTCGGTTACAAGGCGGATAACCACCCGCAGCAGACCGCGAAGCGCGGTGCGCTCGATGAGGTAGACGACCGCGCCACCCACCCCGACGATTTCGCCCGCTGGAACGCCGAGCTCGGGCCGTTCACACTCGACGTCGCCGCCGCCCCGCACAACGCCAAAGTGCCCAGGTACTTCACCAGGTTCGACGACGGATTTGAAGAAAGCCTTTAGCAGCCGCCTCCGAGTCTTCTCTTTCTACGGGGTGGAATCCCCAGGGTGGAAGCCCAACCTGTTTTGTCTTTTTTCTTCTTCCTTGTTTCTCCCTTTTCTTCTTCACTGTGCCGCATCACATTTTCTTCTTCACTGTGCCGCATCACCTTTTCTTCTTCACTGTGCCGCATCACAGACCTTTTCCAAATTGTTGAAGTCCTGGGGGGAGGTAAAAAAGCTATCCGGTTGTGCCAGTCACAAGCTTTGTGAGAAAGCTGGAGTATCCGAAGTTGAAGTTGAATGCATTTAAGGGCCACTGTCCTCTTCCTAAGAAAGAGTAGAAGGTGGTTGCTAGTGCAAGTTTGGGCTCCACAAATATTTCATTGCTACTGTTGAAGAAAAGAGGTTGGGGGACTCAAAAAGATATAAGGCATTGTTAGTAAGGAAGAAAACAGAAATGATAATAGAGGGCTTATATGCATTGGTTGAAGGGGAATGCAGTTCCATCTTCTTTCACAGTGCAGTTTACATTCAGAGGAGAAATGAGATCAAGGTTTTGGTGAACCTGATGACTATCCATGAGCAAGGAATCTGAAAACAGAATGCTGATTATTCTGCTGATTTTTTTTAATAAAAACATTAGCAAGCAACTATTGTGGAGGATCTTCTGCCCTCATTCAGGAGTCAAGACTGAGGCTGACACCTACATCTCCCTTCCAAAGAGGTATTAGGGGAATCTAACTCATGGATGGGGACAAAGCTTGTGGTGCCGATGTGTTTTCCTTCTACTTCCACCAACATTTTGGGTACGTAGCAGCGGTATCAAAATGACCTAGGAATTCCGAGCTTGGGTGTCACACTTGAAGGGACCATTCAGCCTCTTACATGGGGGGAAAAGAATCACTGCCGATGTATCATCAGCAGTTGATATAATGATAGAATAATTAATTCACTGCAACTGAGGCACCTTCTTATAATAGAAAATCATTTGGGAGAACTCTTTTGTGGCTCGTGAGTGCATACCAGAGAGAGGAAGCATCAAGGCGCATCTTGTGCAAGATGTCAACCGTAAGGCTTGCTTATGCTGCTGGAAGAGAGGAGTCAACCAAAAAAAAGGCAAAATGGACCTGAAGGTGCATCTGTTCACTTTAGCTCATTTTTTTTTTCATCTTAGTTGTGTACAAGATACTGGATCATTTCACTGTAGTTGTTGTTTGTGCTGGTTATGCAATATGAGGTAATGCATGCATCTGGGGGAGTTAACAGTGTGGGGCTAATTAATGGCTTTGGGTCCTTTGCCTCCAGAGCAGATATCCCACACCTACCCCCTACCATTATGTAGATAGTACTGTATTGTCCTCCGTAGTAAAAGTGACAGTCCTTAAAATGAACGATGTAAATGAACGATGTAAAGGGTTCATTATTGTAGGTTGAGTAAGCTGGGGATGGGGGGGCACCAAATGTCAATGGCTTTCCTCTGCTGGTGCAGCCACCAAAGTGCTTTATTGCTTCAGAGTCTTGAGAATATCAGGATTTCCTATGGCAGCTAAGCAGTGATAGATTCCAACCTATTATATGCTTTTATTCTATGTGTTGAGGAAAACAGATGCATACCTTTCGGAATGATTATTTTTGAGGAAAAAGGTAAGCCTTATAAGGTATCTCGCAATTTGGTGGGACAGTCTGTAAGAAGCACCATGTGAAAGCCTTTGAAATTTGGAAGCTATAATGGATTCAGAGACTAGGTGGCACAACAAGGGAGGCTTTGGTTCGTTATATTGAAGCACTACAGATTAGCGGAGCATGTGGGACGTTATTCCTGCCAAGTCCCCGCGATATTTCACTTCTGTGGATCAGTATCTTCCAGATGGCAGGCAAATGTCTGGCAAGACGAGTGGTTAGTACCCGTGGATGAGGACAAATGTCTGGCAAGATCTCTGATACAGAGATCTTCCTCTTAAGTCTCCTTTCTCGACTGTTATGGGAGCAGACAAGAAGGATGCAATGGTGCTGGACTATTATTTTGAGACTCAGAGGGAGTAAGGTCCTCTACCTTGATAGGTGTGCTTCTGGTCCTGAACATGGGAGAGAAGTTTTAGCAAAGCTTTTGTGGCCATGTGAACAGGCATTGGATGCATAGTAGGGATGAATCCTGGAGACGGAGATGAAGTCTTGGAAGGTTTCAGTCAAAGATTGCTTGTGTAGTCATTGCTGATAATTGAGTTTCATCATCTTTTGTGACTGCGAAGTAGAGATATGTCCGCACTGTTTGGGGGGGGGGAAATGTGGGCCTTGGGGGAGGGGGGGGCACGGGGTCCACGTGGGTTTGACGGGCTGGTGCCGGACATCGTCGTCCGCCTTGGGGAGCGCGATCTTCTTGTTGAGATTTACGTCACCCACCGCTGCGACGCCGAGAAGGCGGCCAAGCTCAGGGCGCTCGGTCTGCCGACCATGGAGATCGATCTCAGCAAGCTGCTAAGAGATGCGACGCGTCAGCAGATCGCCAGGGCCGTCATCGAAACGGCGCCCAGGCGCTGGGTCTACAATCCAAAGGTCGATGAGGCCGAGCAGCGGTTGCAGGCGATCCTGGCCGAGCGCGCCGCGTCGGCGGAGCGATATCTCGATCGTTCGGCTGAGATCCTGGCCCAGCAGTGGCGGGCACTCGTCGCCAAGCCGTTCGTCGCCAAGCCGGATCTGGCCGAGACCGTCAAACTGGTCCGGGAGCACGGCTACGGCGCCCACATCGGGCGAGGAGAGGCGGTGCGGACGATGAACGCGGTCCCCCTGCTTTGGCAGGCGGTTCTGCTGAAGGCGTTTGTGATCGACGCCGCGCGCTATCCAAGCCGGCACGGCCTTGCGACGGTCCCACAGGGCGTGGGCCTCCTCCGCCAGCGTGGCCTGGTGGCGGACCTATTCGCGACCGATCGAAAAGCCGATTTCCTGAAACGGGTGCGGCGCCACGCGCCAGACTTCCGGACGCCACAGAACCTGGTCCGCGCGTTCTTCAACCACCTGACCCAGGCCGGTCTCCTCAAAGCGTACGCCGACCGGGGCTGGTACCGGACCGAGGCGGCTTGGATCCAGGTCGAGACGAACGAACGGGCCTGGAGGGCCGCGGCGGAACGAGAGGCGGACCTCGCGCGGCGCGTGGCGGCGCTGCTGGCGCAGGCCGCGCCTGAGGCGGACGGTTTCAAGGCCGAGGTGTGGCTGAGGCGGCGCCACCGCGACCTGGGTGGCTCGCCGGCGCAGATCGCGCGAGAGGGAGCGGCAACCTGGGACAAGCTCTCGCGCGGCCTGTCGGCCCTCAGTCTGGCGTTTCGCCGTGATGACGCGCCGCAGAGCCTGTTGGGACTGCCGCTCGGGCCGGCGATCCAACGCGCTTCTGCCGCGCGCGCTGCGGAGGCAGAGCGCCTGCGGCGGGAAGCCGCCGCCAAGCTGAAGGCTGAACAGGACGGCCGAACCGAACGGCTGATGAGCCACGCCAACTTCGTCCTTGGCGAAGAGGCGGCCCCCTGGCTTGCCGCGCGCATGGCCGGAGTGGAGGGAGCGCCCACTCGACTTCAGGCCGCGGCGCGTTCGTCCAAGATCCTCTATGACCTGGTCGAGCTGCTGACGCGGGAGCATCAGCGCAACTGCGAGGCTATCAAGCGCGCGGCGAGCGCGGATGCGTTCGTCGCGAAACTGCGCAAGGCCGCGACGGCACTGCATGACGAGGACTGGGCCAAGGCGTTCCTCGACAGCACCAACCCGCGTCTCGGCGGCCGTCCGCGCGAAATCTGCGTGGATGAGGCCAGCTACCAGCGGTGCCTGTCTCTCATCACGGCACGGCGCGTGCGACGCGCCTGACCTGCGCTATCCAATGAGGACCTCGGCCGGCACGCGCGCCAGGATCGCCGCCTGAACTTCAGCGTAGAGGTCCACCTCGGCATCGCCGGCGTCGATCTCCACCACCAGGGCGTACCGGGCGCGCTTCAGCGCCTGGCCATGCCGCAGTTTGGACTTCCACCAGCCGGCCACTGGGTGGACGGCCAACAGGCTCCTGCGGGCCAGGTCGCTCGCCGCGCAGGTGATCTCATCGATATGCAGGGAGCCGACGTCACGCCGCTGCGGGCCGAAGGTCCAGCCGTCGTCGCCTCCCGCGGGGCCGATGAAGGCCTCGAAGTCATCGACTTCGGCGGCCGCGTTGATGCGGCGTTCGAAGTCCGCCCGGCTCTCGTTCGGGCGGTTGAGCTTGAAGCGCAGCCCATGGGATCCGTACTGCAGCTTTCGGCCGCGGCTGGCCTCGGCCGGGTTGGGCTCCACGAAGGTCGAGAGCGCGACGCGCAACGTCACGAGCCGGCTTCGGAGCGCTCTCAGTCCTTCGACGGGCCAAGGTAGATTATGCAGCCTGATCTCGTTGTGGACCGCCGGCGCCCCGCGCGTCGTGGAGTGGGTGTAGGGCACGATCTCGTCCTGCACGATCAGCGTCACCGCCTGTTCGGCGCTGCGCAGGGCGCGGTCCAGAGAGGGGACGCCGTAGCCGTACCGGCGGAAGAGGCGCTCGTAGTCGCCCTTGCCTTGGTAGGCATTGCCGCGGTCGATATAGGCGGAGATCAGCTTGGGGCTCAGACGAATGGTCTGGTCGAAGTCGGCAACGGCGCGCGTATAGTCGCCGCGCGCGAGAACCTATTGTTGGAGAGCACATTTAATTGAAATCACTAAGGTTCTAAAGGAGAAACAAGTAAAAATTGGTGCATTATCAAAGCTTGGTTGATTTTGATTGTCTCTCTCATCATCCCTCTTTTTGTTTTTCATAAAGTTGGAGTCATCTTGGTAAAGTTGCTTATTTTTGTTTTGTTTGTTTGCATTATTGCCAAGGTACCAAAGTGCATGTGGAGTTGCTTCCGATCCATAGAGTCACCTCCTAGGGGCAATTCCTTTTCCACCTTTTATTCCATTCCTTTGTTCGAGTCAAACATGTCTTCCTTTGATCTTCCTCGTTCCCAGGAGGAGCCTCTTCCTCAGGGGCTTCTAGAAGACCCATCTCGGGTCATCTTTTTTCAGTCTGGAGAAGGGTCTGCCCCTCCTCCATCCTCCGTCTCTATGGAAGGCGTGCAGCCCTCCCTTTCTTCCACCAATTCCATAGTCATGTCCTTCAAACGATGGCCCAGTTGGATCTGGCCCAACTACAGGCCATTTATCAGACCTTGCAGGGGTTCGGTGCCCTGTTTCCCACGATTGCTCAAGGTTCGTCTCTTGCTTCTATTGCTCAACCTAGGGTTGATGGGCCCGGGGTTCCGCCCATCCCGATTGATCTTACCCCGATCCAGCCCAGAGTCTTTCACTTTTCTAACCTGGAAGTGGGCCATTCCTCTGGTCCAGCCCATCTAGGTCTTGACAAAGGGTAGTCGGTTCTTCCCCCATCCACTCGTGTTGATTCCTACCAGTCTATCCCATCATTACCTCAAGTTCTTGTCGGCCTATCCGATTTCGGGCGCCCTCAGTAAGGGACAACCCAAGTCCATCCTAGTTTGGGTCATAATCTGACCCAATATCCTACTTATGGGCCTCCCCCTCCTTCTATCTATCCCCCAGCTTCTCGTCTTGAGCCTACTCCTTTCATTCCACCTACTCTATCCAGGGAGCAGGAACTACTTGAAAAATGGGCCTCCATGCAACAACTCGATTTCCTTCAGAAGCGGGTTGGCCCACAATCACTAGCAGATGTTCCAGCTCCTAGTTTTCACAATATCCAATTCCCTCCGCAGTCCGAGCGCCCCACATACCGCAAATATGATGGGAACAACAATCCCTTTATTCATGTAAGGGATTTTATGTATGAGTCGACGCAATTTCAGTATGATGATCGCCTTATGGCGTACCTATTCCACCGATCACTAGAGGGAGTGGCCCTTGAGTGGTTTTATGCTTTACCATTGGAAGATGCCGAGAGTTTTAAGGTTGTGAAAGAAAAGTTTATTCAGAGGTTCCAAGACCAGGTCGGCCCAGAATATTCCTTTACAGATTTAGTGGCCGAGAAAATGAAGGCAGATGAAGACTTTGCTACATATGCTGACAGAAGGAGGCAGATGGCCGCCCATGTGCCTGGTCATATTTAGGAGGAAGAAAATGTCAAATTGTTAATCTCCAATGCTACCCCCACATTCTGAAACATACTAGCCATGAATGACATAGCAAATATGCACCAACTGTATAGCCGGGTGAGATTCATTCAAACCCAGTTCAAGGACTCCCCAATCCACTCTCTCTTTGAGACCCAGAAGCCCAAGTATAATAGAAAATCTCAGGGGCCTATCACTGAGGGAGTCCAAACAAATGAACAAGTGTAAGCCGTTGTATTCCCTTTCCTAAACCAATCCACCAAAATTCACTTCCCGCAAAACCTCCGCAATCCTCAGTTCACCACTCCATAAAATCCTCCACCCTTTTCCTCCTCTCCCCAAAACCCTCCGCCTACCTTCCCCGCTCCACCGTCTACCTTCTCCGCTCCGCAGCAACCTCAACAATCCCTGCAATACCACAACGTCCCTCCACCCAACGGCTACAATAGACGCCCGGCTCCGAAGAGAGCGCAATACCCTCCTTTGCCAGAGTCCCTCACCAACATATTCTCCACTCTCATGTCAGTTAGTGTAATCCAGCTTCCTCCAGAACGGCCCATCTGGAACCCGGCCGTTAATCAGTCAAAGTATTTTATGTTCCACAGGTAGCCTGGGCAAATGATTAAAGGATGTTTTCAGTTTAGAGACTTGGTTTATGATCTACATGAAGGACACCAGATAGATTGGGCCGAGATGCATAAGGCCATCATGGAAATTAAAGAGAAGAGAAGGCAAGCACCGAGGCAGCAAGTGCAGCAGCAACAAGCACCGGTTCAAGACTTGGGGATTCATCAAAACTTCATGCCCAATCATCCTCCCGCTCCATAGCCTTAATCGTCGGCACTGGCTCAGGTTAATCTAGTCCAACCCCCGGCTCTCGATGCCAAGTGGTCCTATGATGATGACGGTTCTATCCAACAACTCATGGTCCTCCACCAAAACCACCGCAACCCTTTGTCACCCCCTACTCTTGTCATTCTCACGCCTAGCCATCAAACCCTTCCGCCACTCACCAGACCACTCGTCTTACCACCAACTACCACCGTTACCCCACCTATCTCTACTCCACCAACAATGCCTACACCCGTCCGACCATCTCGCCCTTTGCTCATCGCCCCTGCTATCATTGCCACGCCTTCATCCAACCCCTCGCCTATCATCCTTCCTCCATCTTCCTTCACACCCCCACCAGCACCCGCGCCCATCATCACTATGCCTCCCTCCAACCCTTTGCCCGTCATCCTCCCTCCGCAACACATTACCTTCACAGCCACTCCTATCATCTCCACCGCACCCTCTACCATGCCACCCATCCATCCTGTCGGGCCCGTTAAGCAGTCATCTGATGTCGTGCCGACGTAAAACCTTGCCCTACGGAGCAGGCACTTATTTCATAGAAATTATACTTCCACTGGTGCACCTGCGCCCAATCCCCAATCTTCCCAACCGATTGCTGATCAGGAAGAGGCTGAACCATTACCGGATACCCAATATGATCTTCTTCATCACTTCGATAGGGTGTCCACCAAAATATCTATGCTAGAATTAATCAAGAGGTTCACACTTCACCAGGATGCACTGCGTAATTTTCTTCAAAAGGTGATGGTTAGTGAAGACATGGCAATAGATAGCCTACCAATAGCCTTGGCAGCTATTTCAAAAGGACCGGCAATTACTTTCTCTGACACTGAGCTAGCACCTCCAGAAGCTCGGCAGATGTCGCTTTGCATTTCTATTATTTTGAACAAAGTAAGCATAGATGCGGCTTTGGTTGATACATGGGCATCTATTAATGTCTACCCGCTCAGCACGCTTAGGGCTTGCAACTTATCAGAAGAACTGTTACGACCGACCCTGACTACTATAGCAGCATACAATAATTCAAGAAGAGCATGCCATGGGATAGTAACTATTCAGGCTGAGTTCGGGCCTCTCACCATGCCCGTGGAATTCTATGTACTGGACATCGACCCTATGTTCAAGGCTATTTTGGGTCACCCGTGGATCGATAATCTCAGCACCGTACCATCCACTGCCCATTAGTGCCTCAAATTCCATTTTCAAGGGAGGGTGGTTAAAGTGAAAAGTATATCCATGGTCCAGTCAATCAAAGCTATCTCGGAGAAGATTCTGCCAACCCTGTGGCCCAGCAGTCGACCAGTTATCTCGGTGTTAGATTTGGACTTTCCTTGGGCTTATGTGCCACGCAAGCCCGCCACTGCACCAATCAATATCAAGAAAAAGTCGAAGATCATAGATTCTAAAGGATGGTCTATTATATTGAAACTGGACTACCAACCGGGGAGAGGCCTCGGTGTACAACTCCAGGGGCAGACCAAACCGGTCCCCAAAGGAAAGAAAATGAGTAGAAGGGGTCTCGACTACCGAGAATCTGCATTGTCAATTTTGGGTGACTCAGGACCACTCACCTGAGATTACCGCCAGCATTTTGTAAAAGGCCCTCTCCAGCCGAGTACATTGAAAACACCGACACGATAGCCCGAGAAGAATAAAACTTGCACAATAGCCAGCCCGCCTCTGCTGCCAAAGGGGCCTGTTGATGATATGCTTGATTTCAGCCAAGCTTTTGCCAGGTTATTTCATGAACTACATTACTGCTAGAAGAATCGGGAGGTACGACTTGTGCAATGGAAGCCAAAGAAACCAGCATACCGTCTGCGGGAAAGGGCGAGCTCACCCATTACCATTAGTTTGTCTCCTTCCCGCTTGCACAAACTCTTTTAGATGTTGGACTTTGTCCCCCGTTCACCTCCTATTATGATTGATCCTCTACTCCAACAACTTCCGTTCCAGCTCGAGATGCCAACGGAATTCTTGATCGTGAATTGTCCATGTGGGCGTTGCCTACCGATTGATCTCTCTACTCCTTTCTTCTCCTCCACTGATCCTTTCCTTGACATCTTCTGTCCGTCCATCTATCCCCTCGCACTTCCTCCTCTCCCCTCTCCATCTTGCTGCATGGTCTCCACTGATCTCCAAAAAAAACATCAAATTTGAAACGGAGATTTCAGTGGAAGATTATGCTATCATCTGTCCATCCTCCTCCCAGGGGCATGAGGCCTCTGCTTCCCTTCCAGTAGGTTTGATCTCTCCTAGGTAAGATGTAGGGTCCATCGAGTCTAGAGAAGTAGAGTCTAGGTCTAGAGAAGTAGAATCTTGTTCTAGGTCATCCAACCCATACTCGCCCAAGCCGCGCCCGCTGGCGTGTCATTCCAAACCCGTTCCTGATAGGTTCTTGCAAGATCTAGCTCAGTGATGTCATGCTCTTCAGAAATGCCCAGAATTCATAGCTACGGCAATCATGATAGAAGATGATGAAGAGCAAGATGGGGTATGGAGCGATGACGGATTAGGAGTCTATGAAGTCATGGATGAAAAGGACCTGGTCGATTATAAGGACAGCGACGTAGATGACACTACCGATCTATATGCGCAAGGTCTGAAGAGGTTTGATGAGACATCATCGACAGTGGATGAACCTATAGAGGTAGTAAATTTGGGAACTAACGAGGACCCCAGGCCCATTATTATTGCCGCTAATCTCTCTCTTGATGTCAAAGCTGATTTAATCAAGGTCCTAAGGGAGTACAACGACTATTTCGCCTGGTCTTATGAGGACATGCCGGGTCTTGCGACATATCGGTTCTCAATTCGACCTTGGAGCACCTGTTGGACTACCCAGCTTTCCTGAGTTGTTCACACTCTTAGCGCGCCGCCTCCGTCTGCCGATCCAGGTACGCCGCAAGGTCATTCAGATGCACACCTCTGGCGGCCTTCTGCGAGCCGTACATGCGGACAACCGGAAGCGCGATCTCACCATTCAGCGCCTTGCGTAGAAACTGCTCCACGGTCAGCGGGTGGAAATAATCGGCGCACACCGACTCAACCGGGATCACTGCCTTGCCTTCGTACTGAGCCATGAGAAGGAACGCGGTCTTCATACGCTACGCTTTCTCTGCGGAAGTCTGATCGGCCGCCGCGCGACAATCTGTCAGCGCATATTTGTGAGCGCACGGGATCGGCGGGTTGTCGTCAGGATGGCAGGTGCATGGACGGTCACGCTCAGGAAACGGCGGGTCTTCCCCGCGTTCCAAGGCGAGATCATTCAGGTACTGTTGCCTTACTGTGATCGCCATCTATCGCCTCGTTCGGATTCGTTCATCTGTGCTGCGAGAAAAATGACTGTCACCTGTTGCGGTAATAGTTGAGGTCTTTGCGGAGGCGCTCGTTTTCTTCTTCGAGGTCCGCAACGCGCTTGTCCTGCAGCTCGGCGGGGATGAGTTTGGCGACGGCTTCCCTGATCTTGCCGTGATTGTAACGCTCGCCTAGGGCGTACCGCTCAAGCGCCCAACGCTCTCCTGAGAGCAGTGCCTTCACGCTCTCATCGATCTGACGCCAGATGGTTGTCTGGATATTGCTCTCGACATCGGAGAGCAGGTAGTTCTCCAGCCGCTCCTGCATTTCCGCATACAGGTTGTCGGCGGCTTTCTTCAGAATCGGAGAGAAGTGGTCAGCCTCGAATTTCTCGATGAACTTCTCGGCCACGTCCCGAGCCACGAAGTAGTGCGGCCCCAAGGCCGGATACTCGGCGCCCTTCTCAAGATACTGCTGGTCCATCTTCTCTCTCCAAATTAGTGCGAGCTGCGATCCCGTCAGTCGTGAGGGCGGGCCACGAATAACCCGCCCTCTGCCGTCGTCACACGATCCGGTCGATTTGGTCGAGCAGCGCCGATTGCTGGGATGCGACGGCGCTGATGTCGCTGAGACGGTCCTTTGCGACACCAACAGCTCCCGAGGGGTCTTCGCGGGGGGGCGGAGTGCAGGCACTTTCCGTACATGCACCGAACGCGCGGTCAACAACCCGCTGCATGCGGTCTGTGTTGTGCCTGAACCTCTCAATAAGTTCGGCCAGCCGATCACCAATTTCTTGGGTCGCCGCTTGCTCTGCCTTCACACTTATGGTTCCGATATTTCCGCCTGTCATTGCCATTTCCATTCTCCTTCTGGTTGCCAGTCGAACTTTCATCTCTGTCATCTCAACGTCGCTACAATCCGTTCACCTGCCTCTTGGTCTCCTGAGACCTCAAACAAGGCCGTAGCTACTTTCAGCGGATCGATCCCAACCATGGACCAGTAATCACGTTCCCCCATTGAATGCTGTCTTGTGTGTTCGTCTCGGTGTAAAGGGACGGTCCACCTATCGTCAGGCTTCTCAGATCGACCACAGTGTCGTTTTCCAGGGGCGGAATATCGAATGTGTGCGGCGTCAACAGGAGATCGTCCAGATACGATGCAGGGCAGACCACGGATGAATTTGAGGTGTCTTTCATTTCTGACCCTTGGTTGCCTTTGTCGTAATGGGCAAGCTTCTAGAGACGGTTCAATTTGGGCCATCAAAGTTTCATCGCCCGGTAGTTCGCGCCCATGCTGCGCCAGACCTCAATCTTCAGCGCGGCGGCTTCCCGGAGGCTTTTCATTTTCTCAAATGCGCCGGCAGCGTCTGCGGCAGCTTCAAGTGCGCTCAGGTATTGTTCGCTCGCCAACGCTTCCCGCTCCTGGGCGGAGACGGGCAGGGAGGCGTGTTGCTTCATTGCAAGCGCCCTGACATGCTTGAGCATGTGGTCCGACTTGACGGCGGCCCTCTTGGCCTCGCCAAGCTCGTGGGCATTGTCGCGCAGCCAATCTAAAGCTTTCTCGACCTCTGCCTCGGAGACGAGAGCGTTTGTCATCCGCGCCACTCCGGAGAGAACGGAATCTCGTCATCCATTTGCGAACGGCCGCCGCCCGCCCGCTCTTCGCGCTGCGCGTTGGGATTGCGGTCTCGGGATTCCTTGGGCTTGAAGGCGAGGGACATGTACGGGTTGCCGTTCTTGTCCTTCTTGACCCAGCCGGAAATCCAGTAGTCATGCCCGCCAATTCGCGCCGTACCGGTACGGTCGGGATGGGTGTCCTTTTCTTTGCCCTCAAAAAATGTACAATTCACCCATCATGCCCCGATTACCAAAATAAATTTATTATTTTACATTTGGGTATCTAAAGACCCAATATTAGGAAAATTCATTTTTAATTAGAAAATATGGTTCGGGACCCATGAAAACGCTCCAAGACTCGCTAAAGTTGGATTCGAAAATCGGAGTCATTACATCCAACCTCCAGTGCAGCCAAGCCATGTGGCTACTACTAGAGAACCCACAACTCTAGCAGATCCTTATGCTATTGTAGAGTCTACCCATGACTCCTCTCCTCGACCAACTAGAGAGAGCCCCTTCCATGTGCCCTCGAAATCACAACCTCATACTGAGACTTTCCTCTCGATGGAATGCCAGATCGAGGAGATGAAGAGGGAGATGAAGGAGATGACCACTAAAATAGTAGAGCAAGTTAGCTCCTCTGCCCAGGTTAGTGGCTTCCCTTCACGCTAGAGATTTTGGCTATTGTACACCCTGATAAATTGGAGCACCCATCCATAAAGCCCTATGATGGGACTTCTAACTCTACTAAGCACTAGGAGAAGTTTGACACTCTTCTTATCCTTTTGAGAGTCTTTGACACAATTAAGTGTTGGGCTAGCTTTTCCCCTCACCATAGAAAGGGGGGTAGTAGTCTGGTTTAGGATGCTCACGCTTGGTTCCATAGCTACCTCACTACAACTCGAGCCTTCCTTGTTACTTTCCCCAATATGCCTAGCCCATAAAGACCTCTACTTGTTGTACACATCAAAATTCGGACCTTCAGATGTTCCCAGGATCGACATGGCTACAAAGATATCCAACACTATAGTGCACAGGTTAAACAAAATGGGGTGATCACCAGAGACTTTTACTTGAGTCTCATAGGGGCAGAGTGGTCGCAAATGCCTTTGAAACGAGAGGATGTGGGTTCTGCCTGCCCTCGCTGTTGGCCGGCCAAGAATGGAGAGCTTGAACATGCGAGTTGGTGATGAAGTCCCTACAAATCAACCAGTAAACACAAGAAACAAATCCATTAGACTGTGAAGATGCAGTATATGCTCAAATCAAAGGGAAAAATATGCAATTGGGGGTTAATTGTATCTAGAAGGGGGTTGGAGAGAGGGATGGCTGAGACTTTTGGCCATCCACCTCCCCTATATTTTGGGGTGAAAACCTCTATAAACAGGATCTAGGATTGACTATGATGCATGTGATACAGTGCAAATGAAGGAGAATATGCGTAAATGAATTAAAATTGAGCATGGAAAGAACTAGGGAGAAGAAGGACATGGTTTACCTGTTGACCAGCACAAGGCGAGCAGGTCACTGGCCGTTCAAGGATGGTAGGTAGCCAAAACGATGACCGCCATCTGTAGATATGGCCTCCTCCGGCGGTAGACATAGGCTCTCTCCTGTGGATGAAACTCAGTTACGGGACGGAGGTGAGGAAGGGTTCTTGGAGCTCTCACAACCTCCTAGGCTTGTCCAAAACTTCCAACCTCTACAAAATGTCTCCCCACTCGACCTTTCCGTTCCGGAGAACCTTTTTTGTATCCGATGGCATTTTCCCTCCATGACAAATCATTCAAAAATCGACTTGGATCCAGGTTAAAGAGGCTCGAACCAATCCAGGTGCGAGGCTACACGGGCTTTGACTCCCCGAAGTGGAGAGGTTGCAGAGGACTTGCCCGGAGTGGGCGAGACTCGTGAGAACGTGCGTTGACGGGCGGTTATCAGAAGGCTGCTAGGTCGATGGCCGTTTAAGGGGGAATTGGGTGGCCAATGATGTGGCCGCCTTGGGTCTTGGGCGGCCAAGAGTCTGGTCGCCTTGGAATCTGGGCAGCCAGTACCCTAGCCACCTTGAGATCTGGGTGGCTAGTACTCTGGCCGCCTTGACCACTTGGGCAGTCAACTCTCTGGCCTTCTTTCGGAGGTTGAGCGGCCATCAATTTGGATGCCCAAAAAATGAATTTAATCTGATTTTTCAATGACTTTTAGACTGGTTGAGCTTTTAAACTAGAAACATGCACTCAGTATACTATAATAGTCTTAAAATCTTCACCTCGAGAGCTCACGCCCCCGAACCCCCAACCTTACGGGCAGTGGGGCGTTGTCCCTTGCGATCTCCCACCAACTTATCTCGTAGTTGGACCTGTGTAAAGACAGTGAGAAGACTATCAGGACAAAGATCAAAGTCCACACTACTCTCACATTCCAATCATCTAGTAAAAAGCGACACTCTTATGATGGCTACACAAGATCCACAGGATGTCCGAAATTAGACGTCTACAACATGATATTTTGATCAGTTCACAACAAATTGATGAGAATATATTCATCTAAATCTCCAATCTCATTTGTCATTTGTCGTAGGTTGAGTCCCTTCGAAATCTCAACCGGCGGGCTCTCCACAAAAGAGCATTCAGCCTCTTCTCTCGGATGAACAATATTTGAGAATTTTGTCAAAATACTGTTCGCAATGGGGTACTGCTCATTCAGAGTTGAATGAACAATACCTCTAATGAAAGGAAGAAGATGATGCATGGCTGTTGCTATGGCCGGGGGGAGGGGGGGGGCGACGATGTCCACACTAGCTCTAGCAACTGCGAGCCTCTCTTCTCTCTCTCTTTTTCTCATAGCAACAACGGCCAGCAGCTCCGGCGACACGGGGTCGACATCGCGAAGGGGCCGGGTGGGTTTATGCAGGCGACAGAGTAGACGGGTGGTGAACTGCGACGGACGGGTGGTGAAGCGAATGGAAGGCCCTACAGCTGTGGCCAGAGGAGGAAGAGGAAGGGCAAAACAATAATTTTGCCACCTAAAATCCTCCGGGAGGCCACAGAAGTAGCTCTGGCCGAGCTTCCCGTCGATTTTTGAAAATGGGCTCCCTTGTACTTGGAGTCTCTCTCCTCCCAAAATCCGTCGTTGCATGCAAGTTTGAGCGTTGTGCGGTGTTTGGAAACACATTTGTCCTGTCAAGAGATTCTAATGTTTGGAATCTCAAGCAATCATGTTTCCAAACACGCTCTTTGGAGTCTGAAATGACTTCACTTTTTGTGGGGAACTAGCTTCAAGTTTCAGCAATAGCCCCCAAGCACTTATGGGGGATATGTATGTTCCCTATGGTTCGGATCAAAGACCTTTCTCATATAGATATAGACCAGTAAAACCCACTTCCCATTAGACATGATTTGGCCTTTACTTTAGGCCTTAAAATACTCAGTGGACGCATTCCAAGAGGAAATTAGTGACATAATTACATCAACACATGTTATTAGTTTGGCAATATATACTCAAGGCTCATTAGTGTAATAGAGATGTGTCAACAGGCAATAGATAGATTAACAGGAGTACTTTTTTCAGCCAGAGTCTAGCCATTGAGGCGAAGAAAAAAACATCAAATATTTGGCATGCACTACTAGAAAATGTAATACAAAGTCAAAAATGACAATTGGATCATATGAGAATTCTTCATTCCCCAATTTAGCACTGGCTCCCATCTTTAGATTTTAGATATTGAAACTAACCTCTAATGTGAATTGGAAATATAAATGAGATAAATTCAGATGAACAAAGTTGTTAGACTCTACGTAGGACCAAGTACCAATGGGTGTCAATCAAGCTAGGCCAATTTGAAGGCCAGCTGATTGGGACAAGTCGATTTGAAAATAGTCTAGAACCAATCAAAACAAATCAATCCTATCAACGGATCTAACTTTGACTTAACCCACGGTCAAACAAGGCCAGACTTGAGCTTTCCTCATGCCATCTCCCCAGATGCCAGTCCCATTTTCCCCGCAATCCTTCTACTAGAATGTCGCCTATGTCACACAAATACAATATTGCATGATATTTTATAGTATTTTCGATCTTAACAAATAGTCTCTAATTAATTCATTTAGTCCTCATGAAAATCCCAAGCTAAGTCAACCCAAGAGAGGGGGGGAGGGGGAGTGACTTGGGTTCGAAATCAAATTATGTCAATCACAAACTAATTAGGCACTCATGTCCATAAACACATAAAAGTATATTAAGAATTGAGGAAAGAGACAATAAGACAATCACACAAAGGGACACAAAAAAATTTATAATTGTTCTGTATAGCCATTTTGTTGACCTTCGTCCACTTCTAAAGAATGTCTTGAGCATTAAACTATAAGCCGCTAGACATCCAGGTGTTAGCTTATCTCACACACCACTTAATATCAAGGTGCAAGCTCATCTCTCCACGCTAGACATCAAAGTGCTAACTTGCCTCACACACCACTTGACATCAAGATGTAAACTCATCTATCAACTACTAAACACAATGATATTATCTCACCACTTAACTAGGCACAAAGGTACCAACTCATCACTCGAGGCTAGACACAATGTTGTTAATTAGCTCACCCCTCAAAATAGGGTTGTGCACTATGTAGGAATTTCTTCATCTTAGAGAAAATTTCCAATGAAGTAGACAAGAAACCTAAACTATTATAATGCAAAAATAAAAAAAGAGAGAGGTTTCTTGATCATAAATCTGGCAAGAGATGTACAGGAAGGTTCTCTAGTAAGTTCTTGTAAGAGATGGTGCAAGAAGACATCTTAGGATGATGTAGATCCTCCTCGACAAGTGCAGCTACTAGTTCTCTAAGATTTGATTCGAAATATGACGACTCTAATATCGTAGAAGATCTTTCATGTAATTTTCCATGATCAACAGACTAACACGGCCGGTGGGACCTTTCTTACCTTTCTGATTTCTGCCAAATATGAGTCCTAAACATTTACCAAGGTTCTGATGCTCATTTTTCTTTTACAGGACGAGAAGATGAGGGCACTCATTCGCTCACTTGCCTTCAACGGCCAATAAACGATCATCACAAACAGGACAATGGATGTCGTGACCTACGGACCTCAAGTCATTGCCAACCATGTCAAGTTCGGCTACATAATATTCGGTGACTTCCCAGCAATCGTCAACTCGCCCTGCTTTTTGGCCGTTGCTCCAGTGACCGAGGACGAGGCAGTCACACCAACATCTATTGAGGGCACCAAGCCTTCGGTCCCAACCATTGGTCGAGTTTTCTCGGTCAATCAAGTTATCATCGGCGCCGCTCCTACTCAACGAGGGCAGTGTCGCAGCCACAAAGGCAGAAAACCTGCAACGGCCACATCTCGCTCCGATAAGACTGTGATTGTCGGAGACCTACGCATCAGGTTCAATGGAGGCGAGCCAATCATGCCCTGGGACAAGCATGTCCCAACCGTTCTTACCTCCAACTGCTTTGAGCTTCTCCGACGAGCTCAAGAAGATAAGGCAGAACTCAAGAAATTCAATGCCACGGTAGCAAACCAGGGACAAATACGTAGATCTAAATTTGCAACTCCCAAATCAAAAACAAGGGGCAATCCAATAGAGGAGTGTCAGCTCCGTACGAAGAAAATCTGGGTCACCAAGGAAGAGGCCCGAGCCATCAAGCGGGCTAGGTCAAAAATAGCTATCCGCGCGTCGGACATGCAACAAGCTCGAAGTCTGACAAATCGACACCAAGCCGACGCCGCGACATCCCAGGAGACCAAAGTTCGACGCCCACGTGGGCAAAAGTGTCGAGGGGTCCAAATAGACCCGGCCCACTTCCCTATTCACCAACTCAACCCAAACGGAGGAGGCATGTTCTACTCAAGCCTCTACATCCTGACTGTCTGTTTTTGACAGATTAGGGATGGTACATAAGCGCAGAAGACAACCAGCAAAGAAAATGAGGGTGGTCCAGGTTATTAATGACGCTGTCAAAGTGTTACCCTACTACACTTCCTCTACTGATAAGTAGCCGGAAGAAAGCTCGGGAGATTTAAATGAGCCACTACAAACCTTGATGAAATCAAGGCCTATCTCTCGAGTTCTAGCTCATATAAACCAAACAACTACTGTTGTCTGGGCATCTCAACCAGAACAGGTGCAACTAGAAAAAAACTAGGACGATGTTCACAGTATCCAGGAGGATAGCAATCCAGGGCATGAAGATGATCTCAGAAAAGAGGCTCAAGTTACCGCACTGGAAGAACTCCAGTGTGAAAATCAAAAGTTAAGAAATCTCTTGCAAGGACTCTAGTGGAAAAGGGAGGCTCACCCACAACCTCTGACACTACCTAGAGTGGTTGAATGGCCAACTCAAGCCGCCCTAGCCATTTTTAATATTTCATCTACCGCAGTAAAAATATTAGCAGCCACAGAGTTTGAAGCTCTGCATAACGAAGCAAATATACAGTCATCCGCCACACCAACTGCAAAAAGCTTAATAGCTCCAAGGCAGATGATCGAAAGATTTGTAGAGACGAAGTTCACTCAACATGGTGAAGGTGTGACCACTGTTGATTTATATATAGTGTGCCATATCCACTCCATCATCAATTTAAGAAGCTTCCATCAGACTGTCCCAAAGCCCCCAAAACTACACAAGTTTAATGGACAAGACTCACCACATGAACATCTGGCCTATTATGTAATGGCCATGGGTGAGCTGGCATTGGAGGAGTCATATCTCCTCTGTTACTTCGCCACGCCCTGAATGGGCATTACTTTTCAATGGTATTCCATACTAAAGCCCAATTCAGTGGCTGACTGGGCTAATATGCAGAAGAAATGTGTGGACCGATTCTAGACGACTGAGCACAAAATAGTTGTTGCAGAGCTTTTCTCCATCGAATAGAGAAAGGGTGAGACAGCTCTGGACTTCATCAAACAATGGGGGACTTCAGTGTCACGCCCCGAGATGTGCAACAGAATTGAGTCAGGAACGTGAACAGTCGGCAAATAAAGCCTCAAGCAAGCGAGACAATTAGAGCACTAACATTCACATATAAGAAGAATGAATGCACAAGATAATATACTCAAACTTTCAACTTTTATTGAAATAAAATCTGAAGTTTACAATGACGCTTGACTCCTTTAACTTTTGACTCAAGAGAAAGAAAATTACACAACATGATCAATGTTCACCACCTATTACAGTTCTGTCAGTAATAAAAGGCAACCCAAAGGCGAAAATGTCGACTCGTACACCTGCCAACGCAAAGAACAGCCCCTGGACACTAAGTGTCGACTCTGCCTGCTTCAACAAGGCAGCTAGCAGAGTAACAAGTGTCGACTCTGTGAGTGGACACTTGCTCTGTCTAGCCAGAAAACTACCTAAAGCAGCCAATTAAATATTAAAAGGATTAACAATGCATCAAGTCCAATCTAGCCACATTGAAATACATTCAAACAAGAATTCTTACCACTGTTTTAAGGGTTTGTGAGTCTTAAAGAACCTACAAAATTTCGAACCTCAAAAACACATTATTTCACATAAAGAGTCAAGTCTATACATATAAGGAATCAAGGTCAATGCATATGCTTTAGGCATTAGAGGAAAGTAGATGCATATGACCCAATGTTGATGCAGATAGAGAAATATGTAACACAAAGGTCTATGCATTAAGTCCAACTAAGGTCGACACATATAAGGCCAAGTCTGAGCTTATGAACGGCAAGGTCCAAGCATGTTTGAAAAAAACCAAAGACAGGTTGGTGCACATTTCTATGGGTCGATGCACATCTTGAAGCAGGTCGGTGCACATTGTGAAATAGGTCGGTGCACATATGTTGAACAAGCTTAACCAGGTCGGTGCACATTTTGAAAGGTCGACGCACATTGTGAAACCTATGCAATTGAGGTTGACGCATATAAGGCCACGGCCTGAGCATGTGCAGGCAAGGTCTATGCATGTGTATAAACAGGTCTGAGCATGTTTGAAGCAATCCATTTCCATATGGACTTTAACCAAGCTACTTGTGAAATGTAATTTCAGTCCAAACACTAATTTCTCACATAATGTAAAAACCAAAAAGACCATCTAGCTAACCAATTGACAATCCACTGAGAATGTAATTTACACATGTAAGTTCCAAGGTCTCATGGGCAATTTTCACATGAGACATCATCAATGATATGTTCATGAAATAGCATGCCTTCCAACCCTGTAATGCAACTTGCAAAATAAGATATCAACATATGAGCTCATTTACCACAAGACCTAAACACATACAATGCACACAATATTTTGTTATCATCAAAACCATTATCAAAGATAAAGAGGGAGAGCAACGAACCCAACAAACTGAATACTCGACCTCTGGTATCGGGCGGAGGATTTTCATTACGCATAGTGATAGTTTTAAGACAGACATAATCTGTCCTTCCACACATGACCATTTTATATACCAGAAGGTCATGACATGATAATGCACTAAAGGGGTCAAAAATGACTGCAATGAACACTCCCTCTTAATTTGATAGTACATGCAGTGATATGTAAGATGCAATGCCATTTCGATTTTGTGCATGCAGACCCAGACGTATTCAATCAACAATATGAAATATCTTATCACCAGAAAATTTCAGATGCTATTGTTATCCATGAAAACTATTTTGCAGGAATGAGATGGATAGCACCTAAATTCTTGCATGGGGATTTTTCATTTTGCCCTTGATTAAGTGCACAACTTTCAGTATGGCCCATGTGCTTGACTTCTGGATCGAGGGACCAGCATCCAAAGCCAATTATTTTATGCTTCTTATTTTCGAGACACTGTTGCAAAATTCTCATTCTTAATACAAGTCACCAATTTTAGAGCACAAATGTTATGTAGTGAATTCTAACAAGGAACCATGGTTATGAACAAAACTATCTATGTGCATGAGCTTCCATATGCATAATGATATTTGACAAAGAGAGTGCATCCTATGACCCATATGAATGACTGGCTCATGGTACCCGGCGGAAGCCCATTCTCATGCTTGGTGATAGCTCTTAGGCAAGCTTAACCTGCCCTCCTTCTAGTCACCATTTGATATACCATGAAGTCATGGCATGCAAGCACACAAGGGTGGATGGATCATGCAGAACATACCACAAAACATGCACACACAAAATCTTATATCCTTCACAGTCATGTGTACGGCATGACGATTTCAAATAATGCTTGGCATGCTAATGTTCTAATGCAAGCTACAATCTATACCTGAGATGCAGTATAGATGAATGATATTCACAAATGCAAGGTACAAGGGCTTTATCATTGTCTCCCTTGAATAAGTAGTTAGCGTGCCGAAATATTCGTCGTTAAAAACATACGGTAATCAATCAAAATACCGAACTCGCAATACAATTCAAATTAACCGTAGTACACTGACGAGCACGGGTCGAATCCATAGAGAGGTTGAGTTTGAAATTGAAAACTTAGAATTTCTTTTAGAGGAAAAATGGATGAATATTTTGTTTTTGGTTTTTAGAATTTTAACAACAGGCAGAAAAAGATCCCAAGGGTGAGCATCCAAGGCCCAAACAGCAAGCAGAAGCAAATCTGAGTATGGGCTCCCTCCATACCATTGTGGATTCCAACTTGATAGAACCGTACAAAGAAGAGTTTGATATGGAACAACCAAGCCTTCCTCATATCAAACAAGCATTATATGAGGAGGAGGAGCTCGACGTAGGCCACTCTAGCCTTGCTGGTGATGAGCAGGAGCTGATCCCCGTCGATCTTGATGGGTGCATCCTCGAGCAAGAGATGGCCCCCACTGAGTCTGCCTTGATCATCATCGAGCAAGAGGTTGCGGCCGCCAAGATAACACAAGCAAATTTGAGCATTCCTACAGCAAGTACTTTCCCACCCCAACTCAGCAATATGGCAACCTCAGCGGGGGGCCCTCGCAAGCTCGACTTGGTTAACCTACCTTCTACACCCACCACATGCGGCTTCCCTATGGAGCTGTCCTTTGAGGATAACATATGGCTGGATTTCTGTGTGAAATATGGGATGCAAAGCTCGGAACTATTGCACACCGGTCATCACCCCCCACCCTCAACATGGCCTCCGGACACAAATTGGGTCATGCTCCGCCACGTCAAGATTTGAAGATGAATCTTTTCCAACCAGGGGGGATTTGATGGATACGCAAGCCCAAAGAGGTGGCTTAACCCAACACCACTGGGCTCACGTCACCAAGCCCAAATAGTGTTTATGTCTATTTTGTAGTGTTTACGCTGGAGTCTTTTCTTTTATTAGTGTCTTTCCATCTTCCTATAAAAGCTATGATAGAGGTTAGGTACGTACTAGGTATTAGTAGTCTTAAAGATGCATCTGTTGGCCTCCTCGAGGAACCTATAAAAATGCTTGTAACCTTATGTAGAAGGGAAAGAATAAACACAACCAAAAAGTATTTTGAACTAGTTGAACCTTCGAGATTTCGTCCTCTTTCTATCCCTAGGTGAGATGCCCTGTTCTCCTCTTTCCCTCTTTCTCCTCTTCACCTTTCTTCCTCAATCCCCCTCAAACTCTCCCTCTATCTTCCTTACCCTCTACCCCTCGGTCTCTCACCTCCCACTCTCTTTCTCACTCTAACACATTCACCATGCAGGTGCGCACTCCACCTCTCCCTTTCATGGGTTCTTTCCCTCACCTCTCCCTGCTACTCCACCGGTCGCGCTCCCCACGAGTTCCCTCACCCTTTAACACCACCCCCATCAGCAGGAACTACCATGCGCGTCCATATAGCTTTGTTTCCCTATCCTCCTTGCTAACCCCCATCCCACCCTGCTCCTCCCTGAGTTGCCCATACCCCTCGCTATGAATCACCTCTTGCTACGTATCCCAGCAGCCCCTTTTCTCCACCACCACCTTCCACACATCAGCAAGGTCTGTGTCCCCTTCGCCCACATCGACCAAGCACCCCAGGTGATGTTCTGTCTCCTCCGAGCAGACCCCTCGCCTCTCCACTTCTCCATCGCCACAAGCCACCATCCTCTGCTATCTTGGAGACCAGAGCACGAAGCGAACTGCCCATGCAGTCACACATAAAGTCACGACCACTGCATCACGTCACCTTGGCTGGCGAGCACGTGAAGCGATCCCGCCTGCAACAATCCTCTCTGAACCGAGCATGTTGATCGTCCCACCATCGAGATCAAGCACGGTGCTCACCCCACCCCGCACCAGTAGCACGCCACCAGCCACTCCCAGCCACGCTAGACGGCCACCCTGTTACTCCTCGCATGGGATGCCATTCTACTGCATGCGAATAGACTCCAACCGGACCTCCCGTCGTGGGGCCTTTTGAAGTCAGATCGCAGCCCACCACACCCTTGCAGGAGCCTCGCCCGAGTGGGCTGCGCCACTGGACAGCATCCCCGCGCCCCACTAACAAGCACGCCACTGTCGCCCCTACTAGCGAGCTCCTGTCGTCCTGAGCAGACAGTCCATCACCGCCAGCATGTCGGGATCGTCTTACAGGACCCTACCCTGTCGACCCTCGCCAACAGTGCCCTTCTCTTCCCCAGCAACGCCACCGCAAGCCCCCCTGCCAGTCACCGTTCCAGGCACACCCAACAGGCACTGCCCCTCTGAACAGGTTGAGCACAACCGTTGTCACGTCTCGAGTGTGGATGGAACTCAGAGTGCGTGACGAATTTATATCGATCATGTCAATTAGAGTGTTGGTGCATTTGACACAAATATAGAGTGCACAAAAGTAAATATAACCCAATCCTTTAATTCAAACTTAAAGTACTTCTATTACAAATTCACGTAATGGAAATGCTAAGGCTCAATAAAGAAAAAGTATAGTGAGCTCAGGCGGCCGAGGCGTGCCTGGCGAGCCTCGATGCGGAGGGCGAGCAGGCATTCAGCCAGACGTGGCACAACTTCGAGACGGAGGTCGGCTCATGGTGACCGAGCCCCAGCACATCCCGCTGACCGCGCAGATGAAGGAGCGCGTCGAGCACTGGGCCGCGTGGTTCGTCGAGGCGATGACCGCTGTCGACGACGCGCACGTGCCGCTGGACGACGACGTGCCTCCCCCGCTCCCGACCGACGCCGAGCTCGCCGCCGAGTACGACCGCGTGCGCGGGTACGACCGGCCGCTCGAGGAGCAGGCCGCGGACGCCCGCGAGGACATCGAGGCCGCGCGACGGCTGTACTGCAACGGCATCTGCATCACCGCTGGCGAGGTCGGGCTGCCCTATCCCGGCGTCGCCTACGCACACCCCGACTGTGAACTCCATGGAGGAACCGAATGACGCTCACAACCTTCCCTGACGTCGAGCAGGGTTCGCCCGAATGGCACGACCAGCGCCGAGGCATGGTGACTGCCAGCGTCGTGGGCGGCTTGCTCAGCGTCGGCAAACTCGGCGCGATCGGCTACGGCTGCGAGAAGTGCCACGCGTTGGCCAATGACCCGTGTGTCAGCCTGCGCGATGGCAAGCCGATCAAGACGCTGCACCCTGAGCGCGCTGCCACTGCTGAGGCGAACCGTGCCACTGCGCCGCTGGTCATCGAGGTGGCCAACAACGAGACGAGCAGGTCGCTGACGAAGCTGCTCACGGCCGAGCGAATCACGGGCTGGACTGACCCGACGTTCACGAGCGATGACATGTGGCGGGGCATCGAGGATGAGCCGCGAGCACGGGAGATGTACGCCGAGCATTACGCGCCGGTCACTGAGGTCGGGTTCCTTGTTCGGCAGGAGGCTGGCTGGACGCTTGGGTACAGCCCCGATGGCCTGGTGGGCGATGACGGTCTCATCGAAGTGAAGTCGAGGCGGGCCAAGAGCCAGTTGGCGACCGTCCTGGCCGACGACGTGCCTGCCGCGAACATGCCGCAGCTACAGGCTGCGCTGCTCGTCTCCGGCCGGAAGTGGATCGATTACGTCTCGTTTACAGGCGGGATGGCCCTCTTTGTGAAGCGCGTCTTCCCGGACGAGCGCTGGTTCAAGGCCATCGAGGAAGCCTGCCGCACGTTCGAGCACGCCGCCGAGTCGATGGCGAACACCTACCTGGAGCGCGTCGATGGTCTCCCTGTGGCCGAGCGCATCGTCGAGCTGGAGATGCAGCTGTGACGGCTCGGAAGTACGACCCGATCTGCTCCTTCCCGGGATGCCAGAGGAAGCACAACGCCCGCGGTCTCTGCAGCCCGCACGGAGCGATGCAGCGAGAAGGCAAGCCGCTGCGCCCACTTCAGGGACGCACCGGCCCAATCGAGCGGCCAGTCATTGACCGGTTCGCCGACAAGATCGCCCTGCAGGACGACGGGTGCATCGTCTGGATCGCAGGGACGACGGTCGGCGGCTATGGGACGTTCTCGGACGGAACCACCCACGGGTCTGAGACGAGAGCGCTGGCCCACCGCTGGTCCTACGAACATCACGTTGGCCCGGTCCCCGCTGGCCTGCAGCTGGACCACCTCTGCCGCAATCGCGCGTGCGTCAACCCTGACCACCTGGAGCCAGTGACGCCCAGGGAGAACGTGCAGCGTGCCGCGAGGGCCATCACCCGCTGTCCTCAGGGGCATCCCTACGACAGCGAGAACTCCTACATCAGCCCCCGGGGACACCGGAGCTGCCGAGCCTGCGCCCGCATCTGGGACGACGCACGCAGGGACGACAAGAACGCGAAGAGGCGAGAGCGACGACGCCTCGCCAAGACAAGGGAGGACGCCTGATGGACCTGACAGAGTCGATCGCGCCACGTAGCGATCAGATCAACGCAGATGATTTGGTCGGCCACCCGATCACCTACACCATCCGCGAGGTCATCGGCGGCAAGGCAGAGTCCCCGTTCGACTTCATGCTCGTGGAGACCGACCGCGCGTACCGGCCGAGCAAGACCATGCGTCGCGTCATCGTCGCGGCATGGGGTCCGAAGGCTGAGGCATACGCCGGGCGCCGACTGACCCTCTACCGCGAGCCGTCCATCAAGTTCGGCGGGCAGACCGTCGGCGGCATCCGCATCTCGCACATGAGCCACATCGACCAGCGCGTCGAGGTGATGCTGCAGGTGACCCGTGGCAAGCGCGAGAGGTTCGTCGTGGAGCCGCTGGGCGAGCCGACGACTGCCGAACGCCTGGCCACCCTGCGCGAGGAGTGGAAGACCGCCGCGCCCGAGCGCAAGGCCGAGATCGAAGATGTGAAAAACTGATCAAACAGAACACATTATCAATTAACAAAAAACAGAAACAGAATAATGACTTCTTTTGCAAGAGGGACCATGAATGATATGGTTCAAGGTAATCTTAAATTATTCATGAATGTAAAGCCTTACGCATAAAAAGAATACTTCTATAGTCTGTCTCTAAATAATTCATGGTGTTGTGAGCATTTCTACAGAACTAAAGAGAAAATTGTGGAATGGGATGCTGTGATATGGGCTCCGCAATGTCTGATTGTCTGTATCCTTTTGGGAATTTATTTTAAGGCAAGTTTTCGGTTTTTTCGGTTCTTGTGGTTTGAGGTTGTATTTGGGGTTGGGTGATGCATTAGGAAATATGTACGCACACATTGCAACTGAGGATACATGGGTAACTTACTTGGGAACTGAAATTTTGCCATTTTTTCTCTTTATCCTTTCTTAATGAAAAGCAGCACAATCCATTTTCAGGAAAAAAAGTACAGGTGATTCAGAATAATCAAGATACCCCAAACAATGGGTGGTAGGCCCAAGAAAAAAAGCCAATGACACTACTATATAACAGTGAAGTGGCTCAGTGGTCAGCCTCTGGCTTGCCTATTCGGACCACATACATATTCGTGAGTTATTCCTTTGACATTACACACACACACACACACACACACACACACATAGAGGTAAAAGATGAAAGATAAAATAGGGATAGCAGAAAAAAAAATACGAGCCATCTGATCAATTCAGGAATGGGAGGTGCCATGCTTCTCATGTGCAAGGTGCCCAGCATGACTGCCTTGTGCGTGCAGAAACCACCCATCATTTTTTTCTTTTTTTGATTAATCCAAGGGACTTAAATTAAGATACGGTTGGGCCGCACCAACCACCCAATATGGCAAAGCATGGGGTCAGCCCGAGATGAAATCTTTATTCTTTATCAAAGGATCGACTTGGTCCAGTGTCACCCATGTTACATTCTTGCAATTGGACTCGATGCTCCTGCTTCACCTTCCCCAGATTGAAAATGGATAGAGGCCATTTAGTTAGAATCCCACCCTTGTGCTGCCTGTGGTCCTGCAGCTAGCAGCTCAGAAAAATTGTGCAAGCCCACTCACCCAGCCAGATGTGGTGTTTCAGGGTGGTGGAACAGAGTCAAAGGACAGCAGAACTTCCGCATTGTACATTTATGGAGAGGCTTTCCTATGCCTTGAGACTTAGAATTTATATTCATTGATCGCTTTCAGGCCTCACTCATGCCTCAAGTCCCACACCTCTCTTCTATTGCTCCTTCCCATGTCTTGCGTATAATAACATTTTCGGAGCAAGTGACCTGCATAAATACTGAAAGATATGTGTGCTGGAACCAAAACATTTCAGTGGGTCAGAGAAAACCAGTTCCATTATGCCTATAAGCATATACATCCAGTCTCTTTTTGCCACACTTTGTCCATGTTAGAGCATCCAACTCAAAACCAATTGGCTGTGAGTGCAGAGGCTCATTTATTTAACCCCAAGACTGAATCCATCCACAACTGATGTGGGGCTTAACACCACTCCTCATGTCCAGCCCAATATCACATAGGGCTTGGCATGTGGGGATACAACGAATGAGGGGTCAGACAAGGCAGACAGAACAGAAGAGAGGAACATCTGCTGGGCACGGACTGGCTCTCATATCATGTAAGAGCATCCAACTCAAAACAAATGAGTGGAGAGGTCCATTTACTTATAAACTCAAGACTGAATCCCCCCCCCTCCCCAACTTCCAGTGAGGAAACAAGGGGTCAGACAAGACAAACAGAACAGAAGACAGGAACATCTCACACTGGGTACACACTGGCTCTGATACCATGTTAAAGCATGCAACTCAAAACCAAATGTGGAGAGGCCCATTTACTTGCAAACGCAAGACTGAATCCATCCACAACTGATGTGGGAGTCAACAGTCCACAAAACAACTCACTATGGTATACAACTGTACAGCCAGAAAATGCATTTTTTTAGCTTTTTTTTTCTACCCGTGAATGGACCTGACCAAGCAGAGAAAAGTACCTGCCTACCGTATGCCATATTGATCAAATGTAAATAAAGAAGCATTAAACTCATGGGGACAGGGCTGTTGGCATGAAAAGTAACACTTAATCAAGAAGTAAGTTGAATGGAGTATAAGATCCCTCTCTGCCTTCTCTCTCTGAGACATGGATCAGTACACAGATGAACAATGCCATACTTTTAATGATAATAATATCATCAATACACGTTTATCAGACAACAGAATTGAGAATGGCAGAATTTGTTGGGAAGGGTGGGGGGCATAATGTTGTACCTCCACGCTGAACGTTGCTGCCGTGAAGGCTCCCGGCTTCGGCGATCGCCGCAAGGCGATGCTGCAGGACATCGCGATCCTTAGGATAATGAATGGGTATAAATACGATACTGGTCTTTTGAAGGGTGAAGAAAAAACCAAAAGGGGTAAATAGCGCCCAACCCATGGGCGCAGCATTGCAATAGAGTGACAATGCTTTGGATGCTATTCATTAGACACATGAATAGTGCCACTTTTTAAATTAAAAGAATGTTATAAAACTAATTACATGAAAAAATAGATAAAAATGGAAAAACTTTACCCATACAATTTCATGTGAATACCACATTAAATAAAAATAATAAAAATCTTCAAAGATTGATAACAACTTAAACAAATGAAAATCACGCCCGCATCAGGGGCGTTGGTTCCTGAAAGGAGCTTGCTACATGGGCGTTACCTATTAGAATGTGGCATGGTCTTGGATGCGACTTTCGTAAGGTTAAAATAAGAAAATCGAAGATTGTGTTTTGCTCAAACTGGGGGGAAATTAATATGGGGAAGGGATCAAATTGGGGAATACTAATACCATAAGGACTTACACTAGGAAGTTTGAGTCACAATCGAGCACCAAACCCATTGGGTTCCCAAAACCCTATAAATACCAAGCTCTCTCATCAAACCAACTGAATGCGCTTCTTCCTCAACACCAGCTGCTACTGATAGTTTCCTTCCGGTGACGAAAATTTACTATAGTGTGAAGAAGCTTATATCCATCCTCATTGGGTTCTATCCTCTTCTTGAAGATTGTTACTTCTCTTCTTCTGTCCTTCTGCTAACCAGGAAGTTAGGGTATTTACTGGCAAGCATCGGGACTACTTCTTGGTCTTGTTGATCAGGAGATTGTTGTCTTCATAAAGCTGTTGCAGACAAAGCCTTACTTCTCTACCTCTTCTACTAAAGCTTCCTCTGTTACTCTTTTCTTTAAACCACAACCTGCTATTTGTCGTCTTCTCCAACGGGCCTTGCTGTGGACTTGTGTTCTCTTAGCAAATAAAAGGGGACTATTACTACTTCTTTATTCCATGTTCGAGTGGTGAAGGCAACCAGTTCTTCTTCCTATACCTTCTATTAAAAGAAGTTAGTGAAGCTTCTTCTGCTACTGCCGCTCGGTTAAAGCTTCTTCTTGGTCGAGAGTTGCAGCTATTGCTTCTCCTCCCTAATTCTTCATTTTGCTAGTGCCTTGCCAAAGGAAGTTGCTGCTAGTCTTCCTTCCTGTCAACTGAAGCTACTGCTGTTCTTCCTCCTCTATTGTTCCTACAGTTACAAAAGGCTCTACTTCTTCCTTCTTGTATTTTACCATCAAGCCCATGGTCTTCCTCTCTACTGCCAGTTGCTAGTTGCTGAAGAAGTCTCTATTCCACATCCTCTATTTGGAAGCTACTATTCCAACGGGATGAACCTGCTATTGGTTTCTTCTTCTTCTTACTGAAAGAGGCTTGCATGTGGTGAAGCCCTCCCATCTTCCCAGCAAAACGAGCGTACAGAAGCCTCAAGAGGAGATGCCCATCATACAGCTAGTCCACTTCAGATTGCCAAGGCGATTAGGTGGTGTTGACAGGACCGTTCACACTTGTTTTCTGCTTGTGTTTGAGCCTCAATTCTTGAGCAATGAATGCCTCTCCGTCGGATACACCTTTTGCCGGACTAGGTGTTCTTGTTTCAAGGCCTCCGTAGGACCCCACGAGCCTGGGATTCCAACTAGGACGCTGGGTAACTTGTACCCTCAAAGCCTGCACATACTGACTCGTGATTTTCGTGTTGGGTGGACCGAGTTCATAAGTCCTATTTGTCTGGGCAGGAATGTGGTCATGCCCTGGACCGCAACCGTGCTTTACGGTCTGATACTCGACCATTTTTATTCTATCTTTGGGCCTGCTAGTTAGTTCGACCCGTCAAGATTTCATGTCGATTTAGCCCAATCCTAGTTGACTGTATCCTCTCATGTGACCCTGCGTTCGAGGACCATAGTCTTGTTTGGTCCAAACGTGCCTCTCATCGAATTGGGAGACTATTTCAAGTTGACTTTTAGTCTTGCATGGTCTGGTTTATTAGCGGTCTTCAGTGGACCAATTTTCCAATTTGCAGTCCTACGATAGAACGCAACATTTTTGGCCTGTTCGACTCAGCTCATTTGGGTCAAGCATGGGCCTATTAACTGCCTCATTAATAGCGGCCCTATTCCTGACCGCTATGTCCACCTTGCGGTTCCTTGTTGACCACAATTCATTCCTAACCTGATTTTTCTTAGTATGCTATTCGATTGTAGTAGTCCTCCAAGACTACATTTCTATTCCGATGCTTAAGTCAGCAACGGATTAATAAAGAGTAGAGAAGAGCAGATGAGAGAGAGAGAGGTCGTAGTAGAGAGCTAAGGAGCCGCGTAAATCCTCCAGTCGAGTGCTCGCCGCTCCCAGCAGTCACTCGGTGAGTGCTCGCTGGACGGTAAGGTCACCGGAGGGAGCCTTTCTTCGAGGGTGGACTATCGTCCCTTCCTCCTCTCTGTGTAGCAGGGCTAGTAGCTCTATCCTCTTGCGTAGTAGTTTGGCAGAATGATCCACCGTGTTCCTTCTTCTTGGCAAAGGTGCCTTTTATATGGGATTGTCCTAGAGCAGGGGACCTATCCCTTAACAGGGAAGGGCGTGAATAGTAGAGTAACACTTCCCACGAGGATGGCAGGAGTTTCACGTTAGATGGTGATGTATCCGGCATTGGCTGGTCATCGGGCGAGTCTTACAGTGCTCGTGGGGCGTGCTCACCCGTTATGGAGTCAAGGCCGATGTCAAAGGGGGATGAGTAACGGTCGGTCGTCGAAGGATTTTTCGGCGGTCACCGTGCCTGGGCCACGATCCTTCATCGTTTCGTCAATGCTAAGTCGTAGCGGGCCGCTCCCTAATGGGTTGCGGCCACTGGGCGCCTCGTGAGAGCGCTGTGGACCCGAAGCTGGATTGAGCTTGTCGCTAATAGGCCGGTCATGGGTCAGGCCAAATTTACCCTTCTCACCAGCCCCCCTACTCTCAGTTGCCGAGTAGTTTTGTAGGGAGCTGAGAGTTGATCACAAGAAGGTTGTTTATGGTGGGGGATTCGAGGGTGATCTCCCCGCATCACAGGGATTGGTGGTCCCATCCGTGTGCTTGGCGGGCAAGGTGCCTCTGGCGGTGACTGGTGTTGCCGCTGTACTCATGACATAGGCCCTGTTCGTCTGGGGGCGTGGGCTCTGAACAAGCGATTGGTTGTGGCAACCGTACCATGACAACGACGGGTGACTTTTCACCTGCCTCATGGTTCGGAGGGTTTAGTCTACCGTAGATAGTTATAAAGACTACTGAGGGGTCTCCTCGATGATTCCCTCGTCACCCCGTCGGTTGCCGTGCTCGTAGTAAAACTATTCTTCCTTCGTCCGGTGAGGATCCCATTCCTTTGCCTGTATTTCTTCGTCTTCTGTAATCATGCCACCCCGTAGGGGAGCTCGCCGTGTCAGTCCCACATATTCCATTGAAGAGGTGGATCCTAGCCATGTTAGTGTCCCGAGCACTTCAGTCGCAGGCACCAGTCATCCCCGTTCGTCGCCATTGGTAACGTATAGGGTGGTTTATGGGCTGCGGGAAGCTTTTCACATCCCTCCGGAATTTGACATTGTCTTCCCAGCCGTGGATGATGATATGCACAGTCTACCTCCGGGTGGGAGCAGAGTCTTCATAGCTTCTTTCCAGGTGGGGTTTTGTCTTCCGATTCATCCATTCATCGATTCAGTCCTTCACCACTACGGCCGGCATCCAGGGGATCTCTCCCCTAATTCCTACCACATTCTCTGTGATTTTTTCTTTGTGTGCCAAAAAGCTTCGATGGAGCTGACGGTTCACCTCTTTCGGCAGTTCTATTGCCTCCAGAACTATCCTTCTGATACTTCCTTCGCCTATTTTAAGGCTAGGCCTCGCCGACTCCTCGTTAGTGTCTCCGAGGCTGCATCCTACCTCAAGCGTTCGGCAGAGTGTTATGTATACATTACCAGGGTGGGTGCTCACGGTCCTTGGCGGTCCGTAGGTTTCCATCCCGTGTGGGTTGACAGGTGTCCCTCGGCGACGTGGGAGGAGGTTAAGAAGACAAAGGCTCTTCTCCGCTTCCCCCTTTACAATGCTGATTTTGAGCTGACTCCAGTAGTGCTTCAGGAGTTGGGAATGAGCCCCCCACTAACTCAGGGTATTATTATTGATTTTCTTCTGGACTCGTTTGTGGCAAATTGAGTTAATGCTTCTCATGTTGCCTTGGTAGGGGCTCAGGGATTGTCGGAACTACGGTATGAGATTGTCGAGTTGCCGATCACGTCAAGCCGGAAGCCGGTCAGGTGACCGTCGTTGCTCCCTAGGCCGAGTTTGCATTTACTCCGGGGTGCCTCCAATATCCAGTCCCCGCAGGTGTTCCTTTGGTGGGCCCATCGACAGTACCTTCAGTCAATGGCGGGTCGAGTACTCAGAGGGACATCTCCGAGGGGGCCACCAGTGCCGCTGAAGGAGAGCCCACCATGGCTAGTGGCAATAGCATTCCACTAACCGTGGACGAGTTGGCGATGCTGGATAGCCAGCGTCGCTCGAAGAAGAGGAGCATGGCTTCTGTTTCGGCTCGAAGTGAAGCTCTGCCACGCCGGGGGCATTCCATTGTAACATGCGCAGCATACAACACCGGCCCCGCCGCCGACCTTGCCCTTCCAAGGGTCTACTATCGCCCCACAGGTGACGGTGCTGACGACGCCGCTGGCTCGACTGTTCCACATCTATCTGAGCCCGACTGACCCGGCGGTAGTAAGCCAGTTGATGGTTGAACAGATGATAGATATGAAGCTGGCGGAGAGTGGCGATGGTGATCACACACCATTTGACGTGTATCGAGTGCTTTACCCGGCTCACTATGCCACCAAGAAACTGTCGACCAGCATCACTAAGTCGCCAAAGTTTGAGAAATTCAACGGGCAAGGGTCTCTCAGGGAGCACATTGCCTACTATGTGAATGTCATGGGAGATTTGGTCATTGATGAAGCTTATCTCCTCAAATTCTTTGGCTCAATGCTCACCGAGCTTGCCTTCGAGTAGTATTCGAGCTTGCCAGCTAGGTCCATCATTGACTGGCCCGACATACAGAAGAAGTTCAAAGAAAGATTCTACATTGCTGAATGGGAAGTCACCGTGGCGGAGCTTTATGTCACGAGGCAAAGGAATGATGAGTCGACACTCGACTATATCAAGAGATGGAGACACCTCAGCATGAGGTGCAGACGTCCTCCGCATCAGGAGGACGCTGTGTAGATCTGCAAGCAGAACTTGAAGAAAGAGATTCTGGAAAGAATGATCGGTGCTGAGGTTAAGACATTTGACCATCTAAACAATATAGTAGCTGAGATTGAGGCATTTCTTGCCCGATATTCTTTTGCCCCAACTACATCAGGCCAGAGAGCTAGGCAGGCCGAGAAGAGACCAATGCCGCGAAAAGTCCACACACTGGACTTCCAGGCCTTCGAGAAATAGAAAGAGAAAGCTAAAGGGGCCACCAACCCTCCTCCGCCCAGGTCTACTGAACGGCGGGAAGGTCCCTCACTGAGGGAGAAGATGAGGAATAAGTTGTACTCTTTCTCCCAAGATAAGTCCCGACTCCTGTTCGAGTGGGCAACCAAGTACAACAAAATCACGTTGCCAGAACCAAAGAGGCCCGGTGACCTAAAGAAGAAGGATGGCCCTCGCTTCTGCCAGTATCACCAGATGCTCGGACACACCATTGAAGACTGCTACATCTTCAAGGATGTTATTGAATCCTTGATCAAGAATGGGGAGCTGGATATGGGGGAGCACAAGGTGGATCCTCCACAGCCGCATGAGATGTCTAACTTGGCCGCCACCATCAACGTGGTGTCATTATATCAGCAGTTGCCTGAGGAATGGTCGGAGGCCACCACCTGCGCCACCTATGAGACTTTTGTCATGACACCAGCTCAAGACCAAGGGGGTTGGCAAACTGCGCCAAAGAAAAGCAGAAGAAGATGGGCCCCTTGGCCCACTCCAGGAGTTCATGTAAGGGGTGTCACGTCTTGACCAGCACCGCCACTAGTGAACCCTGTGTGGCATGACACGGCCCCTCGGGTAGTCATGAGGCAACCCACTTATAACAAGAAGGAGCACACCCCGATGCGGGTGCATAAAGAGGTGAGCCCTGCTGTTGAGAAACTCCAGGCCATTATTGATGGGCTCGAAGAATATGAACAGCCCAAGATCCGGCCTATCGAGCTGAAGGAATACGCCCCCTGGGAGGAGTTTGAATCCCTCGAACTAGCTTCAGAACCAGAAGCCGAGGCAGAAGAAGAGCCTCCCTTGTGGGGTGAGCTTCCTCAAGAGTAACCACCGGCAGCCAGAGAAAATAAGAAAAAGTAGAGAAGGCCTAGAAACAAGAAGAACAAGGAGGTCATCATTGCCTGCAACACCCTCTCGGTGCTGTTTGACACCACCCTCTCCCTGGAAGAGGAAGAAGAAGGGTTGTCTCTCGAGCCAGCAGAGGTGAACCAAGCTAAAGCGTCTACTTTCCAGCATGCCACCAGGTCAGGAAGAAAGTGGGGATGCCCTCCTCAGGCCAGCCACAGCATCCTACTCAGGGGAGAACAGCCGCACCAGATCCCTGAGCCTAAGATTCAAGGCATAGAGATTCCTCCTCCATCGGGTCTCTATCCCGGAGAACCAAAAGGCCGGAGCACCCCTTCATTCACTGAGTTCCTGTCGGCCCGAAGGGAAAGGCAGTCACGCCCCCAAGGGTCTTGGCCGACCAAAGAAGTGAGTAACCTTCAACTCCGCCAGTAGCAGCCCCTCCTCAGCTAAGAGAGGAGTTTGACGACATCCCAAACCTTACCGAATTTATACAAGAGGAAGGGGAAATCCAACAAGCCCAGCAAGCTCAGGTAGTCGCACCAGACCCAGTGGCGGAGGCGCCCTCTGATCCAGTACCCCAGATCCAAGGTTGGGGTAGGCGTAGCAAGGCCGAAGAGATGAAGTTGCTCAAGGTTCAGGCCACTGACCAAATAGTTAGACATCTCAAGAAGATCCTGACCTGGTTCACCGTCTGGGAAATTCTATCTTTAGATGAAGAGACACGGAAGGCCATCATCGCTGTACTCTAGATGCCAACATCTCTTGAAGCCTGCCTGGTGGAGATGTCACCTGAAGTGGCCATGGCCTTCACAGAAGAAGACATGCTTCTGCCCACCTGTAGTCACAAAAGGCCGCTCTACATGAAGGGGCAACCTATCAACAGAGTCCTGATTGACCCTAGAGTAGCGGTGAACATACTTCCCTACCAGGTGTACCAGAAACACTACTTTGACGTACACCTGGTCGAAGTTTGAAATGTCAAGATGTTGATTGAAAGATATGATTGTAAATTGAGTAATTGTATGGTGCCACCTTTTATCACTCTTTTTGTTACTACCATCTCAATCATTTAAATATGAGATTGGTCCATCAAAGTGAATAACTTAAGTTTGGTGCTTACGAGTTCACTAGCATTGACTTTAAGTGATCTTTTCTTTCCTCTGTAACTTTTAGACGGAAATGACAATAAACATGTACGATAAAAAGTCATAAAAAAATTGTGGCACCATAACATTTCTCTTTGTAACTATCACAATGATCGATGGGCTACAAGAAAAGGGAAAACTCTAAAGTATGCTTCAAGTAAAACCTAATGATTATACAACATTACTAAAAAGGAGTCACTGCTCAGTTTATTTTTTCTGTAGATTTACACTAAACTATCAGCTATTTTCTACAACATCATCAGACCCTTATCTAATTTAGTTGGGGTCACCTACATGAATGTTGTCCCATCATTTTAATTTAATCTATTTAGGAAGTCATGTCTTTTTTCAGTACGTCAAACCATCTTATTGTAGGCCTTTCCTTGAGTCCTTTTTGCTATCTAAAGAGGGGTGATCTCGTGCTAGATCCTGACCCGCATGATCTTGGATTAGCCCTTGTCATCATCACCACAGTTGAAGAATCTACAAGGTAGGAAACAGATCAGTTAAAACTCTGGGAAAAACCCCCCGATACTTAAGTCAGCAAGCTGATAGAGCGTAGGTGGAAGGACTGCAGTAGGAGGAAAAGTGAGGGGCACGAGATCGCTCTCCACCAATGAGTGTGGTGTTGAGTACTCAGGATCACCTTACCTTTTTGGAGGGTCTTCTTGAGTTTATATAGCTGCTTATTCTCATGGCTAGAGGTAGGGAAACCGAAGGGATCAGGGGGTGTTATGTCCTAAAGGAGGGCTCTCCACCGTTAAAGGACTCTTGCTCTCCCCTATCCTATTAAGCTTCCCACCTATGAGCGGCAGTGAGACTTTCGCCTAGATAAACACCCCATTGAGAGATATCTCCCCTCATTATTGGAGGGATTCCGTATAGTAAACAGATCCCGATCATCCCTCAGGGGATACCTTTTACGCCGAGCGTGGGACACAATCTTAGGGGCATTTAGGTTTTTCCCGAGCGGTGGGGGCAACATTAGCCGGTTATGCTCGGGCGCCGCTTGGGCTCCTCCAAGCAATCGTTACTCGGCCTTCTGAGCTAGGAGGCTGCCTAGGAAGGTCTAGTCCGAGTATTTTTAGGCTTCAAGATAAGTAGGCCCATTCATGGGGCAATCACTTAGTGGATTCGGCCTGGCAGGGTCGGGTTGGACCTGGTTCTGTCACTCCGGGCCATATGTTTATTGGGCCGCGGATTTACCCCTCTCCACTTACCCCCCTACTCTTGAGCCAAAGTTTGGGCTCGGAGAGTAGATTATAATGGGGTAGCATTGGTGGCTCGAATGGGGGATGTCTTTTGCCGACAGGGGCCATTTAATGTGGCTGTCCTAGGGGTGTACATATGATGATGGCTCCCTCGACTTGGCGCGGGGAGACCCTTCTTGGAGTTTGAAACGTCAAGACACTTCCCGCCAGGATCGCTGGGGTATATAAATATCCCGCATGCTTGCGTCCCACGTCTCCTCCATTTAGGCCTTTTCCCTTCATCGCATTCACATTCTGAGAGAGTCCACGCACCGCGAGAGTGACTATAGGGTGCGAAAAATCGTAGAGGCTTTTGTGGAGTTGGTAGAGATCATGGCGGTAGTGTTTCGTCAGCTTCCTCCTCTCCCTAAGTCTTATGATTCTGAAATCCCTTCCTCTCCTTCTCGTTCTTCTCATTCCTCCATGGCGGAGCATGACCCCGAGGTTGAGTTCTAGGAGTCTCAGCAGGGCACGGGGAGTTCAGCGCTAGTGTCCAACCATCATCTACGCAGTGAGCTGGGCGAGGCCGAACTAAAGAAGATAGAGATCCACTACAAGTTTCCATGGTGGTATTACTTCTCTCCGGCCAAACTCCATGAGTCCAGCCTAGATACTCGTTCAGGCCTTTGCTGCATTTTTCATTTGGCTTGGAAGTGCGGTTTTCATCTTCCTCTCCACCCCTTCGACGGGCAGCTACTGAACTTCTACCGACTAGCCCCTGTCCAGTTGGTTTCCAATTCCTATACTTTCATCTTTTCCTTCATCTTCGTCTGTCACTTGTGTGGCCTTGCCGCGTCTTTAGACCTTTTTTATGCCTTCTTTGAATTGAAGGAGCAAACCCACATCGGGAAGGGTTTTTTCTATCTTCAGGCGAGGAGGGGGAGGACCTGTGTGACCCTCTCTCCTCGGGATTCTTCGCGAAAAAGACAACTCTCTATTCTATATATATGGATCCTTCATCTACGAAGCTGATGCTTCCACTATTAGCTCTTCAAAGAAGAAATCTAAGAGAGAGCTACAATTTCGTTCCAAAAATCCAGCCCAGTTCATGAAGGAAGAAATTGAGTGCAGCCTAGACCATGATTGAAGATCTGATCATGCTTTGACTCGTGGATCAGATCTAGAGTCATTTTGCTCCACGGAGTTACATTTTCTTATTGCTTTCATCTATGTTTTTCTTTTACCTTCTTCGTTTCTGATCTGTAATTCTGATACTCTGTTTAAGGATCAGTGGTAGCTATCTTACAGCGTGGGGAGGTGTTCCTCGTTTGACTACTATGCAGTCGTTAGTCAGGCGTGAGAACAACTGGGTGTTGTTCACGTTCCTTCTGAGATTTCAGAGGAAGAGAGGATTGAATCCTCTGAGTTTGTGAGCAGCTTGGGGCTATTCATGTTTCCCTCTATGGCTTTAGAGGAAGGGATGATTCTTCCTCTGGGGTTCTTTCTGAGTTTTCAGAAGAAGGGAGGAGTGTGTTCCTCTGGGTCAAGCTGTGGTATTAGTTGTTGTTGCATGCTGAGTCTACGTTCTTCTGTTAATCAAGGGAAGCCTTACTCATTTGAGTAAGGGGTGGACATAAGTCTATGGGTAGTAGACCGAACCACCTTAAAATTATCTATCCAGTGGTTTACTGAGTGTGTATGGTCCCTATCTTCTACCTCCTTCACAGGTTGGTTATGGGCTGAATGTATTGCAAACCTCATTGTTTTACTGCTACCATTTATTAAAGTTTATGATCATCTCATTTCTGCTAGAACCTCACTGGAATATCAAAAGGGTGCAGTAGCACACCTTGTGTGAGGAGAGTTTTGGACTCTACCCTTCGCCTAGTGCCAGTATGTGGATGATTGTCTGAAATGTTTTGGTTAGTGTTTGCTTGAATTATAGTATCCACCAGCATGTTATCACTATATTTGCAAAGTGTTCAACTTATTGTATGTGGAAAGTCATCAAGCATGGTTTAGTTCTGTTTAAGCTGTAGCTAGCCTGAGCATTTATATTTTTGTTTCTCTACTTTCAATTTCAGTTTTGGTTTATCTAGTATTTCAAAGTGTAGCCATCTGTGTTATAGGTTTGTAATAGTGTCTTTAGATATGTTCAGATATGATCTTCTATCCTTTTGGCTGTCTTCGTGACAATTGGTATAAAACTTATTATTTGGCATAAATTCCTAGTTGGATGTATTCACCCTCCCTCTAGATCCAGCTGCACATCCAAACAAGCTAGAGTGCGTGACGTTGGCATTGTGAAGATGGGTGTTATTTTCGTCAGTGTTTCAGTGTGAGGCCTGAGGAATGAGATGGAGAGCCTTCTTCCCTAGAGGTGGTGGCCCTGGTTGTGCTACATTGGGTAGAGTGTTGCCAACAGGTGCGAGGTTGCGGTGCTACACTTGAGGAATCTACATTGAGATCTAGTGGCTGGCGAGGATTGCTTGTGGTTAGGTGGCCAAGGGTGCGCTGTAAGGGAGTTAATGTCGTTTTGGCCACCCCAGCTTGAGGTTTAGCCTACCCCTGAGGCGTCAAGGTTGTGGTTTGAGGTGGCAGAATGGATGTTCTAATTGAGAGAGTGCTTGGACGAGCGGAGGATCTTCCTAATGAGCTACTAATTATCGAGCCTGACATTCTCATCATGCTCTGTGGCGTCGGAGATGATGTGCCAATCCTAATTAATTTTGCAGATTTTGAGATAGGATTGGGTAGAGTTGTCCCAGAAAGTTCTAAATGCTTTATTCTTGCATGTGAATGGGCTGGGTTAGCCTTGGACTTGGTTTGAGATTGTATGGTGGTGGCTTGGTTTATGTCCCAAATTGTGAAATTTGGTGCCATTATGCACTACGTTGGATGCACCGTGCAAGTCGACAGGTGAGATATGAAGGTTTTATGGTAGAATCTAGATCTAAGGATGAGCGAAGGCAGGTGCCAATCATGGTTCGCGCTGAGGCTCTTGGCGTGGTGGTTTGCACAGTAGCAGCTCAGGAGATGGATATTTTGAGGATCTAAGAATCGAGAACAGATTGGTGTCAGTAAGGATATTTTTGAGGGAATGATGTCTGGTGGCTAGAGGTATAGTAGCCTTCGAGCCTGGCATCTTTTGTGGTTTCTTCGCTCCTCGGTAAGCATTTTGGCAAGTTATTGGCTCCAGGATCAGAGGCAGGCATAGGTAAGGAGTGTGTAACAATGGCTAGCTCAACCGCTATGGCAGAGTATGGCAGGCGATCAGTAGGACCAGTGCTCGAGGTGTAGCAACCCTGTACCCGGCATCCATGAGGAAATCTACAGGTGCGGGGACTTACAGAGGTCTTAGACAATGAGATTTCGGTCCAAAGAGATGGAGTGCTCAATGGAGTGGTGTGAGCATCTTAGAAGTGTAGAGAGAGGAGGTCTGACATGACACAACCTATGGATGACAACCACTAGGCCAATGCTCCTTGGACTTATGACCCGTAAGCATACAACTTTGACGACGGACTTACTCGGGCGAGCTCACTCGTGTAGTGCATACAATTGTCCGTAGGCCAACCGATAATGGTGGAGAGGGACCAAGGTGGGACCTTGCCGTTCTGGGGGTTTGGCTTAGCTGGGGCTGTACCCCTAAGACCTGGGATGCCTAATTTCCATGGGCGGCCAGCACGCCGAGGGCGTGGGTTGTAGGGTTGCTCTCTCAACTCACTCTGCGGTGGTCGCTCAATTTGATGAAAATTCGGGACCGGGCACTCGCCTCACCGTTCGACGGGCAACTTAGCAGTGATACTAAACTAAGCAAAGGTAAACCAACAAGGGTGCAACTAAGTGCTCACCTGATCGGTGTGAAGACACTGATCCTAGCTGGAGACGAGGTGAGCAGGGAAGTGTGGGGATGCCCCGCACGCTGCATCAGTACAGCTCTAACATAAAAATCAGATGGTACAGCACTACACCTCTCGCAGGAGGGAGATCTCGGGGCGGGGGTTAATAGATTACAATCAAAACTACCTCCACGCAGGGAGGGGCGATCAGTTGGCCAGGCGAGGGGGCAGGGAATAAGCTGAAGCTGAATTTGTCCAGGTGCGGGCTCTCAAGGACAGCGGGCTGAAGTCAGGGTCGTCACAGTTGCCTCCGGGCACTAGAAGGAGCGGGGCCAGTTCTAGATCATCTGGGTCGAAGTATCAGGTCGCAGTGGGGTCCCCGCATCGTCCGGAGGTCCGGTTGGGCTGCTGCAATTCTGACTCGGCGATCCACTCAGGTTCTGTCTGACCTGGGACTGCTGGACAAGGTGTTGGAGTTGATGCCGCCACGAACTCCTCTGGTCGCTGAAGATGGGGGGACCGGCGTAGAAACGTCCGGGGCTGATACAGGAATGTGTCATACAATTTTGGTGCCGATCCGAGTCTGGCTGTGGTCGTGGCAGGTCCAGGATTAGGGCAGGTCTGATTCAGTGCTATCTGTCCCAGACTCATAGGGGTCTAGGAAAGCTACTGCCACGAGCTCCTCCGTGCTCCGATGAGGGCAGGGCTGGCATCGATGTGTCCGTTGAGGATCTTCTTTTCACCGGAACTGACGGGACTCCAAGAAGAGGTCAGGGCTGAGGGTGGTGCATAGAAGAGTCGAATAGGGTCCAACCTAGATCTGGTGAGGGTCGTCGGCGTAGCCCGGGGAAGACGGCCGGAGCATGGTCCTCCGATGCTCAAACGACTTCCTTCTTCCTGGGGCTGGTAGAGGACGTGCAGAGGTGGTCTTCCAGAGAAGATCAGGTCTAGACCCCCACAGGGCTGATCGTGGGAGCTTCTGTAAGCCTGACCAGTCCTATGCGGCACTGTTTGTCCCATAGTCGAGTCGCCTGAAGAAAAGGTCACCCCGGGGTCTTCCAAACTCTGATGAGGGAGGGGCTGGTGTCAACGCGATTGTGGGAGAGTCTTCTTCACCCAGAAATTGACGGGACTCCAAGAAGAGGTCGGAGTAGAACACAGAAAATAGAAGAGTAATCGGGGGTCCAACCTGGTGCTGGTTGAGCCAATCTGCGCGAGTCGGGGGAGGCGGCTGGAACGCGGTCTTACAGTACTCAAACGGCTCCCTTCTTCTTGGGTATGGTAGAGGACTTCTAGAAGATATCCTCCTCCGAAGGGCGTGCCAAGAACTTCACCGAGCTGATCGTGAGAGCTTCTGCAAGCTGCCTCTGGCTGTCTGTCAGAGATAGAATGCACAGTCTGGTGAGAACTACTCCCCCGAACAGCACAGACGTCGGATGGAGGTGGGGCCACCTCGCCTACGAAGCTACTTGGATGAGATTTCCACCAATATAAGATTTACTAGCTGATTCTTTGAGGTGACAGTAGGGCCTTCTCTGCAACTAGCAACTGGTTTGCTGCCTGTGAACTTGGGCAGGGATTATGTGGTCGATGGGGTGTGTAAATGGGAGAATGGGCTATGGGGCTGCAGGGGGATGGTGAATGTAGGATGAGGGAGGAGGGAGGAGTGTGTGGGGGTCGATGGTGGAGGCTGGTGGAGGAGAAGAGGGGTGGAGTAGGGCTGGAGGTAGGGGACGGCCTGCACAAAGGGGAATGGGGGAGAGGTGGGTTGGTCGACCATCCAAGGAAGGGGAGGTAGGGAGGGGGATGGTGGTAGGGAGGAGAGGGATATCCCTTTGTCTTTATGAGGATAGTCTCTTGGAATGTGAGGGGGATAGGGGGGCGGAGAAGAAGAGGGTAGTGAGGGAGCTGATTAGGAGTTGCAAGAATGATATCTTTTGTGTCCAGAAGATGAAGTGTGAGGGGGATGGTGTTGCTCTCTTAAGGAAGATCAGAGGAGCCAGCCTTTCCATGGGGGCCGCCTCCCCGACGGTGGGTAGGTCCGAGAGTATTATGATCCTCTAGAATCCGTATGAGGTGGAAGAGGTGACGTAGGACAGGGAGGTTAGCAGATGGGCCATCTCTTTGCACTTCAGGAACATCGGGGATGGCTTCTCCTGGGACTTCAATGGGGTGTATGGCCCTCAGCCCAAAGTGGAGAAGCGGTTGTTGTGGGATGCCTTGATTCAACACCATCTCTCTTCTGGATGGCTTTGGTGTGTTGAAGGAGACTTCAATATGGTGGCGGCCCCGTGGGAGAGAATAGAGAATGCTACTTATGCCATAGACATGGAAGACTTCTCTGACCTCATCTAAGAGGCAACTTTGGTAGATATTACCATGGCCTATGGGTGCTTTACTTGGTCCAACCTAAGAGCAAATACTTCTTGCTCTAGGTTGGATAAGTTTCTAGTTTTTGTTGATTGGGAAAACAATTTTACTTATGTGCAAGTGGTTCTGCTGGCGAGAGCTGTTTCTGACCATAAGGCCACCCTTTGAAGACCAACCGGGTGTTTGACAAGAGCCACAGTTTCAAGGTTGAGCAGTTTTGGTTCAGAGAAGCTGACTTTATGGAGATTATCACAGGTACTTGGAATGGACAAAATGTGGGTTCCTCTACTATGACTACTTTGCTGAGAAGATTGAAACATACTGCACAGGTTCTTCAGGCTTGGGGAGCTGATAATACCCTTCCAGGAAGGGCAGTAAAAGGCATGATTCTTCAACAACTTGAGGGTCTTCACTATTTGAAGGAGGCAGATGATATGGATGATGAGGACAGAACACTCAGGGATACATTGAGACACCAATTTCATGAGATACTCTCTAGTGAGGAGCTCGAATAGATGTAGAGATCGAGAGATAGATGGATTAAAGAGAGAGAGGAACACAACTTACTTTCAGCGTATTGCTACTGGGAGGAGGGTCAACTCCATCTCTTGCATCAAGGTGGGGGACCTCTCCTTCTCCTCAGATGAGGAGATTAGGAATCAAGTGAGAGATTTCTACTCTATACTATTTACTAAGGACGAGTACTGCAGGCTGAGGATTGCAGATGATCTTCTCCCCCACCTCTCCCCTAAGGAGAGGGATGCTATCTCTCAGCCCTTGTCAGAGGTGGAGGTTCACCAGGTGATCGAGCCCCGAGTCCGAATGGCTTCCCACTAGCCTTGTTTCAGAAGTGTTGGAAGGTCATCAAAGGTAATCTTTTGGCAACTGAGGGAGTTTCAAGAGGGGAGGGCTCACTTGGGGGATATTAATAAAACCCTCCTGGTGCTCATCCCTAAGAAGGTTGGTGCTCAGGAATTTCGGGACTTTAGACCCATCAGTTTGCTAAATGGTACCTACAAGGTCATCACCAAGGTGCTAGTATGGACAAGTTGGTCAGTCACTTCTAGGGAGGATTCATCAGGGGGAGACATATCCAGGATAACTTCTTGGTGGTACATGAGTGTCTGTTTGCTATGAAAAACCAGAGGAGGAAAGGGGCGGTCTTGAAGTCAGATTTTGAGAAGGCTTATGACAGGGTTAGTTGGCAGTCTCTTTTTGAAGTGTTGGACAGGATGGGCTTTGGGGAGAGATAGGTTGGCTAGGTCAAGGCTTACATCTCTTCGACTATCTTTCTGATCCTCGTCAATAGGAAGTCGTCTTCCTAGCTCCACAATGGTCGGGGGCTTCGCCAAGGGGACCCCATGTCTTCTCTCCTTTTTGTGCTTAGGACTAGTGTACTGAGCAAGGTGTGGTAGAGGGCCAAGGCTGCTAGCTTGGTTAGAGGCTTTCAGATGGTTAGAGGTAATCTTACTCTTACTTGCAATATGCAGATGATACCATCTTATTCCTTGCTAAAGGTAAGCGGCAATTTTTCATGGTTAGGCTCTTGTTGGAATTGCTAAAAGAGGTCACTGGCCTTAAAGTTAACTTCAACAAGAGCCTTCTTGTAGAGGTGAACACAAAGGCTAGGCCCCTTTTGAGGGTGACCTACTTGTTGGGGTGTAAGATTGGAGAGTTTCCTATTTTTTACTTGGGTCTCCCCCTTACCCTAAGGTCTCTTAGGTGTGCAGATTGACTTCCCATCATATAAAAGGGAAACTACCGGAGATTGGTGCTCTATAATACCAGTTTCTACTTTCTTTAGCAATGCCTCAAACAATATACATGTCATTCTTCTTTCATGTAGGCTGATGAAAGATAATGGTTGCTCTGGGAGGCACCTAGCATATCTGATAAATGTGGTTAGGCTTCTCCAAGCTTGGAAATGAATCCTTTTGGCCACTTCATACATAAAAGCCCTTAACTTTGTTCACCGCATAAGAAAAACTAAGGTTTCAAGAATATCCATGGAGTCTGTCACATATTCGCATGAGTATGTCCCTTGTACTGGTGTGATGTTCTTTTTGTAGGTTTTTAAGTAATCCTTTTATTTAAGTGGTACTAAAAGAAAAGGCTAGTAATTCTTTTTGGTTGTTTCTTATGCCACTTTTGCTGCTGTTTGTAACATTTAATCAAGCTTTTTTTTTTCAAAGTCTCTATATTTGTTTCTTTGCTTTGTTCTCTTCAGTTTTTGAAAGAATCATGAATAATAAACAAGAATGAAGACTGATTTCTGCCATTTGCATCAGTTCCTCCTGGAGATCAAGGATGGTTTTGCAAATTTTGTGAATGTAAGATGGAAATTCTAGAAGCAGTTAATGCACATTTAGGCACCTTCTTCTCTGCTGATAGTAGGTGGGAGGTTAGTAGATACCTTTCATTTCTGGTTGTGTTTTGAAATTGAAACTACTTGATTGTGGCATTTGACAAACTAGAAGCAATGGTTGGAACTAAAATAGGATATCTTCAAGGAAGCTGTCACTGGCCTTGATGGTGGGAATTCATATCTAGATCCAGCCCAAGAGTGGCCATCTGAGGATTCTGAAGACGATGACTACAACCCTGAGATCAACGAAAAAAGTAGCAGCATGACAGGCATTGAAGACGACATACCTGATGATGCTAGCAGTTCTTCCAGCATATGTTACTGCTCTGATGAAGCTAGTTCAGAGTCCAGAAGACCGCTAGATGATGGTAAGGATGGTGGGCATTCTCATGTTAGATCTATATGCCGGAAAAGGAGCAGCTTCTTTTGATTCCACAATTTGTGTAGATTCTGGTGATACAGGAGATCGCAAAACTAAGAGCTACCGAAGGCAGAGAAGAGATGTTGATTACAAGAAGTTGTATGTCGTAAGTATCACAAATGTTTGTAGGAATATTGTTGTATAAACATGTGATGCAATATAACTTGGCCATTCTGGTTATCAAGCTGGATTGATTGATGAATTTGAGTACATCAATGTTCTATACCTGCAACTAGAATTCTATGGTTCATTATTTCATGAATGATTAGCTAGAAACATAGAAAACACCCTTGAGAGTGGTGACAACATAATTTTTCTTCTTTGGCCAGTTTTCATGTGCAGCATTGTCTTAGATGTTTCTTACATCTTATGGCTTAGTTAACCACAATGCTCACTTCAAGGAGTAAGGGTTGTGTTCAAACTACTATATGGCTGAAACAATGAGGGGTTTGCCCTGCCCTCCCTCTCATGTGGGGCTTACATTGACGTAAGACAAAACGTCAACATACCCATCAACAATTTTTATCTCAATACAGGTATATGTTTTTGTGTGTGTGTGCATTATACACTGGTGCACATAGGTGAGTATTTGAGGGGTTCTCCTAACTGATACTGGGAGTGCACAAACATAGAGACATTTCAAAAATGGGCCTTAACATGTAACCCTTTTCGTGCAATCTATGGTTGGCTAGACTCATTGGTGAATTCTAGGATTCTGGCAAAGCTTCTTGAGTCTGCTTCATGACAAAACCCTTGAAAAGGTGATACAAAGTACCTAATCAAAATTGAACAGGAAAAGCCTATGGAAAGTATGATGAGACCTACTCTGAATGTTGGACAACTACCGTCTTGCATAATTAAGATGATATTACCAGGAAGCAAACATCAAAGATCCTTGTGGAGTTTTGGGAATGTACCATATGAAGAAGGAAAGAGATTAAATATGCATCACTAAAGGCATCTGAAATTCAGACAAGAAAAAACACCTAGGTCATGCAGGAGAACCTTTAAATCGTTTCAGTGCAGTGATTGATCAGCTCACAGCCAATCCAGTGATGCAGAACGACCACCGAACAGTTATGGGCTGCACAAAATGCTGCTGGGCGGCTATTGGGCCGTGTGGGACAACGCAATCGGCCTTGTCTCTGTTGTGGCTCCTGTCTAACCAGAGAGGGGGGAAGAGGAAAAAGTAGGGGGATTTGTCCAGTTTACTGGGAGAGAGAGGGAGAGAGAGAGGGAGGGCGACAAGCAGCAGTAGGTGGTGGGGCTTCCGGGGTGTCCGTGGGTGGGTTGGGTCGAAATGATCATGAAATGGGATCGAGATCCATCCAAAGAAGGCTCTTAAGAAATGGCTAACTTGGGGCATCAAAAAAGATGAAATAAGAGAAATAACTTGACTTGCGGCTAAAAACGGGTGTCAACCATCGTCTGGTGGTCCCCTGACCGTGGGATCGGGGTCTTGGTTTCTGTTCGGGTAGGAGTAGTTGTAGCGTCGAAGTTTCATCGATTGCCATGTTTTGCAGATTCGTGCACAGCCGTGCTTTATGTCGTCATTGTCGTAGCTACTCCTGCTATTATTGTTGTTCTTGTTAGTGCTGCTTAGTACCATCATTCTTTTCGGTTGGGGTTCTACGAGACCCTTATTGAGCTAGTGATAGGTGGCTCACCCTTATTTTTCAGGTGTTACGGTTCTTCCTCGAGGTTTGAGGGTGCTACGTAGAGGTTCTTAGCTGTCAGCTCACCGGGCCAAGTGTTCACTCGACATTGGGTATGCTTTCCTGTTTTAGAATATACTTTTGTTGGACTGGACTCTATTGTAGCTAGATTATTTATTTTTGTTAATTGTTGACTTGTCCTGCTTTATTTCCTATTTTTGTGTACACTACACCTATCCTCTTAGCCCTTCCGAGCCCTCCGGCTCAAGGGTGATAGTCCAGAGTTTGAATGGTATCAGGTTATCCCCGGTATTCGGATCTTGGGTCGTTACAGTCTAAGGTCGACACTTTGAGAATCTGAGGTCGACACCACTTTAGAGATTCCATTAGATGGACTACTGTTGTAGCTGGTGAGGTTGACGCTTCTCATGGTGAGGTCGACCTTCTTCACACCTAGTTATTCCTTTTCAATTTTCTTTGATCAAGTCCATAGATCCTTGTTCTTTGATGTCCTACCCAAATCTTTTCTAGCTTCATTTCAATAAAGTGAAGGCCTTGCTCCTATGTTTGAGCATGTCCAGAGCTCCTAATTTCAACTGACATTTCTGCTGCAGGGCTTGCTACTACTGCTGCTGCTGGCTTGGTTGTTTGCTTGTTGTTGCTCCCCAAGTCAGCTTGGCTGAGTCCTTGTACACAAGAGAGTCTTTTCATGATGAGCATAGCTTGGGGAGACCACAAGCATTATCATGCGCATTAAGGCATAGAGTCAGACATAATCAAAACCATAATGACTTATACTCAGACATCATCAAAACTATAGAGTCATGCGTGTACCACACATGCACAACATTCTCCCCCTTTTTGATGATGGTAACTTTGAGTCATTATGAGTCACCGTTCAAGAGAATGTAATCATGAAATAGGCGATGGCTCATCAAAACATCTCTCCCCCATTGAATAGCGAATGACTCGTCAAGACTTCTCTTCCCCTTTGCCATTATCAAAGAGGGCTTAGATTAAAGTCAATTACAAATATAGAATATGCACGCATGGGGTTTCATGAGATGATTAAAATTTAAATGACAAAGGCAAGCAAGCTAACAGATAGCCAGAAATGCATACAACAGTGATGCAGAAGGAAAGAGCCAGTTAGGTCCCAATGGTTGGGTCCTTGCTTATGTGACATGCCATGAGTTCTAGACCAGCCAACTGTTAGGTACCTTGATACAAACTATTAGGTACCTTGGATGAACGTACCAATTTTTTAGAATGGTGATGCTTTCAGAGCAGCCAGGAGAGAATTGCAAATGATACAAGGGTGGCAATCTACAAGGAGATATACATCAGCAAGGGGGCCAATTTATCTGAAGGACAAATGTTAGGACTGCCAGACAGAAGTCTAGACACAAGGGGTCGACCCTTGGGGTCGACACTTGATATGAAAAAGTACTGGAGGTGAGGTTGGAGCAACTGATATCAATTGTGGACTGAACTGACCTAACAACAAATAATTGAGAGATTTCAGACTGAAGCAAAAGTTCACAGATGCAAAGTTATAGATTTTTTAGAATCTTTAGTTATAGTTCTCCAATGATAAAGCCCTTTCCTACATATTGGTTTAATTTTGATGAATTCTGAGTTTCTCAATAATAAACATTTGAAAATTTTTACATTCAAAATTAATAGAAATAAGCCAATACTATATATAAAGACCAGGTTAACCTCCTTTCATCTGACTCATTCAATTCCAATAACTCATTTGTAAGTAACTACAAGTAGTATTGAGGTTAAACACTTGATGATTTCTGATTTTATCTAGTGGCACACCATTTTCAGATATTTCTTTTAAAACCACTATTTGATACCAATTGTTATTGCTTTTCATTTTTCAAGAGCATTTAGGTGTGGCATGTACCTTTTTGACGTGAGGATGCACGTTGATCAGACGCCAGCGTCCCCAGTTACTCAGTGAATGATAGAAAGATGCTGCAGGGTGCAAGAGCGAAATAGAAATTGACACATGCAATTTGATTGTATTTTTTTTATTCCCTAGGCCCTCGATATGTGGCGGAGAATATAGGTCTGAAGATCACCATCACGCATAGTGAGAGCTTTCAGTCGAACGTAGTCTGACTTTCTACAGATCTCCATTTGATATACCGAGGACTTGACCATATAATCATAACTGCAAGTGGTGATAGATGCAATCATATGCAAGACATGTAAACATGATAAGAGGCAATTTGATTAAATGATTCTTTCTTTTCTTCTTTCCCCCCTTTTTTTGGTCTATTAATATTGAGTCGAGGTTAATTTATTTTCTTAAAGGGTTGTTTGACCTTTGATGAATGGGGGAATAAAGGTTGACCTGTAGTGAGTGAGATAGACCTTGGGGAAAATCAGATAGACCCTGGGGGGTGAGGTAGGCTTGGAATGAATGAGGTCTATGCAGGTCAAGACAGAGGTTGATGCATGTTGAGATTAAGGTTTAAAACTGCGCGGAGGGGGTTGGTGCATGCTTGGACCAAGGTCGACGCACGTCTAGGCTGGGGGTCAATGCATGTTGAGGTTAAGGTCGATGCTCACTAGGCAAGGTCAGCGCATATCAAGGGTAAAGGTCAATGGATATGGGGGTTAAAGGTTGACGCCTATGCGATGAATTTCGATGCATGCAGGTTGAAGGTCAGAGCAGGTTGAGGTATGTGCGTCGAGGGTCGATGCAGGGGATAGACTAAGGTCGATGCAGCTGGCGAAGTCGGTGCATGCCTGGGGTGAAGGTCGACGCAGGTGGATGAGGGTTCAAAATAGCGCGGACGGATGTAGAGGGATTAATCTGGCGCAGGGAGTAAGGAGCGCGCTGGATCAGGGCACACCGCGTAGCGAAGGATGAGGCTACGAAGGCTTTGGGTGTGAGGTTAAAATAGCGTGGGGGCGTATCGCGGCAGATGAGGGCATGCCAGGCTTTTGCGCGCTAGATTAGGATAGGATTTCCCATTTTTGAGCATTTTCTGAGTTACAGAGTGGCCTTGTTGACATTTTGATGTTAATTGGGTTAGTTAACGAACAAATTCAGGTTCTAATTGCCCTAGAGATTGGATCAAGACTTGTGTGAGGTTCATACTCGAGCACTTCCTTGTTCAAAGCACATTCGAAGACATCATAATTCAAGTTAGAGTGGTAATTGGTTGAGTTAACCTGACAAAATTTGGGCAGCATCTCCCCATATCCAGAGGCTTACGGTGGAGAAGCGGAGGCATACCCATGCAGTTGGGATAAGCTCTGTAATACCGGGAGGTCAAGACGGAGATCGACAGACGCAGATGGATGGAAACCCCGAGGGCTAGCCTACAAGGGGCACCAGTATTCCACGGGCCAAGGCATGTCTAAGAGGGACGACCAAGACGGGAGGAAACCCTGAGGGCTAGCCTACGAGGGGCACACAACCCGCGGCCACCACAATTCCACAGGTGAATGTGGATTTAATGTCGGGCCATAAGCCCTGTTCTTATTCACCTTTAATGGCCCATAGAGGTACATGTCATATGAAGACAAGACTCTATGACCTTCTAGTGATTCAGAGAAAGATTAAGGGCGTGGATGCTCATGGGGAATGTCCCCCCTCCCCGGTCACTGGACTGTCATCCTCAAGAAAACAAGACACAGTACTGCAACCCGTATACAGGGTAGAAGAGATGCAGCGATTAGTTGTTCGATAACTAGACTGCTTACAGTTAATTAGACAGAATAGTGGGTTAGCAGGTTAGCATATGAGGGTTAGCAGGTTAGCATTCGGAGAGTTAGCAGGTTAGCATTTGGGGTTAGCAGGTTAGCATTTGGGATACAGAGATTGTAATGGGAAAACCCTCGAACAGCCAGTAGGTAACATACAGGAGGATGTTTATACCAGAAAACCCTACGCCCAGGTTAGAGGGACGGCTATGTTCTCTCTGATTCATAGCTATGAATGGATGAACTATAGAGGAGTAGTCCCAGGGATAGCCAGAGATGCACATATGCATGTGCCTCTGATGATGAAACCCACGATGGATATGGGGGGGAGTTCGATATGAATACTCCATTGTGAAGAAACCCCAGGGAAGGGGGATATGTGTAACATTAATGTTGCCCTAGTGAGGATTAGGGCAATTCAGCGTCGATGAGGAAAAAACCAAATGGCAACACACAGACGACGGGAAGTTGAATGCAATCAGAGGAAGAAGAGGGGACTCAAACACATACCATTGCTTTGTTCAGGCCCAAAGTTCATTACACAGTAATAATCAAATGAGAGATTACATATAGCGTGCCCTTTCCGATTTTCACGCTGAGGGGTTACCCATTTTTGCCTGAGACGGCCTTTCGGGTTTTCACCTCAGCTGAGTTATGACCTTTTTGCCCTTGAGCGACTGATGGGCCGGCCACCCAAGACCATCGGGGACACCTCTATTTTAAGCCCCAATTTTTTTTCTCTTTTTTCTTTTCTCTCTTTTTTTTTGACTTGAATAAGGAAAATGAAACCTCTATGACTTCAGTGCAGGAATTGTGACGTTGGTTTTGGGATTTGGGGCTAACTAACAGAGTGGTTTAGTGAGCCAAGGGCTGACCACAAAGTGGTTTAGTAAGCCGACACTTAGGATTTGGGGGCTCTTAGATTTGGGGCTGACCATAAAGTGGTTTAGTGCTAGAACTTAGGGTTTTAGATGTGGGGCTGACCAAGGAGTGGTTTAGTGAGCCAGAACTTAAGATTTAAGGGTTTGGGACTGACCACAAAATGGTTTAGTGTCGGAACATAGGGATTTAGACTTGGGGCTGACCAAAAAGAGGTTTAGTGAGCCAGAACTTAGGATTTAAGGGTTTAGGGCTGACCATAAAGTGGTTTACTAAGCCATAACTTAGGGATTGAGATTTGAGGCTGACCAGAAAGTGGTTTAATAAACCATAACTTAGGATTTAGGGGTTTGGGGCTGACCACAAAGTGGTTTAGTGCCAGAACTTAGGGATTTAGATTTGGGGCTGACCAAAAACTGATTTAGTGAGCCAGAACTTAGGATTTAAGGGTTTGGGGCTGACCATAAAGTGATTTAGTAAGCCATAACTTTGGGGATTTGGATTTGGGATGGTGAGACAGGAACGAAGAACGTCAAACTGCGACCACGCCAAACTACTCCTTTTCTTTCTCTCCTTTGTTTCTTCGTCGTCTTCTTTGTCGTCGTCGTCGTCTTCTTCTTCTTCCTTTTTCTTCTTTTTTTTTATTTTTTTTCTTCTCCTTTTTTCTCTCTCTCTCTCTTTTCTCTTTTTTTTAACCGTTACCATGAGAAGAAACCTCTAGCAATGATTACTACAAAAATTTGTGCCCAGGGACATGATACAATTTTAAATGCTTTCCATTTAATGGAGGGAAAAGATTTTCTCCCTTGTGATCAACGACCCTGTAGACGCCTCCCTCGTAGACCTTGGAGACAACGTAAGGCCCGCGCCAATTGGGCCGGAGTTTGCCGCTTGATTTACCGGCCATGACTTCTCTTTCTTTTACCATAACAAGGTCGCCCTCTGCTTCACCAGTTTGTCATAGGCTCGAGTCATTCGGACTTGATACGCTTGGAGGTGCTTGTAGACTTCCAACTTTTTACCTTCTAGGTTGGATAGCTCCTCCAACCTTCTTTCTATTTCATCTTGTTCTTGAGTTTGTAAACCCGTATGCGCGGCTATCCGGTAGGAGGACATTTCAATTTCAATAGGTATTACGGCCTCTGCCCCGTATACGAGAGAGAAGCAGGAACATCCGGTGGGGGTCTTATAGACTGTCCAGTATGCTCAAAGAGCTTCATGTATCTTCTCACCCCAATCTCTTTTGCGGCTACCAACTATCTTGGCTAAGAGTTTGCACAGGGTCTTGTTGAATGCCTCGGCCAATCCATTAGCTTGGGGATTGTAAATGGTTGAAGTTCTCCAATCTATATGGAACTTGGCAGCCAATGCGTATATTGTTCTATTCTTGAATGGGGTGCCAGTGTCCAACATGATCCGATTGGGAGTGCCGAATCTATAAATGATGTGATGTTTAACGAATTGGGCGACTGCCTCTCCCGTGACCTCCCTCAAAGGAATAGCCTCGGCCCATCTAGAGAAATAGTCCGTTGCAGCTAGTATGAACTTGTGGCTTTTAGAGGATGGTGGGAAGGGTCTCACGATGTCCATTCCCTATTCTGCAAAGGGCCATGTAGGAGCCGTGGGGTGCAACGAGCCTGGAGGCCTTCTCGGCACTGGGCCAAAGACTTGGCACTGATGGCATGTGCGAGCGTATTGATTGCAATCTGCATACATGGTGGGCCAGTAAAAGCCCTTAAGTTTTATGTTGTTCTTCATCTTACCCCCTGCTTGGTGGGCTCCGCAGAGTCCTGAGTGGACCTCATGCATAATCTTCTTGGCCTCTTTTGATGAGAGGCAACGCAAGAGAACAGACTTGTCTTTTTCATGGACAAGACTATATAATTGGTCTCCTATTAGTTGGTATGAGGTGGCCTTTCGCAGCAACTGCACCCTTTGAGCTCGATTTGGAGGGAGGCGACCATTCTTGATATCAATAATTGGTTGACGCCAATCTTGTTGTTCTTCTTCAGCGGGATCGCCTTGGCTTGAGGTAGATGCTCTACTGGGTGTTGGCTTTGAGCTAGAATAGGCTTCTCAAACTAGTCCTAGGATAGGACGTTGGCAAGTAGAGAGTGGACAATATTTGTAGCCTTGTGGCAGAGGGAATGGCTTTGTCCAGTATACATTAGAGGGCAGACCACCTGACCAGTCCTTTCTTAGGACAGAAGAGTCAATTTTCTGGCAGAGAAGACCTTTGCAGATTTGGTCCCTGACATGGACTTCTTCAAAAAGATGTTTTGAGGAGTTATAATGAAATGGCAGAACCTCTAACCTGGGGACCTACTTCCAGACCTTAAAATTTGTGTTTTTGGAGGTTTGCGCCTGCTATTAATGCTCTCAGTATGGTTTACAAACAGAAAGATCTGACAGAGTACTTTGAGGGTTTCCCTCAGTGAGGTCGACCTGCTAAGATAGTGAGGTCGATGCGGCTTTGTAGAGTCCTATCTACAACGTCTTCTGGAAGCACCATGAGGTCGACCTGCTGATGAGATGATGTCGATGCAGCCATGTAGAAGAGCGTTTATAACACTTTCTGGCAGAGCCCTGAGGTTGACCACTTGATGGAGTGAGGTTGACGCTGCTTTCGCTGGCGGCTTGACTGGTAGTTGCTGGATGTGATGAGGTCAACATAGCATACTGATGTGGTCGATGTGGCTGAAGCCTGTTTGGGCTATTCTTCCTCTTGAGAAGACATGAGGTTGACGCAATGCGGCTATGAGGTTGACCTGTCCTTTAGGCTTTTCTTCTTCACAGGCCTTTGTCTCCCGTCCAAGCTATTTGTCACCTCTATAGGTATATTTGTCATCCTTAAGACCTATTTGTCACCTTTGTGAAGCTATTTGTTACCCTTACTCAATTGAATTGTCTGCCTTGATTTTCACTTGTATAAACGAGAGGGTGAACCCCACTTGGCTTTCTCTTTTTAATTTCTTTCTTTTTACACCGTCTGCCTTAATTTCTGTGCAACAATAATATCTTAACTTTTCATCACCTGCCTTGATTTTCTTGATCTTTACTGCTAGAGGACTTGCTGGAGATGCTCTGGAGTCAACGCAGCAGTTCATATGGTGTCAACGCAGCTAACACCCACTTGGGCTTTTCTTCTTATTGTGAAAACTTGAGGTCAGAGCAGTGAAGCTGTGGTCGGAGCAGCTTGGCTGTGAGGTCGATGCAGCCTTCTTAAACTTACATATCTAAGCCTTTGGACCTTGAGTTACTTTCAACCTTGGTTGGCTCTTTATTCCTTACATATATGTGGCTTGAAATTAATCTTGCCCTACTGCTTTCCATTGCTCCCCAAGTCAACTTGGCTGAGTGCCTTGTACACAAGAGAGTCTTTTTCATGATGAGCATCGCAGGGAGGTATGAACAACATTTAACATATATACTGAAGCATAGTTGAATCAATTCAATGGACTTGTAATGAATCAAACTCAGGCATCATCAAAATAACATATATCCAATAGTATGTGCCTTGGTTAGGATAAGTGTACGCTACTATTGGGTGCAATGGTGCGTACCTTGTGTCAGGTAGTTGGACACGGTCCTGCTGTTGGGTGCAAAGGTGTAGATCCTAGCCAGTCTGAGGGTGTGGTGTGTGTGAGTGTCTCTTATGCTCCTCTCAAGACCTGGGTGTGAGTAGTGTGCACTTATATGAGGCCTTGGTCTAGTATAAGACGTCGGTGGACGCATCTGGCCATACTGTGTATACTCGAGTGGCGGACCCTATGCCATGAAGGTTGAGGTACTGACAACATTGTCGTGGCCCTTCTGGCAGATGGGTTGGTGTCACCCTGTGTGTTAGGCGTGGTTCTTTCATTGGTTCTAGCTCAGGATCGAGGGGTTCAGGTGTTCGGAGGTTCTCTTGAGGGTCTTGGTTCAGCGTATGGCCTTGTTAGTGGTTCCCTCTACGAGGACGGACTGTCGACCGTGTGGGCCAGGGTAGTGTAGAGGTCTTGTGTGTGTTTCCTCTATTTACCGCCTTCTTGTTCTGAACACCGTTGTTATGTTGTACCGGTGTTATTTTATTATTGCTACCAATATTGTTCTTCATTTGTGGCTTCTACAATGTTCTTGTTTACTGCTTTAGTTGCAGTGGGGATCCGTGGGACCCTTACTGAGCCAATGAGATGAGGCTCACTCCCTATTTTTTTTCAGGTGCGGCGTTTCTCCTCAGAGTGGAGCATTCCAGTCGGAGGTTCCTTAGTTGCCAACTCGCTAGATTGCTGGGGTATTCCCCGAAGTAGTGTACATCCCTTTTCTTAGACTGTACTTGTGGACTGGACTCTATAGTTGTTATAATTATTAACTGCGGTTCACCCTACACAGTGATCCGAAGGCTCATCAGAGAAAAATACACATAAATATATGAGAAATATCCGGAAAAAAAATCTGAGGCATTACAGCCCTCCCCCCTTATGAGAATTTCATCCTCGAAATTTAGGACAAACACCAAGCCACAAGGAGAGAACACCATGAACCGACTGACGCCGTCGCCATTGCCTCAGCCAAACCTCGATGCTCACAAAAACCACGGTCCTGAGAGACACAGCCAGACAATGATCACGGACAACGCCTTGCTCACAATCCAAGACACATCGATCATCAGAGCAGGCACATGCAAAAGAGAACAAGTCTAGCGTCACCTTAGCCAACACAAAAACCAACCACGACAACACTGCCACGATCTCGCTTACCGAGAAAATGCAACCCTCATCATGGGAATCAACACCGATCAACGCTCACTCATGACCGACCAACCAAATGCCCGCTTCACAACTCGCTGACCACTCTCACACCCTGCACCAGGGACAACCAACACTGAGCTTCCACCAGCTCACACCTGGCAAGCCGAACACTGACAACAACACTGGACCAACTCTACCAGAAGATAAACTTCTAACAAATCTTAGATCTGATTTCGGGAAAAAGAACATCTCATGATCGGCCACCCAAGGCCTCGCTGGCACACGGCTCACGCCATTCTTGAGCCCTAACAGCCAGCATCTTCTGTCTATGAAAGACCATCTACAGGTCACTAGATACGCGTCAACGGGAAACCTCCACCGGCCTGACATACATGAACGAAATCACAACAGGCCATCCGCTGACCTTCCACAGACCATTATCACACCTCAAGCCCAACCTCACTTGGACACCACAACCGATCCAAGCCTCACGCCAACTCCACCCTCTCAGGGGAGCACATCGAAACCACATGACCAGATCCTAGTGTATTCGGTCTTCACCTCACTCGACTCAGACTTACAGGGGAAATCCTCCCATTCTTGTCACAAACTAAGGATCGACATTCCACATCAACGTCTCATCAGAGACCTCCGCACACAGGCACCGTCCTTCATCTTGTCTCATCAAATCCTTGGCCTCAAAATGATCCAAAAGGATTCCTGCCAATCTTGATTCTGCTCTCATCACAGAGCCTCAAGACACAACCTCGCACGATCCACGACACACTTCTCCAGAATCGACAAGTGATGCCTGCTACCACAGCAAGCTGATTAATAACCACACGATCAATGCACATGGGTCCCCAGACAATACACTTCTTACCATGGTCGATCACTTGGTCAACCCGACCAGCCACTCACGGCCACTGATCGGGACCTACAATCTTGCCAGAGATCACTTCTCTAAAAACACGATCTCAACTGAGATCACAACCTCCAACACATGGATGGGGTACTCATGCGGTGCACTCGCCAACATATTTCCCCAACTCTCAATCCTACCAGTGCCACGAACCACAACACCTCTAGCAACGACACGGCAGCCACACGTCTCACATAACCGAGACAATCTCACACCGAGGAACCAATCCTCCGATGCTCAACACATCCTCTGCAACTCCGCAGGCTCCGATTTACGACAGCTTAGAAAGTACAACACTAGCCACAAGTTCTCACAAACACTGCCTAACCGGCATTCATCCTTCCGAAATAATGCCAACACCCTTACACATCAGGGAATGGGCAACGCTTCTCACCGGCAACCACCTTGCCAACATATAGGACGTTTCTCGCTTGGACTCCATGGCACACGAAGGCCAACCAATCTAGACACATGATGCAAGATGACGAACCTTAATCCAACCTGATCTCCTCCAACCAAGGGAAAAACTCAATACACCTCTGGCCAACAGAAGGTCCCCATGCTCGACCTGACCTCGAACCTTACACACGCTGGGAATAGCACCTTCCAACACCAGAAAAATCATTACTTCCGTGAGGTCAGCACCTCCGACAGACTCACCAAGTGTCTTGTCAGACCTCGATCACAACACTTCTCGATGCACCATCACTGCGACTCCTCGAACCGCAACACACCATGCCTCGAGCCACAACACGAGCCATAGTCAGCACCAGCCAACATTCATCCTCGAGCCGCAAGCTCGCCACTGAGCCTTCACATCTCGAACCAGATCCAGGGCAACCACAGCCCAATCCAAGAAGATCCTCCGCTCATCCGAGCACATCTCGACCAGGGCACCCGCTCTGCCACCTCGAACCACGATCTCAACGCCTCAGGGACTGGATAAACCTCGAACTAGGGTGGCCAAACGTCAACATTAGCTCCCTCAGAGCAGACTCACGGCCACCTAACCACGAGCAATCCTCGCCAGCCACCTGGCCTCGCTGCAGATCCCTTGAACACAGCACCGCAGCAACGCACTTGCCGGCAACCTCTGCCCAACGCAGCACCATCGGGGTCACCACCGACGAGGGAGAAAGCTCTCAACCTCGATCCTTAGACCCTACGCCGGCACTCCGACGATGACAGAAACCCCCTTCATAGTGCCAACGTCGCGCCCTCACTCTCTCACGCGAGAAACCAAGCGAAAATTAAACACAAAACCCTATGCCAGCTACGGACTGTACTGGACCACACAGACTCTGATCACTGCAATATCCTGAATTCTCATGTACTTCCACAACCATAGCTCTGATACCACCTGTGGCGACCTGGGATCCGAGTACCGGAAAGGAACCGGCGCGTCTCGAACCTCGGCCCGCCTCCCACGAGCCTGAAGACTCGGAAGGGAAAAAGAGATGGTGTGAGGGTGTTTAAAAAGCTAAAGTAACTGCAGAGATAGCACAATATACAACTAAATAATAATATAAAAATTAAATAAATAAACTACTACAATGTCCAGTACATCTCATGTCTAAAATAAAGTACAATCAACTGAAAGAAAGTACAAGTACAGAGAAAGAGTACAAGTACACAGGGCATACCCCGGCTTTGGCAACTGGCACTAATCTGGGCTACTGGAACCACGCTGAACGCCTACCGCACCACCTGAAGTGCCGGCCTCTCCTGAAACATGGTGAAAACAAGCAGGGGATGAGCCTCCAAAACGAAGGCTCAGTAGGGATCCCTCGAACCCTACCTTGCACGGAAAAACCCTGGTGCTATACTAGTAAAACTAACCCTACAAAGTAGTAAAGCTATTCTAGCTAACAGGAGTACGGTGGAACCAACAAGCTGGAATAAATGAACGAGAAATCGTCTAATCTAACGGTACCGTACTACTGAACCTCGGTCTGGCAAAACTCAAGTCCACACCTGCCGGCTGACAGGAGCACCTCCCACTAGAAGAACGACCGGATGCGTCAACTGACGTCTTATACTGCGTCACAAGTGTCTAGCTACAACGTCCCGGGCGCAAGACTCAGACACGCACAGTAACCAAAGTACCACAAATAAGGACTAGCTGAGGTCGCACTCGTCAGCGTGATTCCGAGCCCTCAGCCTTGTGTGCACACTCAGACTATACGCCCTAGGTCTATCCTCTAGCTGGTAATTCTCCCACCAGCCCGGACTCGGCGGTATGCGGGGGCCCTACGGTAACCAACTTACTCACCGTCTCTCTCGGGTGCGCCACACCAGTGCTCCTAGTGGGCCGACACACGCGTGCCGTGGATGCTACGACTAGTGGATGGGTCACCGGAAGTATAGACCCTCACGTCACGAAAATCGATTCCGAAGGTAAACAAGTACAAGGATCGCTCCTCGTACAACACCGATTCATAGTGACGTAAGCCAGCACGTCACACCCCGGGACCCCTCACGACGCCCCACACCTGGTCCCCACATGATGCCCAGCATCAGTTAGATCACGGGTCAGCACTTGGATCGAGGTCCACTCACCCGAGACTCGAATCGGCACAAAAAATCACCGTCTAGGCCTCAGATGATGAACGGTCCATCATTGGCCACACGGGAAAAGGGCGGTTAGGACCCCACCGCTCAAAGGCATGGGCGGTCCCACCTCGGCCACTCATGCACGAGGATGAACGGCCAGACAATGGCCACTCAGGGGACATGCGGCCAGACCCCAGCCGCTCACCCCAAACACTGTGTAACGGTAACAACCAATGGTCAGAAACTCACGGGACGCACAGTCGGTCTCGGCCCGCTCAAGGGATGAATGGTCAACCACTGGCTGCACCTCCCCCAACGGTAAGAAAACAAGTGCGGTTGGGATCTAGCCGTACAAGGGAAGGGCGGCTAGGACCTCGCCGCACAAGGCAGGTACGGTCCAAGTCTGGCTGCACGACCTGCTAATGGCATCAAGTGACGTACGGCCAGACCCTGGCCGCACGAGGGATATATGGCCAGTCCCTAGTCGCACACCCCATGCACTGCATAACGATCTCAAACAACGGTCAAAACCCCGGGAGATGGGTGGTCACCTTAGGGCCGCACGAAGGGACATGCGGTCCCACGATAGATCGCTCAACCCCGCTGCGCGCTGAGCCTGACTCGCAGTGCGCCGAGCCATTGGGCGGCCAGGACAGGACCGCACAAGGGATGTGCGGTCCCTGGTTCGACCGCACATGGCTCACCGGTGCGAAAATGGCGAACCTCACCGGAATCACCCATTCGGCCCAAATCGAGCCCCACGAAAGGGGAAACGATGGGAAAAGAACCCCCAAGCCCCCTAGCATGCTTCTATACCCTCGAAATGTGGAATCACAGCGTGAAACGACGGATCGGGTGAACTCACCCCCCAACATGATTTTCCATTCCCGGCATGAAAATAACCCCACTCGACCTTGCCTTGGCCCACAAATCATGGGAATGGAATGACACTGAGCTAGGATCGTCACCCTACCTCCGGTTCGCGATGAGGTGTCAATCCGAGCTCGATCCCACGAAGAACGCCGTTGAAAATCCCGCCTTCCCGCGCTTCCCATGCTCGCCGCACGTCCACGCAATCGCCTCACCGTCACCCACGTCGTCGCGTCGTCACCCGACCGTCGTTTGTAGCCGGAACGGAGCTCACCGCGATAGAATGGGCGAGAGAGAGGGAGAGGGATGCACGTAGGAGGGAGAAGAGGAAGGAGAAGAAGAAGGAAAAAAGAAAAAGAAATGAAATATTCCTCAATACATGTTCTAGTTACTCCTAAGAAATTTATTAAATTTTAGATAAGTAAGATGAAGTAAGACTAATCTGACATGATCCATGTGTGTTTGGTTTATTGCTATTAAGGGTTAGTGCAAACTTTTTCAAAGAGTACAGTTGCTAAACTCTAATTTCCATCACCGTTAAACCAGATTTTTATCAAGGATGTATTACTTGAATTCTTATACCAAAAGACTCTGAGCTATGTATGCTTGATTAATGAAAGATAAATCAGTTTGCCAATCAGATCTTTCCTGAGCTTTTCCTTCTTTGATTCAGTCATCTTTATTATCTTCCTAATAAATTTGTCTCTCTCGTCTGTTTTGCTGATGGCAAAGGGGGAGAGAAATATATTTCGATGGCATGATGGTTTGGCAATTGGCTAAGGGGAATTGGCAAAGGGGGAGAACAAAATGCAAAGGCAAAGGGGGACAGATGGGCATAGAGCATAGGGGGAGAGAAATTTTTGATGTCTGGAGGAATGACTAGCGAGAGATAGAAAGCTCTGTCTGAGTGTCTGTCTATCTACATGTGTCTATCTGCCAGTGTGTCTTTCTGAGATATCATATCACTGACTAAGGGGAAGAGCCTCTGGCTATCAGCTACTACATGTGTTGCCATCAAAAGTATAGAAGTGTTGCCATCATCAAAAAGGGAGAAAATGTTGTGTCTCCTCTGGATTTGATGAGGTGTTTTGATGTTGGCAACAGATTGTATTTTGATGCTTGCCACAGTCATTTAATATCTTGTAGTCTCTATTAAGTCATATTGAGTCTCTAGATATTTACAGGTCGATGCATGCTCCTACTGTTGCATTAGAAGGTCGATTCACATTCATACATTGTGATAGACAGGTCCGTGCACATGTTAACTCAGAGTCTAAAAGGTCAGTACCAATGTATAATTATTAAGTTATAAGGTCGATGCATATATGTCATTGAGTCTAGAAGGTCGATGCATATATGTGTTACAGACCAAGAAGGTCGATGCACATATATTGTTGAGTCTAGAAGGTCGATGGACATATGCATTTTTGTCCTGAAGGTCGATGCACCTTGTATACAGTATGCACAGTCAGGTCGGTGCACATTGAACATAGTGCACACTATCAAGGTCGATGCACCTTGTGTATTCACTATAAAGACAGGTCGATGCACCTTCATTAGGGTCTACCTATGTTACATTAGAGGTTGATGCTTCTATTCAAACATGTTGCATGGGTTAGTTATACAGGCTGATGCATCTCATTTATGCATCGATGCTTCTGCAAAAATATGTGCATTCATTTAACGTGTCTGAATGTGTTGAAACAATTAAGATTGAACTTGTGTTTATGCTTATCATTTGCTTCATAAGTAATACCTCTTTATCTTTTATCTTGACAACCCAGATCCATGTTTGAACACCTGGGGTACATAAAGGCTGACCACATCACTCTCACATGGAACTTAAGTGAAGCTGATTAATAGCACGTGATCTAAGGTGAGAAGCTGAACTAAAATCCTGCCACATGGATCGTCTTATATTCTGCGCCTGACGCGTGGACTTTCGAAGTGCGCGGGAACATGTTTTCCACGCGCCCAAATCGAAAGCTCATGGGACCACTAGACTCGAGTTCTATAAAAGGCAATCTAGTGCTCAAATTTGATAACAACAGAGAAAGAAGATGATCAAAGCAGATTAGAAGAAGAGGAGAAAAGAGAAAGAGAGAGCGAGAAGAGTCTGAAGAGTTCAAGAGCCCGTTGCAGAGAGAAAAGGAAAAATAGAGTGTCGTAGGAAGGTCTGAGAGAGAAGTGAGATTGAGAGGTCAAGTTCTATCCTGACTTCTGGATCAGATCCAGAGTCAGATCGCTCTAGTGGAGCTACATTTTTCTTATTCTGTCATGATTTTCCTTCATTCTATAGTTTTCTCCTTTAACTCTCTGTAAGCTGTGTATCAGTGGAGCAAGCTGTGGTGCTCAGCGGTGAGGTGTGATCCTCAGATAACAAGCTGTGTTGCTCAACGTGAAAGTAAGCTGTGAGGCTCAACTGTCTGTAGGGATTTTATCCCCAAAGCTATGGATCAACAGACTCAAGCTGTTTGGCAGCAGAAGCCTTACTCAGTTGAGTAAGGGGTTGACGTAGATCTCAAGCTCGAGATCGAACCACCTAAAAATTGAATTGCCATCTGTGTGATTGCATATATCTTCTACTCTGTAATTAGATGAATGCATAGGATCGTTTGATGCTATCATGTGTTTAATTTGTCTAATACATTCATCTGTTATATGTGCCTAAGTCCTTCATCCAGTAGGTATATAAAAAGCGGGCATCCCAGATCCTTAGGGGTTCAGCCCCAAGCTAGCCAAACCCCTGGAATCTCAAGGTCCAACCTCGGACCCTTATCCCCCATCGCCGGTCCACCTACGGACTCAGGTGTGCGCTACGCGAGTGAGTCTGTCGTTCCGTTCGTGTTTGCTTTCTAGGTCCAAGGAGTGGTTTCACATCAGCAGAACTCTGGGTGCATCCATGGGAACCATGGTTAGCTTTCCCAGAATGGCGAAGAGTTGTTCCGCTATCGAAGCTGGTTCAACACTCGCAAACTCTATCATCCTCGAGACAAGGCGAGCTGGTTGTAGCCCCTAAGGAGCAGCTTCCGAAAACTGACCAACCATCCATAAATTCCTGGGAAGACGGATCTTGAGCAAGTCTCCCAGCATCTTGTAGATAAGGCATAAAGTCACTAGGCAAAGGGACAGCTTCGTGCCCCAAGCCATCAGACAAGCAGGGTATATGGCCTCCGCTCTGATCACACTCTCATCGCCTTACGGGAGAGCGCAAGAACAAATCCAGTATGTTAAATATGCAGCACAGTGTGTGACTACATCAACACTAGCGGGGTTTGGCCCCCCTTGTTGTCCTCCCTTTAAAGTAGGTGGGAAGGTAGCTTGTCGCCAGACCCTTCAAAGAGAGGGCTAGAGAGAGAAAGGGGTGTAGGAGAGAGAAAGGGGGAGAGAGAGAGGGGGATAGGGGAAGGGAGCTTCTCACTTCTCTCTAATGGCTTCTCACCAAATGAAACTCAATTTTCTGGACTCACAATAATAGATCTTCATTAGCTTGAAATGGGGGAAATGGGGTCCTATTTATAGGTAACCCACATTTTACAATAAGTCCTTATGTTTTGGAATAATGACAAATAACTGAGGGGGGAAGGAGGTGCCCCTGGGCCAAGCCCACTGAAATGGGCCCATTAAGCCAAGCTAATCAACCATATGACTTCAAACCTAGGTAAATGACTGCCTAACCTAGGTACTGGACTCAAATAAAAGGAAAATTACATAATTATGACTCAAGAAAAATATAAAAATTACATGACTCGACTCAGAAAAATGTGACGGACACAATGGAGCCATGCTGACGAGCAATCGGAGCTGTGGAAAAATGTGAGGAGCGAGAGATGCCCCCATCACAATAGCCCTCAAAGTGTCTCGAAGCAGTGGAGAAAGCAGTGAAGACTCTGAAATTTTTTTAGACCTATATGACTCCCAACAGGCACTCTTGACCAGACAATTCTAAAAATTCTTGAAAAGTAAAGGTAAGACCTTTAGAAAAAGAAGGTCACAATAGATAGGTAAGAGTTCAAACTTTAAGCCTGAAAGGAAAAAAATTCTGATAAAATTATTTGTTACCAATGCAAAAAGGCAGGTCATATGAAGGGAGACTGTCCTGAACTGTTGAAGAAAACTACCAAAGCTAAATGCAAGAAACCACGTGCCATGCTGTGCACGTGGAGTGATGAAGAGGAGGATGTTGAAGAAAAAGCCTCTGGAGAAGAAGAAGAAGAAGGACCGTGCCTCATGGAAAACAACGACGAGGAGGTAACTAACATCTTCAAAAATTACTCTATTGATGATTGGGAGAATGCCTATGGTGAACTCCTGGATAAATTTAATTCCTTAAGTAAAGAGCATAGAATGTTAAAAAAGAAACTGAATGCTGCCATTGAGGATCAAGCGTTGATTGAGAAAGAAAAGGAAAAACACAAAACTAAAATGGAAGAGCTGAGGTTACTTAGAAATGAAAATGAGAACCTGAAAGTACAAAAAGAGGAAATTCAAAAATAACTTGACGAATTTAGGTTGAAATTTGAAGAAATTTAGAATGAAAATAAATTGATCTCAAAAAAATGACGCAATAAAAGGTGTTAATTCTGAACTTCAGAAGATAAATGAAAAACTCCAAAGAGATCTAGAAGAAAAATAGACCACTCTAGAGAAATTTGTTAAAGGAAAGTCAAATCTTGACACTATGTTAGGAGTAAAGGTCAATTTCAATAAGGAAGGTATAGGTTTCGATCCTTCAAATAAAAGATCATTTGAGTTTAAGACTATCACATTCTATCCTGGAAAAGGAAAAGGGAAGTTTGACACTCCATCTAGCTCAAACAGTAATGCCAGAGTTCAAGGGCTGAAAACTTTGCTAAAACCATCAAAGCTCAGATTCCTCAGAAGAAAAACAAACCAACACTCCACTCTAACTGGACTAATGGAAAATCAAATGTGAATGGACAAACGAAGTCTTATCCTCCTAAATTTCAAAATGCTTTCAACTCACATATTTTCCAAAATCAAAGGAAGTTCATCAACCAGTCCAGAGATTTTCTCAAATAGAAAACTAAACCAACCCATTTCAATTTAAAATGGGTCGGTTCAGTTCAGTTCACCGAATAGTAGCATGAATAACCCGATCCAAACTTGGTTTTTCGGTTCGGTTTGGATCGGGTCATCAGGTCGGTCCGATTGGGTTTGGAAAGCGTCAGAATTCCCGTTGGGGGGTTGCACCCCCGTGGCTGGTGGAGGCTGCTCGTCGACTGGGTTTACCTTCAGAGGGGGGGTTTCCTGTGGGGCGGGGAGGCACGAGCTCTCCTTCCTCTCCCCCCACGGCCTTTCCCTCACCGCCGGTGGCCCTCCTACCAATTTCTTCGCACCATTATGGCTCTTCGCTCGTTTCCCATAGATGGCGCTAGATGAAAAGGTGTAATCTCACGCCAATCCTGAGACGTGGGATCACGAAGGAATCCTTGATCATGATCACCCCGTGTGTATGACCTGCAAGGTAGGAAACGGATCAGGAGTGCCCAGGGATGAATCCCTAGGGAAGACCCTTCGATGCTTAAGTCAGAGAATATAGTAGAACACAGATGCGAGGGGAGGTGGTGGGAGAAGAAAGGGTGCGAGATTGCTCTCCACCAAGAAATGTGGTGGTTCTTACTCAGGATCGTTGCTTTCCTCTTCGGAGGGTCCCTCTGGGGTTTATATAGCCATCTGTTTAACGTATGAGTCCAGGGAGTCGAGGAGATTTCAGGGGGGTTACGTCTTTGTTATAGGCTCTTTATGGCACAAGGACTCTTGCAATCCCCCTATCCCTTGGAGTTCCCCGCTCTTTAAGGGTGCGTAACGGACGCTAGGATAAGCTTCCAACCGTCGGTCCGAGCTCAGGGCAGTTGCTGGGAGTCCTCCTGAGCGATGGGTGCATAGCTCAGACAGGTTATATTGGGTCCCCGTAGGGGCCTTCCTGACCGATCTGTCACTTAGACTTCTGGACCCGGGGGTCACTTAGGAAGTGCTGGTCCGAGTGAGTTTTGGGCTTGGAGTAAGTGGGCCCAAAATGAGGCTGTCACTTTGGGGAGCGGCCTGATTCGGTCAAATTGGACCTAGTTGGGCCGTGCTCTCGGGTAGTGGATTTTCCCCCTCTCCACTTGTCCCCTACTCCCGAGCCAAAATTGGGCTCGGATGAATAACATTTGTGGGGATGGTGTTGGTGGCTTGAATTGGGTGGGGAATTTTCTTCGGTAGGGGCCATTTAATGTGGCTGTCCTAGGGATACGCCCGTGATGATGACTTCTTTCGAGCCAAAGCGAGGAGTCCCTTTTCAGAGTTTGGAACGTCGCGTCGCCTCCCACCAAACCTCTGGGAGTATAAACATCGCGCGGGCTGGCTTTATATGCCTCTTTCGTTTAGGGTTTTGTCTCTCCATCACTTTCGTATTCTAAAAAGGCTCATGCGCTGCAAGGGGGATTAGGAGGAGCAAAGAATCGCGATGGCCTTTACGGAGTTAGAAGAGATCGCGGCAGTGTGATCTGTCAGCTTCCACCTCTTCCTGAGTCACCTAAGTTGGCGCCCTCCTCCTCTTCCTCCTGTTCCTCTCGTCCTGCTATGGCAGAGCAGTCCCCTGCAACTGAGGTGCAGAAAGCCGACTAGAGCATAGGGAGCTTGGTGCCACAGTTTGGGCACCCTATGCACAACGAGTTGGGCGAGGCCGAAGTGAAGAAAATGGAGAAACGTTATGTGCTACCATGGTAGTACTATTTCTCTCCGCCCAAACCTCATGAGTCTAGTCTGGACATTCGTTCGGGCCTCTTCTGCACTTTTCTCTTGGCTTGGAAGTGTGAGTTTCGTCTGCCTCTCCACCTCTTCGTCACGCAGTTGCTTCAGTTTTACCGACTGGCTCCTGTCCAGTTGGTCTCCAATTCTTATACTTTCATCTTTCTCTGTCGTTCGTGCGGGCTTTGCACTTCGTTGGACCTTTTCCATTCCTTCTTTGAGTTGAAGGAGCAAACCCATGTGGGCAAGGGCTTCTTCTATCTTCAGACGAAGAGGGGAAGGAGCTACGTGTCTCTCTCTACTAGAGATTCTTCTTACAAGGGGTGAAAGACCCAATTTTTCTTGGTGGGCTCGTCCAAAGGCAGTGTCTTCTGGGGCTTCCTGATGGAGCCCAACTTCCATCTGTCTCTCCTTCCGAAGCAAGTGGCGATTTCTCCAGAGTTAGAGGAGGAGATCCAGATTCTCTAGGAGAATCGCCAGTCGACCGTCGAATTGATGACTGTGGCTAATATCGAGGATTATCCCTCCCGTGTGGTGCCACCACAAGGTAAGAACCTTAGGGTCCTGCATTATGCCTCTGGGTCAGGTAGGCAGGCCTCCTATAAAATGGTCGTCTCTCTCTTTCTCTCTCTCTCTCTCTCTCTTTCGCCTCATCTCGCCATATCAACCGCCAACACCCCCGCCGGATCGCGCTCCCATCAACACCCAAAGCTGCCACCGGATTGGCCCTCCACCACTCTCACCGGATCGACACCCACCGCACATACCTCCACCACTCCACCGGACCGCACTTGCGCCTCCGTCGGAACACCCTGTTCGCATCCTCTGCCGGATCAACACCCTATTCGCACCTCCCGCCGGGTCAGCCAACATGTCTACACCCCTCTCACCATTCAAGGCCCAAGCATCTCTTCTCATCCTGCCACGGCGACCAACTTCTGTCCCAGCCGTGGGACCCCGACCGCGTCATTGCCCATACCAGAAACCTTCATCTAGAATTCCTCCTCCGATGGCAAGCACTGCGCCATCCGACACCACCAGCACAAGCTAGCGCCTGCTAGGACTCTCCTGAACTTACCAGAAAGGCTTCCCCTTTCTCTGTTTTCCCTCTGCAAATCCCACCTACCAAAACTCCGGAAGGATTCCATTTGCGACTGCGGCAGTAGGAAATGTGTCCGGCGTGGTGTTCCCAGACCGCAGCTTCCCCATGGATGTTTCCTCCTTCACCCAGATCGACCCCCTCCGCTGGGCCCTTGACATGAACACCTTCATCGGGGAGGCGTACCAACAGGTGAAGGAGCTGTGCATCTTCTTGCTCAATGGCACGGCGCTGCCCTCAGGCAAGGCCCTGGCCGTCTACGTGCAGGCCCACGGTCACCCCTACACTTTTTGCGGTGCCATCTACACCGCTCTCCCATCCGATGGCTCTCCTCCCCTGATCGATACGGTGGCACGTTTGAACACCCGATAGGGTAGCAACACGTCCATCCGGCAAGAGCAACCACCCATCCCGCCAGTGCGCCCCATCCGGCGACATGCTCTCCTATCCGGTGGCCCCTTGGCCACCCGATACGGTCACCCCCTCCAACATCTCCATTCGGCAGAGGCACTTCGATCCGACAACCTTCTCATATGGCGGCATTTCATTTCTTCACGAATCGGTGGTAGCGACTGTACATCCATCCGGCAGCAACAGCGGGAAGAACGGAGACGAGACCTGCTGGGTATTCCCAGTGATTGAAAGGCCTTACCCAAAGCTCCGCGACGCACAGTGACCGAGGTTTCGAAGACTGCCCCTTTCGTGCTGGCCTCGAACCACCCATGGCCGTCGACATCCTGCACACCCCAAATCGGGAAATAGCCTGTAGGCGAGGCAGAAGGAAAAGACAGGGGAGATCCTCTCCCTTGACCCCGATGGCCCTCGGTGGTGGCGAAGTATAAGAAAGAAGAGAGAAAGACGCAGAGCTCTCTCAGAAGGACCCGGCTAGCTCCAGCTCTAGAAAAAAGAGAAGAAGAGAAGAAGAGAAAAGGAGGCCCTTCCTGCTCCTTTGGGTTTTCTCCACTTACGGCTCCGGTTACTCCGACCACCACCTGGAAGAAGAGAAGAAGAAAAGAAAGAGAGAAGAGAAGAAGAGTGAGAGGGAGAGGGAGAGGGAGAGAAGAGATTCTGGAGGGGAAGGAGCATATGCTCCGACCCGCTCCCCATTGTGTTCTGTTCTTCCCCGTTGCATCTCCTTACCCCTCTATCCCTGCTTCGTTCTTTCTTGTTTTATGATGTATACCCCCCTATGTCCACTCTCTAGAGGAGAAAAAATAGATTTCAGCCCCTTCATGATAGAAATGTCGACCCCCCATCACTCGTTTCCCTTTTACTTTTCTTGTGATGCCCACCGTTCGCCCCTGAGTATAACAAGCCCTCCTCGCCGACTTTGAGCTTCCCCCGTTGGTCCAATGATGCTCATGATTAGAAGGCCCGAGTGGGTTCCTCCAAGAAGAGGCTCAGGGCTCATCCTGCTCGGGGATGTAGCTCTGAGTCCATCTTCCTCTTTCACAGTTGATCCCCTCTCTCCCCATGGGGGTAGTTCGGCAACGCCCCTTCTCTACTGTGAGCCTCACTCACCCGGAGCCTCACTCCCCATGCAGGATGCAGACTGCGTCGATGTTGCAAGTTCTATTACGTCCACGCTGTCGTTTCGTAACGTTGACGCATTGGTGTACTTTAACAAATGCTGTCTGTGTTACTTCCTCTGTTCTTCTGGGTTCGCACTTCTTCTCCGTGCTTATTGAACTGCATGGTCTTCAATATGCTAAAATTTCATCATGGTTGCCATCATCAAAAAGGGGATATTGTTATCCTCCTGGTTTTGATGATGACCACCATGATGTGACAGATTGATTTGTTATTTGATAATTTACTATGTGGCGAGTACAAGAAAAACAATGAGCTCTCAAAAACCCCTTTCCAAAAGGATCTCCCCACCAAGAAAGTGTACCCAATTAATTCCCAAACAACAAAAAGAGAGGAGTTATAATTCTCCACTCTATATAGCTCCTTCACCCAAAAAGCCATTATCTCACAAACAAAAGAAAATAATCTATCTTTTGGCCTTGCTTCCCTTTTAAAGATTCTGTTGATCCTTTTGATCCACAAGGCCCAAAGTGTGGCATGGAGGATAGGCCACCAAATGATGTTGTCACCCTTTAGGTTCTACCTCCTATGCCACTTAGAGAAGAGCTGGTGCACCCCCACAAAATGACCTAAGGGCTGCCAGAATCTCTGGCTGATCCTCGTCCATACACCCCTTGCGTAGATGCATCTTGTGAACAAATGGTTCAAGTCCTCCTCATCTCCGCACAAGCAGCATAAGATAGAAATATGCCGTAGAAAAGGTGCCACCCTATCACAGGTGGGAAGCCGACCATGTGAGATCCTCCAAACTAGCAACTTCACACCTTCAGTGGCTCTTGGGAGCTCAAATCTGCGGTGCAAAAGAGTGACACTCTCTCCCATTCGAAATGAGAGAGTAGGCAAACTTGACTTAGAAGCCTCCCTTTCTCTCCCATCTCCATAACCATGTATCTGCCCTTCCAACGAATGAACAATAGACAAGGAGGAAAGACAAGAGATGCTCTAGCTGGTCCATCTCTTGAGGGTGGAGATTTCTTCTGAAAGTGGGAGCCCATATACCCCTGGCTAGGTCTGCATCAAAAGACTGAGCCACAGAATCTCTAGGTGCATCTGCAATAGCGAACAACGATGAAAAGGCCTCCGCTATAGTGAAGTCACCACATCGCCTGTCTTGTAAGAACAAACGCCTTTCTTTGTCACTGAAGCTGACCGCTGACCCGAACACTGGCTCTGATAAAGTCTACACATTGCAGGATGCCTCTCCAAATTGGGGAGACATTATTTATGCTAGACAGAGACAGATTCCAATTCTGGAAGAGGAGTAGTATCTGTGTCTGATTAGTTGCACCCAAAGCCCTCCATTCTCTGTCCCAAGCCTCCATAACCACTTACACAATAAGGTCAAATTGAAATCTCGGATGTACTTGACTCCCACACTGCCTTCTTCCTTACTCTTGCAAACTGTATCCCAAGAAATGTCATGCCATCCTTTGTCTCTATTCCCATTGCCATGCCAAAAGAATCTAACCTAGATGGATTTCAATTTCTTTGCCACTGTCTCGGGGATCGTGAAAATAGAAAGGAAATAGGTCGGCAAACTGTCCAGCATAGATCTGCATAATACCAAGATATAAGAGGAGCTTGATCTTCCATCTTGCAAGCTTGGATTCTTATCTCTGCATCATCACCTGTCAATCCCTACAGTGAAAAGTCCATGGGGACAACAGAAGGCCTAGATAAGAGAAAGGAAGCTCCCCAATTTGGCACTCAAAGATACGGGCTGCATGTCTGAGTGTTGAAGCCTCCATGTTGATCCTTACTATATGGCTTTTACAGTAATTAACCTTCAGACCATTGATATCTTGTACCATCTCTAGTATCAACCTGGCATCATACATTTGTTGCTTCTCGTCAGCAAGGAAGAGGATGCTATCGTTGGCATACCGAAAATGGGTGATACTACTACTAGACCAGCCTGCTTGGAAACCTTGGATAACCCCAGCCGCCTTAGCTCTCATCCACAATATACTCAAAATGTGAGCTACCGGTACAAACAGGAGAGGAGACAGTGGGTCTCCCTACTGAAGCCCTCTCCCGCTAGAGAAATATGAAGAGGGCTGCCCATTAATGAGCACAAAAAAAGAAATAGAGGAGATACACTTCCACATCCATCTAATTCCTGTTTGGTGGAATCCCATCTTCTGTAACACTTGAAGGAGACAAATCCAATTTAACCTGTAATATGCCTTCTCAAAGTCCAGTTTGAGGATCACACTCCTCTTCCTCTGTTGCTTCATAGCATACAAACACTCGTGAGCAATAAGAAAATTCTTCTGGATATGTCTTCCCTCGATGAAAGCCCCCAGGTATTCACTAACCAAATTGTCAATGACCTCATCCAGCCTCCTGGCCAGCACCTTTGAAATAATTTTATATGTGCTATTCAATAGGGTAATAGGTCTAAAATCTGTCAAATCATGAGCACCCATCTTCTTAGGAATCAACACCAGGAGGGTTTTATTGATACCTCTCAAATGTATCCTGCCATCCTGAAACCCTTGGACTACACCATTGAGGTCCTACTTGATAATGTCCTAACAATACTGAAAGAACACCGTGGGGAAATTGACCCAATCTACGAGTATAGTCAACAAGAAAGGAAACGTACACTACCTCGGGACATACCCTGGCACTAGCGAGTTGGCTACTAAAAGACCTCTGACCGAGATGCACCACCTGGAGGAGAAGCGTTGCACCTGAAAAAATAGAGAGTGAGCCTCATCTCATTGGCTCAATAGGGGTCCCGCGAATCTCCACCACAATGAAAGCGGTAACAATAGTAACAATAATAGAAATAACAACCGTAAAGGAGTGTAGTAGTAGTGGCAAAGTAACTAAAATACTAACAATGTCAACGACGATGACTAGCACAATAGAACAGTAAAATGATAGAACCACGGAGTCTCTACACTACTCCTACCCTCACAAGGGAGCCACATCTTGAGTCGGAACCGTTGATCACATTGTCGGAAGAATCAATAAATTCTCTAATGTAGGAAAAGTCCTCACGGACGGGGGCCACTACGAAACCATACCACCGAAACATCCTATCCTAGCTACCGAGAGAACCCTGACCACGCTGTTGAGAAAACCTTGGCCTCACTGGCGAGAAGTCACGCTAAAGTCTCCTGGTCAGAACACACTACCCCTACTCCAAAGAACCATGGCTCACGGTCGGGAACTGAATCCTCGGGTGACTGAAGTACTCACTCACTAGCATTGGCCGGATGCGTCCACTGACGTCTTACACCAGGCCGAGTCTCCCTAGCCTGGCCACCTCTCCCAGAGAGGGAGACAAGGGATTAGGTCGGATGCATTCCAGATGCCTTACATCTTTCACTACGCTCACACCTGCTTGCCTCTCCTAGAGAGTGAGGTGGAGTCGCAACAGCACAGGGACTAGTTGGGGTTACGCCTGTCAGCGTGGGTCCACTGCCCCCAATCACGTGTGCACACACATACTATGCACTCTAAGTCAGGTCTTTCAGCTAGTTTTTCCCTTAACAGGACTCAGGTTGTAAAGACGAGGGGCCCTACGATAACCAACCTAAAAACCATCTCTCGACCATGTGGTCGGAACGTATCAACACTCAGTGAGTAACACTCTCGGCCCAGTAGGTACGTGTATGACACTCAATAAGCTGAACCAGTGGAGTACTACTCGGAAGAAGGTCCAACTCACGCACACCTAAAACTATGAAGTGGCATAGCCTGATATAGGTAAATCGCCTAAGGTCGGTAACGGGAACCCGCGAATGTCGACCTATTAAACTCACGTAGGAATGGACCTCTGCTATCTATAATCCACACGGGGGAAGAACACTCCCTACAATACATAAATCCCACAGGGATGGCCCATGATAATTATATAGAAATCCCAGATCATCGAGAATCACATGGACACCTCTTCTGCTGATCCATGTCACATACGGACACCTCAGGGCAAGAAGCGGTGAAGCACGACACCTCAAGGTAGGAAGGGACAGGACGACTAACCTCCTTTCCGCCCAATGGCCTAGGCGGCCACATCAATGGCTTCCCAGCACAAGGCCACCCTGTGCACTGGGCAGTCATCCCCTTGGCCGCCCAGTAGGCTTGGGTGGCCACCACCTTGGCCACCCAGTCCAGGGCACATTAGGGTCTGGGCGGCCAAACCTTTGGCCACCCAAGCACAGTGCAGGGTGCTCAGCAGTTTGGCTGCCTACAGGCTGGGATAGAGGGGGAAAGAGAGAAGGCAGGGCGGCTAGGGTACTAGCTGCCTAGCAACCTGGGCGGCCTCTGGGTGTCCAGCAGACCAGGGCGACCAGGATTTTGGCCACCCAGCTCGAGGGCACACACGGCCACACTTGTGGCCATCCTCTGTCAGATTTACGAAAATGAACTAAACTCCACGCAGGGTGGCAAGAAGGGGAAAATAAGAGGAATTCATCCTCGAACATTCCTACATCAGGAAAATTATGATTAAACTACAAATCGAGCCTAGATCAGCCGAAATCGTCGCTCATACCAAGCATGAATATTTCCCCCTAAACAAGCAATGCAACCACTCTCGACCTCGTTGGAGCACGAAATCGTGAGGGAAAACATGCAAGAGTGCTAGAGATCCGTCCCCCTACGTTTTCGAAGCTTTATCGCTGAAAACCCTGCGAAAATGATGATCTCCCACGCAGTCAACTCCCACGGCCACGACTGTCTCTGCCTCATCGCTGGCCATGCCCCTCAACTACATCCTCGCCACATGTTGTTGCTGCAGCTCCACCGCACATCCCTCCATCACCGTCGTCGGCTGCCAGAGGTGAGAAATAGAGAGTGAAGAGAGACGGGAGAGTGAGGGAGAGGAGAGACGCGAGAGAGTAAGATGAGAGAATGGAGGGGGAGAGGGGGTTTAAAAAGATTTTTATCCCGACACCATCAAGCGGTTCCTGCGCGAGGCCAAGCTCGCGAGCCAGCTCGCGCACCCGAACACCGTCGGCGTCCTCGACTTCGGGCAGACCGGCGACGGGATGTTCTACCTGGTGATGGAGCTGATCGAGGGCCGCACGCTCGACGAGGTGCTGCGCCGCGACGGCGTGTTCGACGCGCGCCGCCTCGTCCGCATCGGCGTCCAGATCTGCGACGCACTCGAGGCGGCGCACGCGATGTCGATCGTCCACCGCGACCTCAAGCCGTCGAACATCCTGCTGCTCGATCACACGCGCGACCTCGTCAAGGTCGTCGACTTCGGGCTCGCGAAGTCGCTCGAGGCCGACGCGTCGATGACGCGCACCGGCGCGATGTGCGGCACGCCCGCGTACCTCGCGCCCGAGCGCGCGTGCGGCCGCGCCGGCGATCACCGCAGCGATCTGTACGCGCTCGGCTGCGTGCTGTTCCTCCTCGGCTCGGGCCGCCTCCCGTTCGTGTCGGCCGTGGTGCCCGAGCTGCTGCGCATGCAGGTCGCCGAGCCCGCGCCGCCGATGACCGGCGTCCCCGCCGCGCTCGCCGACGTCGTCGATCGCCTGCTGCTCAAGGAGCCCGCGGAGCGGTTCCAGTCCGCGACCGCGCTGCGCGACGCGCTCGAAGAGGCGCTGCCCGGCACCGGCCCCGTCACGATCGTCCCACGCCGGTGGCGCCGGCCGCCGACCGTGCGCGGCCCGGTCACGATCGCATCGGTGCCCGTCGCGCCGGCCGCCCTGCCCTCGCCGAACCCGGCGATCGCCAGCGGATTGTCGGCGAGCGCCGCACGGTCCGGCGTATCGACGGACGGCAGCCCCACGATACCGGCGAACAGGCGCCTGACGTACTCCTCCGGCATGTCGATCATGATGACGACGATGCGGGCGCCGCGGGTGGCGTCCGGCCAGACGCCACCCGACCTGTGAGGAAGAACTTACTTCAGTGCGGCGCGGATCGTCTTCGCGTCGGTCTCGGCAGCCTTGAGGTCGGCGACGGCCGTCTTGACCGAAGCCCGCTCGCCACTCAGCGCATCGTGGTTCGCGTTGAAGTCGGCCGGGGTGACCGCCAGCGCGCCAGCGGCTACGCCGTTCAGTGCGCTGGTGGCTGCTGCGATCTTCGCCTGCATGTCGGCGAGGTCCGCCTGCAGCGCGGGTGTCGATTTGCCCGAGTCCTTGCCGGAGAGCAGGCCAGACAGCTTCGACTCCGCGGTGTTCAGGCGGGGGATGGCGACGGTCGTCATCCGGTCGGCCGCGCCGGCGATGCGCGCCTGGGGCAGCGCGACCGCGTAAACGCGGTAGGTGGTGAAGATCGTCTTGAAGTCGGCCGCGGCGGTCTGCGCGTCCGTGTCCGCCTGGATCTTGGCCTCGACCGTGTTCATGCCGGCGATGTCGGCATTGAAGGTGGCGAGGATGGTCGCCTTGTCGGAGTCGGTCAGCCCCTTCGCCGAGTTGGCGCGAGCGATCGCCGCGTTCAGCTTCGTGATGCGGTCGGACGTCTTGACCTTTGCCGCGGCCTGGATGGCGGCGAGGGTGCGGCCGCTGTGCGGGGTCGGTGCCGGTGTTGGCGTGTCGGCGAGGGCAGGCGCGCAGGTTCCCGCGACGAGCGCGGCTGCGGATGCTGCGATCAGCGAGGTGGTGAGAATGCGGTTCATTGGAAAGCTCCCGAAATCGTTGGGTGCCGGATCCTTGGTGTCCGACACCGACAACACTCGCCGAGGCAGGTTCGGCCTCCGTCAGCCGATTGTTTGGATCAGGTAAAGGCCAAGGGAGCCCACGGCTGCGTCGCGCCCGGTCCCGAAACCACCTGCACTTCGCGGTTCGGCACGGCGGTGCCGCCCGGCGAAACGAATTCGACGCGAAGGCTCTCGCCGTTCTCGCCGTCAACAAACCTCGACACCGCACCCCACGGCGCCGGATTGAACTCCTCGCCCCACTGGTTCATGGCCGCCATCACGGTTTTCAGAGCGAGGCCGGCAGGGGTGAGGTGATAGCTGAAGCGCTCCCGGTTGCCCGCATCCCGGTAGGAACGCTTTTCGAAGATGCGGTGGGTCACCAGGGTCGAGAGGCGTGTGGCCAGGATGTCGGTCGGGATGCCGAGATCATCCCGAAACTCGGAGAACGTCGTCTGGCCGCGGAACGCGTTGCGCACGATCAGCATCGACCACTTCTCGCCGAGGATCTCGAGGGTTCGCGCGATCTGGCAGCGAGGTGCTTCGCGTGCGGGTTTGGCAGGCATGCGCCCATTCTAACGAGATAACTTGGAAAAACCAACCTATCTCGTGTATGGTCGTGCGCATGCCAACTTTGTCTCGTCGTGCGACGTTCTGGTCCGCTGCATCCGTACTCGCGCTGTGCCTCTGGGCGAGCGCAGCAGCGAGCGTTCTCTATCCCCTCTACGCGAGCGACTGGCACCTGTCGTCGGTCGTGGTTACTGCCGTGTTCGGCACTTATCCGGTTGCGCTGCTGATCGTGCTGTTGTTCTTCGGCGGCATCTCGGACTTCATCGGTCGACGGCGGACCATGCTTCTCGGCATTGCGCTCATCGCGCTCTCTGCCGTGCTGTTCGCCGCCGCACCGAACGTGGGATGGCTGTTCGCTGCTCGAGCGCTCCAGGGCATCGGCACCGGTTTCGCCATCGGCGCCGCCAGCGCAAAACTGGTCGAAAACAACATCTCGTCGAACCCGCGGTTTCCGAGCTCGCTCACGACAGCCTCGACAGCGACCGGTCTGACCCTCGCTCTTCTGCTCTCGGGCGTTCTGGCGCAGCTCGCGCCGCTGCCGCTCGTATTGAGCTTCGTGCTGCTGTTCGTGCTGGCTGTCGCGTCGTTCGCCTTCGTCGCGCTGGCTCCCGACGACCGGGCAAACCTGCGCACCGATCGCTGGCGCCCGACGCCGGTGCACGTCGCACGGGGCACGATTCGCCCGTTCATCGTGGCGACGCTGTCGGTCTCGGTCGCCTACACCGTCGGTGCGCTGTTTCTCTCGCTCGGCTCGTCGATGGCGGCCGACCTGACCCACACCAGCAACCTCATCGTGATTGGTGCCGTTCTCGCCGTCTCATCGTTCTTCATCGGCGGAACTGCGCTTCTGATCCAGCGGATGCACGCTCACCTGGCCGTAATCCTCGGCGGTGCAATTTCGATCGTGGGTCTTGGCGTGATGGCGGCGACCGCGGCATCCGGATCCCTCGCCCTGCTGATCGCCTGGGCGGTGATCGGAGGCATCGGATACTCGATCGCATTCACCGGCGGACTCGCGCTGTTGAACCGTACCGCGCCGGCCGAGCATCGCGGTGGCACGCTTTCGCTGCTCTACCTGTTCTCTTACCTGTTCCAGGCGATCGCGGCTATCGGCACCGGCGCACTCGCAACCGCCATCGGACTCGGCCCGGCGATCGCGGTCGCCGCACCACTTGTTGGCCTGCTGTGCGTCGCCGCGATCGTGCTCGGCCTGGTCGATTTCGGAGCCAGGCGACGCACGACCGCGGCGACGGTCGCCGCTTCGCAGCGGGCGTAGGCGGGTGGCCAGGTTAGGCGGAGGCAGCAACCCGGTTCGGCGACTCCTGCAGCGACCAGGTGTTGCCGTCCGGGTCAGCGAACTGGATGAAGCGGCCCCACGGCAGCTCCTGGATCGGGCCGTGCTCGACCCCAGCCTTCGTGAGCGCCTCGTCGGCGATGTCGGCGTCGGAGATCACAACCTGAAGGCCCTTCTGCTGGCCCGGCTTCATGCCGGTGATGCCGGAATCGAGCAGGATCGAGCAAGCGGAGCCAACCGGAGTCAGCTGGGTGAAGCGCACATCCGGCAACTTGTGATCGTGATCGAGCACGAATCCGGCCTGGTCGCGGTAGAACGCGATCGAGCGGTCGACATCGCTGACGGGCACGGGCACGAGTTCGATTTTCCAGTCCATGGTTTTCTCCTTGTCGGTTCGGATGATGCATCCAGCCTCTCGCCTGTATAGGTCACTTTCTGTCCTGAATTCCACGACAATGGAGGAATGGCGGAAACGACTTCTCGCACCCTCGCACTGCTCAATCTCTTACAGGCGCACCGGCAGTGGAGCGGGCCCGAGCTGGCCGAACGACTCGGCGTGACCGAGCGCACCCTGCGTCGCGATGTCGATCGGGTGCGTGAACTCGGCTACCGCGTGGAAGCGGTGCGCGGACCGCTCGGCGGCTATCGGCTCGAGGCAGGCGGTTCAATGCCGCCGCTTCTGCTCACCGACGACGAGGCCGTCTCGATGGCGATCGGGCTTCGGTTGGCGGCCCAGCAGGGGCTCGTCGACGGCGACCTCACGACCCAGAGTGCGCTCGCGAAGTTCGAGCAGGTGCTGCCGGGTGCACTGCGCCGCCGGGTGAACGCGCTCGCGACGACGGTGCAGGCGGACAGTCCGCGGGTGGCCGCGGTGTCGCAGGAGCTGCTCGGATCGCTCGCGCTCGCCTGCCGGGATCACGAACGCGTGCGCTTCTCTTACGAAGACGGTCGCGGCGAACACAGCGAGCGGGTGGTCGAGCCGCATGCGCTCGTCGCCGCCTCCCGGGCGTGGTTTCTCGTCGCCTTCGACCAGCGGCGCGGCGACTGGCGCACCTTTCGTGTTGACCGGATGTCGCGACTGTTCGGAACTCGGCTGCGGTTCGAGGCGCGTGAGCTGCCGGGCGGGGCGGCGGCGTACGTCGCGAACTCCGCGGCGTCCCTTCGGCGTCGCGTTCGACTCGATGTGCTGCTTCGGATGCCGCTCGACGACGCGCGCTCGGCGTTCGGGCCATGGGGTGCGCAAGCGGAACGGGTGACTGCGGAGGTCACGCGGTGGCGCGTGGAAGCCGAGACCGTCGAGTTTGCCCTGGGAGCGCTGGCCTGGATCCCGGGCGGCGTTGAGTACACGCTCGAGGCGGACGCGGAGGTGCTCGAGTTCATCCGTCGCACCGCAGCACGGATGGCCGCTGCCGACGCAGTAAACGTGCCATAGGGCCACGTGAATGTTGCCTTCTCTTGATCCTCTGAAAAATAGCAACTTGATTATACCTGAAATAGTCGTTTAAAAAGTAATAATACTTCTGCCCAGCCATTTTTTTGAATTAGTGAATTTTTGGGAGAAAAATCAAAATTTTCAAAAATTAGGAAATTCCTAATTTCCTTTGCTTTTAACCCTCTCTCCTCTCTCTTATTCTCACGTTCACTCTCTCCCTCTCGTTCTCTCTACTCTCTTCTCCTCTCTCTGTAGGGCGTGTAACCGTGGTGAGATGGGCGAGGCAGGAACACTGTGAAGTGATCGTTCAGCATGCTTGCGTGGAGGACGGAGTGTGGCGTTGACACGATACCTCAGTGGATTCAAAGCCGGTGTGGTTTGATCGTCGTGTCATTTTCTACGCAGTTTAGTCACTTCAGCACACGAGAACTTCGATAGAGGTAGAGAAATGGATCATCTACTTCTCTTCTACATTCCCTCACGATTTGGAGCTGAATAGTGCGAGTATGAGCGGTTTTGCTTTCTTTGGGTGAAATCATGCTTCGAGGGGTTGTGAGACGAGTTCGCCTTTCCCGGCAACGATTTCTTGCTAGATTAGTATCATTGGAACCCCTGGCATGTTAGCAATCCATTCCCACTAGTTTCGCCATGATTGGTTGTCATTTGGTACTGGTAGGAGACCAAAAACCAATGTGACTCGTGTTGGGTCGATTCGGTGGAATTGCTTGTTTCTTGTCGTTTGTGCATTAAATTGATCCCTTCCGAAGTGTGGAAGGTTAAATTGGTCATTAGGATTGTTTCCCCTTCGTTTTAGGGTGAACAAGGTGTGGAAAGGTCAGGTTTCGGCCAATCCTCTATTTTTCCCCCCGTAATGCCTTAGCGGTCCTTCCAAAGACCATTTGTGTCCTCAAGCAGTCCAGTATGCGACCATTTAACTTATGTCAGTTCAGGTATTTGCGGTCATGCAATAGACCATTTCCCCTGGCTAGCAGCCCATTGTTGGACTGCTAAGCCTTGTCAAGCGGCCCAATAAGAGACCGCTAGACTTATGTGGAATGTTGGTTTGATTAAGCGGTCGTGCGATAGACCGCGAGGCTAGCTTTGACTGCCCTATGTGTGACCGCTAAGCAGTGTTGAATTTGGTTAAATGGTTTTAGGTCGGTTTGGGTTAGCGGTCTAGCTCTGACCATTTGTAGTCTTTAGCGGCCCATTCATACACCGTTAAGCTCTGTTTGACTTCGGTCAATGTTTTAAGATGGTTCGTGTTGGTGTCCTTAGCGGCCCATTTATATACCGCTAGGCTCGTGAAGCTATCCTATTATAGATCATTTTTAGTGGTTTGACTGGTTAAGTCGGTTCGAGTGTTGTCTGGGTCTAGCAGCCTAGTATTTGACCGCTACAGTCCCCTTGCGGCCCATTCTATGACCGCCAAGCATCTGTGTCCTCTGTGTGAGGTTAGCGGCCCTTTATCTAACCGCTTGGCTTACCTAGCGGTCAAGTGATCGACCGTTTATCCCCAGAGTGTTATTTTCTGATGTTTTGGCTTCCCATTGTCTTGGCTTAACCTTGTGCTTTGCCCGTTGTCCCGTGGATGTCTTTGATGCCCTATGACCAGAACAAGCAGTCCACCACAGGAATCACCACGGTCTCTTCTATCATCTTCTACCTGAGACCTCTGGAGGAGATAATCTTAGGTCAGTCAGCTTTCAATCAAGCTTGGTCTCACCTCTTTCTGATCTTCCCACTGGGAGATATGCCCTCGACAAGCCTCCCCTGTCCGGCCGGCGTCCTGCACAGCGCAACTTCACAAGAATCAGCAGTACTGGTGTCTCACACCTCAGATCGGGACCATTCCAGCTCTGAAAGATCTCTGGGACGTCCCTCTTCTTGAAGACTCTGGCCCCGCTACGTCCCGGCCTCATATCGGATAGCTACGCTATTGGAGAGTCAAGTCTAGAATTCTATCCCTGCAACCAGCCCGACCCAGTCAACATCCAGGAGCCACCACGGGTGTGATCGGGTGATTCAGGAATCAAATTTTAGTTTGGGAGCACTAGACTGAGCCCTCTTTCAGTAGGAATTGGTCCCGCCTCGATCTGATATTCCATCTGGGAGTACAGCCTCGTCGAAGCCCTCTCAGGTCTACAGCAGAGAAGCCTGACGTAGTTCTACGGAATCTGCCATACCTAGTGCGTCCGAGATTAGAACGAGTTGGCGTTTCTTCCAGTAGCAAGCTAACACGTCAAACTTTCCAACGCATCCAGTCCCATCCCCAGCGGACATTCCAGCCAGGAGTTTTGTCCCCGACAAGTCGCTGGTGGCAGACAGCAAGGACAGCAGGCCAACCTACCTGAGCGAGACCGGTCGGCTACCGACCCCCCCTCTGTTCCCCACCCCGCCTAGCCGGCTTACAGCCCCTCCCTATGCCTCCCTTGTATTATTGGACTCTCTCCTCATTGTATTCTGGTCCACCAGGTATATTTTGTCCCATTTTGCTCATTCCCCATTTTTGTTCATTTTTTTTCCAGCACATATATGTGTCTAACCACTGGCTGCCCATGTTTCTTCTGTAGATTTCCCAGATTCCAAGACAACTTTGGAATACCGGAGACTAATTTCCAAGGCGTAGAAGCCTAGTTACTTTGAAACCCTGATTGCAGCTCCGACCACTGCGCCATTGCCCTCCGAAAGATCTCAGAAACGTGAGAGATCTTGGGTAAAGGAGGCCGTTTCTCGGGCTAAGAAGGCTCGAGTAGAGGTTTCCAAGCAGGAGGCGCAGGCGGCGGTAGAACCTAGTGCCCCACTACCGGCGGTTCCCTCCTTTGAGGAGTTTGAGGTGGCACAAGAATAGTCACCTTCTTCAATAGGTATGATTCTTTGATCTACTCCAATTTGGACATGGACCAGCCTTCTGTTAATTTATTTCCTTTTCTCAGACCCAACGGCCCCTTTTGCCTCAACCGTGGAAGAAGTTGCAACTGCCAGCGGCCCCGAGGGGGTTGGAGGTACTGAAGTACCCATAATTTCGGCCGAGAGTGATCTTCCTTCACCGACACCTAGCCATGAAGGTAGTGTCATTGATCATAAGGCTTTTGGGGGTAGATGTTCATTCTTCTTCTTTTATTGACCCTACCTTTTATTGGTCAGATGCCATCCCTTTGGAGCCTATTGTAGCCCCTTCTCTTGAGCCCTCAGCTCCAGGTGTGCTGCCCACCCAGCGATCATCAGAGAGGTTGGCCACCCTGGCTGCCAAGGAGGCTTCTTCGGAAGTGATTCAGGATGTCCCGGCGTGCCCGGGGGACCTTGGAGTTATAGCTGTCGAATTGCCTGAGAGTCCTCCCTCTGAAGAGCCTGTCGACTACGAGCCCGCCAGTGATGAGGTAGAACAAGGTTTAGAGTCAGGAGCCAGCACCCCGTCTCTTTCTTACGGGAGTGATCTGCCTGCATTCAGCCCACCCCGATTGACATTAGGGCCTTTGAGCATGCCTAGCTTCCTCATAGAGGAAGGAGGAATTGCTTCAATCTTAGTGTAGCCAGCCTTGGAGGTCTCAGGGGCTAGTGAGTTGGGACTCGTGCCTTCTGAGGTGAGGTTTTCTCTTGTGCATAGCTTTCTTCACATCTGTCATTACTTGCAGTAGGAGCTTTGACATGTTTTTGTCTCCGCCTCTTTTGTGCTTGATCTTTTTGTAGGGGCATGCAGTCTCAGTGGGGTTGACGCTACCAGTGGTGGGCACCATGGCTGGCTTCTCTCCCTTTCAATCCAGGGCTACAGCTTTTACCCTTGTTATGGGCACGGCCCCTGTGTTGAGGTCGATTGCTCTGAAATTCTCGGGTGGGTCCGTCTCATCACTGGGCTTCAGTCTGCCCTCCACGGAACAGCTTCAGCTTTAGTCTATGGAAGTAGGGTCAGAATTCATTGATGCTGCTTCTATTGAGGCGTTAACAGGTGCAAAACTCAGAGAAGTGGCTGGCGACACCTCCATATTGGCAATTGAGGCCGGGGCCGAGCTAAGACGGGTGGCCCAGACAGGGCATCATGACAAATTTATCTCCGAGGGTGGAGATTTTGAAGAAGAGACAGTTTGTGAGACAACTGTTCTGATGCTCACGGCCGGTGCTGAGTTAGAGAAGGTAACACAGCCGGAGCAGCATGTAGAATTCACTTCTGCAGACATGGACCTTGAAGTTCTAGACTTTGATCCTTCAACGGAGGTCGAGGTCGAAGTCCCTGCCCCAGCTGGTACTAAGTCTATCGAGCAACTTGAGAAAGAATCAGTCGAACCATCTTCCTTATTGCCTTCGTCTTCTTCACAGCCTGCTGATGATATCTGGGCTGAGGTTGATAGTCGGGTAGAGTTTCATCTCCCTGACACACCATCACTTGGCTTGCAATCATCTGCCGAAATGGTGTGGTAGAATTTGGAGATGTTAAAGCAGGCTATGCTGGCCCGTCAAGACTTATCCTATGCGCAGTTGAGGGAGCTAGTAGATCCCATGTCGTACACCCTCATGGCTTTCGACTGTCCTATGCAACATTGGACACCTCGGGTGATCTTGCTACTCCGGTATGTGAACCGGTGAGAATTTATTGATTACGACTTGAGGGATCAACTGGCTGCCCTGAAGCTTCAGAGGAAGGAGGGCGTTGCTGCACTACAAGCCAACACAGAAACCTCCAGCCAATAGAGGTTCCTGGTTGAGGGAGCCACTGGCCAGATTTCAATGCTGGAGGGGTGGACTTCTCAACTTCGTGCTGCCTCGTGATGGAACCACTAGTCGTAGCCCAGCAACCTCTAGTGTTGGCCCACCTGGGAGAGGTGGAGGGGCGTTCCCATCGTACGGTTCTTAAGCTAGTTAGCGAGGGCCCCCGGCTCTTTACCGTAGCATCCTACGGGGGGGGAACTATCTAGAGACTTGGCTCTAGGTAGGAGTCAGTGTGTGCACATGTGGTCAGAGGCCTGGATGGACACTGACGAGTGTTACTCTGACTAGTATTTGGTTCTGGTATTGTTATGCCTCTCGCTTGTTGTGTTTCTCTGACTTGTGAGTTGCTTGAGACGCAGTGTAAGTCGTTAGTGGATTCGTCTGGTCTCTACTTTCTAGTGGTCTTTTCTTCTTCTTTCTCTTATCACTTGGTTAGCTGAGGTTTATTCTATTATTAGATTTAGCTCCTAACACTTATATTTATAATAAATTGGCATATAGTTAGCTGTTATAAACTATTTAGATAGGCTTTACAGCTTTACTATAATTGGGTTTAAGTTATGCCATTGCATGTTTATTTCCTTAAATGCATGCTCTACTTGCCTTTGCATGTTTGCATGTTTAGTTGCGAGGTAGGGATCCACGTGACCCCTACTGAGTCTGGCTGTGACTCACCCTTCTTCTTTCAAGTGAGCCGCGACCATCGTCTCCCGAAGCTTCTCGCGCTTTTGGCGACCGTCCCTAGCTTGTTAGCAGTAGTCGGTCTGTTACTTTTGTGTACTTTTGACCAGGGTATGCCCCGTGTAGTTGTACATTGGACCTTTCTTTTTATTGTCAGGCTTGTTCACTTGTGGATCTGGACTATTACTTACTACTTATCACTCTGATATATTTATATTACTTCCGCATCATAATTTTAAAATTGTTGACCTAATTAACATTGCGCATGTGTAATTCCAATTCATTATGCATCCCCTCGACAAACTCCTCCAACCCTTATGAGGCCTCATCAGCCTCTTGGGTGGCTTCCCCAGTTCTTAGTATCGATATATCGATGTTATCGGTATATCGATATCTAGATCTCCGGGTCGTTACCATTGGTGTTAGAGCGATGTTGAGAATTTGTCCAAGGAATTGGAATTCGTGCTGGCCTAGAACAAGTCCATTTTTGTCGTCTACTGCTGACTTAGGATGTTTTCTATGACTGTTGATGTGTTTTCCATTGTTATGTGTTTTCTAGATCAAAATGTCACGTCGTAGAAGAGGTCGAGGTCACATTCTAAGTGAGGAAAGTAGTACTTCATCTCATCCAGAAATTGTTCCAGAGTAAGCTCAAGCTGATGCTCCTCAAGCTGATTTGCTTGGTGGTCGTGGTAAGGCACTAAAAGAATTCTTGCTATTCCACCCGTCGACTTATGAAGGTCAGTGAAATCCGGATGCTGCCAAGGTGTGGCTTGAAGTGACTGATCGCTTGTTCCGTTCAATGGAGTGCGCAGAGGATGAGAAAGTTATGCTTGCTACTTTCAGCATCAGGGTGCAGCACTTATGTGGTGGACTTTGGAGTGTGAGGTTGCATTCCATTCTCGTCCTCTTCGTCAGATCACCTGGACAGAGTTCATGGCTACTTTTGAGCACACTTATAGTCCGGCCTGTCACAAGATGGATAAGATGCATCAATTTCTAGAATTGGCTCAAGGTGAAATGACTGTGCTGCAATATCAGAACAAGTCTATAGAATTAGGTCGGTATGTGCCCCATGTTCTTGCAGATGAAGTCTTGAAGACTAAGTAGTTTCTACGTGGATTGAAGCCTGAGTTGCGGTTGTCATTGCTTGTCACTTGAGTGAAAGAGATGGATGAAGCATACTAGGAAGCAGTTGCAATAGAACTTGATTTGGCAAGATCTCGAGGGTCTACTCAGGTTGGCTTTGTTCAGCTGACTTATCAGCCGTCCGTTCCAGGAATTCCATCTGCTTTTCCTACTTTTCCTGCTGCTAGTGGTACTTCTTTCTCTAAATCCAAGGGCAAGAAATTCTGATTTAAGAGGTCAAAGAAAAAGTTTGATCAGTAGGCATCTTCTGGTGCGGTTCAACAGTCAACTCCTTCCGTTCAACAGTGCTAGGGTTCTGCAGTGAGTTAGCCGAGGTCGTGTGCGAGGTGTGGTGGTAGCCACCCAGGCAAGCCGTGTTCGATGCCGGTGGTTTGTTTCCATTGTGATCAGTCGGGACATGTGGTTCGAGATTGTCCGCTAAGGTCAGTGCCAGTGCAGTTTTCTCAACCCACTTAGCCTCAGTTTACTCAGCCACTGTAGTCCCAGTTTCAGTTTTGACCACCTCCACCACCTCAACCCCAGGAGTTTTTCCCTCCAGCTTTAATAGCGTCCAATGAGAAGAATGATACCTCTGACGGATAGTGGGAGTGTATCGGAAATACTACTCATGGATAATGAGAGTATAGCACTTATGAATAGTGATGGTGGATGAAAATGTCGCTCACAGATAGTGAGGGTGTGTCGAAAGTTACTCACGGATAGTGAGAATGTTTCGACAGAAATATTATACCACTCACGGATAGTGAGGATATAATAGTTTGTTGGTCAAGTGAGAGATGTTAGTATATGGCCAACAAAGTCACATGTTAAGCACCGAATGTTGACATTTCATCCTCCGGAAATTACGGGAAGGGGAGGGGTGCAACTGAGGGAGGGACGAAGGGGAGATGGGGTTAAGCACCCTATATATAGGATGAGCTTTCACCCATCGGAGCATCAATCGCAATAGAAGTGAACCTATCTTCGCAATAGAAGCGAACCTATCTTCCCGAAGTCCCAAATCACATCCCGTGACTACTCACCTCGTTTAGATACTTCAACACCGGCAGCCTAGAGAGAGTGCCGTCGGATGAGCTGCCGGATGGGGAATCTGCCGTATCACAGAGGATGCCACTCGCCAGCGCTGCCGGATGAGGTGGGGACCTGCTGCCGGTTTAGCAGAGGGCCACCGTATGGGGGAGCTCTGCCGGACAAGGGAAGCCCCTGCCGGTTCGCTTGCATCACTGCTGGGTGGATGGGAGGTCTTGCCGGTGCTGCCGGATGGGGTGCCAGTTCGCTTGAATGGCTGTCGGATGAGATGAAGAGGCTGCCGGATGGGCAGTTCTGGATGCTGCTGCCTGGCTCAGAGGAGCTGCTGCCGTATCACAGAGGCTGCCGCTGGATCGGAGGTCACACCGGCAGCCTAGAGGGAGTGCCGTCGAATGAGCTGCCGGATGGGGAAGCTGCCGTATCACAGAGGATGCCACTCGCCAATGCTGCGGGATGAGGTGGGGACCTGCTGCCGGTTTAGCATAGGGCCACCGTATGGGGGAGCTCTGCCGAACAAGGGAAGCCCCTGCCGGTTCGCTTGCATCATTGCTAGGTGGATAGGAGGTCTTGTCGGTGCTGCCGGATGGGGTGCCAGTTCGCTTGAATGGCTGCCGGATGAGATGAAGAGGCATGACCATTCAAAATATTAGGTGCAGCTGTTGGAATTAATAGGGCTTCCATATAGCACAGTTTCGCAGTAGAGTTTTCTGTATATAAACTCTGAATGGAGCCCCCCTATAAAAGTATAACAGGTGCTACCTAACGGTAGGCTCAAAAAATTTTAACATATAATTCGAGTCCACATCTTATGTTTTTGGGGATAAATTCATGATTGAGTTCTCCAATATATAAAATTAAGAAAATCTTTTCAATTTATAATATAGATTAAACATTAATGAAAGAATTTGAATCAACACAAGGACTTCAATTCCAACAGCAGCAGCATGAAAAGAATCTTCAATCTGAACAATATCTCCAGCTACTTCAAGAACTTCCTGAATAAGAGGAACTGCAGCTGGGTCACCCCAAACACATCTGAAGCAACTCCCAGCAATGCACGTGTGAACGACAGCCCTCTTGTTCTACAACTCATCATCTGAATTTCATCTATCACAGCACAGTGGCATCCATTGTTCACATCAGCCATTTCAACTGTCATAGATATGTGTTTTGCATCTTCTTTTTCTTCTGTTTCCTGCCCAGTGATGAGGTTACAAGGGACATTTGCAGGTTTTACCAATGCATCAGCAAACCGAACCTGGCCTTTCTTCAACACAGATGTTTTCGCCGTAGCTTCCCACTTAGGATCAGTGTGTGTTGTTTGGGTAACCTGTTCATCTACAACTGGAAACCGAAGAATGACTGTGGAGCAGGATTCTTCGATGAGATAGAATGCAGTGTACGCCAGAACCAGGAGTCTGAGGGTGCTTTAGGCAGAGGAGGGTTGTTGCATTTGAGCAGCCATCTTCATCTTCATGAGGTGCTCGGCTTGTTCCGGTCTGACTTTTTGGTGAACTTGATTGCAGTGGGGAACCTATTGATCCATCGTTCCCAACAGGCTGACTGCCTTTATCATTCATGCTTCTGTGAGGCAAAACTCTAAACTCTTCTTCGGGTATCCATATCCCCAGAATTAGGTGCGCTTCCAAGGCTGCCCTGAGCTAGAAGTTGTTGCTGTTGCTGTGGTGTCAAAAGCTGAAATTAATTTTGTGATGGTAGGAATGGCTTCTGGATTTGTGGCCCCAAACTTGGACGTAGCTGGTCAATTCCAGTTACCTTGGTTCAGCCCAGCAGTAGCCATCCCGGATTTTGGCTGCATAATTCCATGCCCATATGGATCCATGGGTAATGATATGTGTAAATATATTTTAGGTGTCCACAGCTCTCCACACGTCTTTCTCTTCAGCACACACGCCTATCTTTTTGGCACACTCACTTTTCCTTCAGCACCTCACACTTCCTTCTACTCCCTCTATCTTCTTTACATCCCTTCCCTTCTTCAGCATGCCCTCTTTTCTTTCTGTATGCCTCTCTCTTTCTTCAGCACTCGCACTTTTCTTCAGCTCCCTCACTTTTTCTCCTACACGTCCTCTAGCATGTCTTTTATTGCAAATCCCTATTCCTTATAGCTCTCCATAGTCTGTCACCTACTTTCCACTGACTGATTCAACCCTTCGTAGCCCTACTAGCTTCTCTTTGCTTCATTACTTCTTTTTTTTTTGACTGTTGTTGGAACCTTCTGTACTTAAGCGTGCTCCCCACACTTCTCTTTTTTGGCTCTACCTCAAATTTTGTCCTTCATCTAGTGCTTCCCTGTATATGTTCACCTACGTTCCAGAAAACTTTCTCTTCTGCATGTAGGGTACAAAGAATGCTACCCTTGATCAGGTAGCTGGAAATCTGGACCCTCCATCTCAACAGAACCTTTCAGATCCTGAGACAGGTGGCCATTGATTGGCTCCAAGGTGATAAGGTACGTTGCCATCTTATTGGCTGGCAAATCCCCTTCATGCAGTAGACTATGGTTTGAAGCTTTTTGCAAGGGCAAGGTGCATGTTCAGACAGAAAAACCTTTCCAGGAGTTCTTCGACTGGTCCAGTTGAAGTCAGGAAATATTCTCCACAAGAGTTCATCTGGAAGGGTGACACATGGCCTAGGAACACGTGTCAATCACGAGTTTGAAGCCACAAAGTCAAATTAAATGATTTTCCTAGCTTTACCTCTTTTTCTACACTAACGAGCTATTTTTCAGCTTTAGAAAGGCATTTGTCACCCTTACAGGACATTTTTTCACCTTTATAAGACATTTGTCACCCTTAGCCACCTGAGCTATCGCCTTTCATCTTTTCTCTTCTTCCTTGAGCCGTCACCTCATCTATTTGTCACCTGTAGAGAGCCATTTGTTAGTTGTAGTACACATTTTACACCACTATGTGTTTATTTGTCACCCATAGTGCTCATTTGTCTGCTTTCTTGTGAGACAGCTCTCGGGTCGACTTCAATTTGCTTTGGAGTCTCCTCCCTTTCTTTCAATGTGTTCCTCTTCTTCTCAAGCTCTTCCAAGGCCGTTGTTGCTATTGCTTAGCTCCCCTACTTTTGCTGGAAAAATACTTTGCTAAAAAATGCTTCTGCAGAGCTTGTGAGACACTAGCATTGACTCTTCTTCACTTGACATCTTCTTAACCATCTGTCTCCCATGCCACACTATTTTTCACTTCTATCAAACTATTTGTCACCTCTGTTAAGTTATTTGCTGCCCTTATTAGCCTTCTTTGTCTCTCTTGATCTTCAGCCAGTTTGGTTTTGTGTCCCAGCTTTACTGCGTTGATGCACAAGGATGTTGCATCAACTTAGCTTTGTTGGATCTGTTAAGTTTAGTGTTATTTGCCATTTATCAACCTATTTGATTCATTTGTCAGCTTATTTAAACAATGCCATTAACTACATTAACGCCATTAAGCACTACGTCAACGCTGCTTCTGAGCTCTTCTTGTTGCAGCTTCTACTAAACCTCATCACTTTGGAAGGCCATTAAAACTCGAGAAAATCTCATCCTTTTGATCTTGGATGAGGCAGATCAGGATCGTCCAATGCTTAATGAAGCTCCTGAATCGAGATAATAGGGTTAGAAATCCATACACCATTGATTCCTTCGAACAGACTTGATAGCTCTTCATGTTTCACTGCTAAGAGCTATTTTTCACCTCCAAGGAGCTATTTGTCACAGATAACGGCTATTTGTCACCGTTAATAAGCTTTCTTTTACCCTTAGTGGCTAGTTTGCCATCGCCTTTGAAAGCTTCTCTAGCTCAACGTGACTGAGTCGACTCCATATGCATTGGGCGTCAACGTTATTCTACAAATTTCACACTTTTAGCTCCGTTGTTCATTTTTCACACTTACAAGGCATTATACAGCCTTGGTGGCCTATTTGTTACCACTCGCAGCTATTTTTCACCCTTACTCTGTCACTAAAGCCCTGCTTTGAACATATCATTTTTCTTCTCCTTTGGAACCTTGCTGCGTCAACTCCATGGACAAATGGCGCCGACTTCTTCAACATGATTTCATCTTCTTTGGCCATACTTCAACATGCAAAGCCATTTGTCACCAGTGGGGGCCTATTTGTCCCGTGTTCACCAAGTCTCCCATGCTGACTGAACTGCACCATTTCTTCTGACCCCATATTCATCCTCTTCTTCTATTGCCACCCAGGCAAACTCAGCAGTAGAGCCATCGACCAAGTTGCAGTGACGACCACGGCACCCCTGAGGGCCACCTAGTGGCAAGGCCTTCATAATAGGATTGTACACTAAGACAGATTTCCAACAAGTGGCCATGCACCCCATCCGAGGTCGGAGCTAGTCGGGAGACCTGTTCCCGTCAAGCTGTGCAAATCGGCACCGGCTGCAAACAGAGGTGAGTTGCAAAAGCCCTCCCGCCTTCTTCCTAAGGCATCTGGTAGTGATTTTTGGTCGGGGTGTTCTTCTGAGAGTCCTCTTTCAACTCCAAGAAGGACTCCATTCGGACACCGGAGCACCCCTGTCTGGCTTCTTTCCCTGGCGTGCACTGGTTGCTCACCCTAGCCCTAGGAGTTCTGTAGTAGTCGGATTGCAGGAGCTGCCATTTCGTCCCCCGGTGACTCCATCTCATCACCTTCGGTGTAGGCTGACCCTAGAGCCCCCTCTTTCACTTAGTGCTGGTCTCGTCTCATTCCGGTACCAAGGCTGAGAGGACTGACCCCAACAAGGCTCCCTTGTCCTGTCGGTGACCCAGACTGCGCAATCTTGCGAGAATGGACGGCACAAGCGCTCCTCACCTCAGATTGTGTTCATTCTAGATCTGGATCATTCTTGACGCGTCCTTCTTCCCGTCGACTCGAGCCCCGACCCAATCTGGCATCAGGCCAGCAAGATCTAGCCTGGGTGAGTCAGTTCCAGATTCCTATTCCTCCACTCAGTCTGACTCGATCGGCATCCAGAAGCTGCCATCGAGTTGTTCGGGCGAGTTTGGTAGAGATTTTCGGTGGAGGCACACTAGACTCGTCACTCTTTCGATCAAAAGTGGTCCTGCCTCGATACGACCTCCCAGCTTAGAGTACTGCCCCAAATAAGAGCTCTCTGGTCAGCAGTAGGTGCAGTCTGCACAGTCCCATGGAATTCGATGTCCACGGTTCATCTGAGCTCTGAACAGGGCGATTCTTCTTCCTGGTGTCTCACAAGTCGAGCAGTGATCCAGTGGCGCTGACCTCATCTCCATCGACTGTCGGAGTGGGAAGTACCGTCACTGACAAGTCACGGCTGCCCGGTAGGGAAAATAGAGCGCCAGGTAGTGCAGACTGAAGATCCAGTTGCTCACTCGTATCCAATTCTCTTCCCCGCCTGGCTGACTGAACACCCCTCCCTGCGTGGAGGTAAATTTTGGTTGTAAACTTATCTCCCCACCCCTAAGCCAACCCTCTTGTGAGAGACGTAGTTTTATATTAAAATTATCGCAGGTCAAGCGGCATCGGCACAGCATGCGGGTTATGTTCCTACGCTTCTCCTCTCACCTTCATCTCCAATCAGAATCGGTGTCTTCACATTGAACAGGTGAGCGTCAGGCTCCCCCCTACTGGTTGACTTTTGCTTGTCTAATATCACATCTTAATGCCTGTCAGACGGTGAGATGAGCGCCCACTCCATATTCCACTGATTGTGTGCCCACCGCGGAGTGAAAGGTGAGAGCCACCCCACACCCATGTCGACGGCGTGCCGGTCACCCACAAGTTAGGAATCCCAGCCCCTTAGGGTACAGCCTTGTGGATGCACTAAAATTCGCTCGGATATTCCGTTCTTTTGTTAATGTGTTTTATATGTCTATTTAGTGCGAGGGCGTGCCAGTCACGAAGTGATGATTTATTTGGGCTCTGAGGAACCCATGGTGAGCTCGATCTGACTTCGTTAGGAGATTGTGTAGTACGGGTCAGAACCTAATCCTGTCGCGTCATAAAGGTCACGATGTCATTTACATCCCCCATACGAGGAAACACCCTTAATTAATTATCGAAACTAGGGGCCCTACAACCAAAAGAATTAATACTAATTGCAAAAGAAAGAGTCGGGAATGAATCACACAAGAGCCTATGCCGAGACACGGACAATCGGACATATTGGTCAGTCATAGACCTTTTCATATTCGGATGGGAGTCCATGGTGAGAATGCAGTGAAAACTAAGATAAATCCATTCAGCTGTCTGCCGAGTACGCGGCAATTTTAATGGTGCTCTGGCGAGAATCTGGTTTGGCGGACGGGTCCGATTTAGTCAGAATGTCAGCCTGAGGTAAGGACGGGTCGTGGCCATTTTGGGCTAATTCCCGAGACTCAGGCCCGGCTTACAGGGGCAGCATTATTGTTCCTTCAGCACCAGGTCACAGGGAGAAACGGGGCTGCAGTGTAAGTTTTAATATGTCTCTTATTTGGGGTTTTCTGTCTATATGTTTTTTGTTGTTTCATTTTCCTTTTCTTTTGCCAACCCTCAGGAAGCTTGAAGATTGAAGTATGAAGCTTGGGAAATTTCATCAAAATTTAAACTAAAATTTCATATCATTCACGATGGTTTCTCGTGGGAGAGGGCCTAGCCCTCCCCCCTCCGTTCCTCCTCTTCCCGCGGTGGTTCCTCCTCCCTCGTGCCCTCCTCTCATGCAATATGCTCCCATTTCCAATCTTCCTACTGCTATTCCAGCACCGTCGGTGCTCCTTCCCGCTGCTCCGTCCAATGTTGTTGCATCCTTGCTCCCCTCTGCAGTGGTTGCAACATTGATTCGTACTTTTGCAGACACTACCAACATTCCTCCTCCCTCTACATGGAGATCAGATGCTCGCCCATCTTTTGTGCAGATTATCCGACAGTCCATGGCACCGCCAGTCATTCCTATCCCCGTTCATCCACCTGCGTGCACAGATATCGGCAATCATGTTGTCTTCTTCTCTATGGATGAGATCTCCGCCTCATGTAGCCCTCTTGAGCATGCCATCATTGCTTATTCTCCTCATTGTCGGCCTCCGTTCCCTGAGATCCGAGCACACCTTGCGCAACGGCTTCCATTTCAGTAGGATTTTGTGCTCAGTGCACTGGACAATCGCCACCTTCTCTTTCGGTTCTTATTCTGGGAAGATTGTATTAAGGTGATGTTACTAGGGTTCTCTTATCATTTTAGGTCAATTATTCAAGTTTTTTCATTGGTCCTTGGACTTCTCACCGGACGCAGATTGCCCGGTGGTTTCAGTGTGGATTGAATTCCCCAGGCTCTTGGCTAATTTCTTCTTTGATGCTATGATCCGTTCAATCACTAGGAGTATTGGTGCGGTGGGCCATGTTGATCAGGACACCATCTCACTGGTTCGTTCTCATGCTGCTCGTGCTTGTGTTCTCTTGGACGTATCTACAAGGGTGTCAGACAGAATCTGGGTTGGCGTTGGATCAGATGGGTTTTGGCAGCAGGTGGTCTGCCCTAATCTTCCTCTATTCTGTTCTGCCTATCACCACTTGGGTAATTCTGTTAGTCAGTGTAAAAAGTCTGGCGCCTCTCACCCTGATCATGCACCTCCTGTCGGTGCCCCTCCGATCACCGGCAAGGGTGCTCCAGTGAGGACGGCGGTGCATGCATGGTGGGTAGTTACCAGGCATGCTCACCTCCCCCACAACAGTCACGACGATTCAGTTCTTCCTATCTAACTATCTCCTGTTTTGGCCATTGCATCACGTGAAGAGTTGCCTTCCCATGAGAAGGCCGATGCTGTCTCAACGGTTGCTCTATTTCCAGTCATTAATGACTTTAATGCGACCGCTAGCGTTCCCTCTCTTCATCTGGTCCATGAACCGGCCCCAACCTTGCTCATTAAGGTGCCTTCCTCTGCAAAGGCTATTGCCGCCCCTTCGGTTGGTTTGTCTCCTTCTTTAGGAGATGTTGGCATTTCTCCTTCTGGGCCCTCCCATGCTTCTCTACATGGAGGGTCCCCTGTGGTTCAAGGGGTCTCAGCGCCTGCTATTACTCCGCCAGCCACTAGCGACGACGCCCCTGGTGCTTGCCTCGACGCTCCCGGTGCTCACGTCGACGCTCCTATCGTCGTTGCACCCGGTGCTAGCATCAATGCTCCCAATGCCTACATCGACTCTCCCCACCCGATCGTGCCTTGCGTTGACGCACCTGGTCCTAGGCCTTGCGTTAACGCACCCGGTGTAGCTTCCAGGCCAGTCGTGTGTTCTGCTCATGCTGGCATCCCTCAGCAGTCCCCTGTGATTACTGGCACTGTTGCCTCTAGCGACATCCTAGACACTACTGAGGATTCTCCCTCCTCTAGCTCCTCGTCGTCTCTCAATCCTGCTGTGGCCTCCTAGTCTCCTCCTCAGCTACCCTCTTCTGCCACTGCTACGGTTGCTCCACATCTCTCTTTTGCGCAAGCAGTGCACCGTGCTGCCAAAGGCAAACCTGGTCCTGCGCCTAGTCCTCATACTTCCCCTCCCTTGGCCACTTCTTTAGCCTCCGTTAACAGCTCTCAATCTGCATTATCTTCTTCAGCGGGAGGTGGTTTTAAGCCACCTATTATATACCAAGTCCTCACTGTGCCCGATTTTGAGCCGTCTCACTCTGCAAACTTCAGCCGGCTACATGCTAATTGGGTGGGTGATCATGGTCACGATCATTCTCGACCGATTACCCAATCTAAGGGTGCTCGCTCCAGGCGTTCTTTGTGCAGATCTAGCTCCACCAGCTCTACCCGTGATCAAGATTGATTAGTTTCTTTTTATTGGTTTCTGGTTGTATGGGTTATGCTCCTCGTTGTTGTTATCTTTGGCGCGCACGGTCCAGCGTTTCCCTCGTGTAGGGACGATTGCAAGCTACAGTCCTAGGTCACGTGTCTGTCCCGCATCAGCGAGCACATCTTACGGGCACCATAAGACTTGCCAGAGAACCACCCGACTCCGGAAGAATGGGCGCTCAACGGAGAACTCCCCACAATCTTGGAGAGACGTTATTCGACGACTTGTACCCTTCCCTACTAAGGGATAGGCCCTCGCCATTAGGACAACCCCTATAAATGGACTTTCGAGCAAAGGAGACGAGGAAACAAATACAAACATAGACTCAGATGGAGGGAGATAAAAGAATCAACTTACTACCATGATAAGAGAGGCCTCGACTCACCACACCTTGAGAGTTAATTCTATGAAGGAGAGCACTGGTCATCCTCTGAGCACCCTTACCTCCCAGCGTGCACTCCCCAAGCACCCACTAGATACGGCGAGCACTCTTCTAGGAGATTGACCGCCCCTCCAGGCCTACATAATCAACCTTTGACTTTCTTTCTCTCCCCTACTCTTCCTTACTCTCCATCTTCCAAAGTGCTGACTTAAGCATCGGAGGGTTATCCCCTGTGGCATGTGGATGCCTAAAATTTGGCATCCATGAATTTCTGATAATGCAAGGAAGGCGTAATGTAGAGCGTCTCTAGAATACATGACCGTGGGGTCCACTTGGCAGTTTGGTAGCAAACGAAGAATGTTAAGAGGGATCGACGGCTATGTTCTAAAAGGTCCTTTCGTTCACCAACAATCCACACCTGAGCGGGCCAAATAAACCAGCAGGAGGCTAAGGCATTTCTAAATACACATTGTTGTAGGTCATTCATGAGCTCTTGGCAACGAAGAATGCATTGGAGGACCCAAGGTTTTCGAGTCCCCGAAGAAAATCAACAATTTTAAGTGACAGTGCACGCGGTGCCAGTCCACACCCTGGCAGATGCACCTAGCCATCAGTCGAAGAGAAGCAAGATCATCCTTCACTAAATTCCTGTGTAATGCCCACGGGCCTTGGAAGTTGTTTAGCCAATGGGCCTTGAAGGCTAGTTAACCAATAGGCCTTGAGTGCTATTTAACCGATGGCCCACAACCGTGGTTAATCAGTGGCCCTCCTAGAGTGACAAACGACGGCCCTTATAACATGATAAACGGTGGCCCCAATCACGCCCGTAAATGCCATATCCGGTGGTGGCCTAAACGCCATAACTGGTGGCACCTTCCACATGCCATAACCAGTGGCCCCTTCGCCTGTATAAATGGTGGATCATCTTTGCACGTTAAATGGTGGCAACCTCAATACCATAACTAGTGGCGGGGTCAAGACCATTAACGGTGGCTTCATGGGCTCATAACCAGTGGTGAAGTGCTTAACCAGCGGTAGCTTCCTTCAACTGATGGGAAGGTCTTTAAATGGTGGGTAGCTCCCTTAAGCGGTGGCCATTCTCAACATATCTGGTCGTCGCTATTGGGACTTCAACTGATGGCAATGGTGGGAATTGCTGAAAATTAAAAAAAATGGCCATGGCTGGCTCGTGGCCAAAGACTACTGGACCTTCTTGGTGACCAGGGGTCCTCGCCCCACTACATCTAGCATTTAGTGACCATGGCATCGAGCACATCCTCATTGGTACAAGCCTCGAACAGCATCACGCTATTGCTAACCTCCTGCTCATCCCAAGCAAGGAAAGCTAACGGTTGACATAGGAGAAGAGGAGGCTAGAAGGTGATCAAATGTTCTCCATGTTGACCCATCATCCAGTGACATCTTTAGGTGAGCTGCCATATAAATAGAGACACGCAGAGGAAGGGTCAGATACAAGAGGAAGAGGTAGAGAGGAAAAGGAGGAGGAAGCATTTTCGAGAGAAGAAAAAAAAAGCTCAAGGGGCAAGGGGAGGAGTCTGGGTGTGTGTGTGGGGAAGGTGAGCAGAAAGGGAAATGGGGAAGAAGGAGTCACTACTCCTTTTCTCCCCTGTCCTCCCTCAATGTATCAAGTTCTTCTTTTATTGCCTCTGAATGTCTTCCTCTCTTTGTTACTCTAAAAAGAGACTGCATGTTAACTACGTTTCATGTTTGAAATAAGTAGAAGAAAGGGACTTCTTCCAGTATGTGTGTCCGCATGTTTGTTCATATTGCATGATTTCTTTGCACTGGGCAAGCCTCCCTAAAGGATGGCACAAAGCTCACTTGATACGGTGAGTGGAGCCCTGAGGCCAGCATCCTCAAAGGTATCCTACTGGGGTCCTCATGCTCTTAAAGTGTGCAAACCATGTTACGCGTCTACCCAATCTTCCTCTGTATGGCGATCTAGTGCAGGGCCCCTTCACACCCTTCAACTGAAGTCAGCCCCTTTGTCTGGTTTAGCTATCATTCGTCCTCTGGGTTACCTAGTTTTTTTTTTTAGCATCTGCAGCATGAGCATGTGGGAGAGTCCCTTTAGGGTGGCTCAGAGCCTGTCCAACCTGATGAGTAGGGCTCTAAGGCTAGCCCCTCAGAAGAGTCTTCCCCTTGCCTCAAACCCCATCTATGTCCTATCCACGCCCCTTTCTACTACCCCTTTCGACAGTGTGAATAAGGCCTTCTCCAATCCTCATTAAACCCCATAGAGACTCGACCGGTGAGTCGCCTTCATGGCTTAACCGGTGGCCTTCTCAACTATACCCCTGGCCTATCTTTGTTTGAGTGGGGAGGCCTCTACCTTAGTTAAACGGTGGTACCCCACGGACATTTAACCGGTAGAGAGAAGAGACGCCTTAATCAGTGGCACCTTATGGCATGTTAATCGGTGGCCTCTTACGTAGCCATACCCGGTGGCTCTGTAAAGCTTTTATCGGTGGTGCCCCTATGCACTATAACTGGTAAGGAGAAGAGACACCTTAACCGATGGCTCCCCACACAGCCATATCCGGTGAGCCCGTGATGCCCTATAACCGGTGCCCCCCTCCTATGTGTCTATATCGGGTGGCCCACATTTGCATGCATATCGGGTGGCCCTCTGTGGTGGTTTAAACGATGGCACACTGGGGCATAACGGTGGCTCCCCTAACCCATTATCCGGTGGCTGCCCCATCAGCCTATAACCGGTGGCTCCTTTGGCCATATCCGGTGAGCCTGCAGGGCCCCATAACCGGTGGGTTTTCTCCTTGATCATTCTCAGTGAACCTTACCCACAGAACCTAAGTACCTGCCCCCATGGGCCCAGGGTTCTGAAAGGTTGTCCCGCCAATTAACAATTTACGAAAGGCTCGAATTCCACTCGGATGGCCGATTTCATGAGTTTTGTTCTCTTTTCACGAGTGTTGCCGCTTCCGAGCACACTCATATTATTGAGGGACCATCTCGGACTTGCTCATGGGTGCATACCCATTTCACCCCACGAGCACCAGAGTCTGAGGGAGATGCTACCCAATTTTTGCCAGACTAATAGAATGTTAAAAGATGAAAGGAAGTGTTGTGTGCCTTGCATATGGATTTTGATGATAACTAAATCTTATGACTGTGTGTTTTTTATGATGAATGTTACTATACTGCTATGTTCATAGGCTCATGTTTGTCTGATGAATGAATGTTTATGTCTATGTGTGAATGTTGCTTTATGTCTGTGTGCTCTTGATGATGAATGCTGCTATGCTTCAAAGTCTAGATGACTTGCTTCAAGGTTGAAGTTCATGAGGATATTGAGCTTTTATGTGTTTTTAGGTGTTTAAGTGATTCCATAAATGCATATCATTGGATTTCAATTCTTGATGCGAATTTGTTTCACGGGCTTACATATTACATTCATGGCTTATCGCACTTTACTTCATATGTGAACAGAGTAAAAAGAAGAAGATTCAAAAGAGAAGTCGACTCCAAAGTCACTTAGAGCCGACTCAGTTACTGTAGCTCAAAGCAGTTTAGAAGAAGTCACCCACCAACCAAAGGATTTAAGGGTGACAAATAGCTTCGTAGCGGTGATAAATAGACTATTCTGGTGAATAATAGATAGGTAACGGTGACAAATAGGTCACTAGGTAGATAAAGGCCGACGGCTCTCAAGGCAAGTGAAAGAAGTGAAAGGCGACGGCTTCTAGGCATTAGTGGTGACAAATAGACCTGCAAGGGTGACACATGACCGTTAAAGGTGAAAAATAGCGCATTAGAACTAACAAATGAAAAGCAGAAGAAGTTGAAAGGAGTCATAGTCACAAGAGGACAAAAGAAACTTGAACAGTGTATCAAGGTCTTCCAAAGCACCCAGAAGAACAATAAAGGGATTGACTCAGTCAATGCAATGTTAGTCAAAGTTGACTTTGGTCAAAGTCAACATAAGTCAAAGTAGATTGAGTCAAGATCAACTTCAATCTAGCTCAACTCTGGTCATGTCAAATAGGGTCAAAGTCAATGGTCAACTCTTCTACAGTGTCCAGTCAAGGCAAAGACCATTCAAGTTCATCGTGATCAAAAGGGCAATGAGCTACGTCGACGCAGCACACTTTGTGAATCGACGCGGTCGAGGTACTAAGCTCGTCAAGCAGAAGAAGCAAGCATCTATGCCGACAGATTAGTGGTGACAACTAGGTCCCTAACGTTGACAAATAGTCGTTAAGGGTGTAAAATAACTTCCTAAGACTAAAAAATAGGTCGCCATGGTGAAGCTTTGAAAGGCATAGAAGAAACGTTGACTCAATGCAACTTTAGAGTCGACTCAGCCAATAAAGAAGCCAGCGATGAAGGCAGCTACAGTGGCGACGGCTTCAGCAAGTTAAGGAAAGCAGTGGGAGAAAGGGCAGATGCCCAAAGCAGTGGATGTAGAAGAAGTCGGGTCAGATTCGGGATCAGAAGGGATTATGAGGAGAAATTGGTAGATGAAGAGAGGTGGATCCGAAGGGTCCGGAGGTAAGGGAGGAGAATCATGATTGGAAGAAAAATTCAAAGAATCATGATTGTAGAAATTTGTGAACGTGTCACAAAGACATGAAAAAAAAAGAACAAATAAATATAAATCTAAAGGGGGTGATGATGAAGCATGGAAAATAAAGAGAAAGGAGAAAAGGGGAGCATGAGATGCTCTAAAAGGAGTGTGATCGCCAGAGGGGTTACCTCAAAAGATAACTTGCTTGTTTAGTCCGCGGTAGGGATCCACATGACCCCTACTGAGTCTGGCTGTGACTCACCTTTCCTTCTTGCAGGTGAGCCATCTCAACCATCTGCTAGTGGTTCCCGAGGTTTTGGAGACCATGCATAGAGTGCCAGCAGTCGGTCAGTTTGTCCTTTTTAATGTTTTACCGGGGTATGCCCCGTGTAGTTGTAGTTGTCTTTTTCTTCTTCTGTGGGACTTGTGTATATTCATGGATGTTGTAAATCTGGACTAGTTTATATATATACCACTCTGATATTTTTAATTACTTCCACCTTTATTTAATTAATCGTTGCCAAAATTAACAATTGCACGCTGCGAATTCTAATTTCTAATGCAATCTCTCAACAAACCCTACTAACCCTTCGGGGGCCTCATCAGCCTCCTGGGTGGTGTCCCCAGTTCTTGGTAGCGGTAGTCCGATACTTATATCGGGTTATCAGTACCCTGAGCTCTGGGTCGTTATAGCTGGTATCAGAGCAGTGTTGGGGAATTGTATCAGGAATTGAAATCTGCGTTGGTCCAGAGTAAGTCCCTTTGAGTCGTCTGTTGCTGGCTTAGGGTGTTTCTTGCAATTCCTAATGTGTTTTTCGTTGTCATGCTTTCCTAAATTCAAGATGCCACCTCATAGGCAAAGAACCCCAGTTCCTCAAAATGAGGCTAGTGTTTCACCTGCTCCTGCTGTACGGGTTCCTGCCCAGGCTGCACCTATTCCTATTCCGCCTGCAGAGTTACCCAGTGGTCGTGGACGAGCATTGAAAGAATTTTTGCTGTTCCATCCACCGACATTTGAGGGCCAATCGGATCCCGAGGCAGTAAGGGAGTGGTTGGATGCCACCGAGTGCGTCTTCCAATGCATGGAATGCACCGAGGATGAAAGGGTTATGTTGGCTTCTTATCAGCTTCAAGGTACTGCACGCATATGGTGGACCACAGAGTGGGAGGTTGCCTTCCGTTCTCATCCACTTCGACAGATCACATGGGCTGAGTTCGTTGCTGCATTCGAACGTGTTTATACTCCAGCCTACCTGAAGTTAGCCAAGATGTATCAATTTCTAGAGCTGACACAGGGCGAGATGTCAGTGCTGCAATATCGAGATAAGGTCATTGAGTTGGGCTGGTATGCACCCCACATCTTTGCCGATGAGACTGTGAGAACTCAGTAGTTTCTACGCGGACTGAAAGCAGAATTGAGCTTGCCGCTATTCGCTACCCGTGTAACTGAGTTGGATTCTGCATATCAAGCTGCTGTCGCGCTAGAGTTAGAGTTGGCGAGGACCCGAGGACTTCCTCAGACTAGGATGGTTCCGTCGGCCGTGCAGCATCAGCCGCCCCACCAGTCGTCTGTTTCAGGAGCTTCTCTCGCTTTCTCTTCTGCCGATGGTGCTTCTTTCTCGCAATCTCAGAGCAGGGGTTTTTGATTTAAGAAGAAGAAGAAGAGGTTCGATCAGTCGGCATTTTCTGATCCGAGTCAGCAGCCCATTTCCTCTATTTGACCGCGTCAGGATTTCGTTACTTTTTAGTCGAGGTTGTGTTCCAGGTGTGGTGGCAGTCATCCGGGTGCGCCGTGTTCTCTGCCGGTTGTCTATTATCGTTGCAATCAGCTAGGGCACATTTCCCGAAATAGGCCATGGGTGGTGCAGTTCTTGCAGACTTCTCAATTGCAGCAGCCACAGTTCCGTCTTCCTCCACCGCCTCAACCTCAACCGTTTCAACTGCCAGTTCCTACTCCTTCTCAACAGTCGTCTACAGCTACCTATCCGCCGAGAGTCAGAGTTACTCACATCACTCGTGCAGAGGCGTTGGCATCTAATCTGATCGAAGGTACAGTTTTGATTTATGATCGCTCAGTGTATGTTCTTTTCGATTCAGGTGCGAGCCATTCTTTTATCTCTGAAGATTTTATTGTGTCTATCGAAAAGCTGGTGAATGAAGTTTCTTGTGAGATGCTCGTGGAGTTACCATCTGGCGATTATATGTCTACTCCCCTGTGCTTGAAAAATTCTCCGGTTATGGTCAGTGGTCGAAAACTGCCAGTGAGGGTTTATGCATTACAGTTGGCCGACTACGATGCGATTCTAGGTATGGATTGGCTAAAACTTTATGGCACCATGGTCGACTGCCGTCTCAAGTGAGTCTACTTCATGCCACGCGGAAAGTCAGCCTTCTATTTTCAAGGTATCAGTTTCTGTCTCTTTCAGTTGTCTTTTTGCTGATAGGGTGTGTCGTGTTGTCAGTTTCCTCTTTGTCCTTTCATCTAATTTCGAGGTTTAAATTTCTTTTAGGGGAGAGGGACTGTAACACGTAATTGGTCATGATTTGGGGCCGGTAGGAGGTTGATTACCCCCATGAGTCTTATTGGGTTGATTTGTGAAAATCACCTATTTTGTAGCCATTTTGTGATTTTCTGGATCCCTTCCAGGTTGTGGAAGGTTGATATCGAGTCTAGGGATATTTCCCCATCATTTAGACATGATTGGGGCATGGAATGTGCTGAACGTGTAAGTCGCGTTACTAGTTGAACACGCAACAATCAGGCGTCGCGTCTTGTGTAGGAGATGAACAGTTGGGCGGTTAGGAATGCGACCCATGTGATGGTCACGATCCTTTGTGAATGCGACCCTAGCGGGGGTCACGTTTACGTATTATCGCGCCCGAGGTATTGGCCATGACTATGTGTCATCACGCTTGGGGTTCTGGCCGCGTCTATTAACACGACCTAGGTAAGTGCCGCGTCAGTGTGTGATCGAGACCCAGGTGATGGGCATGTTCTGATGACATCACGACCCTCTATAGGGACGCGTTAATCATCACGATGCTGGGTATAGGCGTGTTAATGCTTTTCATTTTTCATTTCTTATTTAAGTTATCTCGGGCTCTGGTGAACACAGGATTCAATGCCTTATTGGCTTTGACTCGATGGATGCCTTGGGCATCCCGTGAGACTCATATGGGTGTCAAGGGATCCCGAAAGGGTGGCTTTTTCCCGAGCATTGTGCAGTGTTTCGTTCGAGTTGGTTTGACTTTCGATTGGCTTGGCTTCGACCCCTTGGTTAGCCCATTGTCTGTGGATGCCTTGGACGTCCTATGAGGGCTGCGATCATGTCATAGGGTGCCCGAAAGTGCCATTGTATCGAGTAGTGTTTCATGTAATTCGAGAATCATTATGGCTCCTGGTCAACCTGGTTGTGGCCCAGTGGTTGACACGTGACCTTGTGAGTGTCTCGACTATCCTATGAGGATCGAGGCTCTGGTTTTGGATGCTTGGAGGTATCATTTTACCTCAATTTACATGCCTATGTTGTTCGAGGGTTTTTGTGATCCCTCGTATTCCGTGTTTCCTTGTTATGCGGACTTGAGAGTCCGATGTGTAGCCTAGGGGCTGAGGACTTGTGTTTTACCATGATTTGGCTTAGGGACTAGGCTGATTGAACAGTATATTGCCATGATGTGCAGTGATCTTGACTCGAGTCTTGTGACTCAAAGATCATTGTGTTAGCAGGTCTAGTTGACTATCCTAAGTCTGGCGACAGTTTTGTGTACTGCCTTGTGTTTCGTGATACTTGTGACGGGTACATTTGTGACCTGTCCGTACCTCCCTGTTTTGAGTCTCTATGCCTAGTGAGCCTCCACTAGTAGTAGCCTGACAACACTTTCCTGTGTGTCAGCCCACCTAGGAGTGGTGGGGCAGTAGTTCCTGATAGATGGTTTTTCAGCTACTTTCCATGGGCCCCCTAGCTTTGCGGTAGCGACCTACTGGGGGGAAAACTAGCTAGAGGCCTGGCTCAAGACATTGGGCTTGTGTGCACACATGGTTAGGGGCGTTAGATGAGCATCGACGGGCGTGACCCTAACTAGTCACTCGTTACTTTAGTTCCTTGGTTCATGTTGAGTGTCTCAGTTATCGCCGTTCCGGGCATGTGGGAGATACTTGTGGCGCAGTGTACGATGTCAGTGGATGCATCTGGCTGTTCTTCTAGTGAGGAGGTGCTTCTGTCACTTGACACATAACTTGTGATTTTTGTGACTGGTTTCCATCATGGTTGACATGACTTGGTGGGTAGTCTGTGTTTGGTTTCACCCGTGGTCTATGTAGCGTACACGACGGTGAGATCGTGTATGAGTTAGTGCTTCAGATCATGTGGGCTTGAGTTGGGTTTGTCTTGGTAGACGAGCCTACATGACTGAGGTGTCATGACGTGTTCTGGCAATGTAAGCCAGAGTTCCTTGTATCGGTTTGGTGATTCATAACTGTGTGTCTAGGAATCCGTGTTCTTACCGATTAGGAATAGTTTAGAGAGCCGAGGTTTCATCGGCTACCGTGGTTTGTTCTATACGGCTTTCCTCTTTACTTCTGCTGTTGTTCCTACCCTTGTTATTACTCTTATTGTTCTTACTGCTGTTACTGCTTTGGTTTCTTGGTGGGGATCTGTGGGACCCCTACTGAGCCAGTGATACGAGGCCCACCCTTGACTTCTCAGATGTGGCTGTTCTTCTTCCTCGTGGTCTGGTGATGCGGTGCGTGGTTCTTAGTTACCAATTTTGCCCATGTCGGGCTTCCCCCGACTTGAGGGTATGTTCCCCTTTCTGTTGGACTGTACTTATCTTTAGTTGGACTAGACTGTGCTAGCTACACTTTTCTCGAGGACTTATTTTTGCCTGGGTGTTTTGATCGCGAAGGTTGACACTTTTTCTACAGTTTCGGATGGGCTTCCAGATTTTAATGCGAACCCATGTTTTTAAGATTCGAAATGCTTGGTTGATGTCCCTATTAGCCTTAGGGCATCCCTAATATGTTGGGTGTGATATGAGATGGGTTTGGCATGGGGTTATATGTCAAAATGTGTTATTTACCCCTCTCTTTATAAAGCCCTATTCTCAAGTCCGAAAATGTGCAACCAAGTGTTTTATAATGTGATATCTTTCTTGCAGGGAGAAGAAGAAGAAGGTGCTCCTACTCTTGGAGGAAGAACTTGTGGCCACTCTTGCTACATACGACCCAACCTTGAAGCTGGAAGGAAGGAAGGCGTCTCTCCTCCCCTCCATCCCCTGGCTTGGGTGACTTTCGACAAAGGGGGCGATTCTTCTCACTTGTGTCTTCATTGTCTAGCAGCCATCTTATATCTCCGATTTTGGTTGAATGTTTAGGGGAAGAATCATCTTGTTTATCATCCTTTTGAGTCCTATTGTGCTAAGATTGATATTCTCTGAACTGGGTTTGTATCTTCCTAGTCGATTCTTCATCTAAGACGAGTTCGGAGCTTGCTCCGCGTGTGTGGGTGTCTCATCATCGTGCGAGAACCCGTGTTTGGGCCGTTGTGCCCGTGTGTGTGTGGTGGTTGCTGTCATCGTGCAGTGTTTATAGTGAAATCCTCTCGAGGTGAGAGGGGTGGACATAGGACGACACTTGGTGAGTCCGAACCACCTAAAAAATCACCATGCCGTGGTTTGCTAAATGTGATTGGCTATTTACATTATCCGTTTACAAACGAGTGTGTCGGTGAAATGAGTGTTACATTAACTATCCGTTCAATCATCATTGTCCGAGTGATATCATCATGCATTAAGAGTTGTGAGTGCTTGTATGCATCTAATTGTACATCTTAGTCAAGCGTAACTTAGTGCTTAATTTCCCATCGTTGTGGTTTGATTTTATTCGGTCTAAATTTGTCCACAAGGGTGGGCAATCAATTCACCCCCCTCTCGATTGCATCCTAACCCGGGCCAACAATGTGGGCCCCAAGGGGAATGTTGTCGATCTCCTCGGGGGTGCCTTGGTCCTCCTTCTGCCTGGACATGTACCGGGACAAGTGCCTCTGACGGATGAGACGCTCGATCTCATCTTGGAGCTGGTGGTAGTCACCGATGTGGTGCCCGTGGTCACTGTGGAAGAGGCAGTGCTTGCGGCGGTTGCGATGCTTCGCCTTCATAGGCTCGGGTTGGCAGAGGAGGCCCGAGCCTTTGATGTCTTCTTAAATCTCATACACTGGAGCTGTCAGGGGCGTGTACTGCTCGTATCTCCAGGACAACTCTTTATGCTCTCTATCTTCGTTCCACCTTTTTCCTTGGCCCGAGCTTGGCTCGGATGCTCGCTTCTTGTACCCCTCCTGACTCGAGCTGGTTGTGCCGCGGCAGGCCCTAAGGACTTCATCGCACTCAGCATGGCACAATGCCAGGGTCACTAGCTTAGCCAGGGATGTGGGAGGATGTAGGACTAGCTCGCGCCAGAGGTTTTCATCGCAGGTGCCTCCAGTCAGAGCGGTTATGGCCGAGGCTACATCCAGGCAGGGGATGCATAGGGCCTCCGATTTAAATCGGTTGATGTAGGCCCACAGCTTCTCCCCCTGTTCCTATTTGAGCGCCAACAGTCCCACTACCGACCTAGGAGTACCGTGACTGGCGAAGCTTTCCTTAAACACTCGCCCAAACTACCTGAAGTCTTGGATGGAACTGGGGGTGAGGGCCCGGAACCATGCTTGAGTGCGTTGGACCAGGGTGGTCATGAACGCTCGGCACTTAATGTCATCGGACGCCCCGTGAAGAGTCATCAGGGTGTCGAAGCTGTCAAACTGGTTGGCCGGGCCGCCCTGGCCATCATACGACTTGAAGGTTGGGAGGGAGATCTTGGGAGAGATCTTTGCCTTCAAGACGTGATCGAAGAATGGGGATTTCTCCTCATCCTCCGCGGGAGAGCTCTTCTACAAGGTGCGGAGGGCGCACTCTTACTCTGTGAAACACCTCTCAAAGTCTCGCAGCCGGAGGGACAACTCCGGCTGTCGCTGGGTCGAGGGGCTACGAGGGTGCTCCTGGATGCTGCCTCGACGCCCCTTCAGAGCTTCTATTGATGGGGACATCTCCTACCACTCCTTATTTTTTGAGGGTCCTATTGCTCGTCGGCTATGCTCCATGATGTTCGCCACATTTTTTCTGAGTCATGGCATGTAATTTTCATATTTTCTTGAACTCTTCCTCTCAGAAGATCTCACTTCTCTTTCCCTTTCTTCTCCCGTTGCACACTGCCCAGCCAAGAGGGAGCCAGTCTGATTTTCCTTCATGGCGTTGCCCTTTTATAGAATGGCACCGAGGAGCGTTCCTGCCACTTCCACCACATTCACAACGAAGTTTGAAGTTGATTTGTTATGCTGGATGATGCTGGCTCGTGCCGTATGCTGCTATCCATCCGAGGACCAGATGTTCGCAGGCTTGCCAGGGGCTGCTTCGCCGTTGCCACTTCTGTGCTGTCGAACGAAGGGAAAGGCAGAGTGTCGGGCATTGAATGTTCTTTGTGCATCACATTTATGCCAAACAGAGCATCGGTCGGCAGATGGGACAGGGGTAAACCCCCTTGCAATTGGCACACCATTTTAAGGAAAAGAAATATTGGCCTACAAAAGGCAGCACGCCATATTAAGGTTGTTCACAATGAGTAACCCACCGGGTTAAACTTTGCAAAGAATAACTTGCTGGGCACTTTAAGCACGCCGAAATAGGTTGCAAATGGGCCATGCCGTATTAAATGTTTGAAAGAACAAGGGTCCTTCAATAGGGAGCACGTCAGTTTAGTGTGCAAATGGGGCGGTGCCATTTTAGCATTTGAAGGAAAAAGTTTTGAAAATGGGGGCACGATGGGTCCTTCAAAGAGAAGCACGCCGTTTAAGTTGACAAGCAAGTGTGGCACCATTTTGGTGCTTGGGCAAAGGTGGAGCGTGCCGTATTTGGGCAACCAAGGGAGCGCGCTGGATTAAACTAAAAGCAGAGGTGAGTGGGGCGGGCACCGGATATGCCAAGCAAAGGGTGTCGCACCGGTTTAAGATGCATTGGTTGGGGTTTCTTCTCAGAGTCGAGGCCATGTCTTCCACCAGGGGGGCTTCCTTATCGGATAGCGGACCACCAGGCGAGTTCTCGTCTTGATCGGGTGAGGTATGGGTTTTTGCAGACTTCCCATTTTTGACTTGCGCTTGAATGCATAGACACGGGTGCTGCATGATCATCATCGTCATTTTTTTGACGTCCACATAGGTTCGGCGGAGGCCGATGTGGTTAATGAATGTATAATTGGTGGAGGTTTTGCAGGAGGTTCGGTGGAGGCCGGGGTTATGGAGGTTGATGGTGCAGGAGTTGGGGGTGTAATAGCGGAGGGTTTGACACATTTGAGATGTCAAATTTTAGTGGTAGTGTGAGTGGTTTGAAGGATAGGAGACAGGTCTTGATGTGCCGGTGTGGGTGATGGGAGTATCGACCCATCATCATAACACTAGTAGCTCTCAAAAATGGGGGTTGGATCGGGGACGATGACATCATCCTAAGCAGGGAATTCTTCAGGTGGTGAAGGAAGAGGAAAGCGGAGAAAACTCAGAATGGGTCCTTGCAGAACATCAACATGTGCCTTTTTCACTTCTTCATCTGCTAGCTCATGCTCTTGATTGCCGGGCTCAAGTGGATGCCATGGTGGAGGTGTATTAATGGGTGGTGAAATGTAATGGTGTTGTGGAGGATTCTACATACATGGATGCAGAAGCAGAGGCGGAGGCGGAGGGCCATATGGATGATCAGGGTGAATAGGTGGAGGGCGGATGACGTAGAGTTGATTGTTGAAACTTGCCTGCTCTTGCTCACTTGCGTTGATGCCATAATCCTCTCTTCTCTCCTTCCATTCTTTTTCCATCTTCGTGATGTTGTTCATGAAGGCATGAAGAGGATTGACTTGAGGAGGTGGAGGGGACGGTTGCGGGCTTGTGACCATCTTTAATTGTTCCTCCATTGAAGCAACTTTATCAAGGAGAGCTTGGAGGGACATAACTTGAGGAGTGGGGGCTTGGCATGGTGGCCTTGAAGGAGGAGGGGCCGTATATGAAGGCCGTGGAGGGGGGTTAACATCCTGACCCAAAGAAGGACCCGGTCGAGCTAGGTTGCAAGGAATGGATGGGCCTTGGGGCCGTGAAAGAGGAGGAATAGAAGGAGGCAAGTGATGGACCACCCGAGGAGGGGTTGGTGTAGAAGGAGGCGGGTGATGGGCTACCTGAATAGCAGTATGAACAGAAGAGGGAGGCAAGTGATGGGCCACCCGACTGGGAGTGGAAGGAGGATGAGAAGAAGGAGATGCACCCTCAACAATGGCCTTCAGGGATTGAATTTGTTGAGGGGTGAGATGATCTATGGCATATAGGATCTTGGAGACCTTCTCATCATGTGGAGGAGACAGTCCCGTGGGAATAGTGACTCGTGATTGTGACGAGGGACCACAAGATTGGAAATTGCCCATAGGTCAGGCAAGACCATGTGAATGAGGACGGAGTCAGAGAACGCACCAGTTCATCCTGCACAGCGTTCTGAAGGCTCATCAGAGAAAAATACACATAGATAATCGATAAATATCTGGAAAAAAATCGGGGCGTTACAATATTCCTCCCTTGACTCAGGCCCCACGTCTTAGCCAAGTTGGCTGACTTTGACTATCTGTCAAGTCAACAACTATATTCTGCCCTGGCCTAGACCCTTTGTCTCTTCCAGGTTGCTCCTTTATGACATGACGTCGAGATGACAACAGTGTTTTATGTCTACCCTTGTCTTCGACGTACCGTCTAAGTAAGGTTTGTTGGCTCTGACATCCCGTTGGGTCAACATCCATCTTTCACTTTTGGTCCAGACCTTCCATCCGATCATACAACGAAAAGACTCTTTTACCTCTGGCTCGGACCTTTCGTCTAGTCAGTCAATAAAAAGACCCTTTCACCTTTGACTCGGGCCTTCCATCTGACCATTAAGTAAAAAGATCCTTTGACCTCTAGCTCGGACCTTTCGTCCAGTCAGTCAACAAAAAGACCTTTTCACCTTTGGCTCAGACCTTCCGTCTAGCTAGTTAACAAAAGACCCCTTGACATTTGGTTCGGACCTTTCGTCTGACCAGAGAACGAAAAGACCCATGTTACCCTTGGCCCTGACCTTCTGTCCGACCAGAGAATAAAAAGACCATTTTACCTTGGGCTTGGACCCCTAATCTAGCCAGACAACAAAAATACCCCTTCACCCTTGGCATCATGGCCTTCCGCCTAAGCCAAGTTGTACGGTGTCATGACTTCATGTCTAAGCCGTTAAATATCCTTATCCAGTGTCATGATTTTTCGCTTAAGTCGGTAAATATTTTACCTTGGCGTCATGGCCTTTCGCCTAAGCCAAGTTATATGGTGTCATGACTTTATGTCTAAGCCGTTAAATACTATTGTCTGACGTCATGGCTTCCACCTCAGCCGGTAAATATCCTGCCTTGACATCATGGCCTCCCGCCTAAGTCAAGTTGTACGGCGTCATGACTTTATGTCTAAGCCGTTAAATATCTTTGTCCGGCGTCATGGCTTTCCGCCTAAGTCGGTAAATATTTTACTTTGACGTCATGGCCTCCCGCCTAAGCCAAGTTGTACGGCATCATGACTTTATGTTTGAGCCGTTAAATACTATTGTCCGACGTCATGGCTTCCACCTAAATCGGTAAATATTCTGTCTTGGCGTCATGGCCTTCCACCTAAGCCAAGTTGTCCGACGTCATGATTTTTTACCTAAGTCGGTAAATATTCTACTTTGACGTCATAGCCTTCCGCCTAAGCCAAGTTGTACGACGTCATGACTTTATGTCTAAGCCGTTAAATAATATTGTCTGATGTCATGACCTTATGCCTAAGTCAATAAATATTCTGCCTTGGTATCATGGCCTTCCACCTAAGCCAAGCTATACAGCGTCATGGTAATTTGCCTAAGCCGTTTAAAAATTCTGCCTTGGCGTCATGGCTTTCTGCCTAATCCAAGCTATCTGGTGTCATGGCTCTTCGCCTAAGCCAGTTAAAAATTCTTCCTTGGCATCATGACCATACGTCTATGCCAAGTCATACGGCGTCATGACTTTACGTCTAAGTCGTTAAATGTTCTGCCTTGGCATCACGGCCTTCTGCCTAAGTCAAGTTATTCGGCGTCATGGCCCTATGTCTAAGCCGGTATTCTGCCTTGGCGTCATGGCCTTCCGCCTAAGTCAAGTTGTACGACGTCATGACTTTATGTCTAAGCCGTTAAATATCCTTGTCTGGCGTCATGGCTTTTCGCCTAAGCCAGTAAATATTATCCGGCGTCATGGCCTTCCGCCTAAGCTGGTAAATATTCTACCTTGGCGTCATGGCCTTCCACCTAAGCCAAGTTGTACGGCGTCATGACTTTATGTCTAAGCCGTTAAATATTCATGTCCGGCACCATGCCTTCCAGCCTAAGCCGATAAATATTCTGCCTTGGCGTCATGATCTTCCGCCTAAGCCAAGTTATGTGGCGTCATGACTTTAAGCCATTAGATGTTATCTCTTGGCGTCACGACCTTACGTCTAAGCCAAGTCATTCGGCATCATGGCCTTCGATCTAAACCGACAAACATCTTACCATTGGCCCGGGATTGCTACCCGAACCAATGAATGAAAAATCCCTCTTTGGTTTCACACCAACCTTTGATCCCTCTAGGGATTCACCATAACATATGACACATTCTCTCTGTCGCCATGACATCAATCTCTTAACGCTAGAATCACTGACCCGTGGGCATGCCTGTTAAGCCCTTTAAAAAAAAGAAAAGATGAAAGAAAAAAAAACAAGAAAATTGAGAGGAAAAGGGTTTTCATTGAAGAACTGGCAGGCATCAGCTCGAAGTGTAAAGGGGCATGGTGCAAAGGGGCATGGTTTGTGGGGTTTGATTTTTGTTAAGAGAAGGGTCCTCCGGATCCTATTGGGATTGCTCCTCCATTGTATAGTCTTTCCTTCTTTCTCCCTCTTTCTCCTTTCTCTTCCTATATTTTGTATCCTGCTAGGAATAGGACTTTGTCCTTTGGCCTTGTCTTCCTTTGGGGGTCTTGTATATATATTGCATAGATGTTATGGGAGAGGCCAAGCTCTCTAAAATTTCCCACATCGTAACATGGTATCAGAGCCTCCTCTGTCCTAGCCAGCTCTCCCTTCTGTGAGCACGCGCAACCCTTCTCTTTGCACCCTTGCTACCACAGGACCCTGCCACAGGGAGGTCGTCCAGCATTGGCGGCAGACTGCTGCTGCGGCAGCTCCCTCAGACACAATCCACTTCCGCGGACGCTGTCATCCACCTGGACGTTTGTCGCTCCTGCAGCCTCACCGAAGCCGTAGCTGGTTCTGCTCTGACTGCCCGTGCCCTGCTTGCCCCTGCTGACTCACACCGCCATCGCTGTTGCTCACACCGCCATCGCTGTTGCTCACACCGCCTCGCCAAGACTCTCTCTCTTTCTCTTGGGGGAGGATGAAAGCATCTCTGCGACTGACTGGTTGCACAACAGCCCCCGCACACCAGGCTACCTCCGGTCTGTTCTCTGCTCACCATTCCAGGCGGCCCTCCAACAATGCCGCCACCATGTCCGCCCTACAGCGGCCCACATCCGGAGACTCCAGTGCCCAGGCAGCTCTCTGATGATGCCTCAGCGGGCCGCCCTTGCCCAGGCCGCCGCCAGCCTTCACGCACAGATCTGGCTGCCACCGGTCCCCTGCAGCCCCGGCTACCCTCGCTCTGGCCGCCATCGGCCCCAGGAGCGCTGGCTGTCCTCGCCCTGGCCACCACCGCCCCCTGCAACGCTGGCTGCCCTCACTCTGGCGGCCATCGGCCCCAGCAGCGCTGGCTGCCCTCACCCTGGCCACCCCCCCCCTGCAATGCCGGCTCTCCTCGCCCTGGTCACCACCGGCCCCAGCAGTGCCAGCTGCCTTCGCTCTGGCTGCTACCGGCCCCAGCAGCACTGGTTGCCCTCTCTCTGGTCGCCATTGGCCTCTGCAGTGTCGGCTCACCTATCTATGGCCGCCACCTGCCCTTGTAGTGCCGGCTGCCCTCAGATCTGGCTGCTCAAGTTTGGCCGCCTCCGGCCTTCTTAGCCAGATCTAGCCGCCTCCAGCATTCACATCAAGGCCTCCCTGTGGCATCCTAACCCTACTCGTGGCCCAGCAGTTTCGGCCTCACGCTGTGGCCATCTCCAGCCTCTACGCCCAGATTCTCGCCCTACAGTTGTTGTCACAGATGCGGAGTCTTCTAACTCCAATATCTCAGTCACGTCTCTTGCCGCATCACATTTGGCACTGTTGGTCAGATAGCAGATGCAACTTGCCTCTTAACTTCGACAACTTCAACAACTCCTCTAGTCTGCTGGTTTGCTAAATGAACCCTCTACTATGTTTGCCTCCTCTGGTTTTGTCTCTATCTGGATTTTAGACTCTCGGGCTTCTCATCGTATGATTTCTGATTGCTTGTTACTTGTTGATTGTTCTCCTGCTCCCACTCATCACACTACTGATGACACTCCCCTGTGTCTCTCTCGGTGTGGCTCCATCGCTCACAAAGATGATCCATTTGGTTGTTTAACCCTTTCTCCTGCGTTTCATGTTTCCAAACTTTCTATGAACTTGGTTTCTGTTAGTCACTTTGTCGATGTTGGAAACACCATCTCATTCACATCTTCATGCTGTGTAGGATCCACGGACAGGTCAGAGGATTGGAACCGGTCGTAGAGTGGGCAGCTTATATCACTTAGAGTTAGTACATCTTCCTCCTTCAGCCATCGTCTCCCCTTGCACCCGTGGGTCGGCTTTCTCTATTGTTGACCTAGGACATCGTCATCTCGGTCATTCTTTTGAAGCTCTTCTTAAGTCCTTGTTTTAGTCTGGAGTCTTACGGTCTTAGCAGTCTTCCATTTGTTTGTCTCCTTGTGAGGTTTCTATGCTTGCTAAGCATTCTGCCCTTCCTTCCTCTTCTCGCCACTCTATCTTCTCTAAACTTTTTGTTTTAGTGCATTCTGATATGTGGGGTCCCTCTCCTTTACCTTCCCTGATGGGTTTTTTCTATTATACCAGTTTTATTGATGACTATACTTCACTTGGTTTTTTCTTATGCACTGGAGATCTGACCTCCCTTCGATTGCTTGGCCGTCCATTTCAAGCATGAGTTGGCTTTAGGTTGGTTTGCCGAGCTGAAGCTCCAGGACGCGCACACCTTCAGGGAAGGAGCGGTGGAGTTCACGGAGTATGTGCTGTTCAATTATGCTCCACTGCTGATCCGGGCTGGCATCTACCACAGTGTCTATGCTTCTCGGTATAGCTATCCCATCTCAAAGGGGCTCTGTTGCGAGATGATTGAAGTCTTCAGTGCAGAGACAAATACCTTTTACACAGCGGAAGGTGAGGCCTCGCTGGATCTGTGGAGCCTAAGTCAGCTTAGCGACTTACCCATTGATGGGGAGCCCTATGAAGAAGTATGCCTCCCCGACCTCATCAAGGACGAAACCGACAGGGATAGCTATTATTCTCTTGGTTATTCGTACCGGTACCTCATGAAGGTGTATCAGGAGTTATATCAACTGGCACACAGCGGGAGGCAGCCTCCCCGTGGAGACAGGAAGAGGGTCCGCATGACCCTATGGCTGCAATATTTCTATGATGGGTTGAAGCAGTATGAAGACTTCCCGCATATTGGTGCCACCGTTGCCCGCAAGAAGCATAGCAAGCCCAAGACCGACGTGAAGATCCCTTCCAGGGGGCGTCGGAGTGGCCCTAACCCGACAGTGGTTGACCCGCTGACGCACTGTGCGGCCTACTTGACGTACTAGCTATGCTCGTTTGCCATGCCATATGGGGACGAGACAGTCATCCAGCCCGATGCGATCTACCCAACCTGCCAGATGGCCTGGGGAATTAAATTATCTTTGTGCCCAGCGGCCCTCTATTTGATATATAAGACGCTGGGGGATGTTAGTGTTCACCAGTTCCCAAGACAAGCTCGGTATGTCTGCCCACTGCACTTCTTCAACGCGTGGGTTTGCTCGCTGTTCCCAGAGTATGCTCCACGCACCCTCCAGGGCTGGGGGTTAATGTTGCAGATGTTGGAATTTGCAAGCGTGGAGTCGGGAGTGACGTCCCTGCAGCTGTACAACATCCAGGGTCGGTTGACAACGGTTCCCCAAGATGCGATGGGCACTATTCACTTCTGGACATTGGCTGCCCATTCGAGTCCCCTAGTGAGCAACAAAAGGGAGTGCAAAGATGACCAGGTGGAAAAGTACACCCATCTGATCAGCCAGCAGAACGTCATTCGTCCGTTGCTGGAGCCAGAGCTTCGTGACTGGGCATTGTCAATCCGCCCGAGCGTGCTGGTCTTTAGGAAGGGGGACACCGCATGGCTGGAGCCGTATTACCCCTTTCGCTTTGGATGGAATTTCGGATATGATCAACATATCCCCGTTCATAGTGCATAGTTTGGCTTACCCGTGCGAAGCCTTCAAGGAGGCCCTACTGTTGAGAATGCCAAGACCTGGTGGGACTTCTTCCATCGGGCGGACACCGCAACTTTTAGGGTGCCAGCTCCGGGCCGCATTCCTCAGGTGGGCGCCGAGTACATAAAGTGGTGGAACGCTCGGACGGCCTTCTATTGGTCATGTAGGACCGACTGCTGGGATGAAGTGGAAAGAAAATTCCTGAGCAAGCAGCCGGTGCCGGTCCTTGACATCGACCCAGATCATCTCCTTCGGCTCAAGAACAAGAAGGATAAGGAGGTGGCAGCATATCTGGCCGTGCGCTGGGAGGCCCTTTGGACGTGTAAAATTGCACCTCCGCATGCCCCGACCAATCTAGGATCAATAAACAACTTCAACAGAAGAGATTGCAGAGAACACGTCTCGTCCGGACCCTCCGAACAAACAGTACACTGCCGTGAATCCACTCCTGGAGTCACGACAGCGAAGAGGAACCAACCCCTGGGGGGGCTCACAACTCATGGGCCCCGAAGAGAACTAAGTGGATCATCAAACGGGCTCAAAACGGGCCCAAATCCACTTCAACGGCACACCTGGCAGCCCTTCAACGGCACGCCCTAGCGTTGCTTCAACGGCACGCCTGGCAGCTCATCCTCGGCATGCCCCTATGGCCTTCGCCGACACATCCCCAGTGTGCCTTCACCAGTACGCCCCTCTGGGCTTCTTCAACTACACGCTCTGGTGGCCTTCAACGACATGCCTGTGGGTTGTCTTCAACGGCACGCCTACAAACACCTTCGTCGGTACACCCCTCTGGGCTTCTTCAGTGGCACGCTCTGGTGGCCTTCAACGGCACGCCCGTGAGTTGTCTTCAATGGCACACCTACAAACACTGTTGATTTTTATTTATTTATGTGGGTGATAAATGATGAGAAATTCACTACTTACAAGATAATGATGAATAGTGTGCAGAAATAAGCCAAGTGATCAATCTACCCCACCCCTCACTTCAACCAAGTGAGGCTTCACTAGTGCAAAGGCACAACCGTTGATTCACAGCTTCCAACAGAGAGAGAAACTCTCTCAACACTGCTGCCACACAGCTTGAGGGTACACAGCCCTGAAACCCATAGACCGGTGAACACACCGTCTGCCTTCCTACTCGCAGGTAGGGAACAAGGTAGGAATATGTATTTTGAGAAAGATAAAACTGAAATGTGTAACTAGACAGAGTATGACTTGGCTTCCGAGCTCCCAAGAGGCGAGCACTTGTGCTCCCCTCAGAAACGATGGTGGCTTCTGAGCTTCCAAGAGGCCAGCACTCATGCTCCCCTCAGAAACTATGGTGGCTTCTGAGCTCCCAAGAGATAAGCACTCATGCTCCCCTTAGAAACTATGGTGGCTTCCAAGCTCTCAAGAGGCGAGCACTCGTGCTCCTCTCAGAGACGATAATGGCTTTCGAGCCTCTAAGAGGCAAGCACTCATGCTCCCTTTAGAAACCATGGTGGCTTCCAAGTCCCTAAGAGGTGAGCACTCAAGCTCCTCTCCAAAACCGCTTAAGATGGCTTTTAAGCACCTAGAGGCATCCAAGAATCCTCTCCTCTTCAGGAAGAAGGACATATGCTCACCTCCAAATAATCAAAGCTGGGTTCTGAGCCCCTAGAGGGGAGCAAGACTCTTCTCCTCTTTAGGAAGAAGGATGTACACTCACCTCCAAAATCACTAAAGGTGGCTTCTAGGCCCCCTGGGGGTAAGCAAAAATACTCTTCTCTTTAGAAGAAAGGAGTATGCTCCCCCAAATTCACCAATAGTGGTGTCTAAGCTTTCAGGAGGAGGCGACAATCCTTTCCCAAGGGATGAACATTCATCATCAAGGATGACTACACAACAGTGAGCATTCACGCTCTAAGCAATAACCCTCTCCCCTTCAAGAGAAGGGTGTATGGTCCTCTCTACGATCACTGATGGCGGCTTCTAAGCCTCCAAGAGGAAGGATACAATGTCCCCTTTAGGGATTACAATAGTTGCTCCACCCCTAGAGGCATATAAAAACCCTTCAAAGACTTAGCCTACTCTACAAAGCATACAAGCACTCCACTCGAAGGTAACCTGATAGGGTCCATGCAACACACACATAACTGCACCATGAACTAGTCCTAGAAGCGTGCAGGGAACAAAAATAAAGTGGAGGAGAAATAGCAAGTATTTATTTATTCATCCATTCATTGATGGTACAAAGGCCCTCAGTCATCATCTACCCACTCATCTATCCAAAGATAAGATGGTAGTATAGGGTCACTGCCGTGAAAATGGATCAGAGCCACCAAGGCCATGGCGGCATTGGTACCATCGTGATAGCAGTCGAACCAGCCTTCTACAAAATCCCCATCCACGTCGACTTGCTCGTTAGATGTAGCCAGAGGTGGATCTGACCTGGCCAAGGTGCCCTCCACAGGGTTGACACACATGGGAAGGGTGGGATCTGGAGGAACCTCGGTCACCAGCCACACAGGGGATGGGTCAGCCCCCATCACGTCGATGGTAGGCGTGCTGGGGTCCTTGGAAGGTTCCCCTTCCACCGTGGAATTGAGGATCGGTTGAGACGTGATTGCAGCAAAGGCAAGTTCGAAAGAAACAAGAAAGGCATGGTGCCCTAGAGCAGTCTCCTAACCCTACTATTTATAGGGGAGGGCTTCTCCCCTTCAAAGAAGCAATGGCAGGTCACCCCCTACTTGCGGGGTTTGGTGTCCCTCATAGAACTCACAGGTTATGGGAAAGTGAGGGCTCATTAATGGCAACAGAATCAAGAAGCAAATCAAGTAGAAGCCAAGGAAGGGAAGACCCATAATCATTGAAGCAACCAGTACGCAAGGAAGAAAGTAATAGAAGGAAAATTTTTATTGATAAGGGGAGAGTATAAGTGATTAATCATCCTCTTTGGGATGGAACCGATCAGGTTGGAGGTTAGTCACCCCCTTAATACAGTAAAAATGGTCCACCTTCATCAGGGCATCACGCCAGTCCTGAAGGTAACCCTGCTTGTACTCTTTGGAGACCCCTCACCGCTCCCTTTGTTTGCCAACATGTCTAGACCCTATAGCACCACCTTGTGAAAGCACGGCCTCTTGGAGGGAAGCTCCTCCAGTGAAGACTCTTGCGTCTCAAACAACATTGCTCCAATAGATGCTTCAAACAAAGAGGAGTGGATTGGGTGATCGTAGGGTTTCTCACAGGACTCCTATTTATAGGAAGCAGACGAAGCTCCTAGAAAAGGCCAGGGATTTTCACCCCTTCCCGATCCCATCGGAAACGAAGTGACAAAATGCAACAAAGAAAAATGTTGCGACTGTGTCTATAAAAGGCCTAGAAGAAGAAGAAGTTGGGGCTTCTTCTTCGACTAGCCAGCTGCCTAGTTTTGGCTTCCACGAGCACTGTTACTACTTCCATGTGGGCAAAGAGAAGAAGAGAGTTTGTAAGAAGAGAGGTGAGGTTTGGGGGGTGGGTGAAGGAGGAGCCAATGCTCCGTTACCTCCCCCCACTATATTTTCTATTCCTTCCTTCTATCTCCCTTTCTTCCCTGCCTTTGTCTGACTGTGTCTTCTGCTTTGTTACCCTACAACAGGGATCCATGTATGCATACCTCACGTTCTAAGTGAATAAAAAGGAAAAGAGTTTGTTTCACTTTGTGTGTCTGCACAACGCCTCTTTACACCGTTTAGCTTCTTTACGCCAGCTAAGTTTCTCGGAGAGATGGCATCGGGCTTGCTCAAAGTGATGAGCATGATCCTGAGGCTAGTCCATTGAAGGGCATCCCTTCGGGGTCTCCACACCCTTTAAAATATCAATGCACGCTTCGTGCCTATCCCATTGCATGGAAGCTCCTTTTGTTTGGTCTGGCTCTCCTTCGCTTCAGGGAAAGCTCCTTTGGCATGGTCCAAGACCTACCCAATGCAGTGTGCAATGCTCTGGGGCCACCTCTTCAGATGAAGCTGTCCCTTGAAGCGTCGTTGTTTTCCCACTCGTGCCCCGTTGTCGTCCCCTTTGGCTTTGTGAAGCATGATTTCCTCGCTCTATATTAAGCCTTCACCCAGTGGCACTTAAGTCCCCACTTCCGGTGGCTCACCTGAGCCGTTATCCAGTGGCACTTTTCAAGGCCCCTTCTCCGGTGGCGCATGCCCCCCCATTCGGTGGCCCAGGGGAGCGGCCATGTCCGATGGCTCCCTTCGCTCCCCTCTCTCATCTGGTGGCTCCGTCCACTCCGCTATCTGATGGTTCACCCACCCGCCATATCTGGTGGCTCCGCCACTCCCTCATCTGGTGGCATCGGCCCGCGGCACTCATCTGGTGGCGTCCGTCCACTTCGCTATCTAGTGGTTCACCCACCCGCCATATCCAGTGGCTCCACCTCTCCCTCATCCGGTGGTTCTCCCACCCGCCGCATCCGGTGGCGCATCCGCTCCCTTTTTCGGTGGCACGCCCGCATGCGAGCCTACTCCATTTTTCGGTGACCCGCGCAGGGTCGCCATCTGATGGCCCTCCTGCCTTGTCATCTAGTGGCCCCTTTGGTGTTGTCATCTGGTCACACTTGAGCCCTATTATCCGATGGCTCCGTCCACCCCGTTATCCAGTGGCTTCTGTCAACTCCCTTTTTCGGTGGCGTCTGAATTCCCCATATCCGGTGGCCCGCTCGCGCCTTTATCTGGTGGCATTTGAGCGCACCTTATCCGGTGGCTCATACGCGCCCTTATCTGGTGGCATTTGAGTACGCCTCATTCGGTGGCACTGAGCGCGCCCTTGTCAGGTGGCTCTTTGGGTAGCCTCATCCGGTGGGTCCTCTTAGCCCTCTAATATCTGGTGACCATCCTGTGTTTCCAGTTCTTCCAGGTTTCACACCGTTTCGTGTCCCGATGCGTTTGTTTCCGAGTGTTGCCGCTTTCGTGCGCACTCATAATATTTCGGGGTTGTCTCAGACTTGTCTGTGGATGCTTACCCGCTTTACCCCCCAGTATCCGAGTCTAGGGGAGATGTTGTCAAATATTTGCCAGACTAATATCACGTTATAAGACAAAAGGAAACAACAAACAAATGAATTAAATAATGATAAGAAACTTCACTGAGATAATGAAGGACTATGGAAGACTCGACAGAACAGAATTGAACAGAACGAACACTTCATCATTAATACATGAGCCATCAAAGACTGCATGAACCAATTGATAAAAAATGTCATTTGCATGCATGCCACGGCTCGCATTTGCCTGCGTGAATGCTTGCTTGAACCGCCCAGAGTTCCCCTTGCACTGTATTGCCCATATGCCTATGTGCCATTAATCCTCTGGTATATAAAATGGTGACTTGTAGAAGATCGGGTTACGTCTGGTCGGAAGCGGTCACTATGCATGAGGTGGTCCTCGAACCTAAGTTCTCCGCCGCATATCGAGGATTTTTCCCGTATGCATGTAGTTAGGTCCCTACATGTCATAAAAAAAAACTCACGAAATCATCCCCGAACTCCCTGTTTTAAAACAAAAAAGAAGAAGAATAGCAAATGCGGTGGCCCTTAGGCAGGTCAACTCCGCCTTAGGCGTGGTCGACCCTACTTTTGGCAGAGTCGACCCAGCCCACGGCAGGGTCGACCCTGCCCCAAACAGGGTTACAAAGGAGCCCAAGACATTCCCTTGGGGTAAGAAAGTGCAGACAATCTGAATGGCGTAACAAAAAAGAGGGGAAAGGGGCAATACAATCAAATCCTAGGCTCGTTCCTCTCCAATGCTGCCAGACGAGACTCGACAGCTGCAAGCTCCGCCTCCAAGGTCGACACGAGCTGAACACTAGCCTTGGCCCTAGTCTCAGCAACCTGCCACTCAGCTCTAGCGAGCTCCGCGGCTCGCAACTGCTCCTCCAAGGCCTTCCTCCAGGCCTCAACTTGGTTCTCCACCTCGCCTAGCTGTGCGGCGCGATCTCAGGAAAGCAACACGGCTACCTCCGCATGGCCTCTCTACTTAGCTATGGCGGACACGAGCCAGTCTCGCTACCCCTGTGCCTCTCGAATGGCCGCTTGCCTCTGAGCCCTCTCCTCCTTAACCTCACGAAGTCCCAAGTACTTTGCCCAGATCTCGGCCAGCCCAGACATCCAAAACTCGCGAGGGAATCCAAGGGTGTGGTACCCCTGGGTGCACTCCCTCAGTCGCTGTCGAAGGTCCTCTACAGACGGGAAAGGATCACCCTTCAAGTAGCCTCAAGCTCGCTAGAGCAAGGCAGCGCCCATGCTCGCATCCAATAACGGCTCCGACGGGGAGGCCGACGTCGGCCACTCAATCCCCAGGCTCAGGGAAGGGTCATCTGGCCTTGGCCAGCACACCAGCGAAGCCTGTGCAATTCCACCAAACACAAAGGGAAATAAGTGATACATCCAAAATTTCCCTTGACAAGACAAGGTGAAAAACCTGAGAAAAAGCCCCAATCCTCACCCGATGTGGCTTCTGCCACGCCTGTGGCCTCACTGCAGGGGTCGGTGAGGGCAACCTCTCCTCTACATTTGCAACATCACCCACCGGGGTCAGAGAGGGCAAGGACTCCTCCATGATCTAGTAGTCCTCAGTAACCATCTGCGAGATGGAAGGCTCCCCGCGGTCACACTCGTCGGGAGTCGACACGTGCTCCTCTCCAGACTCCAGCCCTATTCACAACATGATAGTATTAATATCCGATGATAAAACTCAAACAAGGGCTAGATGGGAAGGGGAGAACCCTCGCACACCTTCCAAAGTAGGCTCCATCTCAACTTCCATAGCGGAAGAGGCCTCAAAAGTGGAAGAGCTCGAGCTTGAACTATCATCCGTCTCCATCGCCACGCTGTCGCTGCTCGAAGAGCCGGACGAGGCTTTCGAAGAGCTCCCAGACATGGGTGAGCCGATGGCACCTTCAGACCAATAAACCAAGCATGGTCATTATGCAATCTAGCCTTATATGGAGGCAACTTTTCGGCTAGGGGTTTTAGACAAGAAACTCACCAACAGGGGCACCCCCTTTGGAAACCCCCTCAATTTCGACGATCTCCTCGTCGCCCCCAGTCGAAGCTGTGATAGTGGGCTCGTCCCCTACTGCCCTGGCTATGTCACGAGGGAGTTCACCCTCCTCCAAAGGGGAAGAATCACCTGCAACCAATACCAAAGGAGGCTTAGCATTACCAAGCAAACCAAAATGCCCACTGTAAATGACTAAGTGCTAAGCTGCATACTTAAGGGCCCCACACTAGAGGACCCGACTAGTCTCACAGTGCAGGCCGACACCATAGTGGGCAAAGGCGGGAGAGGCATCCTCGCCAGCAGTTGTGGTAGCATGCCCAGTGTGTCCCTGTCAATAGGTGGAGGCAAAGGGGCTACTTGCTCAGGCTCCCCCCTGAAGGACGAGAGAGCCACTGACGGGCCAGCGCTGGCCAACTCCTAGATCATTTCCAGAGTTGCAGCCGCATCCTCACCTAGTAAACGTACAACACAAGCTTAGTCAGCTATTCCAGCCTATCAAAAGTATAACAAAGGGCAAAATAATTCCCTTCACAGCAATCCAATACTTACCCGTACTGTCGTGGGCCACTACCGGTGTCCGCTCTCCCACCTGCATGGGTGCCCTGCCCTATGTCTCGGAAGGGCCAGCGGCCCTCGATACCTCTGTCGCCCCTGCACAGTACAAATGACTATGTCAGTGGCCACGATTGAGCAAAGCCACAACCAGTAGATATCCAGTGTCAGAAGCCCTCACCTGAGTGGGCCTCTCCTAAAGCCTTCCATGACTCGAAGTCGGGGAATGTCTTGATGTTGGGGGCAATCTCGTCCATCACATGAAGGAACCCCTCCACGTCTATCTCGCACTCAACCCCGTCATCAGGTAGAGGGTCGATCTCATGAGGAGGCAAGAAGGCTGCCTCTACGTTAGTCTCTAGTGGGGCCACAAGGAATAGATCCAACAAAACAGGGTTAGTCAGATTTATATTTAAGTTATCAGGTCGGGACAGATCTTAGTCAGATTTTATAATTTTTTAATAGTATCAGGCCCGACCCATCCAGACCTGACATAACTCGATCTCGAGACAGGTCTATCTAAGCTCGTCTCGGGCCTGGAGTCAATCCATTGATAGACTCGAGCTCAGTCTATTAACAGTCTTACTTCCGAACATAATTAAATATTTTTTTACACATTAATTATTTATTTTCCCTTTAGTGACAATATAAAAACGTAAAAAATTAAAATACTAACAGCCATAAAGTGGACGAGAACCAGAGACGCACCATTTTTTTCCGATTTCTTTTATTTTTTTTCTTTTTTTAAGGTTTGATTTGATTCGGATAGAGACGCAGGCGGGGCTGCGCTCACAATTCTGTTCCCGGTGTTCTTCGTGTCGAACGGCAATGGAAAATCCCTAGATTTATTGGGGTTCCCCGCCGCAGCGGCGGTCATGCATGCTGACGCTGCCCCGCTAGGAGGTCCCCCCTGCGGAATCGCTTACGATCGGTTCCCGGCGCCGTGTCGGAATGCGGTGGATTCCTCTGCTCCTTCCCCGTCTCCGGCTCGGGCATGTGTACCGGCGGCATTCACAGGTGTGGCGGGGGGACTGAGGGCTGCCACTTGATGCGCCGCTGCCGCAGCGACCAGGAGGTCTCCATGGAATTATCTTCTGCTGCTGCTGTTCGTCCTTCCTCGTCGTCCCTTTCCTCCCCCGCAGGGGGGACGGCCTCGTCGGATGAGCCGCCGCGCGCGAAGTTCCTGTGCAGCTTCGGCGGGAGGATCCTGCCGCGGCCGCTGGATGGGAAGCTGCGGTACGTGGGCGGGGAGACGAGGATCGTGAGCGTCCCGCGGGACGTGACCTACGGGGAGCTCATGGCGCGGGTGAGGGAGCTGTTCGAGGGGGCGTGGTACCTCAAGTACCAGCAACCCGAGGAGGACCTCGACGCGCTGGTCTCGGTGGTGAACGACGATGACCTCGCCATCATGATGGAGGAGCACGACAAGCCGGCGGCCGGCGGGAATGGGTTCACGCGCCTCAGGGTCTTCTTGTTCTCTCACCCGGACCACGACGGCGGCGACGGCTCCCCCTCAGTGAGGGGTGTCTGTTTTGATTCTTCCGACGAGTGGGAGACGGAGAAGATGTACGTGGATGCTCTCAATAGCCCGATGGATGTGAAGCCCCAGTTCCCCGGTGATGTATTGAGTGGGGTACCAATAGACGGTGGTAGCGTCCATGGAGCCGGCGATAAGTTCTTTGGTCATGGCGGCATCGATGTTGGACTTCATGATCTGTTCAAGCTGCATCACCTGCATATGACTCCCCAGAGTTCGCATGGGCAGAGGTACAGTGAGATGGAAGGACCACGGAGCCCAGGTTATTTCTCTCCAGGGCACCGTACTCCCCACGGGCATCAGGAGTTCCCGCCTTCTCCCTCGTCTGGGGGATACCATCCTGGGTTTGCCGAGACGAATGGTAGGTTTCCGGATGAGTATGTGAGGCAATCATCGCCTCATCAAGCTATACAGTACGAACACCACCCTGTTTTTGTAGATGATGGGGCAAGCCTGTCTCCTGGTTGTATAGCAGGAGAGAAGGCTGGATTCCCCGGTAACCTGGGGTATGCCTACAATTTCTATGAACCTGAGAGTGGGTGCAAGCATTGCCGAATGGCTTTGCAGAGAAACAAACCTGCAGTTCCTGAAGACCGGATTTTTGACTGTTGGGTGCAGGGGCAGCCTCAACTGGATCAATTTAATGCAACCAGTGGATTTTTTGGCCAGGTCCCTAACAGCTCCTGTGCAGAGTGCTGCCGCAGCAGGGAGGGTTACTTGTTACCCCATGATATTAGATTGGACCATAGTGCCTATCTCAAGGAACAAAACGAGCACACTCACTTCTGCAATGAGGTAAAAACCCATGGTAGTGGTTGGGCTTTGAACCATCATCAAATGAACCACGGTCCTGATGAGCCAAGAGTGTGTCAGAATGAACTGTTCACGGCAGATAGTAACGGAACAAATTTTCATTTTGCACATGATAGTGTCTATGGGAGGCAGGCAGTGACTCCAAGCCACATCAGCCATGAAGACGCTTGTTATGTTCGTTCTGCTGCTGTACAGGGGAATGGAGAGTATAATGGTCATCAACTAGCTGGAGGTGGGACCCATATACAGGTAGAGGATAAAATAACCCTGTATCTCAAGAGTCCTGTTTGTGGTTCAGATGGTATCTATCAGGTAGGTTCATCTTCCACTAGCAGTTCAAGGAGGCAGATGCAGGGTGTATGTTCAATTCCATCAAATGAAGCCTCAATCTGCTAAGACGGTGGTGCCACCACCGTCTCAACCCAACGAGACGATGGTGCCACTGCCGTCTCACCCGTCATTGCGTCAAGACGGTGGCGACACCTCTCACTCACGTGGCTTCACCAAATCGGCTCCATCCTCAGGGTTGAATCCCTCTAATGAACCCGTCCCAACTCTCTCTTGCATCGACCCTAACTGGCATTTGGTGCAACTAGTATTGACCTTGGGTCAGAGAGGGAACTGACTTAAAGAGTGGAATAAATCAAAGTTTTGACCAAGAATAATAAGAATAGTGCATTGGCTTTGTTTGCACTGACTTACCCCTCCCCCCAGCTGCACCGACTTTGGTCTAGCCTGCACCGACCCAGCCCTTTGCTACACCGACCTCACCTCGCCTGCTCGCTAGTATGCACCGAACTAGCTCCCCAGTTGCACCGACCTTGGTCCAACCTGCACCGATCTAGCTCCTAGCTGCACCGACCTCTTTGGCCTTTGCACCGAGCTCGCCTCGCCCGCTCGCCAACATGCTCCGACCTGAAGTCAGGTTTGCACCAACCTCAGCCTATGTGCACCGATCCATAGCCTATGTGCACCGACCTTAGTCACATTTACATAGACCCGAGGCCCATCTGCACCATCCACAGGCCATAAAGAGCATTGACTTAAGAGCATGAAATACACCAGTGTTCTAACAAAAAAGAGAAATAGTGCATTGACTTTATGTACATATGGTTGACCTAGTGTTGACCTGTGACGTGTTGACCTTTATCAGCAGAGGCACGAGAGCACCTGCTCGAATAATTATTTCAATAATAGAATAATTGATGACAAAACCCTAATTGTTCTAATAAACTTAGCCAAATGAATGAGGAAAAAAAGGTTTAATGTCCTCAATTGTATTGAGCAGTCGCTCTGAAATTATAAATTCACACTCACGCTAACATGCACTGTCATTTAAATGATTATGACTAAACTTCTGATCACATGAATAAATTAACTAATGATCTTGTTACATTTTCGCATGAATGGCCAATCAATGATTTTATCTCGTGGCATCCATTTATGCATTTAGTTATGCATCTGCATCACTCCTTTAGGCATCTTCATCTTGGCAATTAATCAAGGGTTGTCTTCCTTCTTGGAGGACGTAATTAACGCCGTAGCCTTTTTGGTATGACGAACTCTAGGTCCCGACACGAACCTCATAATCGACTGACCGAGTCAGATCGAGTGCATAATAAATTTATCACCCATGTGATTGACACACTAATAAATAAAATAAATAAATAAAATATAAATAAATACGTGTCGCCAAGCATAGGGTAGGGTGTCGAGGTCATCCTGGATCGCCCGGACCTGGCGTCGTAGGGATCCCACCTCCCGGGGTCCCGTCCACTGCCTCGTGATGGACAGTTGGTCGGGGTACGTCTCCACTCCTCTCCCCAGCCCGGGGAGGTGCACATAGGCCTACACCTGCATTGCATTACAGTGAGAGTCAGTAGATAGCATTCATATAATCATGTCGTAATTGCATAAATCATTTTAAGGATCTAAGTCGTACCTGGAGTAGTGGAGAGAACCCGCTGAGCATCGTGCGTCGGCTCATCGAGCTCAGGGAGTCGAAAAGAAAGGCCAGGACTGCAGCTCCCCATGCGTAGTCTCTGACGCGGTCCACATCCTCCAGCAGTGGCAGCAGGCGACAGCTAACCACATCTGCCTAGGTGGCGAAGAGGAGCCTCCCAAAGAACAGCATCAGGAACCGCCTCAGAACCACATCCGCTTCAGGTCCTAGTGTGGCTACTACTCGCGGTCGTGCTCGGTCCATGAGCCATCTCAAGTGCTAGTCCAGCAGCTCTCTAGTGGTGATCCTAGCTCCTCGTAAGTCGAGACTCTCCTGCAACCTCGCTCTCGACAGTGTCGTCAACTTCCGCTCCGACCGCAACAGCTCCAGGCCCAGCAATCTCTGGGCCAGCTCTTGACAGTCTGCCAGTGTTCTCCCACTGACCATCGTCCTGTGCACCCTCAGGCCAGTGATGCGTGCGATGTCCTTGAGCATTGGGACCATGTGGCCCCATGGGAAAAGGAACGTCCAGCTCACCGGATCCCACTGGTCGTGTAAGGCGTAGAGGAGGGTGGTGTAGAGTCGAGTCACCTCCATGCCTAGGAACTCGCCGAACCCCATGACTGCCAGCCGCTCTCGCCGGAAGTCTGATAGTGCGAGGTAAACTACTCAGACTTGGAGCCATGAGATCTGGGTCCTACACTTTCCCTGCATACATTCAAACAAATTTGCATTAGTCATTCATTTCATAATAAATCATGCACTGCATTATGAATTGACGCCCTAACATGGGTCGTCATTTCATTAAATGGTGCCTCTTGTAGTGGTCTTCAATTTAAGAAATAGCGCCTTAAGAGAGATCTTCAATTCATAAAATGGCACCTTGACAGGAGGCGCTATTTAGTTTTGGTCTTTTTATTAGACGTGTTAAGTTTGTATATATGTTGGGTCATTGGTTTTAAATTTTTATTTCCTCAATTATCAGGGTTGCTACAGAATCTTATTAGAACAACCGTATTACTGAACCGTAGAGTTCGATTCTGCAAGATCTTATAAGTTCAGTTTTAATTGGGTAAATTTTTAAAGGGGATTCATTCACCCCCCCTGAATCTCAGATAGCTCCATCGCTTCGCACCCAACAGTTCCCCAATGCTGAGTGCCTAGGTTTCTTCAACAGTGTGGACCAGTTTGGGGTCCGATTTAGAGCGATGGGTCCCACTTTTTGGGACTTGCACGGCCATCACCAGACAGAGACAGAGGGCACTACGGGGCTAGTGCTGGAGCTGTCAGGGCTGTAGTATGCTGGAGAGGGGTACGACGACCATAGCCTTCTAGATGGGATTCTATGGCAGACTGTTATCAGTTGGTACGATTTCTGGGTGGTGATCGCTTTGCATAGGTACCATCAGGGAGCTACTAAGTGGCTGATGGGGGTCGTACACCACTACCGGGTGCCATTGGACAGGGCCAACATCAGATATGCCATGACTATAGCATTGTACAGGTACCCTTACTACACGGGGTTGCTATAGGCGCTGGTAGAGCACTACAACCGCCGATGGAACACAATGGTGACAGCTGAGGGAGAGACTTCACTAGACTTGTGGTCTCTATTTAGGATCTCTGATCTGCCGATCAGCTACGAGGGGTATGAGGAGGTAGTGCTGGATGACCTCCACTGCAGCCACACAAATGGGCAGGAACAATACTGAGTTTCTCACAGCTATCGATATCTGCTAAAGACCTAGAGGGACATAGCCCTGGCTGGGAGAGAGCAAACTGCACAGACTCCCAGGGTGCCACTAAACATATGGGTCCACCACTTCTACAACGGGCCCTTCTATTTTTACCAAGAGTTTGCGAGAGACCAAACTCCTGGGGGGGAGTACACCTAGGTCAACTTTCGGTTCCAAATGTGCTCGCGATACATATACGCTCCATGGGAGGGGTGGAACCCCAATGGGTAGCCGGACGTGACTCACCTAGCTGCTTACTTGGCGTACTAGTTGGCGACCTTCATAGTCTCGCACGGGGAAGATGGCTTGATGAGGGTCGAGCTGCTGTGGCCTGTGTGCCTGCTAGCAGAGGGACAGAGGCTGGCTCTAGCTCCTGTGGCATTGGCCAACATGTATCAGGGGCTGGGAGTGCTGGCGGCACATCTGGTGTCATGCGAGAGGAGTTTACTTTTGTCGACCCACTACCTCAGTATGTGGGCCAGGCTATTATTCCCTGGGTTGGTGACTCGGGGGACCGTGGCAAACCAGGCGGCGCCCCTATTGTTTAGCTTCACCAGCCAGATAGATGGGGATGCCATTGCACAGTTGGAGGGAGCTAGGCGATCCCTGTCTTACCTGCCCGGCAGGGGCGAGGCGGGGCTGCCTTACAATGGCGCTATGAGAGACTCTCGCCTGATCCTGGTGTCGTCGAGTGGTGGGGCGACCTACGCCCTCCCTTACCAGCAGCAGCCAGGCGCGGCGTTGTATACAGAGTGGGTGATGAGTACCCGACCGGTGGTACTGGCACTACACCGGTCCGTGACTAGCTTCTTGCAGCCGTACTACCCGTACATGTTCGCTCAGAACTTCGGGTACGACCAAGCGATCCTGCCGAACCAGGAGTTCCCATTGGCGAGTTGGCAGTACAAGTGACGGGACACCCACTTGCTGGTAGCAACGTGGTGGGACTTTTATTGTGGCCAGGAACCAGAGCGACTACCGGCTCCAGGGCTGTGGCGCTGAGGACGGTTCGACGTCCATTATGCCAGGTGGTCGTTCGGGCACAACCACTTGTACCGACAGAATGTGTAACATCCCAGGTTCTTTGCCGGATCTTTAGTGGATCTTGCGGATCTTTATTAGGTTGTTCAGATTCTTTTGGAAGAGTTTCAGATTGCTTTTGTAGCTCCCGAGTTGAGTTTTACTTTCCGTGTGGGTTTTTCTCCTGTATAATCTACGGAACCCTACGGTGAGTTTATTCCTCAATTTATCGACTCGCAGATAATACAACAGTGACGTACTCTTCACGAGGATCGTTTCGACTATTTTTGTGGATTTTCTTGAATTAGTGCTTTTTCGATACGTTTTACGAGATTTTAGAATTAAAAATGTAAAACTCCAGGGGAGTCCACAGGAACTGTGGTCAATTTGCCTCTGATAGCAAAAAGCTGATCCGCCATTGAAGACAGCTCAGCACTGGCAAACTCGATCATCCTTAGCACAGGACGATCAGACTGAAGCGACCGGGGAGCTGCCTCATGAAAAAAAGTGCAGACCCAGGCGTTGAAGAAGTGCATCGGACCAACTGTCCATGAATTTCTGGGGATGGGTGATTTATGCAGATCCCCCAGCATCTTGTAAATGAGGCATAAAGCCATCGGGCACAGGGACAGTTTCATCCCCCAGGCTATCAGACAAGCAGGATAAATCACCTCTTGTCTGATAACAATCTCGTCACCCTGAGGGAGGGTGAACGACCAAAGCCAATAAGTCAGATACGCAGCACAATACGTGACTGCGTCAATTCCTGCGAGGTTTGGGCCCCCTTGTCGCCCTTCCCTTGAAGTGGACGGGAAAGCTGTACAGCGACGGACCCTTTTCTTCCGCTTCACTGCTGTGGGAGCAACTACGGGGAAGGCTTCATATTGCTGCTCCCCACCAAAGAAATATTGAAGCCACGTGCCGATCTGCACGTGCCTCTTCTCTCCAGGCTTCTGCGCTTCCCGTGAATCAAGCGTCAAATGCAGCAGGGTGCGATACGCCTTCATCAAATAACGATAGGCGAAGCCTATAAAATATCTGCCATCACTGTCTGTCTGGTCCTTCAGCCAGTCTGGGATGCAAACCTCTTCATACGGCTCCCCATCTATTGGTAAGCTGCTCAGCTGGGACAGACTCCAGAGATCCAGCGAAGTTTCTCCCTCTGTAGTATAGAAAGTATTGTACTCTGGGTAGAAGACTTCGATCATACTGCAACATAGTCCTTGGGAGATTGGATACCGGTATCGAGAAGCATATGCACTGTGGAAGACACCGACATTTACCAGGATCGGAGCATACTACTGTAGCACATAATCTGTAAATTCAATAGCTCCCGGCCTGAAGGCATGAGCGTTAGTGGCTTTAAGCTCTCCGAACCATCCCACAGAGATTTGAGGCTTGAAACAGACTGCCAGGCAGTCTAAAAGAAAGGGCTCGTCTCGATACCCCCATTTCAGCGGGGCAAGGAATAAATCGTTTATGGGCTTTTCTCTGTCAACGTGCCCGACAGTCTCGTTCCATCGAGCTGGCATAAATTGCAGTGCTCTTTTCAACAGCCCAAGTTCGAGAGTCAGCTCCTGCAAGCCAAGGACGGTGTCCCATTTTCTAAGTTCTCCGAGATGGTATATGGGTACGCCTCGAATAACTGACTCATTCAAACCATCTCTGTCCGCTAGTAAGGCTCCCTCAGCTTGACGGATGAGAATTATATCACGCTTCCCGTGAAGGTTGAAGCATCTCATGAAGGCCATCAAGTGTTTGTCCTTGGGGTGGTCCATTCTGACGCCATCCCCATGCTCATACTTAAAGTGATCACCGTTGAGGATCATCAGTCGGCTAGTGTCAATGGTATCATTTTCTGAATCTGAGGATTCTGCAACCATGGCTATCCGCCTGAATCCTCGGTCTAGAGAATGAACAGTCTCCCATGTCACAGTGACGCGGGATGCAGAGGAAGAAGAATCGGATGCCATGTTATCTACAAAATGGCATCCAGAAAAAAACACGCAAAGTCAGAAGTCAATTGATTGAAGCACGATTTCTGATAAAATTTCGGCAGAGTCTACCCAGCCTGGGAGTTTGCCAAAAGAGAAGTGGAAGCCGTCCACCAAGGGAGTGGCCCCTAAAAGCAGCCATAGGCATTAAGCCAAGGTCGAATGGGACACCCGAGGGATTTAGCTCCGAGGACAAGTCCTACAAGGAGCATCCCGGGGCCCGAAGATTGGGTTTAAAACCCGACTAAAGCAACTCAACTCACCCTCTAAACTCGCTCAAGATTGCTCGACGCGGTGGAGAGGAAAGGGAGGAGAGAGAAATTTCTTTACCAAATGAACAGTGGTGAGGAAGTTTACAAAGGTGAAAACCTTTTATAGGGAGGGTTTTACTCCCTTAAAACGGCGCGCCCTGGGGCTCACCGTTTCAACGAAATGGCACGTCGGGTAACTCAACGCTATTTTAACGTCAAAGGCAAGGGTGCGCTGTTTAAACAACGCCATTCAAGCTTTCGACCTCGCTGGATTAGCATCCAATGTCAGAATTAAGTGCTATTTTGAGCTTCTGTCACCAGAGGAGATTACTCCGAGCGAAGCTCATCCATCGGTCCTGCTACACTCGTGCCTCGCTTGCAACCCCCACGGCTGGGGGGCATTTGTTGGCACTCAAAATATGATGGATCCAGTCTAACAAAAGATAAGTACAGTCCAACAGAAAATGGAAACGCACTCTCAAGTCGGGGGAAGCCTAACACTAGCAAAGCTGGCACTAAGAACCACGCACCGGACCTCCAGACCACGAGGGAGAAGAGTAGCCACACCTGAAAAGTCAGGGGTGAGTGACTGGCTCAATAGGGGTCCTGCAGATCCCTACCAAGAAATCAAAGTGGTAACAGTAGTAACGACAACAAGAGTAATAATAGGAGTAGGAACAATAGTAAAAGTAAAGAGGAAAAGTCGTACTGAATAGAAACACGATAGTCGATCGAACCTCAGCCCTCTACTACTCCTAATCGGTAAGAACACGGATCCCCAGACACACAGTCAGGAATCACCAAACCTGTACAAGGAAACTCTGGGTACACTACCAGTACACAACACGACAGATCAGTCGTGCAAGCTCGTCTACCTAGACAAACCCAACTCAAGGCCACACGGTCTGAAAGCACTAACTCATACACGATCTCATAGTCGTGTATGCTACACTGACCAAGGGTGAAGCCAAACCCAGACTACCTACCAAGTCAGGTCAACCATGATAGAAACCAGTCTTGAAAACCACAAGTCAAGTGTCATGTGACGGAAGCACCTCCTCACTAGAAGAAAAGCCAGATGCATCCACTAACATCTTACACTGCGTCTCAAGCGTCTACCACTCACCTCGAACACAGTAACTGAGACACTATACCAAGTACCAAGGAACAATAGTAACAAGTGACTAGTCAGGGTCACACCCATCGGCGCTCATCCAATGCCCCTGACCACGTGTGCACACACAAGCCCAATGTCTTGAGCCAGGCCTCTAGCTGGTTTTCCCCTCCCGTCAGACTCTAACAGCTACACAAAGGGGCCCACGACAACCAACCTATGAACCATCTCTACTAGGAACTCACTCCACCACCACCCCTAGGTGGGCCGACACGCAAAGTGTTGTCAAGCTATGACTAGTGGAGGCTCACTAGACACACAGACACAAAATAGAAGCATCGAAGTACAGATAGGCTAAGCATGCACCTGTCGCATGTACTATAAAGCAGGAAGCAGCATATAGAACTGTCGCCAGACTCAAGACAGCCAACTAAACCTACTAACACAATGATCCTTGAGTCACACAACTCAGGTCAAGATCATCACACATCATGACAACACACCATTAATCAGCCTAGTCCCTAAGCCAAATCACGATAAACGCAAGTCCTCAACCCTTATGCTACACATCGGACTCTCAATTCTGCATTACAAGGAAACACGGGACACGAGGGATCACCAAAGCCCTCGAACTGGGTAGGCATGTAAATCGAGGTAAGATGATACCTCCAAATGTCCAAAACTAGAGTCTCGATCCTCATAGGATACCCGAGACACTCATGAGTCACGTGTCAACCATTGGGTCACAACCAGGTTGACCCAAAACAATAATGACCCTCTAATTACACGAAACACTACTCGGTACAATGGCACTTTCAGACACCCTATAACACTGTCACAGCACTCATAGGACGTCCAAGATATCCACGAATAATGGGCTAACCAAGGGGTCGAAGCCAAGCCAACCGAAAACCAAACTAACACAAAAAGGAACTCCTAGATGAATGGCTATCTTACCCATGGCGGCTAATACGCTTTGGCAGTCTTCTAAGGGCCGCTATTCGCAGGGTTAAACAGGTAAGAAAATGGTCTGCTCAAGGCCGTCTATTTGGTATAACGGTCCTCCTAGGGCCGTTTATCTATATTGGCGGTCATGGCCAGACCGCCAACTCCAAACCACCTCGAAAACTTCTCGAAAAGCCATCCTTTTGGCGGTCCTTTGCCTGACCGTTTCTTCATAAGGCGGTCAGTCGCAAGGCCGCTAATAGGAACCGACATAAACAAATAATGGTCTCCCGGGGACCGTTTCTAGATAATGGCGATCATCCTAAGGCCACCAAACCAAGTTGCGCTCAGGAGCTAGACTACTAGCCCGAACCAACTTGAGTAGACTTAAAATGCCAAATAGCGGTCACCCCAGCGCCGTCAATACTGGGTTGCGGTCGATCAAAAGACAGATAAATGGAAACCAACCTTGGAACCCAAATAATGGTCTCCAGAGGGCCACCTCTAAAAATGGCGGTCACTGGTAAGACCGATAAATCGTTCCAGCGGGAAAATCGTGGGACTACACAAAACCCAATCTTTCCACGCCCCAATCGCATCTAAACAATAGGGAAACATCCCTAGACTGGATATCAACCTTCCACAAGCCAGAAGGGATCAAACCATCCACAAAATGATAAAAAATGGGCAATTTTCACACCAAATCAGTCATAAGAAATATTTCCATTTTTCTATCTCTCCCCTTTACAATCTTCATGAAGAGGTCAAGATCTGATTCGGAGGTTTACCTTACGTTCAATGCCAATTCTCAGGAAACTCAGTTTCTGCCTAGTCAGATCTGAGACTAGGAACAGGTCGGTTCTAAAATTGCCCATTAGAAGCACAGATCCGGTGAATTTTTATGAATCCCACAGGGTCGAACACTTCGAAAGAGCTTTCCAACGGTACCTCTTGATCGTTGATCTGACATCGGGAGCAATCGCAGTAGCAGATCTCGCCAGATCGCGCGCCTGAAAATAGAACCTGCAGATCCGTGGGCAGCAACCCTAAGTCTTGAAGATTGGAGCCGCCCGACCTCTGACCGGCGTTCCCGCCCGATCGCCTTCCAGGGAGCTGCGCCTCCAGGGGTCTCCATCACAGCGGGACCCACCCCATCAGGCCCGGAGGATAGAGTGATTCGTGGGCCCCACGGACCCGCAGATCACGCCATCCGGACAGCACTAAAACGCAGGATTCGGCACTAACGGAGCGACATCAAGATGCTGCCCATCAACCCTCTTCCCGTTACTCCCGGGCCCCGCATGTGACCTGTTACCTCCCTGTGTAGAGTGGGTCGAAACATTTGTACCGCTATAAAATTTGTTAATAGGGAGTACGGATTTGGCTAGGGTCATCTTCCCCACGCCGGGAGCGTGGAGGTAACGGTCTAACTTCTTGGCGTTATTTTACTTAGCTAGTAAATGGTCATGTGCCATTTTGAGTGCGATAGGATCCTAGCCCGTGAGTCCATCTCACCACTATAAGTGAGAGAGTGACCCGTCCCGTGACTCAATTCGAGCATGGAAGTGAGTCGACCACCCTTGACTCTGCCAGTTTCTCAACCACGCAGATCCACGCTATCCCTCGCTTGGGACGACGAGTAAGCTTGCATTTCTGTTAGCGACGTATAGCCCATAGGAACTCTTAGTGTCAGGCCAAGGTGTCTCTAGTGTCCAAGTGTTACTGGTCGCGTCTCCATCTAGAGTCCCAGGTTCGCATCACCTAGAGTCGGTCCCTCAGTCCGTCCAGCATCATAACCCCCCAACGGGAAGCGACGTGATGTTCCAGTCTCCCAAAAAGGGGCCTCCACATATCAATTTGTACCATCATTATGGGCATATCCCCAGGATAGCCGCATTGAGTGGCCCCTACCAAGAGAAAATTCGCAATCAACTTAAGCCACCAACGTCTTCCCCAAAGTGCTACTCAACCAAGCCAATCCTTGGCTCGGGAGTAGGAGGGGGACAAGTGGAGAGGGAGAATTCTACTGCCTGGTGAGAGCGGCCAAACGAGGTCCTACCAGACCGAACGAGGCCTAGCTCCTTAGAGTGACAGCCCCCCCGAGGCCCACTAGCTTTAAGCCCAATAACCCACTCGGATCAAGCGCTTCCTAGGCGGCCTTCGGGTTCGAAAGTCTGAGCATCAGATTGATCGGGAAGGTTCCTTCGAGAACCTGATATATCTCCCTTGAGCCTTGCACCTATCGCTCGGGAGACCCCCTTGAGCTAGTGCCCCATGTTCGGACCGACTGATGAAAGCTTATCTGTGCGACCATTACGTACCCTTTAAGAACAGGGAGATCAAGAGTCCCCGTGTTATAAAGAGCCCATGAAGAGGATGTAACCCCCGTTGAAACTCCTCGGCTCATAGGGCTCTTACGTTCCATGAGTCGCTATGTAAAGTTGGGAAGCCCTCCTACGAAAAGGTAAGCATAACTAAGCCACTCTAATCCTGAGCAAGAGCCACTTCACCATTTGATGGAGAGGGATCTCGTGCCCCTACCTCCTCCTACCTCTCACCATAGCACCAGAGCTCTATCTAATTTGTTGACTCAAGCATCGGAGGGTTTTCCCCATGGAACCATCCCTGGGCACCCTTGATCCATTTCCCTTCTTGCAGTTCTCACAATCGTGGTCATCAACCTCAGCTCAAGAACAGCGCGAGATCGCCCCTCTTCATCTGGCGCCATCTGTGGGAACGAGCAAAGAGCCAGCATGGTGCAAAGAAGCTCTAGTAGGAGGACCGCCAGTGACAAGGGAAAGTCTGTGGCGATGGAAGAAGGCGCACCTTCCTATCCGAAGGGGGATACCCCCTCTCACGCCAGCGACCAAGCCGGCGGACTGCCCCAACCCGGGGGTGGAAGGGCAACCTCTCGCCTGGAGCACGGACGCTCTTCAAACCATCAACGCCAAACTAGATAGCCTCATTGATCTAATGAGGACCCAGGTGGCCAGGGAAGAGAATTTACGGATCCCTCGGTAGAGCCCAATTTTCTAGATCTCTTCTCTATCTTCTCTATATCTATTCTCTGTCTGATCTTTTTTTGTCTCTCTTTTTTCTCTGTAAGCGGAGGAGAGGGGTTTTATATGCCCCATCCCCCTCTCTTCTCGGAGGATGTTTCTCGGTGCGCTTCGACAGCTTCCCGGCGTTCCTCAAGCAGGTGGGGAGACTTCCCAGCGTGCTCCTTATGGTCATATTGGGCTTCATCAAAGGGGATTTCGGTGCCATGCTTATTGGCCCATTTAGGACTTTTAAGGTCATTTGCCCTAAATAACTTACATTGTCTCATTGCCTGTGTTGACTGCCACACATGCTTTGGTATTTGTTTGGCTTCTCACGTCCGTCAGAATCTTCAGAAGGCCGGTCTCATCAGTCGGTTGACTGTACAGAGGTTGGTATGGTTTAATCAGCAATGTCATCAGGATGACGGCAATGCCAGATAGCAGCCTGGCCATAAAGGGGGCTTCAGCTGGATACGGTGTTGGTAGCAACGGCTCTTCTTCAGTTCTGACTCTGTAAGAGTCCTTGGAATCTTCATTTCTGACTTAATCTTCTCTTCGGCCTTATCTTGCTCTTGTTCATATTTTATCTGTCAACACCTTGTTGTGGGCGCTAATTTTGACACGCGCCCGTCCATTGGTCGCGTATCACTTTTTTAAATATAGAAAGTCTGCATTTTCAACTCTAATAGGCGGCTGACCCAGGGGCGCTGTTCATCAATAGCGACTGTGTCCCAGTCGTGATTTTGGTTTCGTGTCTGAATTGCATTCTACCTTCCCAGATAGAGCATTGCTATTATTTAACCCTGTGTTCATCTTTGGAAGGGGGTCTCTGGCCTTTCCTCATTTAATCCCCATTGAAACACTCTAAATACCCCCCTAAACCCCCTTCGCGAGAAACATGAGCAACCTGAGAGACAACATGAACAGCCAGAGAATAACAGCCAATCTGAGAGAATAGCCTGAGCATCACAATTTGAGAGCAATATGTCATATTGATTTGATCTCCTGCGTCCCAACTACAATTCATACTCCTTGCTTGGTGCTTCAAGTGTCCAATTTGTTCTCCCTCGGTTATGCTTGCAGGAGCAGAAGAGGACTTATTTTTCTCTTTTCTCATGTAATTTTTTCATACACATACCTCATCACCTCCACACTATTCACTTTGGTAGTTCTTGCATTCTAGTCTTATTAATTAGTTATTGCATTCATATTCTCCCATCCTAAGCTCCTCCTAGGGGTTTAAAACAAAACCCACAAGGTGTGTTCATGCACAATTTCATATTATTTCATTCATCTAGAATTTGATACTACACTTGGCTAATCCAGTTTATTTTTCTTTGTTTGTGATTTCTTTCCCAGGTAATCAAAGTAAAGACACTCTTCATCGGCTGGCCGATTGAAAGAGGAAGAAAGGATCCCAATCTCACCCGCTTACCAGGTATTTTTCACGATCACTTATCTATTTTGAGGGCATTCACACCCTCTGGCGATCACATTCCCCTTAGGAGCATCACATGCTCCCTTTCCTATGATTGTTATACTTTTTAATACCCTTTTGAATTGAATTCCTTTTCAAAACATGTCTATTTGACACGTTCCACAGATTGGTGATCACAGTGGGACACTTTATGTTTTTATTTTGATTACCACTCCCTTTGGCACCCTCGCGTGCCCCTCCCTTTGGCACCCACGTGTGCCCCTCCTCTTGGCACCCTCGTGTGCCCCTCCTTTTGGTACCCACGCGTACCCCTCCCTTCGTGCTCCACGTAACACCCTCCTCTATTGCACCACGTGCAACTCATCACCAGATTAGTCAATTTTGGGACCGTCTATAGCATGTTTTGAAGGAAAGATTGACGTTCTGTTTATGTTACTGATTTCGCGACTTCCACGCAGCCGCCATTTCCTGATAAGCACCCAATTCTAGGGCGCCTTTCATCCATTTTTACCCCCTGTGGGTAATCTGTTTGCCATAAACAGCGCCCTATATAGAGGCGCCATTTTCTGATCAGCGCCCAACTCCAAGGCACCTTTCATCTTTTTTTTACCCACTACGGGTACACTGTACTATGATCTGCGCCTCTGCCAGGGTCGTGATTCACATTTGTAGCACCTTATCCACAGGTGCTATTTCCATTAGCACTGCCCAGGGGACACGCTGTTCTCTGTTGGCCGCGCCCTACACACAAGCGCTATTCACTATTAGCGCGACTGTCAAACAGTCACCATTTCCGATATAGCGACCCTGCCAAGGACGCCATTTCACTGTGTTTTAATAGAATTGCCATCTTGTCTTAATTTGTTTGATTGATCGGTGATCTAAGCTTTTACGCTAAAATTTTTTAAGAGGTGATCTATTCAACCCCTCCCCTTCTAGCTCACCGCATTCATCGTGTTTATCACCTGAGAGTCGACCACAGACTGTAGACAGAACCACCCAGGTTTTGGATAGGCGTAGGTGTCGACACCTGACTGCTCAAGTGTCGACTCCCGGACTAGACATAAACCAGATCGTTTCTGGCAAGTGCTGGCAGTCGACTCTTGACTTGGTCTGAGTCGACCAAGACCGGATAGACAGGTTGAAGCCCTAAAAACTGAATGACGGCTGGTGGTCAGAGATTCCTAGAAGGTGGTTGTTAAAAGCCATTAGATTGGCACGTGAGAGAGGACCTTCAAGCTGTTATGATGCTACATCAGATCAAGACCCAGTCAACCAACCACCCCGCTTGGAAATCTCCAACTTCTGCCCTACTAACCAGTACATAGTCTGGGCACACCTTAAAAATAAGGCGGGAAGGCTGAGAAGATAAAAGAGAAGCAGGGAACACTGAAGGAAAGAGAGAGCGTGGCTACTGGAAGATGAAGCTCTGCATCTAAGGGAAAGAAGGAGAGGGAAAGGGGCTGTGCGATCCAGATCAAAGAGAAATAAGGGAAGAGCAATAAAGAACAAGAGCCAAGCAGTAGAGAAGAAGGTGCAGGTGATCAGAAAAGAAGGCTCCAGCAAGCAAGAAGAAGAAAGAGAGCAAAGAACCATAAGCAGCCAAGAAGAAGGGCATCTCCAAGGAGAAAGAGGGAGGAAATTCTTGAAGGAAAGGTTTCCGATCCATAAGAAGCCACTGCGGTTCAAGATCTAAAGAAGGCATCAGATCCGAGCGTCAACTCTCATCCTCAAGCCTCAAGTTGCAGCAAATCTGAAAGCTTTCCTGGAAGAGAACTTGATTTGAGGAATCCAAGCAGCAGGCGATCTTCATCTTTAGATCGAGTCATCTACAAATCGGGATAACATTTCTGAAACTTGATCTATTTCATGTCTTATAAATTCTATTTTCATTTTCAAATCCTTGTTCAAGCTGTGAGTTAGCGTATCAAGTAGTGAGTCAGTGTATTAAGCTGTGAGTCAGCGGAGTGTTCAAGCTGTGAGTCAGTGGTGTATTCAAGCTGTAAGTCAGCGGAAGGAAGCCTCAATGGGTTTGGTGAGGGGTGGACGTAGGCAGATTGGATGTCTAGCCGAACCACCTAAAAATCCCTGTCTCCTTTTGTGTGTGATTATTTGCATTCGCTTGTAACTTCCGCTAGATGCATGCCTAGGTCTGTCTTTGTTATGCATAGACAATACACTTTAATTTTCGCTTAAGTCGCATAGTTTAAATTGTTCACATACATCTACAATAGTTTTTGAATTTGGGGGTAGATATATTCACCCCCCCTCTAGATCGCCATTCCACCTGCACAACACCACGACGGTGGTGGAGGTCGTGCCACCGCCGGAGGAGGCGACAGTGGCAATCGAGAGGCTGATCTGTGGAGCTCGCCCGTCCGAGGTAGGCGCCACGAAAAACCTCCCCCATTTAATTTGAACACATGCATGCTAGACTAGGGGGATGGAAAGGGGCATGCGACCCCTGTAGGACTAGTTAGGAGGCCCTATGGGCCGTCGCCGCCGGTACGGATGGGGGTTAAACACCATCGGGCACGGCGGGTTAAACACAGTTCAACAGGAACTGCTTACACAACTGCACGGTTCGCCTAGAACCATTTAGGAATAGAATGGTCCATGGGTGGCTGTTCAAGGGAGTTGAACCGATGGGGTACTGGGGAGTGAGCACGGTATGAGGAAGATCGTGGATAAATATAGACGGTTTACCTTGGGCCATCCAGAATCCGAACCGTTGGGAACCACACAGTCTTCATCAGACCGTCCACCTTTCAAACGGTCAAATGAGTGACCGTGCATACTTAGATAATTGGGGCTTGAGGGGGATGCTACACGGCCAGATGGGGACCGTTGGGGCTTATAAACAGCTAGGGAGCTGCCGTTATTGGGATGGACATATGAGATGTAAACGGTACCCACTGGGCCGTCCACTAAGCAAGATGGTCAGTTTATGACCGTGGAACTCCAGATCCTGGGAAGGGCTTATTGGAACCATAAAACGGTTGGAAACCAACCATGAGGAGAATATAAACGGCCCAGAGGGGACCGTTAACCTGACAGAATGCACATTTTTTTAATAATGCAATGCATGATTTATTATGACATGTATGATTAATGCAATTTTTTTAAATGCATGCAGGGAAAGTGCAGGACCCGGATCTCCTTGCTCCAGGTCCGAGTAGTGTACCTCACACTATTGGACTTCCAGAGGGAGTGCCTAGCGGCGATGGGCTTCGATGAGTTCCTGAGCACAGAGGTGATGAGGCTCAACACTGTGCTCCTTTACGCCCTGCACGATCGATAGGATCCGGTGAGCCAGACATTTCTCTTTCCGTGGGGCCACATGGTCCTAACGTTGGAGGACGTCACACGCATCACTAGATTACGCGTGCACGAAGAGGCGGTTAGCGGGAGGACCTTCCCTAACTACCGCGAGATGACCCAAAGGTTGCTGGGCCTAGAGCTGCTACGGCCAGAGCGTCAGTCGATGGTGCTGACGAGAGCGAGGTTGCAGGAGACTCTCGGCCTATGAGGGGCCGGGATCACCACGGGAGAGCTACTGGAGTAGCACTTGCAATGGCTCGTAGACCGGGTATGACCACGAGTAGCAACTGCAGCGGGACTAGAGGCGGACATGGTCCGAAGGAGGTTTATGATTCTTTTCTTTAGGAGGCTCCTCTTCTCCACTCGGGCAGACATCGTCAGCTATCGGCTTCTACCACTACTCGAGGATGTTGACCGAGTTGGGGACTACGCCTGGGGAGCGGTTGTCCTGGCTTTCCTCTTTAACACCTTGAACTCCACCAGCCGACAGACGATGCTCGACGGGTTCTCGCCACTACTCCAGGTACGACTCAAATTCCTAAAATGATTATGCATTTGCCATATGATTATATGCAGTATGTTGACATTTTTTTGTAATGCAATGTAGATTTGGGCTTATGTACATCTCCTTGGGCTGAGGAGAGGTGAGGAGACCTACCCAGACCGACTGCCCATCGTGAGACGGTGGACGGTGTCCCGAGAGGTTGGGTCCCTGCGACACCAGGTGCGGGTGATCCAGGACAACCTAGGCACACTTCCCTATGCCTCAGTAAGATCTAAAACTTAAACTCTTATGAATGCAACTATATGCTTGTGTGCCGATGCAATTGTCCTATTTGACAGTTCTGGTGGACACCCTACCAGAGTGAGGGGCACGAGCGCCAACCTTGGGTGGTGGCAGCCTTGGCCTATGCTGGACGCGACATCTGGCACCACTACATGAATGTGGTGGAGCCAATCTACTACCGACTGGTGATGAGGACGATCGGCATCCATCAGGCAACAGTGCAGTTCCCAACGCCTGAGAAGTCGGAGGAGAGGGTCAGACGCCACGCACAGGGCCTGGTGATAGAGATCGATTGGACCGTCAGGGTAGCAGAGCAGATAGCGGACTAGACGACACTCGGGCCAGTGGTATCCACCTGGGTCGAGAGTGAGGAGGCCTACCTGATGGCCTATGCCAGATGCTACGGAGACCAGGTCTTCCGTGGCACTCGACAATCGGTACGACTCCTAACCTTATGCTTTCTAATATGCCTTATGATTATGATGCACTGACCCTTGGACTTCCTACATGTTGCTCGACCCCCAGGGGCGGATCACCAAACTCCAGGGACTTTTCTACTCTTCTATTCAGGAGAGATGAGCTTCGATAGGCGCTGACCCTCCTAGTGAGCTTCGCTAACCCTTAAACTTACTTGTGCATTTGTTTATGCTTTTGAAATTGACAAACCTTGGACTTCTAAATGCAGCGAGCCAAGGGGACCCAACGTTAGGGAGCTGTCGCGCCTTCCTCCTCCTCCCAGACACCCACAAATCGTGCTGAGCGTGATGCAGAGTTCAGCAGGATGGTGGCACGGGCCGAGGCTGCTCTCGCCGAGAGGGTAAGTGGACACAATGCTTTCCCAGTTTATTATGATTATGAATTACAATTAAATAACCATGATGCATGCACATGCAGACGACTGAGCTGACTCGGCTATGGGAGGAGATGGAGTTGAGCCGCATCACAGTGCTGGGCTAGGTCGCCCGACTCAGGGAGGAGATGGAGCGGAGCTGTCCAGTAGATGCAGTCGAGATGGCCCTCCTTCGTGCGGAGTTGGAGCAACTCCGGGCTGGAGCTGTAGAGATGGAGCACTACCGAGCTGAGGCGGAGTGAGCCCGGCTTTAGGTGGCGAAGCTGGAGGGTGCGATGGAGACCTATGAGCGGATTAGCCAGAGACCGGAGCGTAGCGGAGCTCCGAGCGATACACATGGGATGCACGGTATGTACAACTCCTACTATGGATACTTCACGAGTTCCTCTGGCCGTCGGAGGAACGAGGAGGAGGAGCAATGCCGTCATCACCGAGAGGAGGCGAGCTCTGCGATGGCCCTACCATTGAAGAGGCATGAAGGGATGGGAGACAACATAGGCCCTAAGGGACAGGCCTGATGTACCTTATGACTTATGTACACATGGACGCTTATGATAGTGACATGACATGTTTTTGATTTGATTTTGCAAATGAATGTTCATGTGTGAGTGAATGTGTGTATACTTGACGCTAACTGACTAACAACGAATACTAAACTGACAACGAATACTAAACTGACACGAGAGAGTGAGGGGGAGAGAGACGGAAAGCCTTGAGTGGAATGAGTGCAAAAAGGACAAAATTAAGGCAGCAGGGATGTACACGGTCTTTCAAATGACCATTCCGGTCTGTAGAAGGTCATAAGTTGGACCGTGGAGGCTTGTTCGGCCAAAGCCCCAAGGAAGCTTATAAATGGTCCCAACTGGTCCGTTTAGAAATTGAAAACAGTCCCTCTTTGACTGTGCATATTGAAACTCGACCTCTCCAAGACCGTGCAGATGCCAGGGATCGAAGTGTGTACAAGGTTGGTACATAGTCCCAGTCAAACCATGTTTAGGATCATGTAGTCTATCGCCCCCGCGCGCGGCGCCTTGGCTCTTCTAGGGCCATCTAGGGCTTCACCCTACGGTGGCGGAGGTAGAAGAAGATGGTGGCCCCCCCAATTCAAATTGCCCGCCCCTCGGCGCGGCGAATGGGCCGTTGGGCCAGCCTTATCTGGTGGGCCGCTCTCTTGGGTTCCTTCGGGCACCCGCTAACCTGGATCCGGCTGGGTTTACCCATGACTTACCTAGTGGATCCGGGGAAACGACGGTTATCAGGTATCGTGGACATGATATGGGTCTTCCTTCTTGCCCGTCCACGGCGTTTGATTCGCTCCTCCTCCTTGTGACTTCCGGTATTGGTGAGTAGTGTCCGACGAAGGACATAGCACTTGCGATCAACGACGGGCCACTGCCATGCTCGTCGGCGGGCACTTTTGCTCCGCCTTGTTGCCATCGTGTGCAGCTACGTAGGCACCGAGCGGTTGCTGCAGGATAGAAATCACAGTTGGACCAAGATCCCCCAGCGATCGTTGCCTTATCGCCGACTGCCGTAGACTCTCACAGGTTGCATTCGGTTGGAAGCCATCTTGCCTTGCCTTGGTGGGGGGAAGGCTCTGTGGAGGTAGCTAGCGAGAGGACTGACGATCCTCTGCTGAGGTGCAAGAGGGAAACTTCACACTGGTTGGCATGGGAGAGCTTGGTGGGGGTCGTCGGGACGCGGAGGTGGTCGGTGGTGCTATAGATTTCGTTGGAGGGGGGTGGTTCCTCTGGCAATAGTGCTGTCTCATGGCCACCCTCCCATCGGGGAGAAGTCAGACCAAATTGTCATCGGCAGCAGGTGGAGGTTGCATGCTTGGCTCAAGGCGGCCAACTCGATAGTCTTCGGCTGTTGCTGGAGGAGGATGTAGGCACTGGGGGGGGGGGGGTGAGATGCAACAGGAGGGAGTGGGCCATCGTGGAAGAAGCAGGGTTCATGTAGAGGAGGTGAGGGAAATGATCAGGGAGGTCAAAAGACTGACCATGGAGCATGTGAGGGGGTTGGCAGATACTGTGGGTATTTCCTTCGCGGTTGTTGAGAAGGATTTGATGGCTGTTTTTTTTTTAAATCAACAAGAGATGGGGTGCGAGCATTCAAGGAGGGGAGCGGTCTTAGTCGAGAGTTTGCTGGGCTTAGGAGGAGGGTAGGGTGGATGAGGATACCTCTATTGTTCAATGAGGATTGTCTCATGAAATGTGCGGGGGTTGGGTGGGGAGGAGAAGAGGAAGGTGGTGAGGGAGCTGATTAGGCGGTGCAAGGTTGATGTTCTGTGTATCCAAGAGATGAAGTGTGAGGGCGATGGTGTGGCTCTCTTGAGGCAGATTGGAGTGGCCCGCCTATCCAAGTGGGTTACCTCCTCGACAGTGGGTAGGTCCGAGGGGATTATGATCCTCTGGAACCTGCATGAGGTGGAGGAAGTGTTGCAGGATAGGGTGGTTAGTAGATGGGCCATCTCTTTGCATTTTAGGAACATCTGGGATGGCTTCTCCTGGGACTTCGTGAGGTGTATGGTCCTCAACCTAGGGAGGAGAAGCGACAACTGTGGGATGACCTAATTCGATACCACCTTTCCTCAGGACGGCCGTGGTGTGTTGGGGGTGACTTCAATGCGGTGGCAGTCCCGTGAGAGAGGACAAGAGATGGCACCTATGGTGGAGACATGGATGATTTCTCAGACTTTAGTTAGGAGGCAACTCTAGTGGATATTGATATGGTACATGGTTGTTTCACTCGGTCCAACCTAAGAGCAGATGCTTCCTGCTCTAGGCTAGGTATCATAGGTTTTTGGGTTCTGTAGATTAGGAGGACCACTTTCCTCATGTGTGGGTGGCATCTGTTGCGAAATCTATTTATGACCACAAAGCCATCCTTTTGAAGACTGACAGGATGTATGATAGGAGATATAGTTTTAGGTTTCAGTAGTTCTGGTTCAGAGAGGTAGACTTTATGGAAACTGTCTTACGTGCATGGTTTGTTCAGGCTACAGGCTTCTCTGCCAAGGGTACTTTGGTTAGAAGGTTGAAGCACACGGCGCAGGCTCTTTAGGCGTGGGGAGTTGATAATTCGCTTCCAGGAAGGTTAGTGAGGCACAAGATTCTACAATAGTTAGAGGGTTTGGACTGCTTGGAGGAGGCAGGTCTTATGGATGATGAGGACATGGCACTTAGAGGCAACACCCTGATTGCAATGAAAGCCAATGCAGAACTGCCTAAATCTCTATTATTCACCATTATCCATCAGTCAGCTGTTACACCAACCATAAACAAATAAATATAAGTTGTAAATAAAAATCAATTCTTCGTGATGTAATTGCAAAGAAAGCAAACTTCTTCACTTCGTCCCTCCTCAAAATGCCCTTATTAGAAATCTCCTTCCCATCAGGTTGCTCTAGTCCGCACCCCCTCCCCCCGATGTCTAGAATGGCCCCCTCATCTTTTGAAGTAAACTCATCCCCCTCTTCCCAAGCTTCATCGACGGACCCCTCCTGGGCTGTCATCTGGTGCCCGGTCCAACATGGCGTGTCTCTACAGTCCCCGTGAGAATGAATTGGCCAAAATAGCAGATACTCTCTCTTCGACCTGTGTCGCTTCCCTGGTCTTCCCATTGCCTTGCGGATGTACGCCTTCACCCCCGCCCAACTCCAGCAATAGCAACTGGGGTAGAAGGCCCGGTGGCGGCATGATCCGCAGGGGGTTAGCCTCCTGATGCTCATTGGCAATCACCAGCACAACCCGACAATCGTCCACGCTCCATCTACTAGGTACACGGTCAACTCGTCCTCACCCCACTATCGCGAGTTGCTGGAGGCTACATGGATGGTGCGTACTGGAGATGAAAGAAGTACCCTAGAGATCATTGAGCCGAGCTACAGGACGACCACCGCCTTGGCCTCTTGCCAAAACCCTTCGCTGGTCACCGCCGGTGCCAACTCCATTTGCTTCAGCTTCAGAATTAAAGTCGCTCTTGCTAGTTGTTGGCTGGAGCCGGAACCAGAACCGGGTCCACCTTCCTCCCCTTGCTTGCGTAGCATCCCTTGATCGGCCGATGGAGGCTTTATCAGACGGGAGAGACGACCGCAAACGATTCCAAGTGAATCGATACGAGCTGCAGGTGAAGACTCGGGTAAGTCATTGGACCTGTAGACTTGAGTTGGCCCACTCCCCTCATCTGCTAATGCTGGTATAGGGTCCGACCCATTCGCCTACTGTTGTATAACAACAGCCGGCCGAGGATGAACCGCCGGCCCACTTTTGGAGCATGTTTGACCCACTCTTTTGAAATTTGAAAGAGTGGCTGTGGATCTGCCACGACCCCCTAGCCTCCCTTGATGCGGGACTACGCGAGTGGGACATGGTGCTGTAACTAGATGATGACACGATCAGGAATAAACACTAAAGGAAAGCAACTGAACCAACGCTAACACAATTTCCAAGGAGCTAAGTCTGTTCAAACAAGAAGTAAAGCCCACAAGTTGCCCCTCGCGAAAAAGAAATGTGGGACCGTGGTAGTTGAAGAACCACCATCGTCTAGGGTAAGTCCAATCCACACCCAAGGTCCAGGTGGAACCTTCGAGAATAGGTTCTTGTACTCACACGCCGGCAGTGATTGACGTCATGGGCTAGGAACCTACTCTAACGTCGACGACAAATTAAAGCAAATACTAAATAAGAAAGCGCCAAGTAGGGAAGGACACGTACCTCCACGTTAGTGTGAGTACAACTAGATGAAAAATAAATATAGATTTATAACACTGAATTAATTCCCACTCCTCACACGGAGATAATAGGCTACAACAGATCACATGAACATGGAGCGGGTTGACGGGCAGCCTTCATTGACGGTGGTTGACGACGAGATCCCGCCATAATGCTGAAGTCGCAGTTGGGGTGGCCGGACCGCAGCAGGGCCGGGAAGAGCCCAACAGGTCACTCTGGATGGTGGTAGCGGCGGCCTGGGTTGGAGGAACACTGGGCGCTCCGGCGGTGGCTACAGTTGGTGACCGCAGTGCGGGTGGTGCCGACATGTGCAGTGGCGACCAGCGAGGGCGATGCTGGCGAGGGCGGTGGTGAATGGATAAGGTGGCGCAGGCGAGGGTGGCCACGACCGGCGAGGGCGGCGACAACACGCAGAGAAACCGAGAGACATAGCGAAAAATGAGAGAGCACGAGAGGGAACGGCGAGGGTGAGAGTGGTGAGAGAGAGAGTGAACGGTGAGAGAGTGAGGGAGAGCGGTGAACGGGATGCTGCCGGCGGCAATGTCGAGGCTTCTCGCCCCACCTTTCTCGGGCGCTCAATTCCCTTCTCGGGAGTAGACACAAAGGTGGCTCTGCTTTAAAAAATTCTCTAATCCTTCATTATTAATTCCACAACAAGAATTACCTATGTTTCTATATGGGTTTAGGCTAATCCCAACCCTTATAAGACTCCAAACTTGTTAAATGATGCAAATACCCTCGGGACCCTAAAATCCTACGAAAATCGGACTGAAAAATACAGAAAATTGAAAAAAAAGGGCTCAAACGGGCCCTTAATGGGCTGAAACTGGACTCAATGGACTCGTCGTCCGAAGCCTTACAACTCTCAACCATTTCCGAGCCACATAGATGCATGGTTGGCAGTATCGGCCGAAACCGATACATTTCGGCCGAAACGGTTGGAGAGAATCATCCTTGGCTAAGGTTCACCGTCTTGCATTTTATGTCCAGATTGGTTGGCCTTTGTGTGCCGGGATGTCCGTGCGAGACGTGTTCCCTATCTTGGCAAGGTAGTTGCCTATAAGATGTTTGCCCATTTCCTTAATGTGTAAAGGTGTTGACGCTGTTCCAAAAGGATGCGTGCCAGTTGGGCGGTGTTCGAGAGAATTTGTGGCTAGTGTTGTGCTTTCCATTGCGTCGTGAGTCGGAACCTACTGAGTTGCAGAGGATTGCCAGACAGGTGAGGGCGTCTGCTCCCTAGGTTCGAGGTAATGGAGCTTTTCCTCACCCTATTTTTGAGTTTGTTAGCCGACTTGAGGATTGTCAGGATGGAGGATCCCGAGTTGGCACTATGATGGCTGTGCGCGTGGATCACAGTGCACAGCAAAAGCATAGTGGGCCCATAACCCACAGGTCCAAGATTGTAGCGTTGGCTACTACGGGTGGATTTTTGAGGTTGAGAAGAGCATGAGAGGATTGGTTCCTCGATAAGCATTATCTCAGTTGCGTGAGACGTGTTGTTGCCGTGCCGTTGCTTGAGGCATTGTGATTTGTGGCACTGGTTGAATGGAGAATCGGGGAAATATGTTAGCAAGCATGCCACATGGGTACTCTATTCTTGTGTTGGAAGCTGTGTCCTCGGATGAGATCGAGCTTTTGAGAAGTGATCTCTGGCAAGATTATGGGTCCCGGTTGGTAGCTGTGAGTAGCTAGTGGGCTGGCTGAGTGATCGATCGTGGTGAGATGTGTGTTGCTGAGGAACTGTGTGCACCAGTCATGACGTTGTCGACCAGGTTACTGTGGATTTGGTTGGCACTTTTCTCCCCTAGAAATATGTGCCGTGAGCTGTAAGAGGTTGTGTGTCCCGTGGCTCTAGGGGAAGAGTTGAACCAGGATTGGCAGGCATCCATTTAGAGTGATTGAGATGAGATGGCATTCGATTGGGTAGTGGATGGTGCCTGTGTGTGGAGGGTCTCTGAAGAGACGTTGGCGTTGGATATGGTGGTCCTTGGTCTGTGACCAGCATGGGAGGATTTTCTGTAAGTCTGAGTCTAGTGGTGTGAGGACCGAGGAGAGATCCTGTCATGTGGTTTCACTGTACTCCCCTGAGAGGGTAGAGTTGGCGTGAGGTTCGAAATCGGATGCAGTGTCTGGGTGAGAGTTGGATCGAGGTGCGGTGTTGGTCTGTGGAGAGTCAGCAGATGGCCTTGAGAGTTGTAATGTTTCCTTCGGATCTGGTGGAGGACCAGGAAAGAAGGAAGAAGTTGAGCAAGCAGAGGTTTCCCATTGATGATTGTCTGGTGACCAGTGGGTGATCTTTCACAGATAGAAGATGCTACTGGTGTTTGTGATTCGAGAAGGGCGAGAGTCGTATGTCGGTGAGGTCTTGGTGGTCGTCTCTGTGATGTGCCTCCTAGCTGAGATCTGGGCTTTATCGAAGTTTGTCTTCTGGCAGAGTTGGCACAGTGATATGTTTGGCTATCGGCTTGCCATGTGTGACGTAATTCTTGGCACTGCACTGATGATCTAGTTGCAGTCTGTTGAGATGGCTACGTGAGCTGATGGAGGCTCTGTATTGGTTGTTCCCTTGAGTCGGGCGAGAAACCAGTTAGCTAGTTATGAAGCTAATGTGCGGTTGTCTGCCGACCATAGGATGGATCGGTAGCTGCTTCTCGTGACGAGGGCTGTGTCTCCTCGATGAGCGAGATGGTGGCAGCGGTGCCATGATTGGTTCTCGTGTTGTCCGAGGTGATGCTAGACCTATGCCTTTGTGTTATGCCCATTCTGATGACCTATGTGTGTGCGGTGTGCGGAGCGTGGCATTGTCCATGATTAAGGTCTGGCGGTATCCCTCATGATAGGAGCTTTCGTGAGAATCAAGATTTTCTGTGCTGGGGCTCTGACGACGTTGCTAGTTGGATAAGACATTCTTCTCCTGTGTTCCCGCGTTTGTCCTAAATTTTGAGGATGGAATTTCTTTAAGGGGGGAGGACTATAATGCGCCAGATTGTTTGGATATTTGTCAGATCAGGATCCGTAGATTTCGAATTACTTTTGCGGGTCCCAGATTGAGTTTAGCGATTTACGCATGTTTTTATCTGTCGGACCTTCGGAACCCCGTGTCGGGTGAACCATTGCGTTCTCCGACTTCAGGATGTTACCACAGCGTTGTGCATTTTTTGAGGATCACTGAGGTAATTTTTACTATTTTTTGGTATTTTCTAAAATTTCTATATTTTCTTTTATATAAACCCCCTAACTTCTTTCTCTCTCTTCCCATTCTCTCCCTAAAAGTGTAAGATCCGAGGCTCCCATCTTCTTACACGTGCCCCCCTTTGCCTTGGGGTATAAAACCTGTCACTAGGGCATCCCAAAGAATCACAAGAAGAAGGGAATATTTTCACTCTTATCAATCTTATTTTGCTTGCAGCAGAAGAAAGACGGGAGTGGGCTCGTGAGCACGAAATCCAACCAAGTCCCTTGCAGATTTGATGCAACTCAAGCAAGATTCAAAGGTCTTTCTCCTGATATGAAGCTGAGCAAAGAGAACCTCAAGCTAGGCATCATCCTCCGGGCTTCCTCTTGAAGGATTTGTCGACATCTTGCACCTCCATCCAAGGAATGAAGAACCTTCGTGGGCTCATCGTCTAAAGGGGGATCTCTAGTGTCCTCAACATCTTTATTGTCTACATTTTGCTCATACTCTTCCAGTTCTGTGGGGTTATTGTTTATCTGAACTTCTCCTTAGAAATTTATAGTGTGTGTGTACGTTTGCTGGTTGCAACGCACATGTGTGTGTGGCTGTGTGCATCAAAGTGCGTGTGTGTGTAGATTTTCACTTCACAGTGAAAGCAATCCTCACTTTGTGAGGGGTGGACGTAGGGGACACTGTTGTGAACCCGAACCACCTAAAGTCCTCGTGTTCATTGTGGTTTGCTTCTACGTTCTTACACGTGTGGGCTCCTTGTTGAGAGGAGAGCTTGCTTGTATTACCATTGCATAGTCCATCTCAATTGTTTCACTGTTCGTGTGATTACATCATCGGGTGATGAGAGTGTTAGTTTGTTTCTTCCCAATCCATCTAACTATTTGCTTAATCACGTTAATCACTAAAATTTTTATTACCAATCAATTCACCCCTCCCCTCTTGATTGCCATCTACCGGGGATAACAATTGGTATCAGAGCCCGGTCTCTGATTTTTCTACTGATCTCACGATCTAAGAGTATGATCCTGTAAATGGCAAATAAGGGGATGTTGCCCAAAGGGCACTCTATACATAGGCCACCGTTCTTCGATTGGTCAAATTACCTATATTGGAAGAATCAGATGTATGTATTGTTGAACCTCTACTTTTTTGATGATGTCATACACTAATTGTCAACTCTTTAATTGATCTGTCATTTAATAACACTTGTTTTATGTGCTTAATCTGAGGGTGATTTGCATTAAAATCTAATTGTGTGTTCATCAGTGTGCATACTGTGTACTTGATCTTTGCGATTGCTTTTATACTTGCTTGTATTGAGTGGTCTTCTTTTATTGCAAAGTCTGTGCATATTCATGCATTCGCTGTGTACATGCATAGGTTAACCCCGTGCATATTAAGTCAGTGCAAGTTCAACCCCGTGCACATTTTTATTTCCACTGCACAAAGCCCATGCACACTATGCATCTGTGCCACCTGAAGTCCGTGCAGATTTTTGCCATCATGCATACTTGCATTTAGTTTAAGCTGAAGTCCGTGCAGATTTTCCTTATAAGAGTCCATGCATCTTTTATTCAAAGTCCGTGCAGATTTTTCTTATAGGAGTTCATGCATATTTCAAGTCTACAAAGTCCGTGCATATATTTTGGGTGTTCTAAAAACCAAGTCTGTGCACGTTTCTACAAGTCCGTGCACATTCTAGCCCGTGCATTTTTCTACAAAGTCCGTGCACATTTTCTCATTCTAGCTTGTGCATGTTTTTCAACAAGCTCGTGCAGTTTTTCAGCAATGAAGTCCGTGCACATTTCCTTGAAACTATGTCCGTGCACTCAAAACCCCGAGCATTTCATGTCTGTGCACTTAAAACCCCGAGTATTTCATGTCCGTGCACATGATACCCTGTGCACATTTCTTCAAGTCTTCAAAGTCCTTGCATGCTTTTGCAAACCCCGTGGAATCTAAACCCCGTGCATATTTCCTCCGGCTATCAAGTCCTTGCACGCTTTTATGAACCCCGTGGAAGCTGTACCCCGTGCAAGTTTCCCATTGACACAGACTGTTTCCATTCCTTCATAGGGTCTGTGCATACAAAACCCTGTACAGTTTTTCTAATGTTTGACAAGTCCGTGCAATCGAAACCTTGTGTAGATTCCTCCTTCAGACAAAGCCCTTGCACGTCTTTGTAAACTCCGTGGACATGATACCCAGTGCAGGTTTTTTATTGACACGAACTCCTTGTATTCCTTCACAGGGTCCGTGTACGTCAAACCCCGTGCAGACTCTACACTTGTCTATCAAGTCCGTGCTCATTCAAGTCCGAGCACTTTTTGAAGCTCTTGCATGCTCTGCTAGTAAACAAGCTCGTGCACATTTCTATGTATTAACTCCGTGCATATTTCTTTTCTCTTAAGGCCTTTCTTTTCTTCTTTTCTTAATTTTTTTGTACAGTTTTATACAAATTGTCCCTTCCTCCTCCTGTCATTACTCAGCCCAAATCTTTTTGTGGTGTCCATGATTCACTCACCTTAGTTAAAGTGTTCTATTGCTTATTGTTCCATTTGTTTGTTACTCTCTTCGGTCTTTTAATACATCATTATTTTTGATGAAAATTTGGCAGCATCTCCCCTCGACCCGGACGTAAGGGAGAGGCGGGGAACACGCCCACATGGAGTGACGGAACCCAACAATAGGAGGTGGACGTCCGCAGACGACAACACCTTTAATGAAATCTCGGAAAGCGCAGAGGGGATGATAAGAGAGGGAGGCAACTCTCGGACTGGCTATAGATAGCTGGGGTAAAGGGTAGGAGGAGGTGTACCGGCCAAAGAGCTCAAGCGTGTACCGGGCAGAAGAAAAGGGGGGTGTTGAGTGTGTGTCGCTAAAGGACTGGGAGGGACTAGGCGTACCGCTGAAGGAGTGGCTAGGGCATACTGCTGAAGGGGTGAGGCTGGGGCGTACCGCTGAAGGGGGGAGGCTGGGTGTACCACTGGGGAGAAGGCCAAGGGTGTGCCGGAGAAAGAGTTGTTCAAGGGTGTACCGGCCAGGAAGGCCCAAAGGGGCTGAGGGTTCAGTTTGGTTGGCCAGAGGAGTTAGCTGGGAGGAGAACTAGGGACTGGGAATTTAGGGACATCTCGAAGGACACAGACCAACGATGGTGTTGAGGCTTGGGGTTTCAAGGAGGAAGAAGGAACTCCCCTACTAGGTGAATGGACGGGGTGGAGGCCAGAGACCCTTCGAAGGGGACTAAACCACTAGGGAGGGACAAGAAAAGGGCAGTGGAAGAGAACACAAAAAGGACCCCAATCCAACGAGAAACAACGCAACTAACCGAGGGTGGAGAAAGAACAAAGCAGATTTTTATTCGTGGCAAATAAGAATCCAAATGCACCAAACGTGGGATGGGATAAGAAGAAAAAGGAAAGAAAAGGAAGAGATGGGAACGGAGGTTGAGCAGGGGCGATGGTTCCCTACTCTTTCCCCTTCCCCTACTATATTTCACTCTCCCTCTCTCTTACTCTCCCTTCTCTGGTGGCTGCCAAAGGGGGGAAAGAGCTTCTCCTTCTTCTTCTTCTTCCTCTTCTTCTTCTTCTACCTTCTCTCTTCTTTTCTCCGTCGTCTCTCCTCCCTCTTTTTGGTTACGGAGGAGAGCAGTCTTTTATACCCCAACGGCACAGGGCCTTCGAACACGGAGCGATAGGGTGGGAACGTGGTTCCTTAATGGGGATTTGACTTCGGTGGTCCTTCATCGATAGGAAGTAGGCAGCGTCTCTCCTTCCCCATTCGACACCTCAGCCATCCCATTGCGCGCCAAGGATCCATAGGGGAATGGCGTGAGATTTGTTCTGCCGGAGAGGCCGTTGGAAGACCCGTGCCGTCGAAGGGGCTGGGCGTACCGCTGAAGAGGCCAACGGTGGCATGCCGGCGAAGAAGTAGGCTGAGGGGCATCCAAGGTGCACCGCTGAAGGGCTCCACCGATGTGCCGTTGAATGGCTAGAGGGTGCGCCGTTGGAGGGGCACAGGGTGTGTCGCTGGAGGGCACGAAGGCGTGCCGTTGAGCAGGGCGTGCCGCTGAAGGCCACTGCGACCATGCCGGCGAAGGTGCACAGGGGCGCAAGCGAAGTGGCGCTAGGGGCATACCGGCGAAGGCCACATGGGCGTGCCGTTGACGCCTGCGCTGGGCGTGCCACTGGAGGACCGTATGGGCATGCTGTTGAAGGAGATTTGGGCCCGTTTTGAGCCCAATTGATGATCTACTTAATTCTCTTCGGGGCCCATAAATTGTGAGCCTTCTGGGGGTTAGTTTCTCTTCGCTGTCGTGACTCCTAAAGTGGTTCCACGACAGTGTGTTGTTTATTCGGAGGGCTCGGATGGGACTTGTTCTCCGCAATCTCTTCGGTTGAAGTTGTTGTTGATGCTGAATTGGTCGAGACATATGGATGCGTAATTTTACGCGTCCACAAATGCCCCCCACCCACGAGGAGCGCGGGTGAAGGATGAGTCGGGCGGTGCCCGTGAGTGTATTGGTTTTCTTGATGGTTAGACTTGAGGCCAGTCGTCCAGAGAAGACGACGACCCAAGCCTGTGCCTTCGTACTTGTACTTTCATGAATGTGCAGGGACGCCCGTCGGCCCATGAGGGACGTGCTGATAAAAGAGATATATCTATATGTATACACGTATATATACTATCCTTATTATTTTATTTATTTATTATTATGTATTTATATATATATTATAGAATGTAATACCTGAGCATTTGCACATATATATATAATCCAATGCATGTGGGTGTTGTACCCCTGTGATTTTGATGATGCCAAACATTATGACTCATCTAAGCATGATCTCAAATGTCATAATGATGATGCTTGATTTTGATGATGTCATATGTGTTATTGTTGCATCAATGAGGTTTTGATGATGTCACTATGAATCATAGTATAGTGCATAGTACATGAAAATCTTGTGTTTGATGCGTTGAAGACTGTGGTTGATAAGAAGTGTATTGATGCCTTGCTTGTTGTTTATAAGTTAGTGCATACATACAACAAAATTGGTGCATGTGAAGTCATCATAGTCATCATGCATATAAGGTCAATGCATTGTTATACACTGCTTCACTGTTACACATGGCAGGTCAACACTACTGTTTCAAGTGTCGACACTACTACTCCAACACTAATGCTTCAAGTGTCGACACTACTGCACCAAGTTTGAAGAAACAAGGTCGAAGCACTTTCACGTAAGTCTGTGCACATGCACAATGGTGAGTCACCAAAGTCTGAGCATACTAGCATAATCACATCATAGTAAAGTGTGTGCATATGAAAAAGTCTGCATGTAGTAAGGTCGGTGCATGTTTTACTTCAAGCATTCAAGGGTCGGTGTAGGTTTTGTTTCAATGCACAAGGTCTGTGCACATGAGGTTCCAAGGTCCGTGCACATTGTGTTAGGTATTAACTAAGGTCGACGCTAGTCACTGTTCAAAGCCACAAGGTCTGTGCACGTTTTCACCTAGTGTTAACTAAGGTCTGTGCACATTGTTCATTTGCATACAAGGTCTGTCCAAGTTTCCACCTAGTGTTAGCTAGGGTCTATGCACATTGTTCATTTCCATACAAGGTCGATGCATATCCTTGTTCATACCTTCTCACAGGTCTGTGCACATTTTGTTGGATAGCATATAGGTCGGTGCACCTCTCACTAGCACAGAGTCAAGGTCTGTGCACACGCAGTCAAGGTCTGTGCACATGCCATCTAGAGTCTTTGCACATGCATGAACAGGTCCAAGCACATTCATACCCAGGGTCCATGCACATGCTCTTTTCACTTCATGTAAGGTCAGAGCACATTTGTCCATTATCTCTTACCAGGTCTGTGCACATGAGGAGTCAAGGTCCGTGCATATTATGTTAGGTAGCAACCAAGGTCGATGCTCATTTTAACTTGAGTCAAGTAAGGTCGATGCTAGTGACCAAATAAGGTCGGTGCACGTTTAGCCATTCAACATTCCAGGGTCGGTGTAGTTTTTGCTCCAACGCACCAGGTCTGTGCACATGACCCTCCAAGGTCGGTGCATATTTTGTCCTCTACGAAACAAGGTCTGAGCAAGTTTTCAAGTCCATGCACATATTGGTCTGAGCATGTTTTAAGTCTATGAACATATAGGTCTGAGCAAGTTTTCAAGCATTGTGCATATCAAGGTCTGACCACATTTGGAAGTCGAAGTCTGTGCACGTTTGTCTTGCATGTTTTGGGTCTGTGCATATTAGCATAAATCACTACAACGTCTGTGCATCCTTCATGTCAGGTCCACCTGTGCATCTTTAAGGCTGGCATCTTCATCAGTTCCTGTCCTCATTCATCATCTTAATGCATATACATCATGGCTCTGATTTGAATGTTTGATGTAATGTTGACTAAGCTTGCATCTGATCATAAGGTGGTTGATGAAATGCCTAAGTGAGCATTAGGCAGCAGCAGTAGAGATTCAAGTTGAAAGAGCAAAAGACTTTAAGCCACTAAGGTTGGCATTTCAGCAAGCACCATAATGTCTGTAGCAATACTCAAAGGCTAGCGTGAAAACTCAAGGCACGTGAGCTCAAGCCAAGTATTGGCACGTAATCCCATGTCAACTAATGATGGGCACGTGATCCCAGATTGGCATGAAAAGTCATGTCCATGTGGCAGGGTCTCTGAGAGACCAATGATTAAGGAATATTCTCAACTCTAGGTGGATTCACATGATTCGCTAAAGGGCTTTTCTGATACTCTGCTTTTGGGTATAAATTGGAGATGATGTGATCGGAAAAGGGTGGAGCCGTCAAGAAGAGAAAGAAGAGAAGATAAGAAAGAGAGCTAATAAAGAAGAAGTGTGGCTGTGTGTGAGTAGAAGAAAAGAAAAGAGAAGAAAGAGAGTGAGAGCAGAGAAGAGGATCGAGAGAAAAAGAGAGAGCTACAAAGAAGAAAAAAGGTAGAGAGCCAGTCAGTGAGCGAAGAAGAAGCAAAGAGCCAGAGTGAGAGAGAAGAAAAGAGAAGAAGAGAGAAAAGAAGTATAGAGATGTAGTAATAAGCGTCAAACATAGTCTGGCACGCCCGTTGGGACTTGTGTCTCCTTTCATCTCTTTGCCGAGATATGTGGACCCTAAGGCCCTCCCAAAGACTGCTGATCATTTGCTTGCTCTGTGTTTGTAGGCAAACAATGACATCATCGGGATTTGATACTCTTACTTTTGGCCCCGCGATCGTCACTGGCCATGCTGAGCACAGGTACCTGGCAGTGCCCACTGTCTTCAGGACGTTCCCCGCTGTTGTAGGCTTCCCCAACTTTTTGGGGCTGGCCTTCCCTAACCTACTTCAAGTGGAGTCCTTGGAACCTGCCGAGGAGACTGCCAAGAAAGTCAAAGCCTTGAAGGCTTGATGCTGTACGGGCTCGCTCAAGAGCCTGATTCAAGTCGCCAGCTGCCTGGTGCACCACATTACCTATGGGGCCTGCCCCATTCCTACCAAGAATTTCAGAGGATGCCAGCATAGGGGCTTCCGGAGGAATACTACTGCTGTACCGGATGCCTCTCTGTGTTCGGCAAATCTATGTTGATCAGGGGGCTTCGTGTCTTCCTAGACGGACGTGATGCTCGAGTGATCCCAGATCGAGTGATCCTCGTCGTACCTATCTACAACTCCTACTAGACCCTTTCTGGGAGGAGAGCCGAGAAAGAAGAAATCGGCCACCATGGCCAAGAGACGCTGGCCCCCAGACCAAAGATATTCAACCAGGTTTGGGTCCCTAAGAAGATCCAACCCTCCTGCCAGGACGCACCAGTCCATCACCGCCCTGCACGTGACAGAGCAGAAGAGAAGAAGGAAAGGGGCCTATCCCCAAGGAAGGAAGAGATGGTCGTGGACCCTCCACACCGGGAAAGCTTCAGGGCCTGTGCCCGACAAGCCAACATCCCCACAGTGGGAAGGACATTCTAGCACTTCACTGGACGAGCCTGGCTCACTTACATCCCTCCCATGGGAGGTCGACAACTATCCCTAGTCTTACATCAGGGATGAGGGGTAGAAGAAATGACCAACCTGGTCAGGAGCTACTTCAGGGATCTAGGCAACCCCTCGTTGGGCCAACAACGGCTACTGCAAGCAGCCATGGCTGAAGAAGACCACTGCCCACCAATGGCAGTAGAAGAGAAAGAAGAAGAAAGAAGGATGATGTCGTCGGTTGACGACAATGCATATGAAGATGGCTTCAATGCTGAAGCCGATGAAATCACCCCTCAGTGAGAAGAAAGAAAAAAAAACTATGTTTGAGAGACTCACCTTCCCGGACCATGCAAAGAGAAAGGTTCACAAACAAAGAAGAAGGATACAGATTTTCACCTGCAACATGGCTGGGATATCCGGCCAATATGGGAGGCTGCCGGAGGAGCCTCATGAGCTGGCTCGGCTGGTCGAAAGGCCAGGGCCAAACACCCAAAGGGCAGAAGCCGCAAGGAAGATGATGGCAGCAGCTAGGAGAAGGCATGTCCTGGCCCACCACCTGCCATATGATGAAGCCAACATTTTAACTGCCAATGTGGTGACGACGGAAGAAGAGGATGTGATGCTCGACATCCTACCTAAAGGTGCATCGGGCGAAGCAACCGAGACCATCCCCAACATAGCGTCCATGGATCCGACAGTGTTGATGATGCTTCAAAGGTACCGACAGGAGATAGAACTACTGAAGAAACAACTGATGGAGAAGACAGAGCAGTCTTCGGCTTCCAAGCAGCCGGAGATGCAGGGTGAATCATCGCGAGGAGCTGCCAACCCGAGCCACTTCCCACCACTCTACACCTTACCCCAGCCGGCAGAGCCCAACTTGGCAACTACACAACAGAGCAAATCACAACCGCTGATGTCGCCAGTGCTGTCACAGGTGCTCCAAGCACCCCCGGCGCCTCCACTGTTGCGTCCTCCTCCATAGGCGACTGCTCTGGTCACTCCATACCTGCAGCCGACACATTTCTACCCAGAACCAGTTGATCCAATTGTCATGAACAAGATGATGGTGGAAAGGATGATCGAGTTGAACCTCGCTGAAAGAAGTGAAAGTGACTACGTTGCGTTTGATGCGTATAGGGTGCCATACCCACCGCATCATGCTACCAAGCGGCTCCCTCCTGGGATTAGCAAGCCACCAAAGTTCGACAAGTTCAACATGAAGGGATCCCCAAAGGAACATGTCGCTTACTACATGACCGTCATGGATGATCTGGCCACCGACGAGTCATATTTGCTGAAATTTTTTGGGTCCTCACTGATGGGGCTCACTTTTGAATGGTACTCCAGCCTTCCGACCGAGTCAATCAACGACTGGTCAGACATGCAGAGGAAGTTCAGAGAAAGATTTCGGTAAGCCACACTCTGGTTTGAGTGTGGGGTGGACGTAGGTCTGGATAGACCGAACCACCTTAAAAGCTTTGGTGTCTTCTGTGTGTTTGCTTGTTTGTCTGATCTGTTTCTATGTTCCCTCGATCCAATTTTTAAATTCCACAGTTGGATCTATTTACCCCTCCTCTAGATCCACTTTCTACTAGTTAAATCGCATCCATCGATTTAAGGTCTTTTCATCAGCTGGTTGCCCCTCCACCCGCAACTCGTAGAAAAAGACCGTAGTCTCTCGCGACGCTATCAAAGGGTAATCCCTCCTCACCCTGGGTGGGCAGGTAGCAATCGGCTCTCCTAGCCCCCTCCAGCTGTACCTCAGTGTCTCCGTCTAGCTGTCCAGTGAAGCTAAACAAGAGTGGTGCCGTCGAATTCACCACAGTCCCTCGTGCCACCAACCCCGAAAATAGCAATCCGACCCACACACTGAGATAGTGGGTCGGCAGAAGTATACTCCTCTCTCTCAGTGCTGGGTGCGCCGCCAAAACTCCCAGTCCCTGATAGATGTTGGCCAACGCCACAGGAGCCAAGGCCATCTGTCGTCCCTCTGCCAACAAGCAAGTCGGCTATAGCAACTCGGTTCTCAGCAAACCATCCTCTCCGTGTGGAACCATGAACGCCGCCAACCAATATGCCAGGTACGCTGCAAGGTGTGTCACATCCTACAGACCATGGGGATTCCACCCCTCTTGTGGTGCATATACATATCTGGAGTATGTATGAAAGCGTAGCTCCACCTCAGCGTACTCCTCCCCCAGAGTCTGATCCCTGGCGAACTCCTGGTAGAAGCAGAAGGGCCCATTGTAGAAGTGACAGACCCACACGTTCAACAGCACCCAGGGAGTCTGTACAGCTCTCTCTCTCCCCACCAGGGTCAAGTCCCTCTAGGTCTTCATAAGATATCGATAGCTATAAAACACTCGGTATCGCGCCTGTCCATCAGTGTAACTATGATGGAGGTCATCCAGTACCACCTCCTCGTACCCCTCGCCGCTGATCAACAATCCAGAGATCCCGGATAGAGACCATAAGTCAAGGGTGGTCTCTCCCTCTGCTGTTGCCACAGTATTCCACCGGTGGTTGAGATGCTCCAGTAGCCCCTGTAACAATCTGGTGCAGCACAGGTACGCGTATAAGGCGGCAGTCACCGCGTACCTGATCCCAGCTCGATCCAGCAGCACCCGGTAGTGGTGCACAACACCCATCAACCACTCGGTGGCCCCCCTAATGGTACCGATGCGACGGGATCACGGCCTAGCGGCCGTACCAGCTGATGACGGTCTGCCGCATCACCCCATCCAGGACGTTGTGGTCATCATAGCCCTCTCCAGCATACTACAAGCCTACGGGCTCCAGCACCAACCCTGCGGTCCCCTCTGTCTCAGTGCGATGGTGGCCATGCAAGTCCCAAGAAGCAGGGCCCAGTGGTCCAACTCTGACTCCAGATTGCTATGCCCTACCAAAGAACCCCAGACACTCAGCACTAGGGAACTGACGCTGCCTCTAGTAGTCCTCCAAGAAGCTCAAATAGCTGCCAAGTGCAACGCCTTGCAGGCTATCCCTACCTAGCAAGGTAGCCCGCTCAAGACAACGACGGTCTCCTGGGATCGGTGAATCGTCCTCCTTCATGCCAGGAGGGACGTAGCACCGCACGAACTCGAATAGATGGCGGTCCAGGGGGAACTCCAATGGGTAGCCTCCGCTTCGGTCATAAGCGTACTGACCACCCGCCTCCAGAATCTGGGCCACCTCTACAGTCCCGACTCTAGTTGCCCTCTCACCGACAGGACCCTCAGCCACGGTCATATGGCCCAGGTCCAGCTGATCCACACTAGCCACAGTAACAACTGGTGGTCCCAGAGGGGGCATCGGTCGCTCGATCCATCGCACCTAGTGGTCCTCCTCCCGGGCCACACATCTCGGGACTCGCTCATCTATGCCAAAGCGTGCCATAGCCGCAAGACAGGGCACACAAAAATGGTCAGAAAATTAGAAAAATCAACATATACAATATAGCAAAACAAAGGCACGTGAAGTGTCAAAATATAGCTACAACGGCCTGAAACAGAGGGCTCACGGGCCGTACGCCGTCATCTTCGCCTCCGACGCATGACCTATGGGGGGCATTTGTTGTACCCAGATAATTTCCCAATAAAAATACCAAGAAATAAGTGTTCAGGAATTTCCCTGAATACCTCCAAGGCACGGGCTACCTAGCCTTTTCTACAGCTCTGCAGGTCCTGCCAAAGGCCCCGACTGATTTGTCGTGATGTGCGGCTACACAAGCAATTGACCATGTCGCTTGGTGAAAGCACTCTGCCCGAGCCTTGTCTCGATAATCATGCGCCCCCAGACATTGCTCGACAGGGATGACCCTCTCGGCCCTGCCTCGACCTTCATGTATGACCTAGATGTCGCTTCATGAGAGCGCCCTGCCCAGTCCCTGCCTCAATGAGCACGCACTATCCAATGTTGCTCGATCGAGGCACCCTGCCAGGTCTCTGTCTTGACGTTCATGCATGACACAGACATTGTTTGATGAGAGCACCCTATCCAGTCTCTGTCCCAAGGGTCGCACACCATTAGACATGGCTTAATCGAGGTGCCCGGCCAGGTTCCCCACCTCGATGATCGTGTGTCACTTCCATGTCACCTCGATAAGCGTGCCCTCAGTGCTGTTACCGAGACAATGGGCATACTTCACAAGCCCCAGTGCAAGATGAAGCACTAGGCCCTTGCCTCTATCAACGGGCACCGGGCACGTGGATCAAGGTCCAGTGCCACCCATCAACTACAGTCACAACGTTGCCCTCGGGACCCGACTGTCATCAACTACAGTCACAACGGTGCCCCCGGCACCTGACTTCCAGCCACTTCAATCACAACGGTGCCCCTGGCACCCGACTGCCAGCCACTCCAGTCACGTCGGGACCCGTGGCACCCTATTACTCAACAACTCAGTCATAACGGTGCCCCCAGCACCCGACTACTAGCCACTCCAGCCATGTCGGGGCCCGCGGCACTTGATCATTCAACAACTCAATCATAACGGTGCCCCCGGCACCCGACTGCCAGTCACTCCAGCCATGTCGGGACCCGTGGCCACTGATTACTCAACAGCTCAGTCACAACGGTGCCCCCAGCACCTAACTGCCAGCCACTCCTATCACAACGGTGCCCCCGGCACCTGACTGCCAGCCACTCTAGCCATGTCGGGGCCCGCAGCAAATGATCAGTCAGCAACTCAGTCGCAACGGTGCCCCCGGCACCCGACTGTCAGCCACTCCAGTCACATCGGGGCCCTGGCACCCGATCACTCAATAACTCAGTCACAACAGTGCCCCCCCGGCACCCGACTGCCAGCCACTCCAGCCAAGTTGGGGCCCGCGACACCCGATCACTCAACAACACAGTCACAACGGTGCCCTCGGCACCAGACTGCCAGCCACTCCAGCCACATCAGGACCCGTGGCACTAGATTACTCAATAGCTCAGTCATAACGGTGCCCTCGGCACCTGACTGCCAGCCAATCCAGTCACAACGGTGCCCCCGGCACCTGACTGCCGGTCACTTTAGTCACCTCTGGGCTCACGACACCCGATCACTCAACAACTCAGTCACAACGGTGCCCCCCGGCACCCGACTACCAGCCACTCTAGCCACGTCGGGGCCTGTGGCACCCGATCGCTCAACAACTTAGTCACAATGGTGCCCCCGCCACTTGACTGCCAGCCACTCCAGCCACGTTGGGACCCGTGGCACCCGATTACTCAATAGCTCATCACAACAGTGCTCCCGCCACCCTATTGCCAGCCTATCCAGTCACAACAGTGCCCCCGACACCCGACTGCCAGCCACCCTGCCACATCGGGGCCTGCAGCACTTGATCAGTCAACAACTCAGTCACAACGGTGCCCCCGGCACCTGACTGCCAGCCACTCCAATCACGTCGGGGCTAGGGACACCCGATCAGTCAACAACTCAGTCACAACGGTGCCCCTGCCACCCAACTATCAAACACTTCAGTCACAACGGCGCCTCTGGCACCCGACTGTCAACCACTCAGTCACAACGGTGCCCCTGGCACCCGACTCTTAACCACTTAGTCACAACGGTGCCTCCGACACCCGACTGTCAACCACTCAGTCACAACGGTGCCTCCGGCACCCGACTGTCAACAACTCAGTCACAACAGTTCCCCCGGCACCCGACTGTCAGCTCCTCCAGTCACATCGGTTCCCACGGCACCTCAACCATCTCAACCTCAATACTGTCTCATGAATTCAAAGCCATCCACACAATAACGCAATGACCCTGGGACCGTCACAAATGATGGAATTGTCCCATGGCTTGCAAACACTTGTAATCGGGCTCTCACGCCCCTATATAAATGCCTTTCACGACATTAAAGTCATGTAATCCAGTTAGGGAGCAGATCCCCCTCATCGCTGGGACCTATCTCTCTGCCCACAGTTATCCCTGTTGTGTTGCTGTTGCACTATCATTGTTGCTTGGACAAAGCCCTCCCGACGTTGCGGCGTCCAGGGTCCCTGACTCTCTCTTCGGCAATAGAATCAAAGGTGTTTGGGCTCCACCCGATGTAAAACAAACACCGATCGCTTGCTCGCCGTTTCTTAGCCGATTCGACTCCCGTCGGAGTCTATGTGTTGTATATCATCGTTATGGTTGTATCCCCTTCGTTTCAGAACGAACGGGGCATGGAAAGGCCATGATCGGGCGGATCCCATGGTTTGTTCACCGTGACACATACGTAATTTAACAGTAACTGCTCAACATCTTGCACAGCTGGCTTTGGACCATTTAGTCTAGGTCGGTTGGGTGCCTACGCGGTCACCCGATAGGTCGCCCTGTGTCTGGCACGGCCAGACGGGAACCGTTCAGTTCCCTTGAATGGTTGGACTCAACCGTGCTATCCTCCTTTGTTCGTTGAACGGCTCTATCCTGGCCGTTCTACCTCTTGAGCGGTTGCATGCTAACCGCTCAATGGCTTGAGGTGGTTCGTGGGGCAATTTTCCCCTAACCGTTCAGTGCCCTTGAGCGGTCAGTCCCTGACCATTCTGACTGGTTTGACCGAGCTACTATAGTAGGTCGGTTGGCGTGGCGGTCCCCCTTAGACCGTCCAGTTCACTGAGTGGTCCCTTGGTGACCACGCAGTGAGTTCTGTCCGTTGTTGTGTCTATTGGCCGTGATGGTCTGTCCCGTGTCCATCTATCCGTGTTTGTGTCCCGTTTGACTAGCATCAAACGTTTAGGTTGATTAGGGCAGTGTCTCTAGCTATTCTGGCGTGGACTGCAAGTGTCCGTGAGTCAGTCAGGAGGTCTGACTAGATAGGTTGATTCAAGGTTGACTGAGTGCGGTCTACTTCTTGACTGCTATAGTTCCTTAATGACCCAATCTAGGACTACCAGTGTCCTTGTCTCTACGTGCGTAGCAGCTCTTCCTTGACTACTTGGTTTGCCTAGCGGCCGAGTGATGGATCGCTTATGCCCAGAGTGTCATTTTCCCATCGTTTCGATTTTTGCTTGTCTTGGCTTGACCTTGTGGTTTGCCCGTGACTTGTGGATTTCTGTTGGCATCCTATGAGGGCTATGACCATAATGAGATGGCCAAGAGTGCTTGTGTATGGTGTTGTGTCTATGTGTCGTTGTCAGGTTCTGGTCAACCCAGTGTGACCCAGTGGTTGACAGGTGACCTTGTGTATGTCTCAACTGTTCTATCTAGCCTGAGACAATGGTTCTTGACCTCGGAGGTGCTGTCTCACCTCGATTTACATGTCCAAGTGTGCTGAGGGTCTTAGTGTTCCCTCAAGTCCCCGTGAGTCATTTCCTTCGACTGTGTCGTTTCCTTCGACTTAGGATTAGACCGATTAACGACTTGTCAGCCGTTCCGCGACGATCTTGCCTCCGAGTCGTGAGACTCAAGGATCGTTGTGCTGATAGGTCTAGTGCCTTGTCCTGAGTCCGTTCGTAGTTGTTGTACTACCTTGGTGCTTCGTAGTATGTGCGATAGTGCTTTCTTGCCTGTCTATACTCCAGCACTCGCATTTTGGAGTCTGTGTCTAGTGAGCCTCCACTACTCGTAGCCTGACGGCACATTACGACGTGTCAGCCCACCTGGGAGTGGTGGCGTGGTAGTTCCCGAGATACGATTTTTAAGCTAGTTCCGTGGGCCCCGGTCCAACCGTAGTGTTCTACAGAGGGGAATACTAGCTAGAGGCCTAGCTTAGGCAAGAGCCAGTGTGTGCACACATGGTCAGGGGCGTTAGGACTTGCGCCGACGGGCGTGACCCTGACTAATCACTCGTTACTATAGTTCCTGTTCTGGTTCGGAGCATACCTTGATCTCTGTCGTTCCGGGCGTCCGTAGAGAGGTACTTGAGGTGCAGTGTCAGACGTCAATGGACGTAGCTGGCTATTCTTCTAGTGAGTAGGTGCTTCCATCACTCGACGCGTGACTCTCGTGTTTCTCGGAGTCTGTGTCCCCTTTCGAGTTAGCATGTTCTTGGCTCCGTCCAAGATCAGCTCCCCCTGTAGAGTTGGTCTGTGCTTGGCCTTGTCCGGGACCAGCTTGGTGTGGCGTACACGATGCTCTAGTCATGTATGTGGTTGTGTTTAGGGGAGCATGCATGGCAATCCAGTCGTATGAGCTGTAGAGTCTGTCCTGTCTATCTAGGTTTTCTTCTAGGCTTGGTGTCTGCTCTCGTAGGCCTTGGTCTTAGGCCTCATGTTTGTCAACAGATCGGTAACTCCTGACCTTTCGAGTTCAGGGTTCGCCCTTCTGTCGTTGCTTGGAATAGCTTAGGGGCCGAGGTCCTCTCGATAGCCATGTTTTGTCGGTACGGCTTCTTCCCTTTTCCCTTACTTGTTCCCTACTCCTGCCTCCTCTTCCTTACAGCTTTCTAGTGTAGCTTTTCCTGCTTTACTACTACATGCCGCGTGTGCTTCATAGACTTCCGGCTCTTGGAGTATCTTGATAAGGGTTTCCCTTAAATCTTTACTCCAAGTGATGGCTTCCCAAATCGTGATGCTGGCAGGGAAGCGCTTCATCTGGTGGAGAACCTTTCGGTCAGCTCGAGCTCGAGCGTCCTCCAGTGACGGTAGTATGTCGGGCTGGGTCAGCTATGAGCTATCGTGTCGCTCCTCGTCGGGGAGTTGCACTGCCTTGCCTTTGTTACTGGGATCAGGCTGACCCTGGCCACCCGCAAACTCTTGGAAGAGAGAGGCCAATGATGGCTCTTCCGAGGGAGGCTGAAGGGCTGGCCCGTCCTTGCCGGACGGCCCTGCTTGTTCTGCAGGACAGGTCAGAACTGGTGCCGGGACTGGGATACTGGCGGCAATCTTTTTGGAGCCAGTAGGATCGAAAATGCTGGGTTCTCCCCGAATTTCCACTGGTGGGATAGGGGTGGGTTGTTCTCCTCGAAGGAGGATAACCCGTTCTGGATCGAAGGCGGATGGGCGAAGAGGTGGCTCAGGGATTCTTTCGCGGCCACTACTGTGTCCATGACCACAACCCCGGCCACGGCCAGTGTGTTCTGGGGCTAGCTATAGTCTGAGTGGAGTTGTAATCCTTTGTTGGGTTCTGGCTGCTACCGACTCACCTCGATGGGAGGCGTTGATGTTATCTGGAGGTGGAATAGCCACCATGTTGCAAGTGCAGCTGCGAAGCATCTGTTCCAGCTGTTCCAACGTGATCTCTTTGTCCTTATAGAACAAAGAGAGTTCTTTTGAAATGCGAAGAGTTTCACCTTCTTTGACTTTCGGGATCATTTCTTGGACCCAGTTTCTGAGGCGATCTCGTTTCTACATCTCTTCCCACGCGATGTAGCTATCGAGTGGGATAGGCCCGGTAGGGCAAAGAGGAATGTATTCCTCCAAATTGTTGATGAGTCGCTGCAACCTCTGGATAAGCATTAGCTCTATTGGGGAGTGCAAGGCGACCGCTTGTTCGGCATGCTTCTTGAGCCGCCTCTTGAGATTCTTCCTTCTGTTCCTCTCTTGTTTCTTGGCGATGGCCGCCTCCAAGGGAGAAGGAGGAGGAGGAGGCACTGGAACTGATGCTGACGGATCCCCATGGGGATATCATCGAGCCAACGTGTTTGTAGGGTGAGGTCGGTGACTCTTCTTTGCCCGGATCTCAATCCAAGCGCCTTTCGATTGTTGTAGTTGGAAGGTGGCATTGATCACCTATTCAATGACCTCGAGTGGCAGTTCCTGGTAAGCTGGGATGCTGAGGCTAGCGTCCGAGGATGTGGGCACAGTTTGATGCCTTAACCGTGGTGGCTGTGGGAATTTACCATGAACCGGTTGACTTGTACTGGCGTCTGAGGACATGCACGCGGTTTGACGCCTTAGCCACGGTGGCTGTGGGGACTTCCCCTGTTGAGCTGATGTACTGGTACTGGCATCCGAAGATGTGTGTGCGGTTTGATGCCTTAGCCGCGGTGGCGATGGCTTCTGCTGAGGAGTGGCCTGAGGAGTACGATTAATGTCCTACTTCCTGGCCTGACCTCTATGGTCTGATAGAAGGCAGGGTCAGGCGACACCCGACGACGTCTTGGGGCCTTGCAGCCCCTGGTGGCTGTCTTGATCTCGCGTGCCAGATGGACTTTGTGATGGCAGACCCAACTTGCGAACTGTCAGGAGGACCTGGTCCGATCGAGCCGAGACCTCGCCCAACTTCTGTTTCCCCTTCCTATCTTCGGGCATCGGAGACAGAGGTGGAATAGGGAGAGGATGAGAAGAGCTTAAGAAGCCCATCATGGTCTCACCCACCAGGACATCCTCTCAGCCCTGAAGGACTCGGAGGAGCCTAGCAGTGTCTTCTCTGGAAAAGGGGAGAGACTCTAACTCTTGCCAGGGTCACCATTGCGCGGTCGGAGTGGCAAGGGCCGATTGATCGGCTTGTGGTGTCAGGGAATCAGGAGAGACCAAAGGAGCAGGAGGATGAATGATGTTGGCTGAGAAGGTGCTTGGCCCCGTCTCTTGACTGGCATCTTTCTCCATGCGCCTCCGCAGTCGCTTGAGAGCTTCCCGATTATCGGTTTGGAACTCAAGCCATTCTGGAGTGTGCTGGTAAGGCAGCCCATGCCCATTTTCTTGTGGAGGATCAGGCTGCTCTGGCGCATTTCTAGTGATGCTCAGAGTTTCTTCGACAGCTTGCCACAGCCAAACGAATGTCATAGAATTCCCCTCGGCAGATCTGCTCCCACTAGATCTATTCCTAGATGAGGTACTGGACTTCCTCATAGGACTCAATCGCATGGAAGATTTGTGCATGGAAGGGACAGTACTGAGGGTGGCTAAAGTCCCAATGGGTATAGCCTACCGACAGGTCGCAGGGTAGGATTTGCCCCCTCTCGATGCAGACGTCGAAAAGCCGTCGGGTTCTTTCTCTGGGGAAGGAGAGGGGTCTGCAATCATGCCAGGGCCTCCACCCTAGATACCAGACTGAATGCTCTCTTCGACTGGTGTCGGGCTCCTCTGACTCGTCATCAGAAATGGAAAATGCAGCCATCATGTGGATCACATTAGCCGGATGGTGAACCACTCGCATTGCCTTAGCTGTCCTGGACCACGCGTGTGGTTGTAGAGGTTCGATGAGACCGCTCTTCATTTGAATAAGGCCATCTCGGATCATCTTCTGTGCCTGGGTCTTGAAGATGTACCAATCTTCAAGGGGGTGACCCAGCATGCGGTGGCATAAGCAGTAGTTGAGATAGTCGATTTTCTGAGCTTCGTCCGGCTTGCGGACTTCAGGTAGTTTGACGATCTTCTGGGCCATACAGAGGTTGAAGAGCATCTTCGTATGCTTCCTCTTGAAAGAGAGGGGAGTCTTCATGCACTCTGAGAAGGAGAGAGCGGCCGGCTTATCGACTGGCCTTTTGTCGGAACTGCTTGTCCCGGCTCCCTTGCTGGCCTTGGCGGTGGGGGTGAATTCGATGATGTTCACCTCCTTGTCGGGATGGCATTCTCGCGCTTGTTTACCCTTCGCTGAGATGTAGCTCGGGTTATCGGCGAAGACTATCTCTATTTCAGCGACTATCGAATTGAGTTGATCAAAACCCTTGACGTTAGTGTCGAGAAGCTTTTTGCTAACCTCGATCGCCAAGCCTCAGCGATAGATAGTGATGGCATCCTCCTAGATTGGCAGATTGACACACCTCATGCTAAGGTCTCACCATTTCTTGATGAAGTCAAGGGCACTCTCGCCTTTCTTCTGTCGGAGAGAGCAGAGCTCGGCTAAGGAGACCTTTCACTCGGCCCATCTAGATATGGTCGAGGAACTTCTTCTAGAGATCCACCCAATCAATGACTGAGTTGGGCTTCAGGTAGGAATACCACTGGAAGGCTATTCCCGTAAGGGAAGTGGCGAAATAGCGGTGGAGGTAAGACTCATCCAACGTGAGCTCGCCCATGGCCGTAATGTAGTAGGCCAAGTGTTCATGCGGAGATCCCTGACCATCAAATTTTTGCAACTTCGATGGCTTGGCATACTCCGGAGGGAGCTTCTTAAGTTGGTGATGCAGCAGGTAGGGGACGCTATAGAGTTCCACAGTCGTAACCCCTTCTCAGAACTAAGCGAGCTTAGTCTCGATGATCCGCTTGATCATCTGGCACTGTGCGATGAGGTTTTCTGGCATCAGCATGTTGGATGGCCATGGTTGAGCATTGGACAAGGGTGCATTGAACCTGGTTACTGTAGGGGTTCAGACGGTTGCTGCTGAGGTGCTGGCATCATTTTGCCTACCTGGCGAGACCGGTGTCTCCGTCAAAGGCTCGGTAGGAGGTTGAGGGTAGAGGTCATGCTCCTGCAACAGGTCTTGTAGGAGGGCCTTCAAGTGCTAGTTCTCTTTCATAAGAGTGTCAAGAGTCACCTCTTAGACTTCACTGGCTGGGGGGTCATTATTGACTGGCTCCACATTGGCGAGGGCGGTGTGATCCTCGACAGGAACTTCCTCTGCTCGCACCGATGCCTGAGGTCCGACAGAAGTGCCGACATGGCCAGCAGGAGCCAACTGCTAGGTCGGGTGACGCGGCCTCCTGAGTTAAGATATAGGCTAGTTCAGGTCATCAGTCTAAACCTCAGGCTGGTGCCCGATGGTATAGCATGCGAACACCTTGACTGTGTCGCTGAGGAGCTAGACCGTCCTTTTTTTCTGGGAGTGCCTCTTGGGGCCGACGGGTGTCCCCAGCCTATCAAAGACCAAGGTGCATTATAGAGGAGTCTCTATCGCAGCATCTGACAGAGGAGAACTCGAGGCTGGATGTCGGTAGGGCCCGAAATGCCTTCTTCTCAATTATTTGTTCTATCATCATTTTATTCACCATCGCCAGGTCGACCGGACTTGGGCAGAGTTGAGCTTGTTGCATCCGCGACGTCGCCACCACTACTGCTTGAGGTATGGTAGCAGGCCCTTGGGCTGAGGTGTAAGGTTTTCGAGTTTACTGATTCAGGTAGCACAACAGATAATAAAAATTAAACTCCAACCCAGTTCCCATTGGAATCCAGGAACTGTACCTTGATCGATGCAATAAAATTATCCAACCCTAAAAAAGGTTGTAGATATTTACCTAGCACAGAACAACGCTATCCGTAGTGCCCGATGCAGATTTCCACAAACGTAGAGCCGCACCGATGTCCACACGGATCCTTGTGCAGTGACAATGTCCACCCATTCTTTCCCCGAGTGCACACAAATTGCGGATCCTCCAAACCGCTCCTATTTCCCTCCTTCAACCTTTCTCCCTTGAGAGAAAGAGAGAGAGATCAACAAGGGAGAGAGAGAGAGAGAGAGAGAGAGAGAGAGAGAGAGAGAGAGCAAGAGGGAGAGGGAGAGGGAGAGGGAAAGAAAGGAGGAATAGCCTTCTTTTAAGTACTTGACTTAAAAAAAGAAAAGGCTTTACGTAGGATGCATATATATAAGGGTTGGACTCTTTCTAAAAGAACGTTCTCTGATTTTGGGATGTTACCACATCATTTTACGTTTTCTGGGGATCACGGGGAGTATTTTTCCTATTTTTTGATATTATGATTTCCCATCCTTTACCGAGAGGGATATTGGAATGTGTGATTGGCCGAGGAAGGAATGGGGAATCAGGTGGACTCGAGGCAGAAGGCCCTACAGTGCCCTCTATGGAGAGGACGGGCTTCTTGCCCTTATCTGGAATGGTCATGAAGGGGATCTATTTGGAGGTAATGGTATTAAGGGTTTCCACTAACGGGATACTCTTGATTTTGATCACCCTACCATTGTAAAGAAATTTAAAACACTAATGGGTTGTTGACAAGATTCCCAAGGTTTGCTCTATCCAAGGCCATCCTAAGATGGCCTTATATGCAGGATCGACATCAAGGACGAAGGAGTCCGATGTCATAACCATTGGACCTAAGCCGAGTTGTAGGGTCACCTTCCCTTTTGCGCACATTTTTGAATTATCATAAGCTGAGATGGTGGTGCATACCTCTTCTAGGTTTTCTTCCTGGACGCCAATTTTCTTGATGGTCTTCATCGAACAAACATTAATTGATGCTCCCGTGTCAATGAGGGCGGAGTCAACCTTGACCCCTTTGAGAGAGACCGTGAGGCATAATAGGAGTGACCTGCTTTCTGACAATGCAAGGTCCTTATCAGAGAATGAGATAGATGGTCCACATGTAAGGGTCATGATGGCCTCAGTCACACCACTGGCTGGAAGGTCTTTGTTGACCATGATTTTTTGGAGGAATTGAAGCAGAGTGACCTGATGTGATGGAGATCTCCTAAGGAGCTCCAAGATGGAAACCTTAGTAGGGGTCTTGTCCAGATGCTGGAGAATGTCATATTCCATGGGAGGACTTTGAGAATTAGCCCCTTCCTCTAACTGTGATGGCCTTTGGGATGGGGGAATGATGCGGTTCCAGAGAGTGACATTGATCAAAACTTCCTTCGGGTCATCCTGTTCCAAAGGTTTTGGGCGAATGAGCTGTAATGGAGCTGGAGAACCAAAGATATACGAGAGAGATGCTGAATTGTCTCCAGATTCGACAGGAGAAGGAGGAGGGACTGACTTTGGCTGAGGTGGCTTAAGGAGGACCAAGGGGCGCTCCTGCACTGACTGAGCTTTTGGAAAGACATAGGTTTCTTGACATGGCTTTTGAGGAGGGTTGATGTGGGACGGACAGTGAACCTGGGACTCTAGCTCGCTGACGTCCCTAAATGAGGGAAACGTAGGACCTGCACGGTTGAGGAACCAGCAATGAGTCGGGTAGTCAAACTCTCACTCATGCCCAGATCGGGTCACGGGACGGTCTCGCACTCTCTCGCAGTGGTGATTGAGATGATATATAATGAGATAAATAACCTATCACTCATGCAGCAGCATATAAAAATACATACAAGTAAAGCAAAGTGTTGAGCGGAGAGCAGACATGATACCTCCACGCTCCGAGCGTGGGGATGACGTTCCCGGCCAAGAACTGTACTCCCAGTAGAAACAATTATCAATAATTTACAGAAATAAATTTCACAGCCCACTCCACGCAGGGAGGTAAAGGGCTACAAGTGGGGCCCGGGAGGATTGATCTTAGGTTGACAGGCGACTTCTAGGGCAGCTTTGGCGATTCCGATACACTGCTACTCGGGCAGTAGCTTGCTATCCCAAACTGGTTCTACTGTTTCAGACCTACGCGACCCCACGAAAATGCTTACTGCGATCAGCTCCAATGTCAGATCGATGCAAGACCAGTGCCGTTGGAAAGCCCTTTCAATGATCTACAAACCCTGACTATTAATGGAATTTTGTATGTCTCTGTAGTGGATGTGGTGGAATTTATAACAGGCTGGCTACTGAGCTTAGATCTGACAGGATAGATTCAGAACTGCCTGATGATGCACGTTGACTGAAGCACAAACCATGGATCTTGGAGATGGGATTTTTATGGGAGGTGGAAGGGAAAGTAAGGAAGACAAGGATATTTTTTGTGGATTTTTCTGATGTGGTGTGACAGGGTAAAGGGATTTTAGGGTGGAGGTGGGTCGGATCTGGACTGCACTGGACAGAACAGAATCTTACCTGAGAACTAACTTTTTTAGAGGGGTAAATAGGCTCTAAAAATCATGAAACAAATTGTGGAAGATGTATTTGATGGACCGAAGTTATAGTCCAAATTTCAGATAGATCTGAAATTGGTAAGGCGGTTGAACTAGGGAAGAACTAGGCTACTGGCATATAGATCTGCACAGAAGGCAGATTGCTAGGGGTGGAAAGAAGGAATTGGGAAAAATAGTTAACAAAAGAGAAATGACCTGAATTTTTTTGTGGAGGCTAGGGGGGACGTGGGGAACCAAACCTGTAATTTTGAGCATGACCTGAGCTCCAAAGCATGTAAATATGTTCCAATTTTATTCCACCACATTATGGCATACTATTGCTTACAATTTAATAAAATAGTTATAAATTTTACCATCTTCATTTTCTTCCATATATCACAAAAGTTTTATATGTATCAAACCTCAGATATGCACTATACATTGTAGACTGTAAATTATGGAACTACATGTTTGGCTTATTGTTATCGATTTTCTATAATGTTAAAAGATCTCTACATGCTTATTTAGTGTGTAAACATTGGCATGTCTGATAGGCATTGCTTTTTTTAATGAGATCTGGGTAAGGTTGTTATGCAAATGAACATTCTATTTTTATTAATCTTATCAACCAAATTATCATTATTTGATTCTGAAAATGCATGTTTCATCCCATGAGTTACTACTATGACTGTGTATCGTCTCTGCCTATAGTCTGCTATAAAACCTACCTTTTGTTACCTCTAGTGGTATTAACTACATTTCTTAGTAATTTCCCTTTCACATCCCAAGCAATATATGCCTGCGCATATAGCCTGTTGTAATACCATGACCCGAATCTTGTTGCCTTCATTTTCTGCATCCAGATTTTGGATTCAATAGATGCTATAATGCAGCCATGAGTACGATCCATTTAGTCATTTCTTTTTTCCTTGTGTTGTAGTAGATTTGATTGAGTTATATTTCTTTCCTATTGCCTTGTTTCATGTACAGATTCATCAGCTTGAAAAGGAAGAGGGGAATAACCATGTCTGCCTCTGGTAAGTCCTATCATCAACCGTATACCTTGGGCATTAAATTGTACCGAGTCATGCTTCTGCATCTTGTTCTCATCCACCTTATAATATAAGGTTATCATTTGGAGTCTAAAGTCCTGTTTATTATTAATTTACTAATATCAGGGACAATTCACAATGAGTCAAGTTCTGGTAGAGGTAAGGCTCGTGTGCAAAACTAGAATCACTCTCAAGATACGGTTCTCCTTGACTTGTTGACAGAGCAATATGACAAGAGTAATCACAGTACAGGAATGTTCAAACCTCACTACTGGAATGAGATAGTCCCGATGTTTAATAGATCATGTGATCTGAATTATGATCGCCACCAATTATACAATCGTTGGAAGACAATCAGGAAAATTTATGGCCTTGTGGATGAGTTATGCAATAAAAGTGGATGGGGGTGGGACCATGTCAACAATGTGCCAATTCCTGGATATGAAGGGACATGGGATGAGATAATTCAGGTATTGTATGACATGTGTATCTATGTACCGACTTTAAAATTACTCAACTACTTCATTCTACAAATTGACCGTTGCTTACATTTCGTCAGAGTCGACCAGACTTTAGGTTGATTAGAGGTAAACCATTTCTCTTCCTACGTGAGATGGACTATCTTTGTGGCAAAAGTACTGGACAGGGAAAAGATGCTGAAGCCACACGGGTTCGACAAACAATGCAACCTACCCAGGAGCACGTAAAAGAGACATTTGTTGCTTTAGGTGATGGGGTTACTACCGGTGGGTTTAAGGACGTTAGTGACGCCATGAATGACTCTCAGTTTGCACAACCTTCAATCAACGTGAACACCCAAACTATGAGTAGGGGTCTGGAGGATGAAGGTACTTCTACACCGCCCAAGCACGCACCTAACTCTGGGAAGAGGAGTCGTCAAAAGAGGATCGGGGATGAGCCGTTGAACAATTTTGTAGGGGCTTCTCGGGAGAGAAATGAATTGTTGAGGCTCTTACGAGACGAGCGTACTACTCCCCTCCACCTGGCCGATGACACTTCTTCCATGCGTGCATACATTGACATACTCAAGTCAGTTCCAAATCTCAATCGTGACATGTATCTTAAAGCAGTGGATTTATTCAAAGATCCAATAAATAGAAAACTATTCATGGAGCTGCTTGAAGAAGACAGGGTTGATTGGGTGTTAATTCACATGACATAAATCTTGTTCATGCACTTGAACTAGCAGACTTAAATCCCCTACCCCACTATATCATGTAGTGTAACCTTAAACCTACATGCTTTTTGATCTACGAACTTGATCTTATGGATTGGACTTCATATTAAATTTGCTGTAATTATTATGACTGTCATACCTATTATCTTTTATAACACCTTACATGCAGGGAATTGAGGTTCAGAAAATGGGAAGGTATAAATGCTATGTAGTATGGGTTGGTCGCAAACCCGGTGTATATTATAGTTGGCCCGAATGCTTTGTCCAAGTGAATGGATACCCTGGAGCTAGTTATAAGGGTTTTCACTCGGTAGAGGAAGCACATGCTGCTATAAATGGGGTTGGCAATAGTAGCCATACGTATGTTAAAGAAAGGACGTACCAAGAAGTCAGGGGAAGCCCGACAAGGGTACCAGCTGGCCACACTAGACTCTACGAGCACGAGCCCCAGGGACACACGGAAGCCGAACGAACGACCACCACCTGAAAAGTATGGGTGAGCCTCGTGTCACTGGCTCAGTAGGGGTCACGCGGATCCCCACCGAGAAAAACACACAGTAACACACTAACACAGCAGGCAATAGCAAAGCAGGAAAGCTGTAAAGGAAACAGAACAGGGAGCAGGAGTAGGGAACAGGCTAGGGAAGAGGGAAAGGACGAAGCCATACCAAACAATGGCTACCGAACTAACCTCGGTACCCCAAACTACTCCAAGCAAGGGCAGAAGAGCGACTCGGAGCTGACGGAGTCAGGAGTTGCCAAACTACCGATGCAAGGAACCACAACAAGCAAAGATAGAAGGGCGAACTCTGAACTAAAGAAGTCAGAAGCTTACCAAACTATTGACAAGACACCAGGCTCTAAAAGAAGACCTGCAAGGACACAAGAAAGCCTAGGAAAAACCTAGACAGACGACCAACGACACGACGGACAAGACGACGAGGACGTCGTGCACACTAGCACGCGCATGACAAGAATGTCACACATGCGACAGGACGTCGACCTTGAGTATAGCCACAGAAAGGCTAGCTCAGAAGGTCACAACGCATGAGAAACACCGAGAGTCACACAACTCGTGACTCGAAAGAGGAGCGGTCAACTGTGTCCACTGACGTCTTACGCTGCACCACAACTCACTCCACAAGTACCTCGACAACCAGCCAAATGTAGGCTGCCACTCTTGAGGCCAAGTCGCAGGTCCACGTGGAAACCGTCACTGTAAGGTCCAGTCAGGGTCACGCCCGTCGACGTGAGTCCAACGCCCATGACTCCGTGTGCACACACTGGCTGTTGACCATAAGCCAGGCCTCTAGCTAGTATTCTCCCCCCCCCCTCGTGGACGCTACGGCCTAGTCGGGGGCCCTTGGAACTAGCTTAAAAATCGTGTCTCAGGGAGAAGTGCCCCGCTGCAAGAGCCGTCACGGCCCAGGCGTGTCGTAAGGCACCAACCAAAGAGGAGCCACAAAACCCGAAGACTCTGAAGCACAAGCGCCGAAGTATAAATAGCCCGTACTACGCGTGACATGGCAGTACAGAACACTGTCGACCACACCGGGCAAGGCAAAATAGACCTACAACTACAACGGTCCCTGAGTCCCACGACTCTGAGTCAGGATCGTCACACATAGCAGAACAAAGTCGCCAATCTGTCTAATCCTAAGCCAGGGAAAATAGCGCTCTACGAGAACCAAAACACAGAGACCTGAGGGGACACAGAGAACCCTCAGCTCACCTGGACACACAAATCGAGGCAGAACAACATCTCGAAGCATCCAAAGCCAATGTCTCGAATTGGACAAGGCCACCGAGACACGACAAGACTTCCTATCAACCTCTAGGCAACCCCGGGCTGACGAGAACCCGATACGACACGGACAGACTCAGACGCCATGTCCACCACCACAGCAGCACAAATAAGCAGAACCAGCAAGGACAAGAGCAGCGGAGGACGACGACTACACTCTGGGTAGAGCAACATGTCAGTCAACCGCTAGGGGATGCCCAACAGTCGAGGGACAACTGCTACGCAACCAGAGACAAGGATAATGGTAGCTTCTAGATTGAGTCATTAGGGTACTGTCGTAGTCTAGGAAAAGATCACACCCAGTCACCTAAACCAACCAATCCAAACAATCACCGCCCTAAACAAGGACCTAAGACAGACAGACGCACAACACACAAACAAACGGCCCATGCAGCCAACAGGACTATAATGCACCAGCGTAGGAGCGCTATACACACATAACGCACCACCGGAGGGGCGTTATGCCAACCAGACCCGAAAACTGCAATAGACAATATAACGCGCCAGCATAGGGGCGTTATACTAACATAACGCACCACATTAAGGGCGTTATGCTCAACAGACCAACGCGCTAACCACACGAAGTATAACGGACCACCACTATCACATTATACAGGTATAACGCACAAATGCAGGTGCGTTATACCCAACAGACACCAAAATACACAACCACAGACCATGGGCATATAACGGACCACAACCCATCCATCACAGCCACAAAACGCACAGGGTGAGAGGCATTATACCAACCGCTCAACCCAGCCAAAGCAACGGTCAACAAACCATAACGGTTGTACACCTGTGCGTCATCTTAAACATAACGCATGGGGAGAAATCCGTTATGCAAACCAACTGACACAATTTTCAAGGTAGGCACGATCGTCGAGCGATCTTTTATGTGTGTGTGTGTGAGAGAGAGAGAGAGAGAGAGAGAGAGAGAGATAAGGTGGGAAGATATCAGGGAAGAAGAGACTAACTAGCGCAAATCAGATATATTCAGATCCAATCTCGCGAAAACGTGGCCGCGAGTGCTGTGTACAAACAGACGTCGATAGTGTTTGTTATTTTATATTCGAACAGACGGCGCCAGTGCCCGCTTGTTGGGTTCCATCCGTACGCTATTAATTTTATTACTACATCTGAAAACTATTGTTACTCACATGCCATGTAGAGGAAACAAGCTACACTAATTAATTAATTGCCTGAACCATATATATATGTGATTGCCGACAACATTGTTTTTAATTAAGGGCTCCAACACAAGACAACGTCGTGCCACGTAGTACATACAGCAAGAGAGCCATCGATCAAATGAGGGGGTGGGGAGCCCACTGCCCACACAGTTCGATCGAGATTTGCGTCTCTTCATCCACACGTCTGCACTCTGCTCTTCACATACTTTTTCTTCTCTTTTTTTTTCCTTTTTGATTTTGGTTTGGTGGGACCCTCGGCAGCACTACCTATATATACCGTCTTTCGGCCACCCCGCCGTATACGTTTTTTGTTTTTTTTGGCAAAACCATGCATGACACCGGTCCGTATGGAAACTGTGGCCATTCGGTGCTGGTGATTAATTTGTGACATTAATGAAGGGGTTTAATTTGAACGCGAGAGCAAATTAATTGATGAATTAATTAATGAACTATCATGCGCGCATGTGCGCTGTCACTGGCGGAGACGGTTCCGGACCTGCAACAACACGGAACTGAACCTCTTGACGTCGAGCTTAACGTTCTGCTTGTCCAGGAACACGGTCCTGAGGGCATCCCAACCCTGTTTGTGGATGGAGAAGGGGTCCTTGAAGACGGGGTGGTCCCTGGGGTACTGCTGTATCAGGGTGCTCTCCTCCTCTTTGATCGTGTACTGGATGTACCTCAGGTGGGCGTCCACCGCCGGCTCCCCGAAGTCGAAGTTGGAGATCCACTCCAGGCCTCCCCAGGGGACGATCTGGACCAGCGTCCCGTTGGTGGGGAGGAAGAGGAGGTTGGTGAGCCCGGCTCCGTGGACGCCCATCAGCACGTCGCAGGAGTTGACCAGCCTGGCGAAGGCGGCGACGTCGGAGGTGATGCCCATCTCCCCCACCACCACCTCGAAGCCCAGCTTCCGGGCCATCTGGACGACCTTCCTCACGTTTACCAGAGACCGCGTCCGCTTCCTCGAGATGATCATGAGCCTGGGCTTCTTGTCCTGATCAGTCCGCCGCCTCCTCCTTGTCACGGTGTCTCTCTCCAGTGAGAAGGCAGTCCTCATGAACTTGGCGAACTCCACCATGGAGAAACCCTGGGGAGGCTTGGAAGAGTCGATGCTGAGTTCCTTGTGGCGTCTGAGGCCGACAATGGCCCGCGGGTAGCAGTGCACCTTCTCCTCCTTGTCGAAGTCTAGGATCTCGTAACCAGATAGCTGCTTAAATATGAGCCTGTACTTCTCAACCCACCACCAGCTGTAGTCGGTGATGAGGAACTGGACTTCCCCGTTGAAGGGGCGCGAGGTGAGGAAGAGGGGGATCAGCACGTCGGTGAAGTCGTGGAAGAAATTGCCGGTGTAGCCGCTGACGGAGAAGACGACGGCGGGGACGTCGTGCGTGACGGCACAAGGGAGGGGGGGCGCGGCGCCGCCTCCCTGAGCTGGCAGGGACGTCGACGTCACCAGGACTTCCCTGACGTGACCCAGCGCCGTGTTGTCTCCCTTCCTGGCGTAGGGCTTGATCCGCCACGACTCGTTGGCGGCCGGCAGAGAGGGGCCGTCGACGAAGAGGACGGAGGAGGACCGCCCGAGGATCCTGACGTCCCCGGCCATGTCGCAGATGTCGAATCTCTGGTTCGAGGTGTCGCACAGACGCTTGCGCGTCTTCTCCTTGGGATTCTCCTGCGCACCGTTTGATTCATCACCTGGACCTGGAGAAGCCGGATATCACACATGCGCAAATATATATATATATATATGAGATTACTTGGCACGCCAATTAATCACCCATCATGCATGTAACTGATCACTGAGTCGACTGCCACATATCTATTGACATCAAATTAATTGTTGCACGTTGCGTGGCAAGTTCGATTGCAAGTTGCAAAACAAGAAGCGTGATTAGTTACCTGGGTCGAGGAGAGAGCCGGTTTGGGTCCCTGTTTCCTCATCAATCTTGCAAAGGCCAGACTTTGGATCACATGAGAGCTCTCCCACCTGCGTCATGTTCTGGTTACCTGAATCTTCGTGAAGAAATCGCAACACTTGTGATTGGCTTGAAGGGCATACATCTCTATCAAATGGTAGAGGCAGTACTTCTTCTTACTTCTCGTGCTCAGATCCTACTTCATCCGAGGAGGCCACTTGAGAAATGGCTCCTCACGGATCTCCATCAAGATCTGATCAGGCGGCACTGTCAGGGGCGTATAGTGGTGATAATTGCCCATTTCCTTCTCGGAGCGGTCACGGCGGTCTCTGTCGCATCGCTCCCGCTTACTCCGGCCCTCTCACGGTGGGTCGGCAGACCTCTTGCGGTCGGACTGATCGGTTCCGACCGCGCGGCCTAGGGCCGCTATATTCTCCTCGCAGCGCGCATGCTTCTGCGCTAGAGTGAGGAGGTCCGGAAGGGTCGTCAGGGCCTCGACTCCGAGGGCGCACCGGAGAATGTGATCCCGCGTCCCCTGGGTGAGGGCCGTGGTGGCGATGCCGACGTCGAGATGTGGGATCCATAGTGCCTCCGCGCGAAAGCGGGAGATAAAGTCCCATAGCGTCTCTTCCTTTCCCTGCTTGAGCGCGAGTAGGGTCACCGCAGACTTGACCACCTTTCGGCAACCAACAAAGTTCTCCTTAAACAGCTTCTTGAGCTGCTGGAAGGAGAAAATAGTCCCAGCCGGCAGAGACTCAAACCAAGCCTGGGCATTCTCCCAGTGGGTTGTTACGAACGCCAAGCACTTCACGATGTCCGAGGCCCGGTGGAACACCAGGTGGGACTCGAAACTGTGCATGTGGTCGGTCGGGTCGGTGGTGCCGTTGTAGGAGGTGAACGACAGCAACTGGAGCTTCGGCGGGATGGGGACTTTCATTATTTCCCTGGAGAAGGGGGCATGGAAGTCAAGGTCTTCATTGATTAGGCCATGATTTTTGGCGGTCAAGAGGACGTCGTCCAAGTACTAGACTTTGTCCTCTATCTCTTCTAAGGGTTGGAGTCACCGGTCCATCTCCGAATTGGAGTGGAGTGGGCCGTGCACCCTGGGCGTGGGGACGCTACGGGATTGTCGAGTCCTTGTGGCTAAGACGCGGGATGCCTCTCGCGCTTGGCGGGGGTTCCCCTCAGCCTGACCCCTCTCGTCCTCCCGTCGCTCAGACAGGATATGCTGGGGGTCGGCTCGCTGGTCCCGGAGCTCCTGGCAGAGTTCTATCAAGGCTCGGATTTATTGACACAGTTCGTCGAGGTCACTTGGGGTGACCTCCTGTCGGGGATGAGCGGAAGAAGCTTTTGTGACTCCTGCCGGGAGCTGGGTCCCTGGTGGGACCTACGGCCCCGATTGCTGGTGTTGTGGAGGCTTCCACGGGTCGCCATAGCCTTTCGCTCGTGTTTCCACAGATGGTGCCAAGAAGTGTAGAGTTTGAAAAATGGTTCCTAGGCCACGTACCACCTTCTCTATTTATTTGTTGAGGAAAGTCATCTTGCGCCCGTGGAGCCCTGCAAATACCAGGAAGCAAAGGCATCAAAAGGAGTCCCAGGTGTTACCGCAGGGGATAACACTCCGATGCTTAAGTCAGCTACAGGAAAATCGAGTATAGAGAAGAGTAGGAAGGAGAGAGAGAGATATTACCGTGAGGGCTGGAGAGCCGTGGAGATCTTCCTGACGAGTGCTCACCGCCCCCAGTGTTCACTCGGGGAGTGCTCGCTGGATGGTAAGGTCGCCGGAAGGGACCTCTCTCAGTGTGTAGACAGTCGCTCTCTTCTTCTCGCAGTGTACCAGGGTTAGTAGCTCTATTCTCTTGGGCAGCGTAATAGCGGAATGAACTACCGTGCTCTTCTCTTTTGTCGATCTCCCTTTTATAGGGGGTGGTCCTGGAGCGAGGAGCCTCATCCCTTGATAGGGAAGGGCGTCCGTAATAGAATAACATTTTTTCGCTATAGTGGCGGAAATTTTTCGTTGGTGAGCAATTACCCCGGCGTCGGTTGGTCCCGGGGTGGGTCTTACGGTGCTCATAGGGCGTGCTCGCCCATTATGGGGTCAACATCGACGTCGTGGGGGCAACGGTCGGTCACCGGAGAGTCCTCCGACGATAACTGCGCTTGGGCCGCAGCTGTTACGCTTTGTAGAATCTGATGTTCTTCTGGGCCGGACCTCCTCTTATTGGGCCGAGCGCGTGTACCCTTCCCTTGGGAGGACTTATCGCGCACGATCCTCAGTGGACCTACCGTTATTGAGTTGTTTCTAGGTCAAATCAGATTTACCCTCTTCAATAACAAAAAAAATCTCCATTTTGATTTTAAACTTAATTAATATGTGTGCGCATTTGCATGTATATGTATATTTGTTTTATCATAAAACATGCATCTCTGCTGATAGGCTTGAAGCCGACGTGGTCACCGACCACCAAGCGAAGAGAAGGATGATAGAGTCCTTAGGATCGTGCGAGTTGACCCTCCCACATTTGACATGTCCTTGAATCCGACCGTTTATCTCAATTGGGAGGTCGACATTGACCGGTACTTCGAGTGGTTTGAAATGACGGACCACCGGAGAGTCAAGTTTGCCAAAATGAAGCTGTTAGGGCAAGCACAAACTTACTAGAGTAATGTGGAGAGCTTGCTATTTCAGTGTCATGAGCCCCAGGTTGATTCTTGGGATGAGATGAAGGGCAAGCTTAGGCGTAAGTACCTTCCTGCCACGTACCATCAAAGGCTCATTGATAGGTGGCAGAATCTCAGCCAAGGGGATCAGTCCGTGTCTGAGTACATCGCGGAGTTTGATGAGTATTTCTTACGATGTGGTGTCACGGAGGAGAGCACCATGCCTATTTCTCACTTTTGTCATGGTCTGTGGCCCCACTATCAATATGAATTATTTTGCCACAATGTAACCACCTTGGAGGATGCATATCAGGTCACTCTCGAGTTGGAGAAGTTTGAGACAGAGTTCGCTCCCGTCCAGTGTCCGAGAACCACCTATCAGCGTGGGGCTGACTCTCGTACCGCACCTAGCTCTTATAGTCAGTTTTTGGTGGCTCGTCCCTTGGAACCTCCTCTCCAGGACCCCACTGCTCCTAGGCCCCGCACTCTCCCTCCGAGGGACCCTCCCTCTTGCCAGCAGGCACCCATCCTTGCCGCTCGACCTCATCAGCCCGCCGTGCTGACTCGACCTCTTCTTCCCACACCCCCAGCCTGTCGTGAGGACAAGGGTAAGGGGTCGATGATCGATGGAGCATCAGCAAGCATAGGGCCACGTGACCAGTGCTTTCAGTGTTGTGGACTTGGTGATTATGTGAGTAAGTGTCCCACTTAGGAATCACTTCTTATTGTAGACACGCCTACCCGAGACCCCACACCCGAGTTGGTGCCAATCAGCTATGAGCCAGATCAAGATCTAGTTGAGGAATTCTTTGATGAGCTGATGGAGGGCGAGTAAGTTGACGTCTTAGGTGCCCAATATCAGGGTGACGCACAGTTGGGTGTAGTCCGGTGCATCTTGACCCAGCCACAGGTGAGTGACGACTGGCGTCGTACCACCATCTTCCACACAGTTTGTACGCTGGAAGGGAAAGCCTGTAATGTGATTATAGATAGCAGAAGCTGCATTAACACTATCTCCACAGGCACTGTCAAACGCCTTGGTTTGACGCCCGTGGATCACCCCGGACCTTATAGAGTATCATGGGTGGATTCTACTTTCATCCCGATTAGACTGCGGTGTTTGGTACCGCTACAGTTTCAGGCCTACCATGATGCGATCTCGTGCGATGTGCTACCTATGGAGGTGGGTAGTATCATCCTCGGTAGGCCTTGGCTTTTCGATCGGGATGTCACCCTTCATGGCCGATCGAACACATGCACCTTTGACCATGGGGGCCACAAGATTACTCTCCACCCTGTCCAGTCGAAGGACCCATCTATCCGAGGACCAGCTGGCCCCAGCACTGCGACCTCTCCCAGTCAGGGGTTGGCTAGTGCACCCACCTCATCCTCGGCATGGGCCACTACCTCATCGATTGCTCCTAGCATAGAAGGCCCCCCATCCAGGAGGTTGATGATGATTAGCCCACGAGAGATGGAGCAAGAGGTGACCTGGGGTAGCCCTATCCTTGCCGTTGTTGTCCGAGGAGTGGAGGATGTCACTCCTGGGTCTGATGATGAGCACCCCCCTGAGATAGCTGCGATCTTGCCAGAGTTTTTTGATGTCTTCCTGGAAGACCTCCCTGGAGGCCTTCCACCTATGAGGGATACCCAGCACGAGATCGACCTCGTCCCGGGCTCATCTTTGCCCAACCTTCCCGACTATAGGATGAGTCTCATGGACCATGTCGAACTTCAAAGGCAAGTCGAGGATTTGATGAGTCGGGGATCTCTCAGGGACAGCAAGAGCCCTTGTGCTGTTCCCACATTATTAGCCCTAAAGAAGGATGGCACATGGAGGATGTGCGTTGATAGCCGTGCGATCAACAAGATCATGGTAAAGTATCATTTTCCCATTCCCCGATTAGATGATTTGCTAGATATGATGTCGGGAGCCACTATCTTTTCAAAGATAGATGTTCGTAGTGGCTATCACTAGGTTCGGATCAGGCTTTGGGATGAATGGAAGATAGTATTCAAGACCAAAGATGGTCTCTATGAGTGGTTGGTTATGCCCATTGGGCTTTCCAACACCCCTAGCACCTTCATGAGGTTGATGACCTAGGTTTTCGGGCGCTTCCAGCAAAACCTCGGTCTGTCCGGATGTCGAGGGTTAGGCATTCCTTTCGTTGAGTTGCTTCTTCAGCAATTCAATCTCCCGCTGGTACTGTTATATCATGTATAGCATGGCGCGGTCAATTGTAGAGGGAGTAAGCATGCCCCCTGTCTCTTCGGTCGGGGCGTCCTCGGAAGATGTGGAAGGTGCGCCCCTCGTTCCCCCGGTAGTGACAACATTGGCTGCCAGGGCCATGGGAGGTTCTTCGGAGGGAGTCGCCTCAACGCCTGCCTGCGCCGCCTCGCTCGCCGCTCTTCCTCTCCTGGTGAGGGGACCGGGCCTGGCGGCGAGCCTTGCCATTTTTTCAGGGTCGGTAGGTAGAACCTCGTACCGACTAGAGAGTCCTGCCATATTGCAGGTGAAAACTCTCCAGTCCGTATTTCTTTTCGCCATCCTCCTTGACGACTTATTCGGGAACACCAACCTGTCGAAGACCGATCGTCGGGGCGGTGCTTCCTCCCATACAGGGGACTGGCGTCACTCCTCCAACCGGTTCCTTGATTCTACGCTGGGCACAGGTTGGATTTCTTCTTCCTCCAGAAAGGTGGAGGCCACTGCCCCTAGCAGTCTTTGACGACCCATAGGGGTGCTTCCCGGGCCTCTGAGGTAGTTTCTCATGGCCTGCTCGATCCCTTCCCACTCCTGGTCGGGTAGAGCGGCCGGTGGTTGTGTGTCGGTGGCGACAGTAGGATAGGCGTAAGTTGCCAATGTCGGGCGGTCAGCATGGTGACGGCGCCTGCGACGTTGGCGGTGGGCATTTTCGGGCAGCGCTGGCGTAGCAGCAGTCGATTGGTGGGTCATGGCCGTCACCTTCACCCTTTCATCTCTTCACCCCCTCTGTGGCGGGTGTAGCTGGGCCCTGCCTGGGCAGGTGCCGTGAGTTGGACCTCCTTGGGAACCCAAACTTACTTCAGCTTTGCCGGCTTGTGAGCCGGTGTGTCTTTCAACGCTGCGGTCGGAACGACGGGCGCCATCTTTTCTTTCATCTTCTCCAGTCCTTGGAATGAGCTGCGAACTAGAATGGTTGGCACGATACGGTCCAGGATTAATTCGGACCTCTGTCCATTCAGATGGACTCGGATGGTTTCGACCGTCATAGAGTGGCCGGAGCCAGAGATTCGGCGCCCCGTGGCGGCGCCAGCATAGTTCTTTCGGAGCTTCCTCCGATGGGATGCCGACCCCTGGTGCGATGGTCCGGCAGTCTGGTACACATGGTGTACGTTGCAGCCCAACGTCCTTGGCGGGACGACGTTGTTGTTCTCGGCCACAGCTCGGCCGGTGGCAGCATCAGTGACTCCCTGGGTGGGAGTGTTGGGCTCAGGCTCGTCGGACGCCTCTACCAGGATGTTAACGAAGGCTACCCCCAGGAAGTTGGGGAAGCCCACGACCGGAGGGAAGCTCCCGAAGCAGAGTGGGACGACAAGGTAGCCTTCTCGGATGTGGCTCTCCACGACTTGCGGGCCAACGGAGACCGCCATTCTCGAGGTTGAAATGTGATTTTCCTGCATTTGTAGAGATGAAACAATTAGCATTACAAGAAGGGGGCCACAGGGTCCCTAATTTCGGCAAAGAGATGAAGGGCGGATTTGTCCCACCGGGCGTGCCAGACTTGTGGACACACTAAAATTCGTTTGGTATTCTGTTCGTTTGTTAGGTGGTTTATTGAGATGGGTTTATATGGTTTATTAAGTGCGTGGGCGTGCCAGTCACCGAGGTGACAATTTATTTGGGTTTCACGGAAACCCATGGTGCGCTCAATCTGACTTCATCAGGTGATTGTGTGGTTTGGGTCGGGACCAAATCCCGTCGTGCCATAAAGGCCACAATGTCATTTACATCCCTCATACGAAGGAACACCCTTGATTAATTGTCAAAATTAGGGGCCCTACGGTCGAAAGAAATAATGCTAACTGCAAAGGAGAGAGGCAGGAATAAATCACACAAGAGCCTACGCCGAGACATGGGCAACTGGGCATATTGGTCATTCATAGACCCTTTCATATTCGGACGGGAGTCCGTGGCGAGAATGCGGTGAAAACTGAGATAAATCCGTTCAGATGTCTGCCGAGTACGCGACAATTTTAATGATGATCCAGAAAGAATCCGGTATGGCAAACGGGTCTGGTTTAATCAGAATGTCGGCCCGAGGTAAGGCCGGGTCGTGACCATTTTGGGCCAATTTCTGAGACTCGGGCCTGGCTTACAAGGGCAGCATTATTGTCCCTTCAGCACCAGGTCACGGGGAGAGACGGGGCTGCAATATAGAATTTTATTATTATGATTCTTACAATTTTGCATTCTACAGTGTGAGAATGGGCGAGTTTAAGCTCGTCAGGGTTTTGTGGGTTTCGTAGGCTTCGTCGGAGAACGGCGACAGTTCTGCAATCGGTTAGTGTCAATAGACTCCCGGGAAAGTCAGCATTCCATAGTCACTGATTTCATCTCGATTGGTGGTCCCGTTTGACCGTTAGGAGCACGAGAAGTTCGGATACTCCATTTGGGTCGATTTGGTAAAATCGTCCATTTCTCGCTCTTTCTCAGCCGATCTGGCTCCAGATCGAGTCTATGGGTTTCCCTGTGCGATTGTGGTTGTATCCCCTGTGTTTCGGTGCGAATGGGGCGTGGAAAGGCCATGATCGGACGAACCCCATGGTTTGTTCACCGTGACGGTTGAACGGTCGAACCAGGGCCTGTCCAAAGTATGGGCGGCTGGCTCCAGACCGTTCATCCTCACTGGGTTTTGGGCTTGTGCGGTCACACGATAGACCGCACAAGGTTGTGCGGCCCGGTAGGGTCCGCCCATCCTTCCCTTGGGCGGCCGGGTTCCAACCGTTCATCCTTCTTTGTGTGTTGAGCGGCCAGCTTTTAGTCGTTCATCCCTGTGAGCGGCCCGTGCTGCTCCGTTCATCTTGGTTTACTGCAAGTCAATAGTTTTATGTCGATCACGTTAGGCGGTTTAGACAAGACCGTTTTGACCGACACTATAGTAAGTCGATTCGAGTCAGCGGTTTGGTCAAAACCATTTTGACTGGGACTCTGGTTGGTCGGTTGGTATGAACGGCTAGGCCCTAACCGTTCATCTCCTTCGGCGGCTCGGCCCTGACCATCCATCCCCCGTAGTGTTTTCAGGTCTGTCCCTTGAGCGGACTGTCTTGAGCCATTCAACACTTTGGACGGCGAATGGCTATCCGTTCATTCGCCTTTGAGCGGGCTACCCTGAGCCGTTCATCCCCCTGAATGGCTAGGGGTGTTTCGTTCATCTACCGTTGTGTGGTCTTCCCCCGACCGTTCATCCCCGTGAGCAGCTATGTGGTGACCGCCTATGTGGTTTTGGCCGTTGGACTTTTCATGCTCGCGTGAGTGTCGTGTTGGACTCTGGTCGACCCGGTTGTGACCCAGTGATCGACTTTCGATCTCGTGAGTGTCCCGGACACCCCGGAGGTTTCGTGTCCTTATTTTGAGGTGTCCGCGGGTTCCGTGTTGCCGTGGTTTCAGGCCTAGGGACTAGGCTAGATCGACGGTGTTGTGCCGTCACGTTCAATGGTCTTGACCCCGAGTCTCATGACTCAAGGACCGTTGGGTTAATAGGTCTAGTGGGCTGTCCAGAGTTTGGTGGCCTCGAGTCACCGGTTACTTCGCGTTACTCGCGATGGGTGCGTGCGTGGTTTTCCGTGTTCACGTCAGCGACCCATCCACTAGTCGTAGCTTCCACGGCACGCGTGTGTCGGCCCACTGGGGGCACTGGTGTGGCATACCCGAGTTAGACGGTGAGTAGGCTAGTTATCGTAGGGCCCCCGCGTACCGCCGAGTCCGGGCCGATGGGGGAAATACCAGCTAGAGGACAGGCCTAGGATGTATGGTCTGAGTGTGCACACGAGGCTGAGGGTTCAGACCCATGCTGACGAGCACGACCTCAGCTAGTCCTTTTTTCGGTACTTCTAGTTACTTGGTGTGTCCTTGTCTCTGCCTGGGGTGTGGTAGCTGGACACTTGTGACGCGGTGTAAGACGTCAGGAGACGCATCCGGTCGTTCTTCTAGTGGACGGTGCTCTCGTCACGTGACGTGAGTTGTCGTGTACCAGGTTTCTATTTCTCGTCTGCGAGACGGGGTTTCGGGTGTCGTTTTGGGAGCGTTCTCGTAGCCGTGGTCTGGGATTTTCGGTGAGTGTCACCGAGAGCTTTCCCTAGACAGCGTGGAGTTCACAGCAGCGACATCGTGACTGTGTTTTCGGACCGTGTGGTTTCGGCTTGGACCCTTCAGAGAGGGCAGACCTCTACAACTGAGGCATCGTGTCGTTTCCTGGTAGCGTGGCTAGGGCGGTTCGTGTCTGGTTATCTCTCGATCATGGAATCGAGATGTCGGGTGCGTGGCTTGGTTGTCCCCTGACGGGAGACCGAGCCGTGTTTTCTGTTGCCGGTAGGAGTAGCTGCAGTGCCGAGTTTGGACCGGCCACCGGTTTGCCATTCCTGCCGTCACTGTCGTTCCTTCTGTGGCTCGCGTAGCTTTCCTTTCCACCATTCTTTTCTCGGTTGGGATTCCGCGGGATCCCTACTGAGCCAGTGATAGGAGGCTCACCCCTGGTTTTCAGGTGTGACGGTTCTTCCTCGAGGTTCTCGTCACCTCCAGTGGACGTCGCAGTAGCGAGCTCATCCCCTACTATGCCAGTCGTGTCATGAGGGAGCTCTCCCTCCTCTAGAGGGGAAGAGGTACCTACAATCGACATCAATAAAAGATCAGCATGGGTGGGTAAAGCAAACGAATCCCCTATAAAATCACTAAGTGCTCAGTTACATACCAGACAGTCCCACACTGGAGGACTCCACCAGTCCCACCGTACAAGTCGATACCACGGTAGGCACAGGTGGGAGAGGAAGCTTTCCTAGTAGCTGTGGTAGTACACCCAGCATGCCCTCGATAGTGGGTGGGGGCACGGACCCCACCTGCCCAGACTCACCCTCGAAGGACGGCAGGGCGACCGAGGGGCTGGTGTTCACCAGCTCCTCAATCATCTCCAAGGCCGCTGCTGCCTCCTCACCTGCCAAGCCAGTAACACAAACCCAGTCAGTAAGGCTAGCTTGCCAAGAAGTGCAACAACGATGGGGAGATCCCCTCAACAGCAATTGGGCACCTACCCCGGCAACTGCTAGCCACCGTGGGTGCCAGCTCTCCGGCCTGTTCAGGCACTTCACCAAGTGCCTCAATAGGGGCCCTGGTCCCTGATGCCTCTGCCTCCCCTGCGTAATCCAGACGGTCATGTTAATAGCCAGAGTCAAACAAAAGCCACGGCGTACGCCCATGGTTAGAGGTTCTTACCTGCACGAGTTCCCTTCGCACCTTGCCACGACTCAAAGTCGGGGAACTCCTCCATGTTGAGAAGGGGTTCACTCATCAAGCGCATGAGCCCCTCCATGTCAATCTCACCCTTAATCCCCTCCTCATAAGGAGGGTCCACCTCTCGAGGGGGCAAAAAGGTCGCCTCCGCACCCGCCTCCAGCGGAGCTGCAAAATACTAATCCAGCAAAACAAGATTAGCCAACTACCTTGGCTAAACCAAGCAAGGACAAAGGGGTCGAAGCTACACTTACTCAAGGTCGTCTCTGCCTCAACTTACTCTTCAGCCTCGAGTCCCTCAGAGGACCCATCAGCCTCAGCCGTTGCAACCTCTACACGAGGGCGTTTCCACCTAGGCTACAGGCCTCCATCCCCACTCCCTGAGGATGCCTCCGTGGAGGGCTGATCCCCCTCTGCCGTAGAACCTGTCAACAAACATAGCATTATGCAATGCCCCAGTTGCGCACCAAAAAGTAACAAAGTAAAGACGGGATGTGCTAAAAGAAAGAACCTTACCTGAAGCCCCGAAGGGGGTCAACAGCAAGGGTACCAGCTACTCTGGCCTTAGCGACAGTGCCCGAGCAGCCTTCGCGATGGCCTCCCGAATGTCCCTCAGAGTGTGGGCACACTCGATCTGGGACACGAACTCCACGGGCCAGACCAACCCGATCGCATGGCCGATGTGCCATCTCTAGTCATCGACTGCCGTGTCAGCAAAGCTCCTATGCGGGAGCGCCCGGTCCAGTGGCCCTCTGCTCCGGAGGCTACAGTTGGACAAGAACTGGGACCACTAGGTCCTAGGTGCCCTCGGTCGACGCACCTTCATCCCAGTAGTCGCCGTCGCTGTCGGTGCCTGTCTTAGGGGCTTCAGCGCCCCTCCATTACCCCGACTCCCAGACGCAGAGCCCCGACTGCCCTGGGACCACTGCTCTACAACTCGCTCGATCTCCCGACGAATCTAAGCGACACAGGTCCTCAAGTACCCGTCATCTAGTAGAATGGGAGGCAGATCCTCCCTCAGCAAGAGGCTCTCCTCTGCCTTCCTGATCGCGGAGGCCTTCTGCCGATATAGGTAGTTGTGCTTGAACCACCACCTGGCATAATGGACGTCGAATCATCCCCAGCGTCCCTATCTCGACATCGGGAGCTGCTCTAGCTCCCGGTGATAGTAGAAGTCCCACTACGCGGTTGCCAGCAGGTGGGTGTCCTTCCCTTTGTACTACCGGCCCGTCAAAGGGAACTCCCGATTCGGTGGGATCCCCTGGTCATACCTGAAGTTCCTCGCAAATCGATAAGGGTAGTATGGCTCCAAGGAACTCATCGAAGATCGGTGCAATGTCAACACCGTCGATCGGGTGCTCATCACCCACTCTGTCTATGGTCCAGCCTCCGGCTCCCCCTGACTGGCATGGGCGCTGGTCGCCCCTCTACCCGCAGCTCGTAGAAAAAGACCGCAGTCTCTCATGGCACTATCAAAGGGTAATCCCTACTCGCCCCTGGTGGGCAGGTAGCAAAGGGCTCTCCTAGCCCCCTCCAGCTGTACCTCGGTGTCTCCGTTCGGCTGTCCATTGAAGCTGAACAAAAGCGGGGCCGTTAGATTCACCACGGTCCCTCGTGCCACCAGTCCCGAAAATAGTAATCTGGCCCACGCACTGAGATAGTGGGTTGGCAGAAGTATACTCCTCTCTCTGGGTGCCGGGTGCGCCGCCAGAACTCCCAATCCCTGATAGATGTTGGCCAATGCCGCAGGAGCCAAGGCCAACTATCGTCCCTCTGCCAACAAGCAAGCCGGTCACAGCAACTCGGCTCTCAGCAAACCATCCTCTCCATGCGGGACCATGAAAGTCGCCAACCAATATGCCAGGTATGCTACAAGGTGTGTCACGTCTAGCAAGCCACGAGGATTCCACCCCTCCCATGGCGCATATACATATCTGGAGTATGTCCAGAAGCGTAACTTCGCCTTAGTATACACCTCCCATGGAGTCTGATCCCTGGCGATCTCCTAGTAGAAGCAGAAGGGCCCATTGTAAAAGTGACAGACCCACACATTCAACGGCACCCGGGGAGTCTATGTAGCTCTCTCTCTCCCCGCCAGGGCCAAGTCCCTCTAGGTCTTCATAAGATACCGATAGCTGTAAGACACTAGGTATCGCCCCTATCCGTCAATGTGGTTGTGGTGGAGGTCATCCAGTACAACCTCCTCATACCCCGCGCCGCTGATCGGTAGTCCAGAAATCTGGAATGGGGACCATAAGTCAAGTGAGGTCTCTCCATTCGCTGTCGCCACCATGTTCCATCGGCAGTTGAAACACTTCAGCAATCCTTGTAGTAGTCCAGTGTAGCACGAGTACGTGTACAAAGCAACAGTCACTACGTACCTAATCCCAACTCAATCTAGCAGCACCCGATAGTGGTGCACATTCCCCATCAGCCACTCGGTGGCCCCCTGACGGTGCCGATGCGATGGGATCACCGACTAGCAACTGTACCAGCTGATAACGGTCTACCGCATAACCCCATCTAGAATACTATGGTCATCCTAACCCTCTCCAGCATACTGCAGACCTGCAGGCTCCAGGACCAACCCGGCTGTCCCCTCAGTCTCGATATGGTGGTGGCCGTGCAAGTGCCAAGAAGCAGGGCCTACCGGCCCAACTCTGACTCCAAACTGCTCTGTCTTGCTGAAGAACCCCAGACACTCAGCACTGGGGGAACTATCACTGCCTCTAATAGTCCTCGAAAAAGCTCAGATAGCTGCAAAATGCAACGCCATGTAGTGACGCGGGATGAACCCGATCGAGACGCGGGACCCTAAGCCAGCAATCAACAAAGCACAAGTCGTCCAGCGGCGAAGCTAACAATCGCGCACGCGACGAACTCCACTCGGGGCATGTAGTGATGGTTCGGCGAGCTGTGGCTCGCGACGGGGTCAAACATGGTCCGAGTAGCGCGGAGGGTGGTGGTGAGCCACCCGGGGACAGGTGGTGGGCGCCGGTTTCAACCGGGCGGACCGATACCAAGGGGATCGATTCTGGCGTGCACTCACTCACCGGTAGTAAGATCTCTCGTATCGTGGAATTTTGGGCTGGACACTCCTCACGCGGCGCTGCAGTCGGAGATAATACTAAGCAAGCAGGTGGAGTGGCGAACACACGTACCTAGCCGTCCGAAGGATCGGCTCCGGTCGGAGACGATGGCGAACGGGGGAGCGTGCGCACCCGGTGGACACGCTGCGTCAGGGAGGCTTGATGTCGTTCCTGCTATTACATGCATTATGCTCCACGCAGGGAGGGGAAACAATCGTTACATATACTACCCTCGCGCAGGAGGGGGGATCGTAGGGAGGGGTAAGCAACAGTCGCCCGTACGCCGAGCTTGGGGGTCCACTCAAGATGCAGCCAACTCCTGGACGGAGACTGAGGGATGCTGATGGACGCCTAGAAGTCTGGTGTCAAGCTGACGGTGCTGGATGGGGACGGCAGCCGCTGCAGCAGGCCAGTGCAGTTCTGCTCGGCTGGTCTGGTCGGTGCATATGTGGTGCGACAGCCGGTACGGGCGCTGCAGAACTCCAAACATGGCGGGATCAAGCCGGGGACACTGCTGACTGGGAGGTCTACGAACCCTCAGAAGATGGCGATCGTCTGGTCACCTCGCTGGACGTGGTCGCAGGAACGGCCGGTGTTAGGTTTCTGGGTGAATAGTTGGACCAGTCGCAGGTAGCTGTGGGGTAAATCTCAGTGCCGATGTTAGATTTGGATGAGACTACTTGTCTTAGTTCCATATCATCGAAGGCTACAACTTTGCTGAAGACTGTCCAACCTGAAAGGGAGAGGAAGAGGGGGTATAGGGGCCAACTTGACAGCATCCTATCCTAGGCGAATAGGGGACTCTGGGTCTGGCGCGACTGAGGGAGAATGGCCGCCCTGGATGGAGAGACATCGAAACCAGGCGGGACCACCTCTTCTGCGTCGGCGCTTTGGAGGAGCAGAACTCTCATGAAGAGAGCTCTGGATGAATTGCACAGAGGCACGCGGTGGAGCTGCTACCAGTTGGTGCTCAGGTTCAGACCCGAGTTTAGCACAGTTGCATAATAACGGGCGGTGCGAACGGTGCCGAGGTCAGATCGCCGTGGGATCACTTCTGGGACGAAGCTGACTCGACGACATACAACTCCACAGAAGAAAGCTTTGGCTGGTTTGCACCGTGGACGCCGGGGTAGTCTCTGAAAGCTCGACCTCTGCTGTAGGATGGTTGCAGAGGGCAGCAGCGTGGTCTTCTCGACCCACGGGAGGGCGTAGCAATGACGGGGAGACGCCGGGGTGCCGTGGACGCTCAGAGCAGGGGAGGGCAGACCTGAGTGCAGAGGAGAGGGGGCGAATCCTTAGCCCTCCTTAACCTCCACCAAATCCCATGAAATTTTAACTGAATATTCTTCCCATCAAACTCCGCCTCTCATAATATTTTCATGAATTTAGGAATTTTATTACCTCCCCTAAAAATTCTTACAAATTCCCTTTTCCTGGCTGTCCACAGTTTTCCAGACCTGACCCCCGTCCACTCTAAAATCCTTCAAAAATAAAGACCTCTACAAAAGTTCACATAAAAAATATCCCCATTTTTATGACCTCTAGCTCTACAATGTTCATGAAGACCTCATTGCTCAGATCCATTATAAATCCCATGGTCAACCCATGTCTCAGGAAACTCCTCTTTCTGCCCTGTCTGTCCCTGACCTGTGAATCAGCAGCTTTTAAATTCAGTCACGGCCAGCACAGAAGATTTAAAATTCCATCTCTAGCCTAAGGTTGAAGCTCTCTGAGTGAGCTTTCCAACAGTACTAGCCACGCATGAACCTGACATTGGTGCTGATTGCAGCAGCCGTTCTTGCCGGGTCGCGCGTAGCAGAACAGAAATTACAACTTGTGGATGGAAATCCCGATCACCGCCGGGCCGACCGACTCGCCGTCCACAAGGTGAACCAGCACCTCGCCTTCATCGGGATCATCCCTCCAGGAACCACCGTTACTGCGGTACCACTCCCGGCCCACTTGGACCGCCGACCAGGATGTGGGCCCCACGGCTGCCGATGCTCGCCATCACCGGAGCGGTCCAAAGTGTTGCCCGCCAACCCAAGTTCGGTGCTCCCGGAGTCATGTGTAGCCTATTACCTCCCTGCGTGGAGTGGGCCATCATTTTTATTACTGTAATTAATTTTCACTGTTGTACCGGGAGTTACTGTCTTGACCAGGATCGTCTTCCCCACGCCCGGAGCATGGAGGTACACTCGGCACCCCTCGTAGTCGTAGTTGCTTGCTTTCCTAGTATAGTTCTTACTGCCGTTGCATGTGCCTAGTTAGGATCCTAGCTCGTCAATCAAAGTAATCACCGCTGCGAGAGAGAGAGAGCAAGACCGTCCCGTGACCCGACCTGGGCACGAGAGTGAGTAGACCACCCTTGACTCGCTGCCGATTTCTCAACTGTGCAGGTCCGAATGCTTCCCTCGTTAAGGGACAGACATGAGCTTGCTAGAGTCCTTGGTGTGCATGTCCAATTTGGAGTCGAGTCCTCCACGTCTTCATCCCGCATCAGAGTGGTGGTGAGGCTTTACCCGAGAGAGACGGCTTTAGGCTGGTTGCCATAGGGCCTCCCACTGTGGCGGCTCGAGTCCGGGCCGGGAGGAATACCAGCTAGAGGGCCTGACGTAGCACAGTCAGTCAGTGTATGCACACGTGGTCGGGGACTTTGGACTCGTGCTGACGAGCATGACCCCGACTAGACCCTTATCAGTGTTACTTGTGTGTGTCTCAGTTTTCGCCTGGGACGAGTAGGGAGACACTGCAGTGTGGTGTAAGTTGTCAGGGGACGCATCCGGCTATGCTTCTAGTGGGTAGATACTCCTGTTACGTGAGTCATGACTCTCCTGTTTTCGAGTTCCGCTTCCTGTCTGCGAGACGTGGCTTCTGGACCTTTCTAGTGTGTTTTCCCGAGGTGATGGCCAGAGGTGCTTGGTAGGGATTACCAAGGCCTCACTGAGCCAGTGTGGGACTGTGCGGTCCCAGTTGGTCGTGCCTGTGTAGGCAGGCTTTCGTGATAGGGTTACCGTGAGTGTTTCCTCAGTTGGCCTGGTGTTAGAGTGCTCTGGTTCTCGATTGTGAGATCAGGATTTTCCTCTTTTTGTTGCCGGTAGGAGTAGCCTTACTGCCGTGAGTTATTGACTTCCGCAGTTTAGTACGACTGTCCCCTTCGTCATCATTGTATTCTTCCCGTCGTTGCTATTGCTTAGCTAGCGTAGCTTTTCTTTCCGCCGTTGTTTTCTCGGTTGGGGTTCCGCGGGACCTCTTCTGAGTCTCTGTTTGGAGACTCATCCCTACTTTTCAGGTGCGGTGGTTCTTCCTTGAGGTTCGAGGGTATTGCGTAGAGGTCCTTAGCTGTCAGCTCACTGGGCTGAGTGTTCACTTGGCATGTGGTACGTTTTAGTACTTTAGACTGTACTTTCTGTTAGACTGGACTCTGTTGTTGTAGTTAGTTGTTTATTTCTGTTAATTGTTGAATTGTCCTACTTTATTTCCTATTTCTTTGTACCTCCACACTCCTTTTTAGCCCTTTCGAGCCCTTCGACTCGTGGGCGGCGGGCCAAGATTTGAATGGCATCGGGCTCCTCCCGGTCTCCGGATCTTGGGTCGTTACACACCATCATGCATAGTATCTCGGTTGAAGCCATGAGGTCGGACGAGAAAAATAAGGGCCCCCGAGAAATCGAGGAAAACCCTGCAACATCTGAGCCCAACGGTGAGTTACTAACAGTTTTCCTAAACGATGACTCGACCCTAGGAGTAAAGATTGGAGCCGACCTACCATCCGAGGTTCAATAGCAATACAAAGATTTTCTTTTTTGGTACATCCGAGTCTTTGCATGGTCTGATGATCAGCTCCATGGGATACCGAGGGAAATGGTAATGCATAAGCTCAACCTCGACCGGACCGTGAAGCCCGTACAACAACGTAGAAGGACGCAAACGTCAAAAAAGCAGACGATCATCAAGGAGCAAGTCGCAAAGGGATGAAAAATTGGTCTCTTTAGATCAATCCTATACCTGACGTGGCTGGCTAACGTCGTCTTGGTGCCTAAAGCTTCAGGAAATTGGAGGATGTGCGTGGACTTCACCGACTTGAACAAGGCTACTCCGAAGGATTGCTACCCATTGTCGAGCATCGACCAACTGGTTGATTCAATCTCGGGCAACGAGATACTTAGCTTCCTGGATGCCTATTCAGGTTACCACGAAATCAGAATGGACCCAGAAGATGTCGAGAAGATAGCCTTCATCGCCGACCTCAACGTACACTACTACACCCGAATGCCCTTCGGGCTAAAGAACGCTGGAGCCACATACCAGAGGCTAGTCAACCATATGTTCTAGGGATAGCTCGGCCGGAATGTCGAGGCCTACATTGATGACATTCTCGTCAAGACCCCCATGGCCGAGGACCACTTTACTGACTTAGCTGAGACCTTCGACACTCTCCTGGGGTACAATATGAAGCTTAACCGCACCAAGTTTGCCTTCGCAGTAAAGTCTAGGAAATTCCTGGGCTTCTTGGTTACCCAGCGTGGGATCGAGGCCAACCCCAACAAAGTCCAGGCCATCCTAGACATGCGGCCACCACTTGCACCAAGGACGTTCAATGCCTTATCGGGCGCATTGCTGCGCTCAACCGATTCCTATCCCATGCGGTCGAACGATGTCTACCCTTCTTCAAATTGTTGAGGGGACCGAAAATGACGTCTGCTACATTCGCATGGGACAAGGAATGTCAAAAGTTGTTTACTAAGCTTAAGGAGTTTCTATCTTCACCCCCGGTGCTATCCAAGCCAGTTCCAGGTGAAGCCTTACATCTCTACCTCTCGAAAACCCCATCCACAGTTAGCTCGGTGCTGGTCAGAAATGATTCGGGAGTCGCGAGACCGGTCTACTACACCAGTAAAGTGTTCCACGAGGTTGAAAGAAGGTACCCCGCAACCGAGAAACTTGTGCTAGCATTGGTTACCGTGGCCGAGCACCTTCGGCCCTACTTCCAAGGGCACTCCATCATAGTCCTGATCAACGAACCACTGAAGAGGATCCTCGCTCACCCTGAAGCATCAGGATGCCTCGTCAAGTGGGCCATTATGCTCGGGACCTATGATATCTCATACCGACCAAGCTCGACTATCAAAGGACAACCGCTCGCCGACTTCATCGCAGAGAGCACCATCCTAACCGAAAAGAAATCTCCGTTTGAGCCCTGGCCAACCTGGGAATTGTTCATCGACGGATCCTCCAATTCAGCCTGGTGCAGTGTCGACATCTTCTTGTAGTCCCCCGAAGGAGTAGAGCTGCAGTACACCTTAAAGTTCAACTTCTAGGCATCAAAAAATGCCTCCGAGTATGAAGCCCTTATCTCGGGAGCCCACATCGCTCGATGATTGGGGGATGAGTGAGTCAAGATTCACACTGACTCCCAACTGATCACCAGCCAAGTCCGCGGTGACTACGAGGCTCGAGAAGAATCAATGGTCAAATACCTCTGGTTAGTCAAGACCATAGTGCAACAATTCGAGGGATTCGAGGTAGTCCGAATAGCTCAGGTGGAAAATTCCTGAGCGGATGCCCTCTCTCGACTAGCTTCCTCTCTTGACCCCGAGGGTACTCGCTTGGTCCTTCACAAAGAGCTCGAGCGACCGAGCATCGATTCAGAGCTCATGGTTGTTGACTCGGCCTCCCCGAGCGATTGGCGTACCCCCTATCTGTCATGGATCCCGTTAGTTTAGGTGCGCCGGGTTCAGAGGGGGAGTGAATGAATCCTTCTCGAAAAGACTTGACCAATTAAAAAATTTATCTAACCATCAATGATGCAGAATTAAAACAAACTAATCATGCCCAATGAAAACCTGTTGAGAAATAGTGGCTCAGTAGTTATCTGGGTAAATGACTAGAACAACATGGGAACTCCCAACGTTGAACAGGTGGAGAGTTGACGATCTAAAACACTTCACAGCTCCCCTGGCAGCCGGTGCGGAGGCGACCTTCTCGACCCCCAAGAGGTGGACCCTCTATATGAGGAGGGAGCTGAGTGTGAGATTGATGTAGAGGGATTTCTCCAAGTGATGGACAAAATTGCCCCCAACATCGAGACCTTCCCCAACTTCGAGTCATGGAAAGCTGCTGGAGGAGTCGGTTCAGGTAAGAGCTTACGATTCTGAGCGTGTACTGTGACTTTGCTTAGTTCTGGTTGCCAACATAACCATCCAGATCGTGCAGAGGAGGTAGAGACGTCAGGGACCAGGGCCCCTACTGAGGCACCGAGTGAAACGCCTAGACAGGCCGAAGAGCTAGCACCCACTGTGGCTAGCAGTTGCCAGGGTAAGTGTCCAATTTCTATTGAGGGGATCTCCCCGTTGTTCTTGCACTTCTTGGCAAGCTAGCATCACTAACTAGGTTTGTATTACTCGCTTGACAAGTGAGGAGGCGGTAGCCACCTTGGAGATGATTAAGGAGCTGGTGAATGCTGGCCCCTCGGTGGCCTTGCCATCCTTTGAGGGCGAGTCTGGGCAGGTGGCGTCCGTGCCCCCACCCATGGTTGAGGGCATTCGGGTGGACTACCACAACTACTGGCAAAACTCCCTCTCCCGCCTATGCCAACCGTGGTATCAGCTTGCACAGTGGGGCTAGTGGAGTCCTCCAGTGTGAGACCATCTAGTGTGTAACTGAGTAGCTGGTGATTTTATGGGGGATTTTGTTGCTTTACCCACCTATGCTGAGCTTTCATTGGTGTCGATTGCAGGTACCTCTTCCCCTCTGGAGGAGGGAGAGCTTCCCCATGACACGGCCAGGGTAGCAAGGGATGAGCCCACTGCTGTGGCTTCCATTAGAGGCGACGAGGAGCTCGTCGATATTGACGGAGTTTCTGAAGAGAACGCCCCTATTGGTGAGCTTCTTGTCCAACATCCTCAGCTAGGGAGTTGTCTTTATTTGAAACTGGAGTTTATAACAGCCTGACTTGGCTTCTTGGTGAACAAGTGCCTTTGATTTACCCACGCATGGGGGTTCTTCAGAGACCTCATCTGGCTCTTCGATCAGTGGCAGTGAGGCGATGGAGACCGATGAGAGCTCGGGCTTGGGCTCTTCTTCCTCTGAGGCCTCTTCTGCCATGGATGTCGAGATGGAGGCGGCTCTGGAAGGTATATAGAAATTCTTCCCCCACCGTATCGGCTCTAGTTTAGAGTTTATAGTAGGGTATTAATACCATTGTGTCATGACCAAGACTGGAATCTGAGGGAGATCGCGTGCCGGCTCCTATCGAGGATGACCAAGGAGATCCTCCCGTGCCCTCGATGGTTACCGGGGATGACCGGAAGGTGGAAGAGCTTCTGTCCTCCCCGACTCCAGTGGGGGATGCCACCGATGTGGAGGAGAGGTTACCCTGACCGACCCCTAGTAGAGATACTGCAGGCGCGGCGGGAGCCATGCTGGGTGAGGATCAAAACCTTTCTCAGGTTTTTCACCTTGTCTCATCACAGGGAAGCCCTGGGTGTTACTAACTCCCCTTTGTGTTTGGTGGGGTTATGTCGGTCCTCCTGGTGTACTGGCTAAGACGGGCCACTCCTCCCTGGACCTGGAGGTCGAGTGGCCTACGTTCGCTTGCCCGCCAGAGCCACTGTTGGGCGCGAGCGTGGGTGCGGCCTTGCTTCAGCGAGCCCAAGGCTACCTGGGAGGCGACCCCCTGCCTTCTCCGAAGGAGCTTAGGCAGTGGTTGAGGGACTGCACCCAGGGCTACCATGGCCTCAGCTTCTCACGCGAGCTCTAGATGTCTGGCTTGGCTGGCATCTGGGCAGAGTACCTGCGGCTCCCGGCGGCTCAGGAGTAGAGGGCGCAGTGGCTGGCGACCATCCGAGAGGTGCAGGAGCAGTGCGCTCAGCTTGCGTCAGCGGTGGCCGAGCAGAGGGAACTTGTCGATATGACCATGTCTCTTACTGAGGACCGTGCCATGCAGCTGAGCGAGGCGAAGAGTAGAGCTAAGGCCTTCCAGAAGGCCTTGGAGGAGCAGTGGCGAGCCATGGAGCTCGCTGAGGTCAAGTGGAAGACTACCAAGACCAAGGTTGAGGCTAGTGTTCAGCTTGTGTCGACCTAAGAGGCAGAGCTGGCGGCTACGGAGTCTCACCGGGCAGCACTGGAGGGGGGTGAGCCTGGGCTCTGATTGTATCTGTTGTGTATGTGATTTTGATGATTACAAAATGCTAATACTCATGCTAATGTTATGTGATTGTTGTGTATGTGACTTTGTCACTTGGACTTGGACTTGATGGGTTATTCATGTTTTAGCACTTCATGTCCGTGCACATGATACCCCGTGCATTTTTTCTCCAGTCTTAAAGTCCTTGCACATGTTTACTAACCCCATGGAATCAAAACCCCGTGCACATTTCCTCCAGTTATCAAGTCCTTGCATACTTTTATGAACCCCGTGAATGTTGTACCCCATGTAAGTTTCCCATTCGCACAAACTGTTTCCATTCCTTTATAGAGTCTGTGCATACAAAACCCCATACAATTTTTCTAATGATTGACAAGTCCGTGCAATCAAAATCCCGTGCAGTTTTTCATTTGTTTTAACAAGCCTTGTTCACTTCATGTTCGAGTGCACTTCTGCTAGTGAACAAGTCCGTGCATTTTGTGCACGTTTTCAAAATGTTAACTCCGTGCATATTTCTCTTCTCTGTTTATGAACATTAATGTTAACTGGGTGTTGGTTAATTTGACAGGGATTCGTTTATTTCTGAGGAGGGGGCTAGGGCACATGATCCGAGAGCCCTTGTCCCTGACACGTGGCAGAGAGACCTGCTTTTCTTCTGGAAGAATCCCAGGGCAAGAAGCGTGGTCTCCACACTCCTTCTACTCTGCAAGCTCATATAAATACTCCTGAAGCTCGTACAAAGAAAGAGAGAAAGAAAAAGTAGATAGCCGCTTGTCCTTCATCCCTGTAGCAGAAGAACATTCCATCTGAGAAAGAGAGAGAGGAGTTCGAAAAGAGAAGAGAGAGCCAATCTGAAGAGTTTTGATCCGTTGTGGTCTCTGTTTCTTGAGAAGCTACATCATTTTGTTTCTAAGAATTCGATTGACTATTTTTCTATTTCTTCATCTTTGAATTTTATCTTTCACAAAGTCTTGTTACCCTCTATGTGTGTTCAGTGGAAGGGAGAAGATCTCTGGGTACCCTCCATTGTCTTGGAGGAAGAGAGGATTGTTCCTCTGGTCGGTAATCTACTGGGATCAGGTTACTGGGTTACCCTTTGCGCTGTGCAAAGGAAGGGAGATAGTTCCTCCGGTTTGTGTTTTACTTCTGGTGTCTAGAAGTTCGAGGAGTTTGTTCCTCAAGGGCAAGCTATCCATCAGCAGTTGTTAGCAGACTGAGTCTGTTGTGATCTCGTTGCATTCTACAAGGAAGCCTTACTCTAAGGAGTAAGGGATGGGCGTAGATTGTGGGTAGCAATCGAACCACCCAAAAAAACTATTTGTCTCGTGTGGATTACCTTATCCATCTGTTATCTGATTGATTGCACGCCTATCGCTCGACCAATCTCTTCTCAGATAGTGCTTCTAATCGCAAGTGTTGGGTCCGATTGTCTGTGAGGTCTCGATTTGTTCTAGTTAGACCGAATTTGGGGTGATCTATTCAATCCCTCCCCTTCTAGCTCACCTTCCGCGTAGTCTGTCAATTGGTATCAGAGCAGGTTCCATGAAATATGGTCTAACACTCAGGGACATGCTGGAGCGAACGGTCCTCGCAGCTTCATGGCTGAAGGACAATCTATCAACCGTCCTCCTTTCTTCGATAGGACTAACTATTTCTTCTGGAAGAATATGATGGAGGTTTTCATACGAGTGCAGAGTCATAGACTATGGAGAGTAATCACCACAGGACTATACGAGCTTCCCCCAAATGAGGATGTGTGGTCAGAGGAACATGTAAAGCTTTTAGCTCTCAACTAGACCGCGCTAAACATCATTCAGTGTGCAGTTCATCCGGAGGAACATGCCCGAATCTCGGCCTGCAAGACGGCAAAGAAGATGTGGGATAAACTGGCCTTGATCTACGAAGGCACCTCCCAAGTGAAGGCTACAAAGGTAAACCTCCTTACGTCTGAGTACGAACTTTTCAAGATGAAGGCAGAGGAGAGCATTACAGACATGTATGTCAGGCTTTCATTGATCACCAACAGCCTTAGGGGCTTTGGAATGGAAATATCCGAAGGGGATATTGTCAGAAATATCTTAAGATCGCTTACCCCTGCTTGGCACACCAAGGCTATTATCATAGAGGAGTCCAGGGATCTATCGACAATGTCTGTGACTGAATTAATAGGATCTCTCATGACATATGAAATCAATTTCAAGAGGAATGGAGAAGGAAGTGATAAGAAATGGAAGACGATTGCACTGAGAGCATCTCGTCACTGTAGTAGCAGCAGTAGTAGTAGTAGCAGTGATGAGTCTGGCGGATTTCAAGACCTTGATCGGGAGGAGCAAGCTTTGCTCACCCGCCAGTTCAGAAAATTCTTGAGAGCTAAGGGGAAATCATACAGGAAAAAGAAATCGTATCCGTCCGGTAAGAATCCCACTCATAGCAATGATAGGGACAGAACTACTAAACAGGCTGTGACGCCCCTGGGAGGGTGCGTTACAGGCCGTGACGCCCCAAGAGGGGTGCGTCACAGGGCCGTGTTTCATCGACAGGGCGTCGATCGCTCTGACGGTCCCACGATAGACCGCCAGAGGGTGTGACGCGCCTGGGTTCGACTGTTACCGTGTCTCTGACCGTTTGGGTCGTGTTCCTCTGGCGACCGTGGGTCCGTGCACCAGAGCACTGTGATTCCCGGAGGAAGGTGCTCAGAGCCCGTGTTCCTATGTTTTCTAACGCACCTTGGGTGGTCCGTTAGAGTCTGTGACATCCTAAAGAAGGTGCATCAGAGACTGTGTCATTGTGTCCTCTAACGCACCAAGGGAGGTGCGTCAAGGAGCTGTGACGCCCTGACGTAGGTGTGTCAAAGACAGTTTCGCCTTCCGCTGTGGCGCTCCATTGTTGGACTGTCAGAGATTGTGACGGCCCAAGGTTGGACCGCCAGGAGATTTTTCTGTGTTACTGGGTGTGGCGACCTGGGGTCCGAGCATCGGAAAGGAACCGACGTGACTTGAATCTCGGCCCGCCTCCCACGAGCCCGAAGACTCGAAAGGGAAAAAAGATGGTGTGAGGATACATAAGAAGCTAAAATAACTATAGAGATAGCATAATGATCAACTAAATAATAATACAGAAATTAAATAAATAACTAAACTACTACAAGGTCCAGTACATCTCATGTCTAAATATAAGTATAGTCAACTGAAAGAAAGGTACAAGTACACGGGACATACCCCGGCTCTGGCAACTGACGGCTAACCTCGGCTACTAGAACCTCGCTGAAAACCTGCCGCATCCCGCGATGACGAATACTTACCTGAAAATCACAGGGGTGACCCTCATTTCATAGGCTCAGTAGGGATCCCGCAGACCCCCACCTCGCACGAAAACAAGGTAGGAAAGCAAGAGAGCAGGAAAGTACGGCAGAACCAGCAGGCTGTGGTAAGTAAACAGAAAAGCTGTCTACTCTAATAGTACCGTACTATTGAACCTCAGTCTGATAAAACTCGAATCCGTACCCGCCAGCAGACAAGAGCACCACTCACTAGAAGAACAACCGGATGCGTCCCCTGACGTCTAACCCCGCGTCACAAGTGTCAAGCTACAATGCCCGGGGTAGAGATAAAGACACTCTCAGTAATCGGAAGGACCACAAAACAAGGACTAGCTGAGGTCGCGCTGGTCAGCGCGGGTTCGAAACCCTCAGCCCCGTGTACACACTCAGGCCATACGCCCTAGGCCTATCCTCCAGCTGGTATTTCCCCTTAAGCCCGGACTCAGCTGTATGTGGGGGCCCTACGGTAACCAGCCTACTCACCGTCTCACTCAGGTTAGCCGCTCCACCACTCCCAGGTGGGCCAACACATGGGTGCCGTAAGAAGGCTACGACTAGTGGATGTATCACTAAAAGAACAGACTCTCAAGTCACGAAAAATGACTCCGAAACTAGACAAGTACAAGGATCACTCCCCATATGACACCGACTCATGGTGGCGCAAGCTGAAAATGCCACCTCTCGAGGAGCCCCATGGCACCCCACATGACGCTTAGCATCAATCAGACTACGGGTCAACACGTGGATCGAGGTCCACTCACTAGGACTCGGATCGGTAAGGAAGAAATCACCGGTTAGGCCTCAGACAATGGACGGTCCATCATGGGCCGTTCTGGTGTAAATGGACGGTGGATGGACAGCCTTAGGATGTGGAACGGTCCACCACTAATCGCCTAAAAACCAGCATACACGATCCTCTCTGGGCCATGCCATCCCTGCACGGCCCCTCTGGGACCGTTCCAGAAGGTGAACGGCCCAAGAGAAGGTCGTTCCACCCCTGGACAAAATGGGAAGCTACACAGCCAGGCCATGGCCGTTCATGAATGGCACGGCCAATGCTTAGCTACGCTGGGAGATGAGCGGGCCCAACTGGGCCTTTCAATCACCCAACGGTAAGAAAACTGAACGGACCAACTCAGGCCATTCAACTACAACATGGTTCACGGTGGGCCACTTGGTGAATAGAACGGTCCCTATTTGGGACGTCCAGTCACTAAACGGCACGAAAATAGAATGACCAACCCTGGGCCGTTCAAGGACGGCATGGTCAAGCCTAGGCTGTGCCATCCCAACACTGTGCAATGGTTAAAAACCCAACGGTCAAAAAACCTCAGGAGTCACGCTGACCCCACGGAGTACACGGTCGCCCATGGGCCGTCCATGGGGTACACGGTCGGACGATTGACCATGTACTCCACTGACACTCTAGGGCCACAGAATGGTCCAACACGGGCCGCGCAAGGACCTAGCTAGTATTCCCCCTCCGAAGGATGCTACGGTTGGACCGGGGGCCCACGGAACTAGCTTAAGAACCGTAAATCGAGAAAGTGCCCCACTACAAGAGCCGACACGTCATAACTTATCGTAAGGCTCGGACTAGTGAAGGCTCACGAAACACTGACTCCAAAGCATGAGTGCTGAAGTATAGACAGGCTAATCATGCACTGCCACCCATACTACAAAGCACCAATGGTAGTAGAGCCACTACCGACAAACTCAAGACAAGGCAATTAGACCTGAAACTACAACGATCCCTAAGTCTCACAACTCTGAGTCAAGATCATCGTACACAGCGAGACAAGCCGCCAATCGATCTAAACCTAAGTCAGAGAAAATGACGTTGTTGGAGAAAATGACATCTGAAGACTTGAGGGAACATTGAGTACCCTCAGCACATCTAGACACGCAGAACAAGGTAAGATGATACCTCATTGTAGCCAGAACCACGTCTCGAATTGGACAGAACTGTCAAGACATATAAGGTTACATGTCAACCACTGGGGGACCCCGGGTTGACCAGAACCAGACAATGACAACTCTACAGTAGGGAAGAAAACCCTACTACAGGCAAGAAGACTCCTGGCTTCCTTATAACGTAGTCTTAGCCCTCATAGGATGCCGAGAGACACCCACGGGAAAACAGGTAGACCACAAGGACAAGCCAAGACAAACAGAAACAAAAACACCAGAGGATGACGCTCTTGGCAAGGCGAACTGTCACTCAACTGCTAGGAAGACCCGACAGTCAAGGAACAGTCGCTACGCGACCAGAGATAAGGATGCTGGCAGTTCTAGATTGAGTCATTAGGGAACTATCACAGTCAGGGAAGTGACCGCACCCAGTCACCTAAACCGACCTATCTAGAAACCACCGACACACAGACATCGCCCTAGAACACAAACCTAAGACAAACGGACACGAGACAAGCCATCACGGCCAACATACAAGACGACGGGCTCAACTGGATGGGCAGTCACAATGTGACCACTTAAGAGGATGAACGGTCCAGACAGGACAACTCAAAGCGGATGAACGGTCCAGAACTGACCACTCAACCCAGAATGAACGATCCATATGGGGCCGCTCAAGTGGGATGAACTGTTGGGGACCAACTGCACAATGGACAGACCCCTAAAGGCTAAAGAGGATGGATGGTCAGGGCAGGACCGCCCAAGGGGAAGAGCAGTCAAGCCTTGGCCACTCAAGCCCACGGCCCAATCCACTTCCTGGTCAAAATAGTCTTGACCAAACTGCTGAACGGAATCGACTTACTACATTGCCAGTCAAAATGATCTTGACCGGACCACCTAGCATGACCGACACTCAACTATTGACCAATGGTCAACTGGGATGGAAGGTCAGATCCTGGCTGCTCAACCCAATCGAAAAGACAGGCGGTTGAAGGCTAGCCACCCAAGTGGGGATAGGCGGTCCACACCTGGCCGCCCATACCATGTGCGGTCTATTGTGTGACCGCACAAGCCCCAAAACCAGTGAGGATGAACGGTCCAAGGCTAGCCGTTCATATAGATGAACGGCACCTGGTTCGACCATCCAACCGTGACGGTGAGCAAACCATGGGGTTGGCCCAATCTTGGCCTTCCCATGCCCTACTCGTGCCAAGACGAAGGGGATACAGCCATGGACACACATACAATCACATGAACTCCATCCAGAGTCAAAACGCTACACGGATTGCAAGAAATGGGTGATTCTAACAAAATCACCCAAATGGGACAACCGAACTTCCCGGGCTCCCCGCGATCAAATGGGACCGCTGATCGACATGAAATTGGTATCAATGAAACGTTGACATTCCCAGGAGTCCATTGACTCCAACCGATCGCTGAACCGTCACCAATTTTCGACGAAGCCTATGAAACCCACGAAACCCCAACGAGGCTGATGTCGCTCGTTCTAGCACTAAACGACGAGCAGGGATAGGGAAAACGTAGAGGGCGAAGTGGTGATCCATCTCCCTACCTCCACTGAAGAAACCGCGTGCCGAAGCTACTAAACCATGCCAAAAACCACCAGGAACGTGAATGGTGCCTTCTTGGAATCCACCGAGGGATCGCGCCCGCCACGCTCCAACCGTTGCTCCTTGCCGCGAACCGATCACCCCAGCACGTCCACGCCTCGGCCAGCTCCGCAACGGTGCACGCCCCTCACAGAATAGACCAGAGACAGGAGAGAATGGAGTGAGAGAACAAGAAATTGAAAATGAGCAGGTGAGATAGTGTGGTTTGTTTAAATAGAAGAAAATTAGGAATTTTTCTAATTTTTTGAAAATAGCAAGGGACCAGCCCTCACATCCTCCACTCGGCATCACCGAGTTACCCACGGGATTGGGGTGAGTGCCGGGTGAGTCGGCCGCCAATTACGGCCCGTTCGGTTTGCGAATTGTGCTTGCTAGTAGGTCCAAGATCGTGTCACATTAGGGAGTGCCCAAAGAACACTATATTCTGGCATCTCTCCCATAGCTATATCCTATCCCTCACTCCAGTCACCGCACACACACCGCGCCAGCGAAACCCCACCGCGCGCAAACAAAAGGATGGCACGTCCGGTGGGGCGTCTCCCGCCTTCCTTCTTTCTGCTGAATAGAAAGTGTGTGCCAGCCTTGAAGCCCTGGTGCCCTTTTCCTATCCTTGCAGGAGAGGTAGAAGGAGAGCACATGTTCGCACTTTTCAGCAGCTTCCAGTTCACCTTCCAGTTGCCAGATCGTGCTCGATGACCGTCAGCGGCCGTCACCCTTGTTCGTCCGGCGCACCAACAACTATGGCGGTCATCACCTACGGTCCCATCATCATTGTCACCCATGCACAGGTCAGCTACCTGGTAGTGCCGATTGCTTTTGGCAGTTTCTCCCACCTCGTAGGATTGCCCTACTTCTTGGGTGTGGTCCCTGTGGCAACTCCACTGCCACCCTCAGCTCCTGTCTCTTTTAGCGCCTCCAACGCGCCACACGCTGCTAGTCTCAGCGGCCAGACTGAGTGGCAGACTCGGGTCTCCCATTGTTGACCCTCGTAAGGGTTCCAGACCAGCTCCTACCTGGGCAAACACTAGCCCCTGGGCCCAGTTTTGACCGACTCCCGACGCGAGCTTCGCGTCCCAAGTCCCGGTCCCTACCACTATAGTTCGCTCGGGCTTCCAGCCTCGGGTCTTAATTGAGTTGGCATCTAGTGTGGGTCTCCACTCTAAGGTGCCCGGCTCCTCAGCACCTCACTCGGGCCATCAGTCCTGAGCCTTAGCCGAGCTAGCTCCTCGCACGGGTCTCTTGACCCGAGGGCAGGGCTCCACAGTATCTTGTTCGGGCCTTTTGACCGGAATTTTTGAAGTGCAACCACCTCACTCGGTGCATTAACCCCCAGTTCGAGGCTACTAAACATGCGGACCGGGCATGTAACCCTGGGGTTTCCCGTGGACAACGCTTGGTGTGAGTAATTCACGACAGGCTCTGCATCCCTCGGCTCCGTCATGGGGGCTCGTTCCCTACAACTCGACGACACCGACTCCCAGTACGGGCCTGCCTCTATGGGACGTGGTGGCCCTGGTGTAGACCGAAGGCCCTGTATCCCACCTTTCGGTCCTGCCAATTCCCAGACTAGGCTCAAGGCCTCGGGTCGCTGGCATCTCGGCACCCCCTGTAGTGTCAACTCTGAGTACAAGCATGTCATTGCGAGCATCCGCAGCACTGTTATCGGCTTGGGAGAGGGCTTATACTCGAGCCACCCAACCGTCGGCCTTCAGTACGGACTTCGGGCCTTGGGGGCTGATTCCAGGGTTGCCCGTCGATGGCCTAGTGCCACCAGCAATTACGGGCCAAGTTTTCTTGGTCTACCACCTCAGAGCGGAATCGTCTTCGGCTCCCCAAAAGAAGCATCATCGTGGCCGTAAAGGTAAGCGACCTGCCGCCGCCACCAGTAACTCCGGCAAGACCATTCTTGTCGGGAATCTGCGGATTCGCCTAGACGGGGGCGAACCCATCATACCCCCAGAGTGGATCATTTCTATGGTCCCTACTACCAACCGCTTCAGCCTTCTGCATCAAACACGAGACGACAAAGCGGAACTCAGAAGGGCAGACGCTCCCGTAGTAGCCCAGAGACACCAGCATTGGTTTGGTGTTTGAGCTCCCAAGTCCCGTCGCAGAGACAGTGACAAGGGAGGCCAACAGTCTGACTTGAGAAGAATCTGGGTTACCCCGGAGGAAGATCAAGCCGTCCGGAAGGCACAACTTAGTAATCCCTTGCGGGCACTAGGACGCCGCGCCAAGCAAGATGTGACTGATTCTGTAGCTGCATCGTCGGATGATGCCCAGCCATTCAGTGCCTCTCATTTAGATAGGCGAAGGCGGAGACGGGCTCGTCACGGGCCCCACCAACATCTTGCCTCCAGTTCTCCTCAAGCAGATGCTGTGACGGAGACTCCTCTGCAACGCACCTTGGTCTTTGATAAGCTGGGGACACCCGTCCACCCCAAGAGGTACTCTCAGAAGAAGCAGACGGTCTGGCTCCTTAGTGACGCGGTCAAGGTGTTCGCGTGCTATGCCACCGGGCACCAGCCTGATGTTTAGACTGATGATTTGAACCATCCTATATCTCAACTCAGGAGGCCGCCGTTGCCTCATTCTGTGGTTTGTTGTTGAGTGGTTCTCTTGCCTACTGTGAGCATCAATTGCTCGATCGACTGCTAATTAGATCCACTCCTTATCTTCCCAGTTTAGTTTTCGGCGAGTGCGTGGTTGCACCGGGCAAGGATATTTTTAAATCAGTGATCTATTCAACCCCTCCCCTTCTAGCTCACCATTCTTCCGAGTTATCAGTGGGCTTGTTATTATCTTCCGCTACTTATTGTTCTCTTTATTTATGTAATTCTTCAACCAGTTTCTATTCTGTTGGGTTTTTCCCACTGTGACATCTCTCCTAAATCCGAAGAGAGTTGGAAACTGAACCAGATTCTAAGGTGGGGTGTTACAGAAAGTGGTATCAGAGCAAGAGGTTAAGAATTTACATAAGTAAACAATCCATTGGCTATATTCATGTCCCAAAATCTTGATAGTTTCACAAGTTAAATGAGCAGAAAATATAACTATAAAGAAAAGGCATAGTAATAAAGAAACTCAATTCCATTAATCCATTATGTTAATAAGGTTATGGCATCCCATGGTCATTGTTCTGCTGCCCCTACTCATGAGAAGGAGCCGAGGAGAGATGGGGGTGAAGGGCAACCAGGATTGCCGGTGCCGCCGCCGCTGCCATTGGTGGATTATGGCACATTCATGTAAGGATTGGTGCAAGTGATTCAAACCCAGGCCAAGCGCAAGCTGCCTTGCAAGCTCAAGCTTAGGCTCAAGCCCAGGTATGGTAGATTGGTTTGGGGTGTGTAACGTCATTTGGGTGGGCATGGTAAGTAACCTATGGTGATCTTGGCTTAGGCCCTACAGCAACTAGAGTTAGTTTAAAGGGTCGTAGACGGGCCATCGGTCATGGAGCGGTTCTGATGAATGAACCCGCCATCTTTGAAGGGGGAGAGTCAACCCCTAGTTACGGAGCATTGGTTGCGGGCTATGGAGAAGGTGTTTCGAACCATTCGATGCGGTGAGAACGAGAAGGTCAATTTGGCAACATTTATGTTGGAGGTAAAGGAGTTATCTTCATACCTTACGCGGAGTGGCTGATTAGCATTATGCTCACCCAATTTGGATCCTATAATTTTAGAAGTGTGCAGATGTGTGGTGGTCTTCTATTCTGCAGAACCAATTTGAGGACGGATTGGTGGAAGCAACTTGGGATGAATTTGTTCATCTATTCAAGGCAAAGTACATCCCCAAGTATGTCCGATACAAGATGGAGCAGGAGTTCCTTGCTTTGACTCAAGGGTCCATGAAGGTGCTCGAGTATGAAGCACGTTTTACGGAGCTGACCAGATATGCACCTCATATTGCGACTTACGCATGGCGGACGGTGAAGAAGTTCGTGATGGGCCTTTGACCGTCCCTGAGGACTAGATTGGTGGCATTCAACCATCGGACTATGGATGAAGCTCTTAGTGCGGCATGTTGACAAGAAAGTGAAATGGAGATATATCAAGAAGAGAAGAAAGCATTGATGAAGAGACAATCGTCAACTTTTCAATGTCAAGACCGCAAGAAGAAGAAGCCTTTCCCTCGACCATCGGAGTCTTCATCAGTAATGTCAGCTTCACCTAAAGCCAGTGGATCAGGTGGATTGTCAGGAGGCAAGGCAGAATGCAAGCATTGTGGGAAATGGCATGGTGGCAAGGAGTGCTAGATGGTGACTGGCAGGTGTCTGAGATGTGGAAGCCATGATCACAAGATTAAGGATTGTCCAAAGGCGTAGTTGTCCATGCCCACTAAAGCCCCGATGACAGTAGTCGTAGCACCTGCCGCAACGAAACTAGCCAGGAAGTCCCGAGCACTAGCACGGGTGTTTCTTTGGCTAAGGAGGATGTGGAACAAGTGAATCATGTGACTGAAGGTACACTTTTGATATCCAACTTCTATGCTAGAGTTTTGTTTGACACTGGTGCTACTTATTCATTCGTGTCCGACCAATTTTCAAAAAGGTTGCATGATGAGTTGGGTTGGTATCCAACGACTTAGATGTGCCCCTTCTGGTGCACACGCCAGCTGGAGCATTGTCAACTACAAAGAGTTATCCTTCCTTGCCCGTGAATATTGAAGGACGGGAATTGTCGGGTCACTTCTATCTTTTGAAGATGAAGGACTATGACGCTATTCTTAGTCTTGATTGGTTGGAGAGACATTATGCTCTCATTGATTGCCCCAAGAAGTGGGTTGTTTTTTGCATTCCTGGCGAGAAGGAGTTCTTCCACTCTCTACCCAGGTTTTGTTGGGATTGGTGATCTGCTCAGAATGAGATCCAGAGGGGGGGTGAATGGATCCCTATGGCACTTTTGAGAAATACACACACATTCATATCCACTAGTTTTGCCAACCAACTAAAGAACCGACCCCAAGCTACATTCTTCGGAGAAATGATTGTTAGCACACCACCCGGGAAACAAGTCCACACCAAGCTCGTGATCCCCACCATAGAAGTCAACATCAATGGGAGGATATTACTGGGGGAAGCATACATCCTAGATATGAATGACTTTGACCTCATTCTGGGAATGGACTGGTTGGATCAACATTGTGCTCTCTTGGACTGTCGTCGGAAGAGGGTGATTTTTCAGAAGCAGGGGAAGGAAACATACTTCTTTCAATGCCCTACGGACAAGTCTGGGAGAATGATGGTATCAGCCATCCGGGCCTCCAAGCTGATCAGCAAAGGATGCGGCTATTTCTTAGCTAGTGTGGTGCTTGAAGAAGGCTCCATCAAGATTTTGGAGGACTTGGACGTAGTCTGAGAATTTCCAGATGTGTTTCCCGAAGATCTACCGAGACTACCACCGACTCGAGAGATAGAGTTCTCTATTGAGCTAGTACCAGGCACTGCACCCATCTCCGTTCCACCATACCAAATGACTCCGGCAGAACTTGCAGAACTTAGGAAGCAATTGCAACAGTTGCTAGACAAAGGCTTCATCTGGCCCAGCATGTCCCCGTGGGGAGCACCAGTCTTGTTCGTGCAGAAGAAGGATGGGACCATACGACTGTGCATTGATTACCGCAATCTCAACCAAGTCACCATAAAGAACAAGTACCCTCTATCGAGGAGTGAAGAGCTATTCGACCAATTATCATCTGCCAAAGTCTTCTCCAAGATTGATCTCAGGATAGGTTATCACCAGATCAAAATCAAGCGCGAAGATGTGTCAAAGTCAGCCTTTAGGACTCGGTATGGTCACTACTAATTCCTTGTGGTACCATTCAGGTTGACCAATGCTCTGGTGGTGTTCATGGAGCAGATGAACCAGATCTTCTGCCCTTATCTAGATCAGTTTGTCATGGTCTTTATAGATGACATCCTGATATATTCTGCCAGTCAAGAGGAGCATCGGCAACACTTGAGAGTGGTTCTGCAGACCCTCAGGGAGAACAAATTCTATGCCAAGTTCAGCAAATGTGAATTTTGGCTAGATCAGGTTATGTTCCTCGGACATGTTATATCCGGGAATGGCATATCTGTGGACCCTAGCAAGGTTGAAGCAGTGACAAAGTGGGAAGCACCAAAGACAGTCATGGAAATTAGGAGCTTCCTTGGACTGGCCGGGTATTATCGCCGATTCATTGAAGGCTTCTCCACCATTCCAGCCCCCATGACTAAATTTACCAAGAAAGGAGTGAAGTTTATCTAGTCAAAGGAGTGTGAAAATAGTTTCCAGAGGCTCAAGGAGAAGCTGACGTCAGCCCCAGTGTTGGCACTCCCCTAGGGGAACGATGGCTTCTGGTATATACAGATGCCTCCAGGATCGGCCTCGATTGTGTACTAATGCAGAATGGCCATATAATCCCCTATGCTTAAAGGTAGTTAAAGGACCATGAGAAGAACTACTCCACTCATGACCTTGAAATGGTGGCAGTTGTCCATGCCATGCGCATTTGGAGACACTGCTTATATGGGGTTCAGTTTGAGGTTCTCACCGACCATCAAAGTCTCAAATACATATTCACTCAGAAGGAACTCAACCAGAGGCAAAGGAGATGGGTTGAACTACTGAAGGACTATGACTTTGCCCTACAGTACCATCCAGGCAAGGCGAATGTGGTGACAGATGCCCTTAGTCATAAATTGATGGCGCTAAGCTTGCATCGAGAGTGGGATATGATGGAGGGTGTGATTGACTCACGACCCGAGAAATGGGGGTAGTTCGACCTCCTAGCTTGGTTGTCGGCAAGACCTACATACTTAGATAGAATTGCTAAGGCACAAAGGTAGGACATGGTGTTACAGAAGCAACTAAACAATGAGGACTTCCAAACTAGAATCAATGGGTTGATCGTATTCCGAGGAAGGATTTGTGTACTAAACGATGTGGAGTTGAAAAGGGACTTGATGTTGGAAGCGCATAAGTCAAAATTCTCCATCCACCCGAGAAGCACCAAGATGTTCCAAGATATTAAGAGGATGTACTGGTGGCCAGGAATGAAGGGAGACATCGCTGAGTTCATGTCCAAATGTCTCACATGTCAGCAGGTGAAGATAAAGCACAAAAGACCAGGCGGTCCTCTCCAGACCATTGAGATGGCACAATGGAAATGGGAACAAATAACCATGGACTTTGTGTCAGGTCTACCCACGACCAGGAGAAGGCATGACATGATCTGGGTAATTGTGGACAGGTTCACATGAAAATAACACGAACACAACCTCGTTTAATCAGAAGGCCTCCATGAGTTATGAACACTGTTCATACTCGAGGTTCATTGGCACAAACACGAAATGTGAAACTGAAACCAACACGAGGTCCTTATCAGTGCAGAAACTGCACGAATTATGAAAAGAACTACACGAGGAGAGACTCCGTTAGGCAACATCTGCACGAAGTAATGAACTCCAAAAAACTGCACGAAGTGTGCAATATATGACGAAGCATCACTCAGCATGATCAAGGACTACACGAGCTTGACTTCATGAATAAACGCATCATTCAGCAGGCACAGTAAATATTTAATCAAAAGCATCATTGACTCATAGTGTTTACTAATCATCAAAACACAGGAACACAACACCGCCTCATCTACGTTGGGAGAACCATTGAACCTTGGTGGGTTCATGCCTCAGAAGTTCCGGTCAAGGTCACCAGCGCCATGATGAGTGCCTCCCTGTGTCACTTGCTGCAAAGCCTGAGTCAGGCCCTGTACGGTTTGCTGCATCTCCCTCCATTGCGCGTGCTCCACAGCCATCGAAAATTGCTAGACAAGTCCTTCAAGCGTAAGGAAAGGAATTAAGAATGTTCTACAAATTTCTTTTAGGGTTCTTTTGTTAATTAACATAGCCCAACTTTCTACCCTATCTCACTAGGTTGGATCTTAGACACTTATCAATGTCGTGGGTTCTAAAGGCACGTCTAGGAATCTAGGGTCTAAAGAAAACTTTGGCTCTAATATCACAAAACTGTCACGTCCCGATGCGAAAAATTGGAATGCAACAGTTATAACATTTATCTCAATCAGAGCAAACCAAATAACATTAATTACCATCCACGACAAGAGGCAAAGTGCAATTAAATAAAACTTCCAACTTCCAACTTCCATTCATAAAAGTACCACCAATACCCAATACATCAATCCTTTCATAACAGACAAAATAACAAAATTACATAGTTTGACAATTTCACATCTTGACGACGACTCAAATTCTAAGTTGACTAACAACTACGACAACAAGACTATAAAGACCACTAGATAGGACACGCCAGATTCGCTAGATGGTATGCTCCATGGTTTACTCTCACCCATCCCTATCCGAATGAACATTCTCGTCCGAGCTACCTAAAAAGGATTAGGAAAATTGGGTGAACGAGTGCTCAGTAAAAATTATATCTCTATGCCAGGCAATGTTAAAGTGATTAACCATATTAATAAAATCTTTCATGCTAACGATAAAATGAGCAAAATAAATCATAAGAAGAGGTGTTTAACTAAGATGAGAGATGAGATAATCAATAGGGACATCAATAAATGGAAGAAGTATATCATGAGAACTTTCATGTATTTGGCCATAACAAGCATGCAAGTAAGAATCGGGCCATGTAGAGTCATGAATACCATATAGAGATGAATGTCATAGATTAACACACGAGCAAGCACTTCGGTGCAATGTCACACTGTTGTGCCCCTATGATTTTGATGATGTCAAACACTATGACTCATCATGAGTCTACATGTGCATGAGAGTCATATGTTTGAAGGTCACTGCATTGGTACATTATGTCTTGATGTATTGAAGTCATATGCAATTGATGATGTTATGAACTTGATGCATTTGATTCTATCATGATCTTATCGAATGCAGAAGTTTGTGTTTGAACTCTAATAAGAACAGGTTTCAAAGGATCTCAAAGGTTAAGTCAATACAGTGGAGTTCATGATTGCAGTGCAACAATGGCAGTGGTACAAGCAGTGGAACAACAGAAACTCAGCAGAAGTCAGCACTGTTGGTTCATAAGTTTTCATGTTTATGATGATGGAAGATCATGTTGAAAGTGTTCTTGATGCTCTGCAGCATGTGTCAATTTCAGTAGGAAGCCAGCAATTTAAAAGTCTAGCTAAATGCCAAGCTTTCTATCAACCAAAGTCACCCGCCAGTTGAAGAAGCTATCATTGACATATACTAAGTTAAGGGTGACAAATAGGTGTAGATCTATTTAAAATCCACTAAATAAATAAATTAAATTAAAGCATGACGTAGGATGCTAATGGAGAGTGGTGATCGCCAGAGACGTGAGGGCCTCAAAAGATATAATAATAATGACGAGGAGGGATCGCGGAATACCTTAAAGCATGGGAGAGATGAGTCAACTTCCTTCTCTTCCAATCGGCCGACCGATGGAGAGAGTTCCTGATGCGGGACGACGACGAGACTCGACACCGACTGAGACTCTAGCAAGCTCGCGCTCGTCCCTAGCGAGGGAAGCGATCGGACGTGCACGGTTGAGGAACCGGCAGCGAGTCAAGTGGGAAGCCATTATGGACCAATACTTTGAGTGTTACATTATGTCTGGTCCCATGCAAGTCGACTTTGCCACAAGACGACTTTTCAACGAAGTCGCCGAAACATGGAGGGACATAGAAGATTTGAGGGAAATTAGGAGGTAATGGCCCATTGAGTCATGGTGGGACATGAAGAGAGAGCTTAGGAGGGTCTACCTTCCCCACCCCTTTACCTCCAACCACGGGGGTCATGCCACCAGTCGACCCCACCAAATTATCCCCAATCAAGTGGGCCACACCCCCAACCAACCCCACCCATTCGCCCCTAACCAATCCCACCTAAGCACTTCAAGTCAAGTGGGTCATAGTCGGAGGCAAGAAACCCCACAGGTAGTCGAGCCTAGGCCAACCCCCAGGCCGAGAGATGAGGAGTAGGTCAACCACGAGGCCCCTACTCCAACCCGCACTTTTGCCGAATTCATGAAAATATTTTCAGACTTTTTGGATAGGATGGATAGGTCACGTGCTCCTAGTGACGGGCTCCTACCCGAGCCTAAGGGGGTCATAGCCGGTAGCCTTGACCCGGCGCCATCTCCAGTGCCCTCTCAAAGCCTACTCCCCATCATGGAGGACCCTCCTTCCCCACTCGGGAGTGCTCCACTGCCACCCCCTCCAACCACACATCATTTGGAGCCACCTCAGTCAGAGCTACCTGTGTTTCTAACGGGAAAGTTTTTCATCGCCGAGCCACTACTTAATTGGCTCAAGATAGGCTTGGTCCATAGAGCATCATGTTATCCACCCATGGACCCTACATTACCTATAGTGCCAGTCAATTCGTTCCATACTACATTTCGGTCTTCCCACCATGTTGATATTTTCAAAGATCTTATCAGGGGATTAGACTGGCAATTGATGTTGACGTGTATGTTGGCCCGAGGTTTAGACCAACCCCATAGTCGTAGCTTCACACATCCGGTCTTAGGATCCATAACCTCCGTGTGCACCATGGGTCATGTCACCACGGAGGTTCTTCTATTCCTCCCTATGCCGACCGAGCCCAATTTCATTCCTTTTATCCCGAGGGAGGAACCATACCTTCTCTATGAGATCACCATTCCATTTACCATAATGGATGAAGGTGACCACCTACACCTTCAAGAATTCCAAAATTGAGACCGTGACCTATTAGAGCGCAGTTCGAGGGGTCATACTTTCTTTGATCCCTTCGACCCATTCCCTAGTGAACCCCTTGACCCACCACATCTACTTCACTTCTTCGAGGGAGTCCACTACCACACCCCTCCCCCACGGGCTAGTCCACCTACACTCGGCCAGGGGACCATTCCACGGTCATCATCTAGGGGTGACGAAGATGGAGCATTCGGCTCTCCTAGCCCTCCCGAGTCTCCCAAATCCAATAGGCAGCCGCATGCTAGGGACATATTCGGATGTCTAGGAGTTCCCTATGCCACCAACATTTGGTTGAGTCTTGTGTATGCATGGCACACATTCGGGTGTCTTGGTCCACCATTGCATATGTTTGGGTCGAACTAACTGTAGGTTTAGGGTCATGTAAGAGTTAGTGTTTTTCTTTGTTTGTCTAGTATGTCATGAGTCAATCGAGTCTATCGTAAGCTCGCAATGTTTGTCCCTTTCGAGTATAAGGCAAGTCGGTACTTATGCGCATGCTGTGGACTTGCTAGCATTGGGTTCATCTCTTCTTAGTGTATTGGATCTAGCCACCAAAGGGACACAACGGTGATTCCTAGTGAGTCATTGAGTTGTCTCCCTTCCTTGAGAGTGACCCCACCGAGGAGTGTCCACATCTAGCCTCATTCCCCGCAGCGTAGCATATAGGATGTATACGGGATGAGCAGGTGCTGATCTCTAGGAGTGGAGCGTACTCTGCACTTCCTGGTGCGGTGACAGATCCGCTGGAGCGACACACGAGCAGCTACCCCATACTCGATGGGGTCGAGTTCTTCCCACCCGGGAAGAATTGATGGGAATCGACATCGAGCACTAACATTTTATTTTACATTTGTGTCCTTTTAGTTTACTTTTATATCCTTAGGAAAGTAGGTTTGCAATTGTAAGGCTTTATAAGCCAATTTCTTATTCCCTAAGGATCTTTGGGTTTTTATGTAAAAGTTTAGTAGGTCCAACAATGGGGCCCTCACTCCTTCCCCATTGGTCCACCTAAGCCCTAGGGGTCCATGTGGGGCTGGTCAAATACCAAAGTGGCTTCTAGAAAGATTCTTTCCTTCTTGGACAAGTCAAGGAGACAATGGGTAAAAAATGTCCAAGATGCCTCCCCTTAAGTCAAAGGGGTGCCTCCCATTAAAATGCTTCCTTCTTCCCTGGTCTTGCACCAGATCTGAAGGGCACATTCCAAATCTTGACAGGCCATCCGCTGACTCTCCCACAGACCAATACCACAACTCGAGCCAAATCTCGCTCGAACTCCGCATCCGATCTCGAGCCTCACACCAACTCTACCCTCTCAGGAGAGCACGGCGAAACCAAATAACAGGACTCCACAATCCTCGATCCTCACATCACTGGACTCAGACTTATGGGGAATCCTCCCTTGCTGATCACAGACTAGGGATCACCATCCAATGCCTACATCTCATCAGAGACCTCCGCAGACAGGCATCGTCCTTCATCTTGTCTCATCAAATCCTTCACCTCAAAATGATCCAAATGGATGCCTACCAATCCTCGGCTCCGCTCTTACCTCAGAGTCTCGGGACACCACCTCTCACAATCCACGGCACACTTCTCCAGAACCGACAAATGTCGCTCGCTACCATAGCAAGCTGGTCGATAACGCCGTGACCAATACACACGAGTCCCCAGACAATACACATCTTACCATGGTCGATCACTCAGTCAACCTTACCAGCCACTCACAGCAACCAACAGGGACCCCTAATCTGCCAAAGATCACTCCTCCAAGTTCGATCTCATCCGAGGGCACAACTTCTAACACAAGAACATGGTACTCATGCGGCAACCTTACTGACACATTTTTCCAACTCTTAATCTAGACAGTGCCACAAATCACAATGCCTCAAGCAATGGCATGGCACAAACACATCTCACGTAACCCGAGATAATCTCACACCGAGGAACCAATCCTCCGACGCTCAACACATCCTCTGTAACTCTGCAGGCTCCGATTCAAGACACCTCGAAAAATACAATACCAGCCACAAGTTCTCACGAACATCGTCTAACTGGCACTCATCCTTCTGAAGCAGCGCCAACACGCCTCACACATCAGGGGATGGGCAACGCTTCTCACAAATAGCCACACACTAGCCACAGCGGTTAAGCTAGCTGCTGCCACATGCTCCTCTCTTACACCTGCCTCTGACCTCGAAACCAATAACACGCCAAACGCTTACCAAGGAGCGATGAGAATCCACAAAAATGCCAGGCTCGACAGTCGCAATACCTCTAGCCACCGGACATCATTCTCTTGAATCTGTCCATGCTAATACCAACCCATCCTCGAGCTGTCACCGCACGGACCACCACGCCAAGTGTCACAACATGAACCATAATCGGCACCCGCCAACGCTCATCCTCGAGTTCTGAACCTGCCACAGCCACACGATCTAGAATCAAATCCAGGGCGACCACAACCCAATCCAAGAAGATCCTCTACTCATCCGAGCACATCTTGACCAGAGCGCCCGCTCTGCCACCTCGAACCACAATCTCAATGCCACAGGGGATGGATAAATCTTGAACTAGGATGGCCAAAATCAATAACAGCTCCTCCAAAGCACACTCATGGTCACTTATCCATAGATAATCCTCACCAGCCACCTGACCTCGCTGTAATTCCTCGAACGCAGCACCACAGTAATGCACCTATCGGCAACCTCTACCCAACGCAGCACAACCGGGGCCACCATCAATGAGGGAGAAAGCTCTCGACCTTGATCCTCAGACCCCACGCCGGCACTCCAACAAAAAATGACAACCACCTTTACAGTGCCAACTCAATGCATACATGCTTTTACATGGAAAATCAAGCAGAAAATAAGCACGAAACCCTATGCCAACTGTCAATTGTACTGGACCTTATGGACTCTGATCAGCGTAATATCTCGAATTCCCATGTACTTCTACAACCATAGCTCTGATACCAACTGTAACGACCCAAGATCTGAATATCGGGAATACCCGATACCATTCGAATCCTGCCCTGCAGCCCACGAGCTGGAGGGCTCGGAAGGGCTAAAAGGATAGGTGTGGTGTACACAGAAATAGAAAATAAAGCAGGACAATCCAACGATTAACATAAATAAATAATCTAACTACAACAGAGTCCAATCCAACAAAAGTACAGTCTAAAGCAGTAAAACGTACCACATGTCAAGTGAACACTCGGCCCGATGAGCTGATGATGGGAATCGACTCCGGACATTTATATTTTTGTGTCCTTTAGGTTTGCATTTATATCCTTGCATATATATGTGTGTAATTATAAGGCTTTGTAAGCCAAGTTGTTAGTCTTTAGAAGTCTTTGGGTTTTTATGCAAAAAGTCCATTGGGGGTCCCAAGAGCCACCTCACCTCTCCCTCATTGGTCCACCTATGCCTTGGGCCCATGTGGGGTCGGTCAAAGCCTAGGTGGATATTCTTTCCTTCATGGGGAAGGTTGGTGTTTTCCTGCCGTTGCTTGTCGGCGGGGCCTTCTTCGGCGGTATAGCGCTACTGCTCTATTGGCTTATTACGCTCTAGCTCCGCAGCAACCTCGGCGGCATCGGGGTCTTTCATCTGCTTCAGCACGTTTATCTGCTGCGGGAGCGCAGATGCCGGCATTTCGGTGGTGCGAGCAAGCCACGACACGACACGGGGGTTTGTAAAAACCCGCGCCGCGACATTTGCGCCAATCCCTGTAAGCACAAGTCCGGCCAGTGGCACAACGTTACCCGTCATGGCGGCCGATCCGGCCGTTGCCGCCAAGCTGCCGTAGTAGCCAATCGCGGCAGCACGGTTCGCGGTCCCTGACGGGTTGGCGAACACCTTTGACCCGTCGCGGATGCGTTCGGCGACGCGAGCAATCCTGTCCATATCGCGGCTGAACTGAGCGCCATGCCGGTCGAACAGCGCGCGACGGGCTTCAGGGCTGACCTTGTTCCAGTTGGTCAGGAACGTTTGTGCGCTGAACTGTGCCTCAGCGGTTCCGGCCTGCCCTGGCGTAGGAAGCCCCATGCGCTTGATAACGGCGGCCGTGACCGCCTTCTGCCCGTCCTCGGGTAGCGATTGCATCACCGCGCGGAGCGTCGTGCCGCCATCCTGCGTGCCGGCCATGACCGCGTTGAACACCTTTTCGGGGCCGCCGTTCTTGTCCACGACGCGCTGAATTTGCTCCAGCCGGTCGGCGGATGCGCGGGTGTAGTTGTTGGCGCGACGGAACGCCTGCTCGGCAGCGGGGCCTTGGTTGTGTGCGGCGGCCTCCAAATCCTGCGACAGCGCCGCATACAGGCGCTTGTACTGCGCGGTCGGGCGATCCGGCGACAAGCTGAACTCCGACAATTCCTCGCCGATCCGCGAGCGCAGCGTCCGCACGGCCTCATAGGGCATGGTCCCGCCGTTCGCAGCCAAGTCCTGCGACACGTTCTCGGCCATCTGCGCGATTTTCTGATTCACCAATGCACCGGTCGTCGCGGTGGCGCCCGGCGTTGGGGACACCAGCGCATCGAGCGCCTGCCACGTTCGGGTGAGCGGGAGTTGCGTGCCTGCCGGGATATGCTTGTCGGCAAGCCAATAAAGCCCCTGACGCATCACGCGCGTATTGCCGGCGAACGTATCCGCGCCCCGCTCAATCGCGCGCCCCGCACGTTCGGCGCTCGCGTTCGGCATGAAGTCGTCCGCGCGCTGGCGCAGCCCTGCAGCGATTCCCTCGGCCTGCCGTTCGGCAAAGGACGCCATGCGGCCCGCGCTGGTCGGCGCACCGCCCAACAGGCTTTCCAGCCCCTGCGTGCGGCGGTTTCCGGTTGCTTGCCCGATGGATGGCATGACTCCGAGCGAGCGGAAATCGCGGATGCCCTGCTCCATTTTCAGCCGCCCGCCAGTCGCAAGCCCGGTCGCCTTGTCAATTGCGCCCTCGCCGCCACGCACAAGGCCACGGAGGCCCATCTGCGTGCCAGCAGTAGCACCGGGGACGCCAATCCCCCCGACCAGCCCTGCGAGCGTCTGCGCGCCTTGACTGCCGCCAGCCTCGCGGGTCACGCCTGACGCGCCGGGCCCGCCAACAGCCGAGGCGATTTGCGTCACCGGCTGGGCCGACATGAACTCCCCAACCGCTTGGCCAATTCCAGGCGCGCGCATGGCGAGCGACCGGCCAATACCCATCAATCCGCCACCACCCGCGAGCGCGCCCGTTACGTCGCCGCTGACGCGCTCCGCTGCGGTTGCAGGCTTCGGAAGGTTCAGCAAGTCCGCAAGCCCCCCGAACCCTTCCCGCGCAGTCCCGAAAGTCGGGCGACCCACGATCTTGTCGCCGATTGCGGCCAACGGATCTGAGGCAATGCCGATGGTCGAGCCGATGCCCTCCAGCGCGGCGCGGGTGCCGAGGCCGAAGCCACGCCCGATCTGATCCAGCGTGGACGGCGCTTGCGGTGCGGCTACGGTCGATGCGCGCGATTGCACGTTGCTGAAGTCGGCTTTCGATTGCGTCTGCCCCAAGTGCGCGCGCACAGCGCGATCCATCACGGCATCAGGGGTTTCGTCCGGGAACTCAAGAATGGTGCCATCTGGCAACTGTGCCTGCTTAGGCATTAGATGCGATTCCCTTGCGCGTCGTATCGGATGACCCTCGGGCCAGACGGCGGCGCCGACTGCGTGTCCCCGGCCTGGCGCCTCGCCGTGCTAACCGCCCCGCCAATGACTGACTCCAAATCGTTGAGCGCACCGATGTAGTCGTCGTAGGACTGCGCACGGTCAAGACGCGCGAGCGCCGCTTCCGCCTTCTGGCCTTCCACTAGGCAGTCAGCTTTGGTTCCGCTGGAACCCGCGTCGCAAGACTGATGCCGTTGACGAGTTTCTGAGGATTAAGAAGCCTGACAATGCGATTGTCGTGGCCGCTAACTGGCGGGACAATCCCTTCTGGTCGCGAGAGCTCGAAGACGAGCGCCAGCTTGACCTGAAGCTCTACCCCGACCGCTACGACCATATTTGGGAGGGCGATTACGCCAAGGCGTTTGAGGGCGCCTACTACGCTGCGGCTCTATCCGAGGCTCGACGGCAGGGCCGGATTGGCCGGGTGGCACCTGACCCGCTGATGACCTTTAGGGCCATCTTCGACATCGGCGGAACTGGCGCAAAGGCGGACGCTGTTGCTATCTGGATTGTTCAGTGGGTTGGTCGATCAATCCTGGCGCTGAACTACTACGAGGCTGTGGGTCAGCCGCTCGCCGCGCATGTGAGCTGGCTGCGCGAGAATGGCTACGGCAAGGCGCTTTGCATCCTCCCGCATGACGGCGATACGAATGATCGCGTCTTCGATGTGTCTTACGCAAGCGCGCTAAGAGAGGCGGGCTTCGAAGTTCAGGTAATCCCGAACCAGGGCAAGGGCGCCGCCAAGATGCGTGTCGAAGCAACGCGCCGACTCTTCCCGTCTATTTGGTTTAACGAAGAGACGACATCTGCCGGCATTGACGCTCTCGGTTACTACCATGAGCGCAAAGACGAAGATCGCGGCGTCGGCCTTGGGCCGGAGCATGACTGGTCGAGCCACGGCGCTGACGCTTTCGGGCTTGGCTGCGTTGCCCACGAAATCCCGCCTGATGGTGAGGAAGACGAAGATGACGGCTACCGGGCTGCCCGTGGCCGCTCCACTGTGACGGGGTACTGATGGAAGATCGCAAGCCCCGCATCGATGCAGTGCTGAACAAGCTTCACAGCTACACCGAAGCCGCGAACGTCGCGACCCTGCTCGGTGATGAGCAGGTGAAAGACATCGGCCTCCGCGTCATGGAGGAATTCGACATTGACAAGCGGTCCCGCGACGAATGGGAGCGCTCCGCCAATGAGGCCATGAAGGTTGCCCTTCAGGAGCGTGAGGCGAAGAACTGGCCCTTTGAGAAGGCGTCCAACGTCAAATACCCGCTGATTACGGTGGCGGCGCTGCAATTCAATGCACGGGCCTATCCCGAGATCGTCGATAGCGCGCGCGGCATTGTGAAGGCGAAGGTGATCGGCGCCGATCCGAACGGCCTCAAACGCGAGAAGGCCGACCGCATATCCGAGCATATGAGCTACCAGCTCAGCGAGGAAATGGAGGAGTGGGAGGGCGATACCGACACCCTCCTGATCCAGCTCCCGATCATGGGGACGGCCTTCCGCAAGGTCTATTACGATGCCGTCCTGAAGCGTAACCGCTCGGAGATGGTCCCGGCGCTTGACCTAGTGGTGAACCAGGCGGTCAGAACTTTAGAAGAGGCGCCTCGCGTCTCGCATGTGTTGCGCTTCTATCCGCAGCAGATTGAGGAGCGTAAGCGCGCTGGCCTGTGGCTCGACGTGGATCTCGGCGAGCCCTCGTCCGGTGATGGCGATAAGGACGCCCCTCGCGAGTTTGTCGAGCAGCATCGCTATCTGGATCTGGACGAGGACGGGCTTGCCGAGCCCTACATCGTCACGGTGGAGAAAGAGACCGAGCAGACCGTTCGCATAGTCGCGAACTACGCTCAGAGCGATGTGAAGGTCGAGGATGGCCGCGTCATCCGCATAGCGCGACGTGACTATTTCGTGAAATACGGATTTATCCCCGATCCAAAGGGCGGCTTTTACGACATTGGATTTGGCCGGCTGCTCGAAAGCATCGGCGCGTCGATCGACACGATCATCAATCAGATGCTCGACGCTGCCACGCTCCAGAATGCTGGCGGCGGCTTTATCGGATCTGGCATTCGCTTGAAGAAGGGTGTGATCCGCCAGGAAGTCGGCAAATACATTTCGGTCGAGCATTCGGGCGGGAACATTCGAGACGCGATCTATAACTTCGAGCACAGCGGCCCGAGCGCGGTTTCGTTTAACCTGCTTGATCTGATGATCGGTGCGGCGAAGGACATCACCGCCGTTCAGGACATAATGACCGGCGACTCGAAGGGCGAAAACCAGACGGCTACGACAACGCTTGCTCTGATCGAGCAGGGCATGAAAATCTTCACCGCGATCTACAAGCGGATTTATCGGGGGCTGAAGCAGGAATTCAAGATGCTGTTCCGGCTCAATGCCGAGCATCTTCCTGAGACGGCCTATTTCGAGGTGTTGGATACACCGAAAGCCATCAAGCGCGAGGATTACCAGCCGGAAGCAAGATTATCATGAACTAAAGCATTGATCTTTCTTTTCAGATGCTTGTTCTTTTTCTTAGAAGCTTCATATCTTTCGAACAAAATGGTGTATGCCTCTTCCTAATCTTCAACAAAAAAGTTGTCAAATGGGTTGGTTACATGATTATCTTCTTCACTGGCCATAAGATAGAATTATTCCTCATCTTCTAGTGCGGGGGAGCTCTCTCGTCATCGCTCCACGTACACACCATTGCCTTGGGCATCTTTCCCTTGGCCTTGGACGTTTGCTTGAGCAGCTCAGGACATTCTCCTCACATGTGTTCTACCTTCTTGCACTGGTAACAAATGACATTGTCAGATTTCTTAACTTGTGTAGGTCTAAAGTTGGAGCTTCTACTTACCTGAGTTTTATTCCTTCTCTAAAAGTTACCTTTGCCTCTTAAAAACTTTTTGAAGTGTCGGGTGAGGAGTGCATGGTCAGCTAGATCTGCCTCTGAGATGCTTTGCTTTTCATCTTCAGATTCGTCCGTGCTCTCAGAAACCTTGAGAGCCACGGTCTTCTTAGGCTTGACGTCTTATTCACTTCTCTTGAAGTTGAGCTCATATGTCATGAGCGAACCTATCAATCCATCAACTATCATAATAGATAGGTCTTTAGAGTCCTCAATTACAGTGACCTTAGTGTGCCACACTGGGGTGAGAGATCTAAGAATCTTCCTAATCAGTTCACTGTCGGGGTATTCTTTTCCCAATGATTTTAAGGAGTTAGTTAGCTGGGTGAGCCTGGCATACATCTTCGAGATAGATTTGTTTGGTTTCATTCTGAATATTTCATAGTCAGTAGTTAGCATGTTGGCCTTGGTGGCCTTAACTTTATATGTCCCCTCATAAATTAGCTCAAGCCTATCCCACATTTCTTTTATAGATTTACAAGTGGATGGCGCACTACATGATGTTCATGACACTCCAATTGATTGTGAATTTTTTAATCAGGTCAGGGGTCCAGGTATCATCCACTTCCGAAAAAACAAAGGGACATTTACTCACAACACGCCACATCAAGTGATCCTGGACACGTAGAAAAACTTCCTTTCAGTTCTTCCAATATAGATAATTTGTTCAATTGAAAAATGGAGGTCGATTGATGGCATGGCCCTCAGCTATGTAGCTGCGAGGGATGCTCCCATCGGATCTCCCTGGGTCGTTGGACCACATCTCTAGGGAACCCACTCTGATACCAACTGTTGGGTGGTATGAGAGGATCTAGAGGGGGGGTGAATAGATCCTTGACCACTATTAGGACCACTTCTCAAACTTAACAAGATAGAAAATCAAGAAAACTAGTTCAAGCTCATATCAGAATAGAAATCATGGAGCCATTAGCTGAATGATACAAGACGTATTTAGAAAGCTAGGAAAACCTGCAAAGGTGGGATTGAAGAAATGGATAATGCGCAACACACCACACCACAAGTAATTTTTAAGGTGGTTCGGATGCTACCAAGCACTCCTACGTCCACCCCTCACCAACTTGGGGAGGCTTCCACTTCTTTGGCCAAAAGACACACACACACATTGGAGACCGGCAAGACACGGGGATGATCCCCCCCCACACACACACACACGAGAACAAGTCCTCAACACACACGGGGATAGAATCCAACAAAGGAAAAGCAAAGCAAAATAAACACACAAACATACACGCACTGCAACTGCAGCTTACACGGTGATAAATCTCCACACACAAGACATTTTGAAGATGAAGAAACACAAAGATGAAAGAAACAATGGCTGGCTGCACTCTTTTCTTCTCTATCTCCCAACTCTTTCTCTGGAAGCTCAGGGCAGAATCTCTCTTTCTTAATTTTTCTTCTTTCTGGTTCCCACGTCCAAGGCACTTTCTGGCTTACCAATAGCAATGGGAGCATCCGCAACATGTGAAGAGGGTCATCCAATTTATAGGCTTCAAGCGGTAAAAACTTTTCCCTCTAAGCTTGGCAATTTTAAATGATAAACAAGGGTGGTTTGACCAAGGATCCTGCAGCATCTTAATTTGGAATAGTAGAAAGGACGTCCTTTTGTTTAGGGAAGATCATCTTTTCAGTTAACAACCTTGTTGGTGGCTGCTGTACTGACAATATTTGGAGTAAACAGTTGCTGTGGAAATTTATGATGACAGGGACATTTGTGTGTCCTAGGTTCTTTTTCCAGTGCAATCCATGCTTGGATATGAAGACCAAGCTTTGACTTGGATCAGATGGGGGTTCCTCTTTTCATTGTTCTATCCGCCTGCTCTAGGGTTGGAGGTTGGAGGCGTTGGGGTCGGGAGGCTCAGGGCAAAGGAGAGGAGAGGGTGGAGGAGGAGCCTGATCTGCCATGGCTACCGATGACAAGGATGATCCCAACCACGCCGGGGAGCAGGCTCCCAATCCGGACCACCCGGAAGCTGTCACCCCTTCCTCTTCCTCCTCCACCATCGACACCCTGGCACTAAAGGTGTAGGAGTCACTGGCCCTCGGCAAGCACCACCGCTTCTGGGAGACGTAGCCGGTGGGGAAATTCAAGGACGTCGGAGAACCCTCCCTGTCGGAGGGCCCCATTGAGCTCCCCATCCCACTCTTCAACATCAAGGCAGAGCCCTACACCCTACCTGCCCCCCACGAGTGTTCCACATGCGACATCTCCGACGACGCCATCATCGCTGAGGTCTACAACCTCCTCACCGCCAACTATGTCGAGGACAACGAGAACATGTTCCGCTTCAACTACTCCTACAAGTTCCTGCGCTGGGTGCTCCGCCCCCTGGGCTACTACATCACCTGGCACATCAGTGTGTGCATTCGGTCCTCCAAGAAGCTCGTCGCCTTTATCAGTGGCATCTCGGCCAGGATCCGCATCCATGGGGATGTCGTTCGTATGGTCGAGATCAACTTCCTCTATGTGTACAAGAAGCTACACTCCAAGCGCCTTGGCCCCATCATGATCAAGGAGGTCACCCATCGCGTCCACCTCAAGGACATCTGGCTAGCCGCCTACACGGCCAGCGTGGTCCTCCCCACGCCCATCACCACCACCCAGTACTGGCACCACTCGCTCAACCCCAAGAAGCTCATCGACGTGGGCTTCTCCCATTTGGGGCCCCGCATGACGATGAGCCACACCACCAAGCTCTACAAGCTCCCCGATTCTGTCGCCACCCCCAATTTTCGGAAGATGGAGATGCGGGATGTGCCCACCGTCACCCGCCTGCTCTGGGGATACCTGGCCCAGTTCACCGTGGTGCTAGACTTCGACGAGATGGACGTCAAACATTGGCTTCTTCCGAGGGAGAATGTCATGGACAGCTACCTGGTGGAGAGCCCCGACACGCGCGAGGTCACGGACTTCTGCAGCTTCTACACATTGCCGTCGTCCATCCTCGCAAACTAGAATTACTAAGTGCTCAAGGCGGCCTACTCTTATTACAATGTTGCTACCAAACCCCGCTTCTACAACTACTGAATGATGCGCTCATTGTGGCAAAACAGAGGGACTGTAATGTCTTTAATGCTCTCGATGTGATGCACAACAAAATGTTCCTGAAGGAGCTCAAATTTGGCCCTAGGGATGGGCAACTGCATTACTACCTTTACAAATACCGTCTCCAGCATCCTCTTAAACCATCAGAGCTTGGGCTTGTGCTTTTGTAGTCGGGCCTGCTGACATAGCTGACGATATTACTGGTGGACTGAAGCTAATGCTGTAGGTGGTAAGATGTCTACATCTAACCGGGCATGATGTAGAGCATCTTTCTCCTTCTAAAGGTGGAGCAAGCCAGTGTTATGGATTTACCCTCTCGGGGTCATCAGCATCTCTCTCTCTCTCGGAACATTCGTCCACGGCTATGGATCATACATGTCAAACAGTTAGTTCTGTGCCTTTTGTTCAGAAAGTAAAGCAGAATCGTTCGGTCCATGTGCTTCTCCTTTAGGACCTATTTGATAGTGGGTTAGGGTGGGGGAGCGGATAAGAGAGAGTTGGTGGGCCCCATCGCTCTCCTGACACAAGGAGAAATCGGGGTTGGTTAGTGCAACTGAGGGTCACTTGTGCTAACCCTGTCACACCCTGCATTTGCTTTTAAAATTCAAATATGATTGGGCTTTCATTAGACAAAATTGGTGGCACTTGCCATTGTCTCTCAACACTTTTCTGTAATGTCATCCTGGACCCAGTGTGAGCAGTGTAATGTGGCATCTCCTTCGAAGTTTGGTGTGCTAAAAAAAGAAAAAGAAAAAAAAAAGCTTGGACTTGGCGACCGAACATAGTTGTGAAGACTGAGCATTGTTCACCCAGTAGTCCGAGCTTAATTGTACGAGGTCCGAGCTCGATCAGTTGAATCTGAGCTTAATCATGAAGACCCAGATAGTTGAAAGAGGCCTTAGCTATTTGTCAACCTTGCCTAGCTATTTGTCACCCTTAACTATATAGCTATTTGTCACAGATAACAACTTATTTGTCACCCTTAGTCTTCAATAGTCATCACCCTTGCTTCTTCTTTCAGTATTGTTACTTTCATTGTAACTGGAGTCGGCTCCAACAACATTTTCAGTTGACTCTCCTTCTACGGTTTCTCTATTTTCAGCCTAGCCACCTATTTTTCACCGTTAGCAAGCCATTTGTTACCTTTGCCCAGCTATTTGTCACCCTTAAGGGTATATTTGTCACCCTTATGAATATTTTTGTCACCAAAAATTGCCATAGGGCCAAGCTTAGTGTTTGGGGTCGACTCTTAGTTCTGCTTGATGGCTCGACTCTCGGAGTCTCAGACTTGGTTTGAGCTGTAGTCGTTAAATTTTTGACAATCGACACGGACTGGACTGTGTCAGGCTCGATTCTTTGTTGGCTTTGCTTGGCATGCCATTCATGATAAAATCGCTCGGACATGCTCGGGAATGCTCAAACATGCTTGGACATGCTCAGACAAGCTCGACATTTGTGCCCGGAGTGGATCTACACTGTAGTCAGAGCCTTGTCTCTCCCAAGCTATCCATTTCGAGCCATCACCTTAAGCTTCTTCATATCTAGCCAAACAAAGGATGTTTCATGAGTTTCTAACTCATTTGTCCAATGACTTATGGCGGCGGCTTCCCGATCAAACACTCCCTCGGGTTCGACTACGATTACGCTTACATCGTGAACGAGATCGTGGCCAACATCAAGAGCGTTTGCAAAAAGAACAAAGTGCCCGTGCCGGACATCTATACCGAGTTCGGCTCGTTTACGGTGGGAGAGAGCGGCGCGGTGATCTACAGCGTGCTGGGCGAAAAACAGCAGAACGACCGCGAGGCCTGGTATATGATAGACAGCTCTTTCATTACCACGCTGCCGGATACCTGGGGCATCGGCGAAAAATTCCTCAACGAGAACCGCGGCAAGATCAGCATCAAGCTCGTCAATCTCGACCGCGAGCCCCTGACGCGCGGCGGCAGCATGTTCACATCGATCGCCGGCGACGCGACCGATCACCGCGAAGACGAGAGTCGTGGCGAGCAGGTACACGGCGAGGTAGGCGACGATGACGAGGATCGCGAAACTTTTGGCGAAGGGGTTCGGCGCGGCGAGCGCGGCGCAGACGGCGACCAGGAGGAATCCGGCGTGCGAGATGCCGGAGAGGCCCATGAGGCGCTTGACGTTGTTCTGGCCGAGCGCGGCGATGTTGCCGAAGAGCAGCGTGAGCGCGGCGACCGGCGCGAGCATCGCCAGCAGCGATCCGGGAATCGCGCCGAACGGCGAGCCGGGCAGAGCGACGAGGACGACGAGCGCGAACACGCCCGCGCCTTTGGAACCGGCGCCGAGGAACGCCGTCACCGGCGAGGGGGCGCCCTGATACACGTCCGGAATCCAGACGTTGAAGGGGAACGCGCCGACCTTGAACGCGACGCCGGCGAGCGTGAGCGCGATGCCCGCGATCGCGACCGGCGGCAGGTGGCCGTGTCCGGCCGCGGCGAGTCCGGCGAGGAAGTCGCGCAGATGGTCGAACCGGAACATGTCCGGCGCGCCGGCGTTGTTGCCCGCGAAACCGGTCAGCAGCACGATGCCGGCGAGCAGCAGCGCCGAGGACAGGCCGCCGGAGATGACGTATTTCACGCCGGCTTCGAGCGGGAAGGCGTTCCGGCGGTCGTATCCGACAAGCACATACAGCGTCACCGCGACCGTTTCGAGCGCGAGGAAGAAGAGGACGAAGTGGTTCGCCTGGATCAGCAGCATCATCGCTGCGGTCGCGACGAGCACGAGGTGGTGGAACTCGTGCCGGCCGAGGTTGCGGCGTTTCAGGTAGTGCTCCGAGAGGCTCGTGACGGCGAAGGCCGTGAGCAGGAAGAAGGCGCGCGCGGCGTCGGTGAACCAGCCCTGCTGCGCGACGAGTCCGCCGAAGGCGTCCGTGACGATCGCGCTGCGGCCGGTGACGGCGTTCCACGCGCAGAAGCCGGAGAGCAGGAGGAGGAAGCCCTTGACCATCGCCGGCGTGTACCAGGCGGCGGTGCGCCGGCGCAGCAGCAGCCCGTCGGCGAGCGTCGCGAGCGAGAGCGCGGCGACGAGGATTTCCGGGAAGAGCAGCGCCCACCGGTTCGATTCGGCGAACTGCCGGTAAACGTCGGGGACGACGGCGGCGAACATGGCGGTGTCGAACATGGCGGAATCAGCGGGCGTTGGCGTTGACGGCGGCGTTCGCGACCGGGCGGGCGAAGTCGGCGAGCGCGTCGTCCACCGGGTTCGTCACGAGCGACGGGACGAAACCGAAGGCGAGCAGCGCGAGGAGCAGGAGGACGGCGACGGTGCGTTCGGCCGGCCGGATGTCGGCGAGGTCGCGTCCGGAGACGTTTTCGCCCTGCGGTCCGTAGAAGATGGCGGCGACGGCGCGCAGGCCGTAGATCGCGGAAATCACCACGCCGGAAATCGCGGCGAGGACGATCCACGGGCACGAGGCGAATTTGTACGAGAGCGCGACGAACACGGTCAGTTCGCCCCAGAAATTCGCGAAGCCCGGAAGCCCGATCGAGGCCATCGTCGCGGCGACGAAGAACGCGGCGAGCACCGGCGTCTTCGCGGCGAGTCCGCCGGCGTCCTTGAATTCGAAGGAGCCGAGGCGCTCGTACACGTTTTGCGAGAGCGAGAAGAGCAGGGCGACCGAGAGACCGTGCGCGACCATCAGGAAGACCGCGCCGCCGAGGCCGGTGACCGCTCCGGAGGCGTAGGCCGCGATGCCGAGGAAACACGCGCCCATGTGCGCGACGGAACTCCACGAGACGAGGAGTTTCAGGTCGCGCTGCGTCATCGTCACGAGGCCGAGCAGCACGATGTTGCCGAGCGCGAGCCAGATGATGGTGTTTTCCCAGTATTTGAGACCTTCCGGGAGGACGTAGGCGGCGATGCGGATCTGGCAGAAGAGGCCGAATTTCTTCAGGACGCGGTGTGTACAAAGGGCAGGGACGTAGTCAACGCGAGCTGATGACTCGCGCTTACTAGGAATTCCTCGTTGAAGATCCGTCAACAACGCCACGGAAGACGTCACCGTCGAGCTCGGCGCGAGCATCGACAACCCGAGCGGGCAGAACCTGACGGTGCCGGTGGGCGTCACGGTCACCCTCGACCTGGTCGACAAGAACCTCACGATCAACGGCCTCGGCAACTATGTGCCGGCCATCCGCGTGGTCACCGGCGCCGCGCTCGTGATCGACGGCACCACGGGGCGTCTCACCGCGAACGGCGGTCTCAGTGCTGCCGCCATCGGCGGAGGAAGCGGAGCGAACCAGAACGGCGAGTCCGCGGGCTCCATCACGATCCGAGGCGGTGACGTGCGGGCGAAGGCGGGGAGTGCCGTGGCGCCGCGTGGCGCTGCAGGCGCGGGGATCGGAGGCGGTGGCGGAGGGAACCCCACCGGGGAGGCCCGCAACGGCGGCGCGGGGGGCACCATCACGATCACGGGGGGGATCGTGACGGCGACGTCGACCACGACGTATACGGCGCGCGACGGTGCCGGCATCGGCGGCGGCGGCGGTGCCATCGGAGACCCGAGCGGTAACGGTGTCTCGGGCGCGGGGGCGCAGGTGACGATCACCGGGGGCACGGTCATCGCCACCGGCGGCGAGGCGGCCGCCGGCATCGGCGCGGGTGGCGGCTACCGGGTCGGCGCTGCGGGAACCCTCACCGTGCACGGCGTCGCCGCGGCGGGCTCGGTGACCGACGGCGGCGTCCTCTCGCGCAGCGAGCGCTTCACGCGTGCCGCCGACATCGCGCCCACGAACACACCGACCGATCACGTGTTCCGCGCCGCACGCGCCGGAGTCGCCAACTCGGTGCGCATCGACTACCCCGACGCCGTGGTCTTCGACTCGCACGGCGGCAACGGGTTCACCCCGCTCGCGCTCGAGGCGGGTTCCCTCGTACCGGAGCCGACTCCGCCGCCGACGCGCATCGGGCACACCTTCGCGGGCTGGTACGCGGATGCGGCCTACGCGATGGCGTGGGACTTCGCGTCCGACACCACGGCTTCCGGCACGACCAAGCTCCACGCGAAGTGGGACGTCATCAGCTACCCGGTCACCTTCGTGTCGAACGGCGGCAGCGCCGTGGCCGATCAGTCGGTTGACTACGGCACCACGGTCCCCGAACCGACCACGACGCGCGAGGGCCACACCCTGGTCGGGTGGTTCACGAATCCCGGGCTCACCACCGCCTGGAACTTCGACTCCGACGTCATGCCGGCATCCGGCATCACGCTCTATGCCAAGTGGACCGTCAACAGCTACGAGGTGTCGTTCAACTCGAGCGGGGGCAGTGCTGTGCCGACGCAGTCGGTTGTGTACGGCACGCTCGTGGCCGAGCCCGCTGCGCCGACGAAGGAAGGGAACACGTTCCTGGGCTGGTATGTCGACAGCACCACCATGTGGGACTTCGATTCCGACACCATGCCGGCGTCGGCGGTGACGCTCTTCGCTGCGTGGAGCATCAACAGCTACCCCGTCACCTTCGACTCGAATGGTGGCAGTGCCGTCGCGAGCACGATCGCCTCCTTCGACTGGTGGTTCGACGAGCCGGCCGATCCCACACGCGAGGGGCACACCTTCGTCGACTGGTTCGCGGATGCGGCGCTGACGACCGCGTGGGACTTCGACCATGACCGGATGCCGGCTCACGCCATCACCCTCTACGCCAGGTGGAGCGTCAACAGCTACGAGGTGTCGTTCGCCCCGAACGGCGGAACCGCCGTCGCCGCACAGACCCTCGACTACGGCACGCTCGTCACCGAACCCCTCGATCCGACGCGGGTGGGCCATACCTTCGCGGGGTGGTTCGCGGATGCCGCGCTCACCACGGCGTGGGACTTCACGGCCGACACGGTGCCGGCATCCGACATGACGCTCTCCGCGAAGTGGAGCGTCAACAGCTACCTCGTGTCGTTCGACGCGAACGGCGGTAGCGCGGTGTCGCCGCAGTCCGAGGTCTTCGGCACGCTCGCGACCGAGCCGACGGCTCCGACGCGTGAGGGTCACAGCTTCGTCGGCTGGTTCGCGGATGCGGCGCTCACGACCCCGTGGGACTTCGCCGCCGACCGCGTGCCGGCATCCGACATCACGCTGTATGCCGACTGGAGCATCAACAGCTACCTGGTGTCGTTCGCCACGAACGGTGGCACCGCCGTACCACCGCAGTCCGAGGTCTTCGACACGCTCGTGACCGAGCCCGCCGCACCGACGCGTGACGGCCACACCTTCGCCGGGTGGTTCGCGGATGCCGCGATGAAGTGACTTGGGAAGAATACCAAGCGGAGTACGCCGTCTGATGTTTGCCCCGAGCCTCCGATACGAGCGCACGTCTGATGACCCAGATGAGAAAGACCCGTTCATCAAGGCGAAGCTGGCGACGGCAAAATGGGTGGGCGAGAAGCTCAACCAGCATTTCCCGGGTCATCCGTGGTTTGTCGAGGTCAACGGCGACCGCTGGAATGCGGTGATCCAGATCCAGATCATGGGCATCATGCCGGCCGATCGCTGGTACGTGCTCAAGTTCCGCGATCTCCTGACCGACCCGGGGGGCAGGATGGTGATGCGCGCCGGGGGAGAACTCCTCGAGCGCTTCAATATCCCCCGCAACGGCTTCAATCTCACAGCATGGAAAGACGCGTTGTCGCGCTATCCGATCACCGGAAGAGGTCACCTTGAGCCGCTACGATAGGGATGTACCCGGCGAAGACGGGACGGAAAAGGGCGATGCGGCCACGTCACCTGTGACGGATGCCGAACTCGGCTTCAATCCGGTCAAGTGCTTCAAGGACAACATGCGCCAGGCGCGCGAGCATCAGACCAACAAGCTCCTGACTCCATGGGCTCGCAACTATCGCGCCTTCGCCAACCGGCACATGAACGGCTCGAAATACGAGACGCTGCGCTACAAGAACCGCTCCAAGATTTTCAAGGGCAAGACCCGCACCGCCGTCCGCAAGAATGACGCCACCGCAGCCGCATCGATGTTCTCGACCGAGGATGTGGTCTCCATCACGCCGGAGCGCACCACTGACAAGCTTCAGGCGAGCACGGCCAAGTTCCTGCACGCCGCGCTGAATTATCGTCTGGATCGCTGCAACAGGTGGGCGGGACCAAATTGGTTTCTCACCGCCATCGGCGCCCGGCAGGATGCCCAGATCACCGGCATTTGCGTGACGAAGCAGTATTGGGAATACGAGGAAAAGGTCGTCGGCCGCACCGTGGAAGTGGTCACCCAGGAAATCGTCCTGGACGAAGCCGGGATGCCCGTGACCGATCTCGCCACTGGTCAGCCCGTGATGCAGGATGTTGTTGAAGACGGCATTGTCGATGAATCGGTTATCGTCCGCGACAGACTGATGATCACCAACATTCCGGCCGAACAGGCATTCATGGACCGCGCCGCCGACTGGCGCGACCCCATTCAGGAGGGCGGGTTCTTCATCGCGGCTTTCCCGACGAGACTTGAGGAAGTCCAACACATTATCGGCACGCAGTCCGACCGCAACGTCAAGGGCGGCAGGGCATGGCGCAGCGATATAGACCTGTCCAAACTCACGCAGGCGACCGGCGACAAGGACCGCAATTCCGCGTCGGTTCGCCGGGCTCGCGAGCAGGGCATTGACCCGTTCGAAGGCCTCAGGAAGGGCGACAATGGCGATGTGATCTGGCTCTATGAGAGCTTCTACCGCATCGACGGCGAGGACTGGCACTGGTGGATGCTCGGTGAAAACACGCTCCTCAGCGATCCGATCCTGACTGAAGAAGCCTATCCCGCCCTGAGTGGTGATCGGCCCTATGTGCGCGGCCTCGGCGCCCTTGAAACCCATCGTGTCTACCCGATGGCCCCGGTGGAAAGCTGGCAGCAGTCCCAGATGGAAATCAACGACATCACCAATCTGTCGCTTGATGCCCTGAAAATGGGCGTCTCCCCGATCACGAAGTACAAGAAGGGTGCCGGCGTCGATCTCAAGCAGATGCAGAACCGTGGCCCTGATGCGGCGATCGGCGTGCAGAACATGGACGATGTTGCCTTCGACCGGGCACCCACTCCGCCGCCTGATGCCATGGCCTATGTCAACGTGCTGGCCAATGATTTCGATGACATGGCGGGCGTGTTCTCCCAGTCTTCCGTCCAGTCGAACCGCGAACTGAATGAAACTGTCGGGGGCATGCAATTGCTCACGGCCAATGCCGGGGCGGTGACGGAATTCGATCTTCGTGTCTGGGTAGAGACATGGGGCGAGCCTTGCCTTGCCCAATGCGTGAAGAACATCCGATACTACGAGAGCGATGAAATCGTCATAGCCGTAGCCGGAGAGAATGCGGGCCTGATCGAAAACCAGGAGGTCGAGGTTGAACAGGGCCTTGATCCAGAAGAGCAGAGCGAAGAGGAGCCCGTTGAACAGCCGGTGAAAATCGGGATCAACGAAGTCCTCGGCCACCTCGATGACGCGCAAGTCTCGGTCAAGATCAATGTCGGCATCGGCGCGCTCGATAGCACAATGCGCCTCAACAAGCTCATGGGTGCGGTAAAAGGCACGCTGGAAATGATGCCTCTCCTTCAGGAGGAAGGCACGGTTCCCCTTTTTTTTCTTCTTTTTTTCTTCTCTTCTCTTTTTTTCTTTTCATTTTTCTCTCCTTTCTTCTCTCTTCCCTTTTTCCTTTTTCCTTTCTTTTTTTTTGAAATCCCTATAAAAAGGGGCGGGGGCAGATTGCTCGAGCCACTCCCCCCTTTCCTGGTTTCGAATGGCCAACCTCTCCCCTTCTTCCTTATTCCTTCCTCTTCTCTTCCGCTCCCCACCGACCGTCATCGTCGTCGTCCTCCTTGCCCGGGTGAGGAGGCTGCCGTGAGGGGCTACCCCCTCTCCTTTCTTTTTCCCTCTTCTTCCTCTCTTCCCTTCTTCTTCTTCTCTCTCCGCTCAGAGGACAACAGAGCCCTAGGCTCCTCATCTTTCTTCTCCCCCTCTTCCTTCTTACTACCTCCTCTCCCCTCCTTTCTCTTCCCTCCCCTCTCCTTCTTCTTCTCCTAGTGTGGTGGGGCGGTGGTAAGCGCCGCCGGTATCGCTGTATGGGGAGGCCGTCGGAGTGTGCTAGTAAAGGGGGCCGCGGAGCACGCTGGGTAAAGGAGGGCTCATGTATACTGGTTAGGGGCATTCTGGGTGTACCGGGTAGAGGAGGCGTCGAGCGTGCCTGGCGAGGAGGCATCCTGGGTGTACTGGAGATGGGGGCACGAGGGCGTGCCAGGTGAGGCTCCTCCTGGGGTGTGCCGGGTGAGGCTGCCTTGGGGTGCGTCGGGTCAAGGTTGCCAGGTAGAGGCTCCAGGGGCGTGACGGGTAGGGGCGTTCCGGGTGTACCGGGTAGAGGCATTCCGGGCGTACCAGGTAGAGGAGGCGTCGAGTGTGCCGAGCGAGGAGGCATCCTGGGTGTGCAGGAGATGGGGGCACAGGGGCGCACCGGGTGAGGCTACTCCTGGGGTGTGCCAAGCGAGGCCGCCTTGGGGTGCGTCGTGTCAGGGTTGCGGGGTAGAGCCTCCAGGGGCGTGCCAGGTAAAGGCTCCAAGGGTGTGGCAGGTAGGGGCGTTCCGGGTGTACCCAGTGCCGGGTAGAGGCTCTAGTGGGCGTTCCGGCCCTAGGGGACATCTTCAACCAAAGGAGCATCCGGTGTCACCCTTGGGGCACACCCTGACTTTGTTGGGGCTGTCACTCCTTATGGACGAGCACCCATGTCTTCCCCTTACGCCTCTAGCCTAGGAGAGGCTCTGCCAAAATTTCACCTGAATTTATCTGCGTCCTATTTATTTTAAGTGTGGTGTAGCCCCTTCTAGCTTTCTTTTCCTCATCTTTACCTGGGGTTTGTTCTAACTTTAAATCTTTTGCACCTTGCAGATAAATGACTGCTCCAAGTGGTTCTTCTACTTCTACTGCCACCAGTGCTAGATCCACCCCTTCAGTGGTAGTTCCTGCGGTCACATGGCACAATGTCGAAGACCTGGACCGTGAACACACCGAGGTGGCTTCATTAGCTGAGTCGTCGGACTTCGAGACCAGCACTACGAAATTCAGCCGTGTTGCGCTAACTGACGGGGGCTTTACATTTGACCAGGCTGGCGACTATCGGAGGGACTACCCCAAGGACAAGCACCTTCTTCACTTTTTGAAGCACTTCCATTATCGGGACGAGAGGGATCTCCAGGCAACGCAGAGTGCTGAGCATGCGATCTTGCAATCCCGGGACAATCTATTGTACAGTGTTCCCAGAAGCATCCCTATGTACCAGGTGAGCGAAACGAGGGAATGGAAGCCCATGCTGGGGCTGGAAGGGTTGCTGCCGACAGAGGAGAAACTGGTACGGGCCCCCGACTTTACTCCAGCCGGTTGGGACACTGCTACCGGATGGGTCCAGAAGGAGCAACAGCGCTTTGGCCTGTTCTTGGCCCCGCTGAAGTGGGGGTACAGGGAAGATCCCTTCCTCTTGGACTTTTTGGCAATTCGCTTCAAGCACGAGCTATCTTTGGGCTAGTTTGCAGAACTCAAGGTCCAAGATGCGCACATCTTTCGGGAATGGGCAGTGTGTGGGTGTAGAAGTGTGGAACGCGACGCCACAAGTCACATGGACAAGCATATGTGTATAATTGATGATATAATGTGCCAATCAAGTGAATATCATGAATAACATGTGACAATGTGAACATGGTAGCTTGATCATACAGTAAGGCAAAGGCGATAAAAGATAGAAGAATACCGTGATCGCCACCAAGAAAAGATAACGCCAAAGAGTGTGAAAGAAGAATATGCGCATTATGTACCTTGAAAAAAGAGGATGATCTCGCTCAATACAAGTAATGCGGGGACAATGTGGATTACCTCTCCTCGCCTTCCAGCTGGCTAGAAGGTAAGGGCCTCACTTTCTATGAAAAGAAGATAACTTGCTCAATATCTCATGAGGCACAATCAGTAGTGAATTCATTTACAGTATTGGTATCCTTGGGTTCAGCTAGCCTTTGCAAATCCAATCAGTCTATATAAGTTTTGCGACTGGGTCGGCTTCATCTCCCATCTACATTAATGCCAATATACCAATGTTAGATTCAGTCATGTAAGAGGTAGGATCAATGTAGACTCACCTTCTTCTTCCCTTTAGTTGTTTTCTTTGCAGGGGCCCTTGATTTCCTCACGGGCTTCTCAACCCGCTTGATCAAGGAGCTTGGATCATTGTCTTCAGGTCCCACCTCCTCTACATGAGTGATTGGCTATTCGATGGGTAGTGGAGGGCAGACATCGATGGCAACGATGTCCAAAGTGGGATGCATATATTCCTCAACAGGTATGTCCCCTTGTACATCATCTTCAGGGTCTACCTCAGGTGGCACAGTAGGAGGTTCCTCCCTTATTTTCTGATGAATCAGAAAGAACCCCCTTATTTCCTCATGTAGTCATTGTTGCACCTTCATGTTAGCGATGAGCGCTTCCCACCTTCGGTCTTGGCCCTTTAATGTAGTTGTAATATCCTGCAGTATAGACATGGAGGGAGCTGATGAGGATGTCTCCTCATTACCAAGTCGGGTGGTCATCTCATTTACACCATAGACCATGATCCTTTCGCTTGGCTCAATAATGAGCTCTTTGATCATCGACATTTCAAACCACATGACATTGGTTATTCGTTAAAGTTGAATGACAGAAGAATTTTTTAGTACTCGTAATACCTATTAGCCTTGCAGGGATCCAATGGAAAATTTTAATCTTTTCTCCACGAATGGCCCCCACCTAAATAGTCAGGGAAATGCCACCCGCATTATTGGCTACCGCACCCATGTATTCTTAAAAAATCTGACTTATAATATGAAGTATATCAATCCATTTTACATTTCAATAGAATTAATGATTGACACATTAGTACAAAACAAAAAATAAAAAAACTTACAGCAAGTGTGGCAGCATAACCATATATAAATGAATGGGCCTGGGATGCATCCTCAGCTCTACTCTTAGTGCAGCCAATTGTACCTGACCTTTAATTCTTGACTACCGATGTTAATTGCTCAAAATTGTGCATTGTTACCTATTGCACAATGGCTGCCCAATTGTAATGTAAAACTCTTTCAATGTCATCTAAGTATTATAGCATTTGTTGTGGAGAACAATGTGCTGACTGTGGGCAAGGGAAGGTGCATGGTAGGAGTACAATCCACTGCTGAATAGTGTCAGTCACATCTTGCTCTTCATCGAAATTAACTATTTACTAGATGAGAGAGCACACTTTCTTTCAGTCAAATGTGATTGTGATCGATAGGGCAACTTGGAGTTCTTTTTGAAGGTTCCATAATGTAGAACCTGCTGACCGGTGCAAGGTAGTCTTAATATTATGGCAACATCCTCTATTGTGAATGTGACCTCCTGCTACCTATATGGATGCTATTGCCTTCACTATGGGTGCAAATTATCTCCTCCAATATAGTCATGTTGAATGTAACAGGAGAAGAATTGTCAACATATGGACTGAAGGGTGTGGTCCTCATCAATGACTTGTGGCATTCCCGAAATGGTTGTTATTCCTATCCTTCATATACATATCCATGCAACACTTGGCCGTGATGACATTCCTATTCACTACATTCAAAAAAATGTGTCAACAAGAAATTCAGTTAAGTTTGACTGATCAAGAAATACAAGAAATGTTAAGAAGACAAGGACAAGTAGAGTGTGACAAATAGGTGTTCAAGAGTGACAAATGTATGAACACAGGTGATAAATAGGTGTTTAAGGGGCCTCAGTTATGTCAGGCATTGTGGCTCAACTGTCCATTAGGTCAACAGTGCCTGACAAGGTGATAGAGGTGCAAAAGATGGTCCCCATATGCAAGAATTGATCGGAAAGACCGGCTTTGCTCGTGATGAAGATGGAGTGATTCAGTTTTAGCACCGGGTCTGTGTACCTGATTTGGCCGATCTTAAAAGGCAAATTCTAGAGGAAGCTCACCGATCAGTGTTTTCTATTCATCTAGGAGGTGGTAAAATGTATCAAGACTTGAAATAGTCTTTTTGGTGGCAAGGAATGAAGACGGACGTAGCCGACTATGTTGCTAGATGCTTGGTTTGTCAACAGGTAAAGGCAGAGCACCAAAAGCCATCAGGGCTAATGTAAAAAATAAAAATTTCTTAGTGGAAATGGGAAGCAATTACTATGGATTTCGTGACCAGGTTACCCAGATCTGTGAAGGGCAATGACTCTATATGGGTGATCGGCTTCGTCGAAGACCAGGCCTGGCCTTTTTGGTAAAGCAGGCCAGGCCAATATTATGAAATGTTTTTTTTTCCATAACGGCCCAGCCCTGTTTATAGTGAGCCTGGCTTGATGGGCTTTCAGCCCAGCCCAGCCCAGGAACACCCCTAATCTACCCAGCACTTCACACTGAGAGTGATGATACTGCTACATTTTAAGCACGGAAGGATGGCTGATTTTTAGAAAATCAGCTGTTCGGGAGAGTTGACACCTAAGGCACATATTTTCTTTGTGTTGCCATAACTTTGAGATCAATATCTGACAATGTGATCTCTAACTTTCCCATTATCCAGTATGTGCATTTTCCAAGACAACCACATCATGATTTTTCCTTTGTATCAATTGCTTTTCAATTATACGTACACACATGTAGTTGTTTACCTGTCTTGGGTCAATGAAATTTATTCTTAGCCACGCCAAGAGTTTCACATAATAGACAACTTTATTTAATTCAAAACAATGATCCATGTACTATGATATGTTTTTTCTAATGAGACTACGTCTAGAAGAAGCTCTGCTTTCCATAAAAGCGTCTTGTTTTGGATATGTAATCTCTCTGTGTACCTTTTTGCAAGTTGATGAGTAATTCTTTCTTCTTTTCTAAGTGCATTCATGTACTGTTTTAGTTCCCAGTCAAATAAATCATGGCATTTGTATCTTATTATTTTAAATGGTAAAATAATTGATCACAACACCAAAACGAAGAGTGGCTCATCATAAGATTTTCATAATGGCACTTATAAAGAAAAAATATAATGCTAAAAATATGCATTTGAGCGAAAAGCTCACAATGCGAGGAAGATGATACGTTAACAAGCAATCAAGGGGATATTCTAGAAGAGATGAATAGAAGAAATAAACAAAAAAAAAGATAATGATAATAATAAAGGAAAGAAGTCCACATATGAATTGAACAAAAAAAATTAACGATCATATGGTGAGCATACTTATGCATTTATGTGTTTTCTGAACTCAAAGTAATCTAGAGTCTGCTACAGCAAGAGTAGACCCCAGGGGTCGACTCCCTTCTGTCCGGGGTTTGCCTGCCACTTCTATGTAGCAGAGCTTCGCAGAAGTCAACCCCTTGAGTCGACTCTCTCTAATCTAGCTATTGTCCAGTGATGATGTTCTACTGGGGATAAAATCAAACACCTTAAGTGCATGATAAAATATGCAGTAAACTCTTACTGAAACTCCATGGGCATAATCAAATCATTCCCTCATGTATTCCTCAGCATTGAGTAATTCATCAATATCCACAAGAAATCATGCATGCATCACGCGTGTAAAGTGAACTCCATGCATACGTTGCCTATGTATACTTGAATGTTATGACTTGTGGTATATCAAATGGTGGGTTGAAGAAGTTTGGGTTATGTCCAACTGGATACTCCCACTATACGTGAGTACGTAACTCCATCTTGTACCAAAGTCTCACTGTATAAATGCATCACTTGAGCCCTACATACAGCCATATAGATGCTTACAAAATCATTTCATGCATTTCCAAAGGGCCTAGCCTCCTTGCTAAACAAGTCACGTATTAATTCATTCTATATACAAAGAAGAAATAAAGGAAAGAAAATCAAAAGAATGAAGTTTGAAACAAAAGAAAGAATGAGTTTAACATCCTTAGAGCTCCCAAAATAAATCCATAACATGAACAAAATGGACAAACAGATAAAGAAAGAGAGATGCTCTACTCATTAGCGTGTGCTGCATCGAGGCAACTTGACCCTGTGTCGAGGCAGCTTGACCCTGGCAGTGCAACGCGATCCTGCGTCGACGCCGTGTCACTCTGGGCCTACGTAGCCTCGTGCTGCGTTGATAAACCCAGTACCCTGGGTCAACACAGCTTTGTCCCGCATCGACGCAACGGCTCGTGCCAGCCCCTGAGCGGGCTTGGTGTGTCGGCACAGTGAGACCCTGCATCGATGCAACAGCCCTTACGAGCTCCCCTGTGTGAGCTTTGTGCGTATAATGGCCTTTGACCCCCCTTTGCACGTTAAAATAAATAAGAAGAAAGAAAGAAAAGAAAAGAAAATAGGAAGAAGATGAAAAAATGATAATAAAAATAAAAATAATGATAACAATGATCGTATGAAGCATGATAATAATGAAATTTTAATACAAAAATCTTCCTTAAGAAGCTAATAACATCTGACCTGGGGCTCCTCCCCCCTAGACCCTATGTAAATGGGATACTAATGATGTCTTTGCAGGTCATGCTTGAACCTTGGGATCATCCCATCATGGTTATGACCTGACGCTACTCTAGGCCAATAACCCGCTGACAGGCTTGCCACCTTTTTGGATAATATCCAGATCCCATGCTGCCTCTATGGGGTAGAGGAGGAGGATATTGATCATCTCTTCATCGGTTGCCAATTCTCCCAAGATGCGAGACAACATGTATCGTCTAAGATCAAGTGTGGTTAGCAGCCTGTACAGACACTTCAGCAGCTAATGAGGGAGTGGCAAAGGCACTAGCCACTCAAGGGAGATAGGCGGATCTGGTGGCTCATCCTTCATGCCACCCTTTGGGTCATGTGGGGAGAAGCGAACAAGAGGATCTTCAGAAAAGAGGCCACCATTCTAAAAAGAGTTGGGAATTTTGTTGGGGACAGTGAGAGAGTGGGTTGTTCTTCTTTGTAAAGTTGATACACACAACTCTTCTCTTTTGTCATTGACGGGGGGTTAGAGGATCGATTCTACAGGGTGTATAGGGATGTTTTAAAAGCACATAGCTTACACTTGTAAATCCCTTTTCTATTTTTAACTAATATATACAGTGATACCTTCCACTTTCAAAAAAACATCTATAGTGAACATACTTCCAGAAGAACTAATCATGTAGCTCATGCACTCCTCTCGTCACTTCCTCTGTTAATGAAATGTTTCCTTTAAAAAAAAAAGTCCAGAAAATGGGTAAGATCACCACAAAGTTTATTTATAAGAAAGTGCAATATATCCTCAGTGATCTACCTATAGTACTCAAATACAAAAGGTGAAGCACACACAAGAAACTGAAATCAGATGAAATATGGATGACAAGTCCATAGGAACACCTCTCCCATTCAGCGGCGTAACTATTTCAGTCCTGCATTCAATCAGTAGATAATACATCCTTTCAACAAAGAACGGAAATTATCTATAATCACACTCTTTGACTCCAGGAAACAGAAAAGAACATACACATATACAAACACATTGCCCACCTTCAGAAAAGAAATTATGGAAAGGCATTTTCCCCACCTAATAATAAGACTTAACAACAATTCTCAGTGGACCTTTCCCATTGTTGCCAAAAAGAGAAGGGGGAAGGTCTAAAGCCCTACCAGCACCCATGATTAGGGCCCCAAAAAATAAAAATAAAAATAGAGATATTCCGAACACTGATTAAGCTTCGCCTGAGAACATAGTGAAGGATTCTCCCAATGATCTTCCACCATTCCATCACCTTCAATGAAGAACCATTATCCCTCCATGCAGAACAAAAAAAGGGCCTTGGACTGGGAAAGGATGTGAATCAGGGACGCACACTAGGACAATAGCCTCACACCAGAAAGAGGTAGGAGCTCCACTGCTTCTAAGGAGGTAGTAAAGGTATCACACTTTTTTTAACATCTTTTTGCCGCAATATGAAATGGCTATTAACCTAAACTGCATAGGGGACAAAAACCAGCCCAAGCTCCAACTACTATTTTAGACACAAAAGCCAGTTATCCCATTATACTGGACCATTGAGGCTTTACAATGAACTGAAATAATAGTCTCCATCCATTGGCACAGACTTCTCAGCCTTACAAGTGGAATTGAACCTACTTCTAAGAGTCTAGTTCCTACAAAGAAAGGCAACACACCGAACAAGATCTTCAAGAAGATTGCACAAAGTGAATAGAGCATAAGTAAACCTGGTACAGCAATGGATACAAGGATGTAAATTCAATAGAAGGCCGTAGCATTACATTTGAATACATTTACAAGGAGGAAAAGGAGGAACTAAATCACATGATTACAACATACCTCATGCAACAATGCTTGGAGAAAACAATCAGTTCTCTTTCTATTTGATTTCATTTTCTCATTTGCAATTTCAACAAGGTATCTGACATACTCTGGTGGAACCATCAACCGACCAACCTCTCCCAATGGCACTTCCAGCCTTATAGAGCACCGTATTGCAACCATAATGCGTCTGTGCAAGCTTGTTATGCCTATTAACAACTCGTTGTTTAAATTGTGCAAAATCAGTCAGTACATGTCATGCAGAAACAATGAATTAGGAAACCACAATAAGAAAAGGTCTAGGTGAGAGAAACAATGTGAGAGGACATTACAACAGGGCAAGAATCAAAAGATGAGACCTAGGGGGAGCACAAACTTAGAACCGTAGAATATGACTAAGAATGAGAAAAGGATACATGGCGACAAAACTTATTCGTGTATTTGGTAGCTACAGTCCAGTTTTAAGTTCAAAATGCCACTGTTTTTTTGCCAGTATAACCTCATATAGAGCACTATAACCCACCTACATGGTTGAAGTTTTACGCGCACTTATACCGTAGAGACCCCATGCTCAAGTGAATGAAGTGGGCCTAGATAGCTAATCACTTACTAGAATATACGAAATAAGCAAAATGCTGAGTGAGGGAGCGGACACGATACCTCCACGCTCCGGGCGTGGGGAAGATGACCCCGGCCAAGATTCGTACTCCCGGTGTACAAAAAATAAATAATTACAGCAGTGAATTTTTATTGCCCACTCCACGCAGGGAGGTAAAGGGTTACAATGGTAACCTGGGAGTAGTAAACTTGGGTTGACGGGCAGCAAGCCGGAAGGGCTTTCGGGGCGAAGATGGGCTGCTGGTCCGACTCAGCACTATTCCAACTCAGTTCAGCAGTTGAGCCCGCTGGACAGCAAGTGAACTTGGCTGCTGGGACGGCAGCTTCCAGTCACCTTCTGGCTGCAGCGGTTGGCTGGGACGCCGGTGGAAGACTCCTATTCGATCTCTGAAGTCGGCGGTGGCTGAATCGACGCCGAAGAAATTTTGCAAGAATTAACTTGCTGCTGCCTCTGCTGGCCTGTTCACAGAACAGGTTTGCGCGACCCGGCAAAAAGAATTGTTACACCCAAATCCAGAGTCGGATTGAGGCGAGATCAGTGCCGTTGGAAAGAAGACTCGAAGGGCTACAACATATAATTATTTCACATCCATACAATAAATATATGGGAAATTACAACCTCTATGGTTTGCTGTTGCTTCTGGCTCAGAATCTAGAACACACAGGATAGAATAAGATCTGCCTGAAGATGAATTTTGACCAAGAGAAAAATGGTGGATCTAGACTCTGGGAAAATTATGAATGGAGGGGGGCGATGTGATGATCACGTATGAATGTTTTGGGAATTTTTGGAGATGACTAAAGGGGCGGGAAAAATATAACAACAGACTACTATCCCGCAGATCTACAAATTGGCAGATTGCTGGGGGGAAACTAAGTTACTGGGAAAAATAGTAAATGAAGGTGGATTCATACGAAATTTAAACTGGAGATGGGGGATGACAGGGGGAACAAACCCTCAAATTTTAGGTCGAACCGACAGTAGGATTGGGAGATAAAATTCTAAATTCAGCTTACGGGAAGGTGGTAGATAGAATTCCAACGACGAGGCGGTGGTGGTGCAACAGCGGCTCGATGGCGGCGGCGGCGGCAGTGCTGAGCTTCTCACTCAGAGAGGAGTTGATAAGGAGGTATCACACCGCAGAAAAAGGGAGCTCTCACAGCTGCAAGGGGGTGGGAAGAGAGAGAGGGGCTGCGCCCTAGGGTTCTCCAAGAATTCTGAATTTCCTTGGCATAAATTTTGTGAAAATAGTAAAATACATAGGTTATATAACTCCCACCTAAAGACCTAATTTACCCTCAGATCTAGGGTTAGGGAGGGGCACTTAGGGGATGGGAATTCTGCCATGTGGTCAAAGAAAATACAACATGAATAAAAAACACTATATGGGGGGCGCCCCCTTGACAATAGAAGAAAGTTTAAATTTTTCTTCTTTTATCTCATTGGTCAATAAGAGAGACTTGGTCCAAGTTGGACCATGGACCACCCCTATGGGCCCTAGAACCTAGGTGGACCAATGAGAAAGAAGGTGGGGGTCCCACCGAGCCAACATGACCTTTTTGCAAAGAAACCCACTAAATCCTTAGGACTCACACATTGGCTTATAGTTGCCATACAATTACAAACCCAATTACTCAAGGATATAAATATAAACAAAAGGACACAAATGCAAACTAAAAATGTTAGTGCTCGGTGTTGATTCTCATCAATTCTCCCCGGGTGGGAAGAGCTCGACCTCGTCGAGTAAGGGGTGTGGCTGCTCGTGTGTCACTCCTGCGGATCCGTCATCATACCTGGTAGTGCGGGTACGCTCCACTCCTAGTAATCGTCACTTGCTCATCCCGTATATGTTCTATATGCTCACGCTGTTGTTGGAATGAGGCTAGTGATGGACACTCCGGGGTGGGGTTACTCTCAAAGGAAGGAGACGGCTTAATGACTCACTAGGAATCACCGCTGGGTCCCTATAGGTGACTAGATCCGATGCACTGAAGGAGGAGCTGATCCCATATCTCTCTAGCAAGTCCACAACGTACACATGAGATCTGACTTGCCTCACACCCGAAAGGGACTGACATCACAAGCTTACATAAGATCGATTCAACGTTGACACATGCAGACTCCTAACAAACTGTACAAAAGCAAAGCACACTTCTATGTCCTAGATAAACCTAATGCTATGCAGACCCATGCATATGCAATGGTGGACCAAGACACCTGAATGTGTGACGTGCATACCCGAGACGCAACCAAATATCAGTAGAATCATGGAGACCTAGACATCCTCGATGCACCACTCATACACTTATAGCCTTTTAGATTTGGGAGGTTTGGGTGGGCCAGGAGGGCCGAATTCACCTTCTTTCGTACCCCAATGAACGGGCTCCTTGCGGAGTGTAGGTGGACTGGCCTGTGGGGTAGAGGTGGCATAGTGAACATCCCTGAAGAAGTGGCGTAGATATGGTGGGTCTAGGGGTTCACTATAGAAGGGGTCAAAAAGATCAAAGAATGTGTGACCCCTCGAGACGGGTTCCCTCATGACACGGTCCCACGTTTGAAATTCTTTAAGGTGTAGAGGGTCAACTTCATTCATTGTGGTAAATGGGACGGTGGTCTCAAGTAGAAGATACGGTTCCTCCCTCAGGAAAAGTGGAATGAAATCAGGCTCGGTCGTCATGGGGAGGAATAAAAGAACCTCAGTGGTGACATGACCCATGGTGCACAAGGAGGTAATAGACCCCAAAGTGGGATGGGTGAAGCTACGACCTTTGGGTCGGTCGAAGCCTGGGGCCAACATGTGCGTCAACTTCAACTGCCAGTCTAATCCCTTAATAAGGTCTTCCAATGTATCAACATGGTAACAAGACCGGAACGTTGTGTGGAATGAGGTGACAGGCACTACTTGTAGTGCAGGGTCCTTGGGTGGGTAGCAAGGTGCTTTAAGGGACCAAGACCTTCTTAAGCCAGCTAAGTAGCGGCTCTTTGTTGATTAGCATCCCCATTAGAAGCACGGGTGGCTCTGGCTGAGGTGGTTCGGAATACAGATCGAAAGGTGAGGTCGGTGGCAAAGGATCTCCCTCGAGTGGGGAAGGGATGTCCTCTGATATGGGACGAAATGCAGAATCGTGATCGATTTGATGCGACCTTGAGACTCTAGGTGATGACGCGACCAAATTGAAGACACGACCAGAAAAGCTCATGATCGTCCCATGCGAAGGAAGCGTGCGGATCTGCGCAGTTGAGAAATTGGCTGTGAGTCAAGGGTATTCGGGTCTTTTCTCATGCTCGGGTCGAGTCACAGGATGGGTCACACTCACTCACTCTTGCAACAGTGATAAAATTTGAACGAGCTAGTTATCCTATCACTCAAGCAGCAGCAAATAAATACATATACAAAATGTGCAATGTGACAAATGGGGGAGCGAAAATGTACCTCTACGCTCTGGGCGTGGGGAAGACGATCTCGGCCAAGACGCGTAACTCTCGATACAGTAAATGTTAATAATTATAAAAATAATTTTATGGCCCACTCCACGCAGGGAGGTAAAGGGTGACAACAGCGACCCGGGAGCACCGATCTCGGGTTGACGGGCAGCAAGCGGGAAGAGCTTTCGAGCCGGAGGTGGGCTGCTGGTCTAACTCGGCACCGTTCAAACTCACTAGACAGCAAGTGAACTCGGCACATGTGACGTCAGCTTTCGATTGTCTTCTGGCAGCGGCGGCTGTCTAGAACGTTGGTGGGAGGTTCATCTTCAATCCCTGAAGTCGGCGGTGGCTGAATCGGAGCCGAAGGACAGATGGGGAATTTACACTTCTGATCTTCCCCGCAGCCCTGTGGCTAGGTAGATCTGCGCGACCCGACGAAAATAATTGTTGCGACCAGATCTTGAGGCGGATCAGAACGAAACTAATGCCATTGCGAAGCAGACTCAAAGGACTACAATATATATTAATTTTACAACCATCCAACAATCATATTTGAAATGACAAACTCTTTGGCATAGTTGTTGTTTCTGGCTCAGGTTACAGAATAGACAAGATAGACATGGATCTGCTTGGAAATGAAGTTTGACGGAAGGGGAAATGAGGGATCTGGATCTTTGAGATTTTATGGGTGACAGAGGGGGATGTGAGGGACGTGGATAATTTTTTTAGTAATTTTTTGAGATGGTTTAGGGCTGGGAAAAATAGGTGAACCAGGTATTGTCTTGCAGGATCTAGCTCAGCGATATCATGCTCTTTTGAAGTGCCCAGAGTTCATAGCCACGGCGATCATGATAGAAGACGACAAGGAACAAGACGGGGCCTGGAGCAATGACGGATTAGGAGTCCATGAAGTCATGGATGAGAAGGACCCAGTCGATTATGAGGACAGCGACGTAGATGACACTGTTGACCTATATGCTCAAGGCTTGAAGAGATTCAACGAGCCATCTTCAGCAGTGGATGAACCTACGAAGGAAATAAATCTGGGAATTGAAGAAGACCCCAGGCCCATTATTATTGCCGCTAATCTCCCTCCAGAGGCCAAAGCTGATTTACTCAAGGTCTTAAGGGAGTATAGCAATTCTTTCGCCTAGTCTTATGAGGACATGCCGGGTCTTGACCCCTCCTTGGTGGAACACTGACTAGTGCTTAAACTGGGGACAACGCCCGTTAAACAAAAACTAAGAAGATTTCACCCCCACATGGCCTTGAGGATGAAGGAAGAAGTTGACAAATTACATAAGGTCAGGTTCATTAGAGTTGTCTTATATCCTCAGTGGGTAGCAAATATCATCCCTGTCATCAAGAAGGACGGAAAGGTGGGCATTTGCATCGATTTCGGGGATCTGAACAAAACATGTCCCAAAGATGACTTCCCGCTGCCTCACATAGATGTTTTGGTTGACACCGCCGAGTATGAAGCCTTATCATTTATGGATGGTTACTCAGGGTACAACCAGATCCATCTCGCTCCCGAGGATCAAGAGAAAACCTTCTTCACCATACCCTGAGGCACGTACTGTTACATGGTTATACCATTTGGTTTGAAGAACGTAGGTGTCACTTATCAAAGGGCGATGATGGCCATCTTCAACGATATGATGCAAATGACTCAAATAAAAATTACATAGGACTCGAAGATAGATAATTAGACCATGCTTGATGTCCCCATGGTGAGAAGATGGGCCCCGAGTGCGGGATCGGATGGTGATGACCCCATCACTCATGGCTATCCACAGGTCAAACTATGAGGTCGTGAGATTGATTCCCACATGTGTACACCTACAGGGCTTTTTTACACTGAATATTGATCTAGGACGGGGGAGTACCAACTGTCTGAGAGAGGTTTGGTCTGTCCTGGCTCGGGCTACTGGTAATTTAGGCTTGAGCTTGGATGGTTGGGTTTACTCTCGGATTTCAATATATGTATATATAACTTTGTTATTATACTTAATTAAGTCGCATCCTTCGTGATCCAAAAGGGCACGAGTTTTTTGGAAGTTGAACTTAAGGGCATAATTATTTTAGGGGACTGAATAAGTGTTTGGTACCACATGCCATTAATGCCATGAGTTTCATGTGTTTGTGCAATACGGTAAAGTTCCTCTACACAGAAACAGTTTTTTTTTGGGCATTCATGCCAATCTTGAAATATCCTCACAAAGCTTTATACACTCTGTTTATCACGAGGAGATTTGTTGTTCCTGACCCTGCTTCACCTGAATAGTTATTTGAACAAAAAGTTCTGTGTTGGTCTGAGTGGGGATAGCATTTTCTTTCCTGCATGTCTATGGTGATCAAATAATGTGGAGGAAGTGTCCAGAGGATATGGCAAGTATAAAGTGGGTCTGCATGGCAGATATGTAGATGAGGGGAGGAGAGCGGAGGCCTGAACTTGAACTAAGGTGCCACAGGTCTCTTGCCAATATAAAACTTCTAGTGTTTCTCAAAGATTGCTTAGAGGGAGATGAAAGAGAGTACCTTAGGAGATGACTCAGTGATTCATGATGGATTAAACTTGATGAGAAGGGAATTGGGTGACTTGCCTGATTTTGATCATTCCTTTGGCTGTCTGGAGAAGCTGGAATGCAAGTTGGGCTCTTTTGTTTGATGACTCCAGGAAGTAGAAGAGTAATTGGGAGAGAAGCACATATGTATTTGTTGGTTGGGGTTCCCAAGGCTGCTGAAGACTTGTCAGCTGTGGCTGACAATTTTATCATGGAAGGAGAACTTGCTTGGAAAGGTAAAGTGAGAGCTTTGTTAGTAGCACTGTTGACAAAGCATTTAAGCTGTAGAAGGCTAAACTCCAGTGGGAGATGTGATAGAAGAGCTTTCAGAGGGTTTCAAGTGTTGTGCACTTCCATTGAGGATCCAAAGGAGGCACTTCCTTGTCATTCTCTCCAAAGAAGACATGGCCAGTGGAGGGTGGTGCTTGTCCTTGCGTTGAGGTCAGCTGGCATTGATGCAGAGAAGCCACTGGCAGCAGATGTTGTCTCAAAGGGCTCAGGAGAAACAAACAAAGGGTTCCAAGTTAAGAGGGCTGACCATTTAATGGTCAATTGGTCCCAAAATTCTGTACAGTCCTGTAGGAGTATTGTTGGGGCATTTAGTCTCCATTAGATTTATTCTTCTCAGGTTCTAGTCTTCTAGAGGAACCTCTCCCCTTCACCTTTGATCCTCTATTTATTTTCATAAAATTGGTGGTACAATCCACTTTTTTTTTAAACAAAAAAGTGGTTCCAAAATTGGACAGCAGTATTTTGCTCTGACGGCAGGTAGAACTATGTATTGTTTCCTGTTTTGCTTGGTACGCTCTAGGTTAAGTTGCATCTTTCACCAACGCTCTATGGTGTTAGGATTTGGTGTTGGGCATTATAGATACATGGCTGGGGATCTGGCCTCTCACGCCTCTCATCTTTAAGCTGATTGACTTTGTAAGACATCGGAGAAAGACATCAGAAACAAATGAGGGCATCTTCTAAGCAGACTGATAAATTGAGCACCATTTAATGCATGTCTGATCTGAAGATTACTTGGTATCAAGGTCGATGGTAATGTTGGGCTTTTTTTGGAAAACTTGGAAATTGTTGAGTCTGACATAGAACCTGTCGTTAGCTGGTTTCTGGATAAGACGAACTTCCCTCGCAGTGAAGAAGTCTAAGGAAAATGTCTGTCTGGTCCCATGATGCTATTCTGACTAAAAAATAGATAAGGACATACAAAGGGGTAGGCCTAAGATGATGAGTGTTTATTAGGGTCCCCTTTCAAGTAGTGTGAGGGTTTTGTGAAGCTGGGTTGAATCCTTCTGGGTTCAGGTTTGGGTTTTAAGCTGTGTTAGGCATACCTTGTTAGTATTTGGGTTATTTGCTGTGTTGTGTTTGGAGCATCAATGTATCTTCCTTCAAATTAGAAATATATACTCAAGCACTCTAGTCATAACATGAAACAAATTACATTTTCATTTACAAATTAACTACAGAGTCCAGTCTATAAAGTACAGTCTACAGGGAAAGAAACGTACTCTATCGCTGGATACGCCCCTGGCTCTGGAAAACTGGCAACTACAAACCTCTACACTATATCTCTGAACCTCGAGGAGGAACCACAACACCTGAAAAGAAAGGGGTGAGTCTCATCTTATTGACTCAGTAGAAGTCTTGCGGATCCCTTCTACGAAAATAACAACGGTAAACATCAGTGATAATAGAAATAATAATAATAACAGTAGTAGCGAGCATAACAACAACATAAACCAAAGAAGGCGACGGAACATAGCTCTCTAAGCTACTCCTAACAGGAATGAAAAGGAAACTCCGATCTCACAGTCGGGACCGCCAAATCACCGGTAAAACCACATCTATGCTACTAAAAGAAAAACAACAGCATTTATGTCGTGAGGGCCCATCCTCACATACGGAGGCCCAAACCAAGATCACGCGGTTTACGATACAGTCACGACCTCGCTGTCGTGAACCCTACACTATCTACGAGTGAAACCTCGAAAACTCTATCAGGAATCCTATACCTCAACATCGGGAAAAGTACACAGAAGCCACCCGAAGAACCATGTGCTCGCTGACGGGAAACCATGTCTGTTAGAAATAAAGTTATTTGAGAAATCTTAAATTTATATTTACACGCACAATCTTTGCATGTGAATTAAGTGTCATATATGTTTTTCTGTCAAATTCTATTAACAAACTATTAAAATCTCTTGACAGTGATAAAGAAGAAGAAATATCCCACCAATATGAATCATAATGGTATCTGTGACGTTAAATTTACATACGAAAAATATACATACAAATGTGGATGTAGGATGCATTCTCATACAATTTAATCTCTAACAGGAGTTTCTTTTCTTGGTGCTCAGTGCAGTGGGTTGAGAAAAAAGTGAAAACTGCCTACAGACCTTCCGAGGATTGATCCCATAGGTCCCCCCTTCCTTCCAATCTCATGCCACTCATGCCACTATGCCACAAGGAGTTGAGACATCTTGAGCAACAGTATTAATGAACAAAACCTTATGTTAAATTAAAAAAATTAAACTCAACATTCCATAATGTCAAATTTTCCCTTTCGCATTAAAATCAACCACTCCCTATGTCTCACCACCGCACTTCAAGTCTAGGCATTGTAGAGAACAAGATGCTAATGAGTTTCCTCCATCACTTCAAATGAGCACTCTCTAGGAACTCTCCTAAAAATCATTACCACCTTATGTGGCGGAACCCAGCTCCTACGACATCTACAGAGGGAAAAAGTGTAACGACTCAAGATCTGAATATTGGGGATTACTCGATACCATTCGAATCTTGACCCGCCACCCACGAGCCGGAAGACTCAGAAGGGTTAATTGGTGTGTGGAGGTACATTGAAATTTAAAATAATGTAAGAAATAACTATAGAATTAAACAATCGGTTAAATAACATGAAACAAATTACATTTTTATTTATAAATTAACTACAGAGTCCAGTCCATAAAGTACAGTCTACAGGAAAAGAAACTTACTCTATCACCGGATACGTCCCTGGCTCTGGAAAGCTGGCAACTACGATCCTCTACGTTGTACCTCTGAACCTCAAGGAGGAACCGCAACACCTGAAAAGAAAGGGGTGAGTCTCATCTTATTGGCTCAGTAGGAGTCTCGCGAATCCCTTCCACGAAAATAACAACGGTAAATAGCAGCGATAACAGAAATAATAATAATAACAGTAGTAGCGAACATAACAACAACATAAACCAAAGAAGGTGATGGAACATAGCTCTCTAAGCTACTCCTAACGGGAACGGAAAGGAAACTCCGATCTCACAATCGGGACCACCAAACCACCGGTAAAACCACAGCTATGCTACTGAAAGAAAAACAACGACATTTATGTCGTGAGGGCCCATCCTCACAGACGGAGGCCAAAACCAAGACCACGTAGTTTACGGTACAGTCACGACCTAGTTGTCATGAACCCTACACTGTCTACGAGTGAAACCTCGATAACTCTATCAGAAATCCTATACCTCAACGTCGGGAAAAGTACATAGAAGCCACCCGAAGAACCATGTGCTCGCTGACGGGAAACCATGTCCGTTAGAAATAAAGTTATTTGAGAAATCTTAAATTTATATTTACACGCACACTATTTGCATGTGAATTGAGTGTCATATGTGTTTTTTCATCAAATTCCATTAACAAACTGTTAAAATCTCTTTACAGCGATAAAGAATAAGAAATATCTCACCAATATGAATCATAAAGATATATGTGACCGGGAATGATAGGGCGGGTCGACAACGTACGGGAAGGCGGTTCAGCTTGGTTCAAGTTGATGAACTGCAAGACTATTGTTGACGTCCGGTTCGATCAATACGAAGGGTCGTTCCCGATGATGCCGAAAGAACTTCGTCTTGCCGGGAGGTAGGCCGAGAGGCCCCCATAAACCTCATGCTTGTGCGTCCGCATCACCTACGGTGCGGGCGCTTTTTGCTGAAGCTAAACGTCAAAAGCTGAAGCAGTATTGGATAGCCGAGAGGCTTCGGATCACCCAAGCAACGTTGACTCGTTGGAAGAATGGGATAACCGATCCGACTATCTCGGAGTGTGAGGCGTTCGCTCAAGTCTTGGGGATGCGTATCCCCCAACCAGTGGAGATCGATCGTGAAGAAGATTATTCTTCTAGCATGTGTGCTGTTGTCAGTCCAGACAGCGCATTCGTTCCCTTCTGAATTTGCTGTCACCTTGGTGACTGTCGGTTTGACGACTGATGGTGCTGAAGTGATTGAACGGAAGGATATGGGGCGTGGTATTAGTAAGAGCCCCTCGCTTGCCGAGGCTATGCGCCAATGCGAGCATCTTAAGCATCAACGTGAAATCGTGTATTGGGCACCGGCTAAGTATATCAGCCATGCTCATTACTGTGAAGTCTCCGAAGAAAGGGAAGCATGATGAAAGAAATTCGTTATACTGGGATGGGGTTCCTCTCGTGGCTCACCATCGTGTTCGTCGTTCTCAAGTTGACGGGGACGATTGATTGGTCGTGGTGGATGGTGTTGTCACCTCTCTGGATACCTTGGACGATCCTGCTCGGCATTATCCTGATCTGCATCATTGTTTGTGGTGGCTTCTATGCGTTCGTGGAAGCCCTCGACAGGAGAATGCGTTGATTGGCTAAATACACCCAATTAAGGGATCGTCTTCGTGAATTGCAAAAGGGTCTCTGTTGTTATTGTGATGTACCGATGGTCATATACAAAGATCAGAAGTGGCATGATGATGAAGAGACTCTTGAGCATCTGAAACAGAAATCTGATGGAGGGTTGAATACTCCTGATAACTTCGCTCTGGCTTGCCGAGAATGCAATTCAGGCCGAGGGATGATGGATTGGTTCACCTTCAAATCCTACAGACAAGGAGAACTCTTTTGTACGCCGTTATAGCAATCATCATAGCCTGTTCTGACACGACAGGCTGCCAGCCGTTCATAGGTGAGCGGATGACGTTCGGCCAGTGCCAGTCGACATCGCAGTCAATGCTTGCCGATTTCTTCCGTCAGTACCCCCACTTCAACCCTTCCGCGAAGGGTACGCGGATCATGTGTGCTGAGCCTCGTCGAGTCAAGACGATCCTTGGGCGTAATCAGGCATGAAACTTATTCTGATCAGAGGGCTTCCCGGCTCAGGGAAATCTCGTTTGGCTGAATATCTTGAAGCAGCAGAATGGTTGCGTGGTTACGATGAAGGTGATCGTACACCTTGCCGACACTTCGAAGCCGATATGTTCTTCGTCAAGAATTGTGAGTACAAATACGACAAGACGAAGATCATTGAAGCTCACGCTTGGTGTCGTCAAGAAGTAGCGAATGCTCTCGTGATGAATGAAAATGTCATCGTCGCGAATACGTTTACTCGCCTGTGGGAGATGGAACCATACATCGAGATGGCGAAGAAGTACGGTGCTGAATTGACGGTCTTGACCGTCGAAGGAAACCACGGGAATACCCACGGTGTTCCCGACGAAGTCATCGAGAAGATGAGAAAGAGGTGGGAAGCCTATGTATGAACAAACTCTTGTAGTTTGGATTGCTGTTGCAGTCCTCGCGGTCCCGCTGTTGATCGCTTTGTTTACGTCTCCGGAGGACGAGTCGTTGAACCCTCCGCCTACTCCTATCAACGGAGCGTACCGTATCGGAGTTCATTGGAACCTCAACACTTTGATCATTGAGATGTTTCTCAATGGTGAATGGTACGGGGTCAATGAACACGGAGAAATCCCGTCTAGATGGTCGGTAGGAACTTTGGCTATTACAGCACAATATAAGACTGAGCATGATGCGGAGTATGCGATTGACAATCATCTGAGATATCGCGCTAGGAAGAAACGTATCGCCGAAGAGCGGGCTGCTGAGAGAAGGGCGTTCGTCGCCAAGCATCCCCCTCGCGAAGTCCCTCCTTTTAGGTATATACCAGAATGACGTTTACAACCCAACGTCAGGCTTTCTTCGAGTCGATCGACATGGACCCTGACGGCGTCGAGATCATCGTTGATCCTCGATTGAACATCGTCCAAATCACCAAGGGGTCTAATGTAATACAGATGACTCATCATAATCAAAATACTTGGATCAAGCATCAACATATTGAACTAGTTTTGACTTCAAGACCCAAAAATGACTCATTCACTCATGATTTGTGTTCCAAGAGTCCACCAAAGGTGTTTTTCCTGCAAGATCAAATGATCACAATATTAGCACCTTGGTTATCAACAAAATTTCAATAGACCACACAAAGGCACAAACGCACACGATTTGTCATCATTAAAACATAACAACCCAAAATCAACTAGTGGATCCAATAGATGGTTCACACATCAACAGTTGGCAAAAGAAAAAGAATAAAGAATGAATTTGCTCAGGATCAAAGACTCCTATGATTTCAGTAGCAGGATGTTGTTCCAAATTATGACAAATGCCCGTTAGAAGATACTACTCCGATGTCTATCAACAGAAGAAGCTTGGCAGGTGATGCGTGAAGTACATTCTGGAGCGACCGGAGCACATCAAGCCGGGCTAAAGATGAAGATTGAAATTAAGAAGTTAGGTTATTATAGGCCCACTATGTTCGATGACTGTAACAAATTTACAAAGTCATGCTAAAAATGTGAAGAGTATGTTGCTGTATCGAGAAGGCCTCCAGTGCTGCTGCCTCCAACAATCCCTAGTTGGCCCTTTGCACAATGGGGAACTGATGTGGTTGGTCCTCTTGCAGTGTACTCCGCTGGGTGCAAATATATATTAGCGACAACCGATTATTTTTCCAGATGGACAGAAGCCGTAGCACACAAAGAAGTGACTGGAGAATTGGTGGCCAGATTTATCAAGCAAAAGATCATATTCTGGTTTAGTGTTCCCAGCCGAATCATATCCGATAATAGCAGTCACTTCAAGAACCAGAAGATCTACTATCTGTCTGACAAATAGAAAATTGATTGGAGGACTTCTACCCCATACAACCCACAGGCAAATGGGTTGGTAGAAGCTTTTAATAAGACATTGTACACCCTCATGTCCAAGACAGTCAGTGCTCATAAAAAAGATTGGGAGGAAAAGATGTATGAAGTCTTGTAGGCATATTGAATAGTCTACAAGACTCCCACAGGATGCTCACCATTCTCCCTTGTATATGGCTCAGAGGTTGTGGTCCCCATCGAGCTGGAAGTGCCATCATTAAGGGTCGCCATTCAACATGGTCTGGTCCCTGACGAATAAACAAATGTCGAAAGGAGGCTGGAGGAATTAGCTGACCTAGAAGGGAAGCATCTTCGAGTGCAATAGAATATTCAGATATATCAGGCACACATGGCATGCGCCTTCAACAAGCCCGTCAAAGGACAAGAATTCAAAAAGGGAGACCTGGTTATGGTGAAGAAAAAGAAGTTATCGCTTCTAACCCTAAAGGCAAATTTGTCGAAAATTGGTTGGGCCCGTATGTGGTCCAGCGAGTATATGAAGGTGGAGCCTACGCCATCGTCAACCATTGGGGAGAAGTGCAGTTCCCGCCACTCAATGGCAGACATCTGAAGCTATACCATGCACCACCACCCACTTTAGGCGGAATGGTGAATAATTAAATAAGTCCCCCGGGCTTGTGCCTTTGTAACACATTTTCGGCGAATGGCTTCACGCCTAAGCCGCTGCACTAACACTTTCATTAGTTCAGACCTTCCGTCTGAATCGATGCTAAAGCCTTTTCTCTTCCTTGCATTGGCATTAACCTCGCTTCAACGAAAATACATTTTCGATGAACGGCTTCGTGCCTAAGCTGTTGCATTTACACTTTCGTCGGTCCAGACCTTTCGTCTGAATCGATACTTAAACCTTTCTCTCTCTTATGTTGGGCTTAACCCCCCGTCAAAGAAAACACATTTTCGGAGAATGACTTCATGCCTAAGCTGCTGCATTTACACTTTCATCAGTCCAGACCTTCCGTCTGAATCAATTCTTAAACCTTTCTCTTTCTTGCATTGGCGTTAACCCCGCGTCAACGAAAACACATTCCTGGCGAATGGCTTCTTGCCTAAGCCGCTACATTTACACTTTCATTGGTCTAGACCTTCCATTTGAATCGATGCTTAAACCTTTCTCTTTCTTGCGTTGGCGTTAACCTTGCGTTAACAAAAACACTGTCTCGGCCAACGACTTCGTGCCTAAGCCACTACATTTCACTTTTGTCGGTTCAGGCCTTCCATCTGAATCGATGCGTAAACTTTTCTCTTTCCTATGTAGGTGTTAACCCCGCGTCATCGAAAACACATTCCCAATGAATGAATTCGTCCCTAAGCCACTACATTTACACTTTTGTTAGTCCAAACCTTTCGTCTGAATCGATGCTTAAACCTTTCTCTTTCTTGCATTGGCATTAACCCCATGTCAACGCTTACTCAAAAACACTGGTGTAATAAGTGCACCAAGTGTACTTATAAGCATTACTCTAAGATAATCACATATTCACTTTGTCTCCACTGTGCTGTATATATATTTTTTTAGTCAAGAACCGACCAAGCAGGACAGAAATTGGTCAAGTGCACCCTCCCTCAAAAAGAGAGAGTGCTCTCACTCTCCCAGGCTGTACCTGTGGTCTTAGATTTTTTTAAAATTGAGCAACAGACAACGAGACATACCCCTGGAGAAATAAGAGGACAAGTAAAAGAGTTAGTCCTTTAGAACAGCAAGGAAATAAAAAGCAAGGGCCTAAAGATTAACTACCAAAAGAGGCTAAGAAAAAACGGATGGCTGGTAACCAGCCTAGTCCATTCTAAGCCCCCCCTGGAGCCAAAGACGGTCTAATCCCTGACATCGTAGAACTCAAGATGCTTTGGCCTATGACGATTCTTCCTTTTACTCCTACGCGCGGGTTGGAAGGGAACATCAAACTCCATGTCTTGCTCATCCACTGAACCATCAATCTTGTTGGGAGCACAATCTGAAGGATGGCCATCCTGTTGTAGCACGAGTGCGGGGGAGCTTTGAGAGACATCAAAAGGGGGAACCATTGACGGCTGGCTGGAGGCGCCACAGGCAGAGCCACCAACAGCCAGAGAAGAGGCAACAGGGGTTGGGGGAACATCGTCACAGGGGCTTGTGCGGGCCATCACATCGTGGGGCTACAACACTGGGGAAGACGGAGCCAAGACGACATCAGAAGCAGAGGGCCGAACTCGGCTGGAAGCCCCAGACCCAGAGAAAGCAGGCAGAGCGTTCAATTCATCCCTCATAGCGCACAGGGTGGCGAAGCGAGCCAAACGATCCGTCACCTTTTGAGGGACGACGGCGCCCGGAGCAACATCGGTATAAGGTACTTGAGCGGTGGGGTCGAGAGAATCACCATCAGGAGCAGCAGATACCACCGTGGGGGAAAGAGCAGCAATAGCTGGATGCCAAGGTGTAGCCGCAGCTTTAAGCAAAGGAGGCATCCCTTTAGAAGAAACAGGGGCGTCACATGCAACAGATGGGACGGCCTTAACAGGAACACCAACAACACTAATGGGAGGGACAGACCCTGGCCCAAGAGCAGTGTGGTCAGCCCCTTCAACAGCAGTAACCTGAAGCAAAGGAGACACCCTCTTGGAAGAACACAGGTCGACACATGCAACGAAGGAGTCAACACCTATAGGAGAGCCAGCAGTCGGGGAGTCGACTCCAGTGCAAGAAACTGACGCCGCAGGGTGGATGGCTCCTCCAATATGACCAGCAATAGATGGCTCGATGGGGACAGCATCAACACCAGCCGTGGCACCAAGAGAGAGGGGTCTATTGGAGACCACAGAAGACTGCAGGGAGGACAAGCCAACAGGAACAAGCACAGGAGTGGCCTTGGCTGATAGTCTTGTGGGCTCTGGCCTTGCATGTGAGACGGACGAGAGAGGGGCCAAGGCAACTGTTGAAGGAGCCTGAAGGCCAGTAGCAACCACATCAGAAGCAGGGTCCCTCAAAGCATCAGATTCTTCATGTATACAGCAGCTTGGAGGCAGGTCAAGTGTAGACCCAAGATGAGCATCATGATGCGCACAATCAAATGAGGCCTCTTGAACACCAAGAGCCACATCTGGAAGGGCATTAGCAGCTAGATGGTTGGCCCCATCAGCATTATCGTCCATTAAGGGAGACAAAAGTACAGCATTAGCATGATCCTTAAGAGAAGGAACCGGTTGGGATTGTGGATCACTGTTTGATGGAATGGAAGGCTTGGAAACGGCCCTCTAGGCCTGCGCCACCGCTCTTGCCAGAGCAGGGTGGTCGGAGGCTGGAGGGCGGTCTCCTGGGCCGCCATTAGCACCACCATGGCTAACACCAGTTTTCTTGCAACTGTTAGAATCGTAGCCGAGACGGTGACAAGCATCACAAAATAATGGTATACGAGGGCAGTGAATAGGCTGCCAAAAACCATCCGCACTTAAACCAATCTAAATTTTGTTCGGGATCATTTGAGCAATATTCAAAAGTACACAAGCTCAGGCAACATTAGTTCGAGAAAGCGAGGTAGTATCCCGATAAATCTGCAGCATCGTGCCAACACTTCCAGCAATAGACCGCATCAAGGCTTCAAAGAAAAAGTTGGCAAGAAGAAGAGGGAACTCCAACCAAACCGGGACCACTGAGGAATCAGCATCCAGAGAGAAATCCAAGGACCACCGAGCGAACTTGAATAGGCATCCAAGGATGAGCATGGACCCTTTAATCAACACTTTAATAAAATCATCACGGCGTAGCCGGGACAAGGAGGAAATTGTTGTCCTCATCGCCGAGCCTTTGAAGACTCACCTGAGCTTAGCAAAGTGTGGACGCACTTTTGGGGGCATTCTTTTTGTTTATTCATTTGTTCATTTATTCATTCATTTATTCAATTTATTTGTGCGAGGGCATGCCAGCCACCTAGGTGACGATTTATTCAGACTTCAAGGAAGCCCATGGTGCGCTCAATCTGACAAGTCAAATGATTGTGTGTATCGTGTCGGGACTGAGAACTCGTTGTACCATAAAGGCTATGACGTTAATTACATCCCATTGGAGAGAGGAAAACCCTTGATTGATTGCCAGGAAAGGGGGCCCTATGGCCTGAAATTCATAGTAACGAAGCGAGAGCTAAATCTCGGATCGTGTTCAAATAAACCCCGCATTGGGGCGTAAACGTTCATAGATACATATATGTTGGTCACTCATGGACCATTTGTTGTTCGGACGGAAGTCCGCACTTGTAGCGAAAAGGAAGGCGATAAAACTGTGTAAATGTCGGCTGCGTACATGGCCAATTTAATGAGGATGCAGGATCGGATCCCAATAGACGCGGGATGAATTAATGAACTGTTGGCCCGAGATGAGTTTAGATCATGGCCATATCAGGGGCTCCCGAGATCCGCATCCAATCCACTGGGGCATCGTTGCTCTTCTCTTCGTGCTTAGTCCCGGGGAGTGAGGGTCCCGAGGTATAGATGGTTATAGCATTTTTTTATCGATGTTCCAATTGTTAAACTCTGTTGTTTGTTCACACAATGATGGTTCATTTTTTTCATTAGTGTCATATCTTTTCTTTTATTTGATTAACTATTTTTTTTGAAGACACGTCGATTTGATGGCCAAAGGAGGGCGCACCGGTTAAGGCTCAAGATGGAGGGCGCGACAGTTTAGAAGGTGTATAGGGGGCGCGCCGGTTTAGCCACAAGGAAGGGCGCGCCTGTTTAGCCACAAGGAAGGGCATGCCGATTTTGGCGCCAATGAGGGGAGGCGCGCCAGTTTTAGCACAAGGAGTAGGAATGGGTTTTGAGTGAGGGGTTAAACTGACATGATACCCCCTCGTGCCAGATTAGGCCGCGCCAGGTTAAAGTGTAATGGATTGATATTCTGTTCTTATTTTGTTCGCTTGCAAATTGTATAACCGACTGCAGATTGAACAGCTTGCAGAGTGAGTAGCTTGCAGATTCATATTGAATGGCTAGTAGGTTGATTAGCTAGCTGCATTGTTTGTTTACTTAGCAAATTGGATGGGCAAGAGGGTTCAGATGCATTATTCACAGGTTTATTATGTCTTGAAATTGGGGGGGTTCGGTTCATGGCTGGTTTAGGAGGAATTAAGCGCACACGGTTCTTGTATGCAGAGAGTTCAGTTTGTTCACTCACCCTTGTGTGTATTTGTTCTTTGTTCTTATTGCTTGCATCCCTGGCAAAAATCGGGCAGCATCTCCCCCGGACATAGGGTTGCCAGGGGCAATGGGGGATCGTCAAACGGAATGTTCCAGGACGACCCCCAAAGTTCAGAATAGCCATACGGCGGTTCGATGATCCACAGGAGAGTGCGGAGATCCGAGGACTCGTCTTCAAGGGTCCTAACAACTCACGGGCAGCAGCTCCAAAAGAGTCTCTTACGGACAAATGTTCGCCATGAAAGGCTATTGATGTTCACCCTTCAGACGGGTCCCTTCAAGAGCCATGCCATAGGGTGGTAGGCTTCTAAGGACCCCGGGTGATTAGGAGACAAGGAGAAGGAAGGGGTTGATGAGATAGAACACAACGCATAACCATAACAACCTTTCTTTTCATTAACTCATAAGAGAAGGGGGATACACGGGGGAACAAAAATACAAGAGGGGAATCTACCTTGTGACAAAGGGAAACATCAGAAAAGAAAGAAAGGGATACACCGGTGAGAGGGGAGCAGAGCACTAGCTCCTTCCCCTCTTTTCACTCTCACCTCTCTTCTCTTCACTTCTCCCCTCCTTTCCCTACAGGAGGAAGCTCCTCTTTTTCTTGCCTCTTCTTTTCTTCTGTTGGCTAGCCCACCTTCCCTCTAGTGGAGTATGCTTCCCCCCTATAGGAGTGGAGATCGGGGAGGCCATCGAAGCCAAAACCCTCTTTTTTCTTTCTCCTCCTTTTCCCGCTCGAAGACGTTGAGTGGCCTGCGGATAGGGGAGTGGTAGAGTAGGGGAGATCTTTGCCAGGGATTGGTTGACAGCGATCGATGGAGATGCATCGTTTAGTGCGGTGCTCCAAGACTTCCGTTCTTGGCGTGCAGGTGGTTGCCCGCCGGTCTGATGCAGGCGTGTTAACTTAAAACACTGTAAAATCGGTAAACTATTATGCTTAAATGATGAATGAAATACATGCATGATGTGTGAATTTAGATAGGTGTTCTATTACCAAGTGAACTTTTTAAGTATGAGGAGGGTAATGTCCGTCAGCCCACGAAGGTTCGCCTAAGTGGCCCACCATGCATGTTTGGCCCTCTGGGCTCACGCCCAGTGCTCTGGCCCAGCATGCATCTTTCCTTGGTGCAAGCCCAGGCTTAGGCATTGTATCTATGTGCATGCATGCCTCCCCCACCAATAGCCATGATGCACATCCATGACAGCACATTAATGGCGGGAGGCACACCAGTTCGGCGAAGGGAAAAGGGAGGACGTCATCCATGCCACTCCCCCTGATAGGTCAGCCCTACGCCTCCGGCGAGTCCTATCTCACTAATGGCAAAGCTTCCCTTTTCAGCAGAGGAATGGTGAATCAGTGCCCCCGGCTCTCTACCTAGTCAGGCACACAGGTAAGGCAGCTCACATCTCCTCCAGCCATGGCAACTCAACTAAGGCAATGCTCAATCCCATGGTGATATTATAAATAGGACCTCGCCCCGACGGCCAGGGAGGTATGCGACGTAACCCCCTCAAGCACTCACCCCCTCGCTCTAGTCTCCTTCTCTCCCTCTATTCTCAAGTGCTCGCCTTTGTCCCGTTAGTTGTTGAACTTGACTTTTAGAGGGTTGTCCCCTGGGATAACTCCCAAGGCTCCTTCTGACCATTTATACGTGGCTATAGCACCCTTTCCAGTGAGCATTCCTTTCTTCCCCCATCAAACAAATCTTTGGAGGTGTGGTTCATACATTGTGTAACCAATCTCGACCGTTATACTTCTTAGCACCATCTGTGGGAACGGAAGCACAAATCCATGGCACCAAGAATCGGCTACCGAAACATTATCAACTAGCGAGGTATGGTGGGCCCCCGCCAGGCATCTCGAGAAGCTGCCAGTGACTACCTGTCCCAGGGAGATCATGCCCAACCCTCCACCCACTCTGCAATGAAGGAGTTGGCCAATATGCATCACTAACACTAGGCCTTGACAGAGGCCTATCAGGCCTCCTCGACCAATAGGCTGAGCAGGACCACACTGGCATAATTCTCCCACCAAAAAGTGGAGTCCAATCAATAGTTGATGGCCGAGCACCCTCGATCACCTCCGTGACATATACTGTGTGCCAACCCTGGTGTTCTCAATACCACTAGCCGATCCCCCTCCATTCCAACCCAATGATGGCTCGGCAACTGCAACGATACGACGACGTCGACCTTGAGCATGAGCTCGAGGGGAAGGTATGCTATTTGGACGACATCATCCAAACATCCAAGAAAAAGGGCTTGGTCAATGACGGCTTCGATTTCCAAGCCCCCTTCTCTCAGGAGATATTGGAGACTCCTATCCCTCCAACATTTTAGTTGCCACCATTCATCCCATACAATAGCACCACCGACCCAACCAACCACCTCCACAGTTTTGAGTCTAACCTGGTCTTCCACCGGGCCGGACGCTATGAAGTGTTGGGCCTTCACCACCACATTCTGAGAGAATGCTCTAACATGGTTCGAGTCCCTTTCGATGAGTTACATCACCTCCTTCAAGCTGATGAAGCGAATGTTAAAGGAGAACTTCCACGACTATAAGAAGGAGGTGTGATCCATCATTCTACTTTCCATCAAGCAGGGTTGCGATGAGCCCCTATGGGAATTTGTCACCCGCTTATACAAGGAGGCCCTCCACGTCTCCCACCTTGACGTCAACATTCCCACCACCATGCTAGCTTAAAGGACAAGGGACATCATTTTCCACGATCATGGAGCTCCTTGCCCTGACACAGAGGCACGTCAGGTTTGAGGAGAGCATAGCCACCCTCAGTGGGGCATCCGAGTGTGACCATGCCAAGTGGAAGAGCTCGATCGATCACTGTCGGTATGATTGCAGCAAGAGGGATCATCGCGACCATGATTCACCTAGATGGAGACCTATCCATAAGCAATACACTCCCCTCACTGCTCCCCCCGAGCAAATCCTCATGGAGATCCATGAGGAGCCATTCCTCTAGTAGTCGCACAATCTGATGGGCGACCCCACCAAAAGGAACACCAAGAAGTATTATCGCTTCCACCACGACTACGGCCACAACACTGAGGAGTGTGTCCAGCTCTGAGATGCACTCAAGGATCTCATTAGCTAAGGACTCCTCAAGAACTTCATGTCCAAGGCAGTGGAGTGATAGTGGCCCAAGGATGACATACCACACCCCATTGACAACCAATCTCACTGAAAGGAGATCGGGATGATCTCCGGAGGGCCGGCTATCAGTGGCGACAGCTCTAGTAGGTACCGAGCATACGCCCAGCAGGTGAACCATGTCAAGGGCACCCATGCCTTGACCGTCAAGACCTCCCCAAAGGATCGCCTCAGAGAGCTCATCACCTTTTCAAACAAGGACCTGACTGGCAAGACCACCTCCCATACCGTCGCATTACTCATCTCCACCTCAATAAACCAATGTACTATGCATCGTATTTTAGTTGATAATAGGAGTGGCCCCAATGTTATATCGTACCACTGTCTCTTTCTTATGGGTGTGGACCCTTCTCCCATCGCTCCCCTTCACAACCCTTTGTTCAGATTTTCTAGGTCGACCATCTACCCTGAAGGCTGGATCACCCTGCCGATCTCCCTTGGCACTACCCCATGTTAAGTCACCTTCATGGCCAACTTCACAATCATCAGAGGGATGACCAGGTACAATACCATCATCGGCCAGGGGATCCTGGGAATCATCAAGGGAGTACCGTTATCATGCCATCAGAAGCTCAAGTTCCCCATGCCCCATACAGTGGGGGAGGTCAGGGGTGACCAAGGGGAGTTCTAGCAATGCTACTTGATCTCCATCAGGGAAAGAACAGCAAAGCAATGCCCGCCTAAGAAGAACCCCTGCAAGGGCGATCCCTATCCCAGTGGAAGAACCCCCACCGAGGACCTGTCCTTATATAGATCAGTGAGGATCCCAACTGCACTCTTTGAGTTGGCTCCCTCCTGTTAGAGGAGGAAAGACTAGCCTACTAACGATTCTTGGAAGCCAACCAGGACGTGTTCACCTAGTCCGAGGATGAGCTCCCCGGCATTCCCCTTGAGCTAGTGACCCACGAACTTAAGTTGGATCCAAACTACAACTCGGTATAGAAATGGAGGTGCCACTTCAATCTCGAGCGATAAGTGATCATCTGAGAATAGGTGAGCGAGAAGTTGTGCTCTGAATTACTAAGGCCTACTCAATTACCAAAATGGATCACCAACATATTCTTGATTCCCAAGAGCAATGAAAAGCAGCACATGTGTATCGACTACACCGACCTCAACAAAGCCACCCCAAGGATAGCTCCTCTATACCACGCATCAACTAGCTTGTAGAATTAATAGCCGAGCACGAGATGCTAAGCTTTCTAAACGCGTGCTCAAGATACCACCAGATCAGCATGCACCGACGCGACCATAATAAGGCCACCTTCATCACCGAACATGGCCTCTACTATTACACTAGGATGCTGTTCAATTTGAAGAATATGTAGCCATGTATCGACACTTGTTCAACTACATGTTTGACTCCTAGATTGGTCGTAACATGGAGGTCTACATCAATGACATGCTCATCAAGAGCCTCCACGGGACTGAGCATCTAGGAGACCTCGCAAAGACATTCACAACCCTGTGGAGGTACAACATGAAGCTGAACACGAGCAAGTGTGCATTTTGGGTACGCTCCGATAAGTTCCTCGGCTTCCTCATCACCCATCGAGGGATAGAAGCTAACCCGGAGTAGATCAAGGTCATCTTGGAAATGAAGCGACATGAGCGAGTACGCGACGTGTAGTGCCTCACAGGCCGCATCATAGCCCTCAACTACTTCCTCTCCATAGTTGCCGAGTGGTGCCTACCTTTCTTCAAGCCGATCAAGCAAATGCACAGGTCACCAGAGAAAAAGGGACATATCGACTAGAGTTAGGAGTGCTAGGATGTGTTTGAAAAGCTGAAATGGTATTTTAGTCCTCTCCAAGCCCCTACCTAGTGAAAACTTCTACTCTACTTGTCCATGATGCCAATTACACTTAGCATCATGCTCACCTGAGAGTACAATAGAGTGATAAAGCATGTGTACTGCAATAGCAAGGCACCCCATGGAGTGGAGTTTCGGTACTCCCAAGTTGAGAAGTTTGCTCTCACTCTAATAATGACCACATGGAAGCTACGACCTTACTTCCTCTCCCACTCGATCGATGTCCCAACTGATAAGCCCCTACTCTAGGTGCCCCAAAACTCTGATGCCTCAGGGAGACTAGGGGAATTCGACATCTACTTCCACCTGAGGACGACCATCAAAGCCCAGGCGTTAGCTGGCTTCGTGGTTGAGTGAACACTCCCCAACGAGGGGGACGTGACCTTGCCAACAAAACCCATTTGGGAGCTCTACATCAACTGATCTGAAGGCCCGATTAGGGATGCATGCAAGATGGGGGTGAATTAATTGCGCCCCTTTTTTGATTTAAACAAATCGAAATATCAAGAGAACAAAAGTTATCCTAACAGCAGAGCAATGAAATTAATGTAGCGTGAAGAATCAGACACCTAGCCTCAACTTACCAAGGACAATTCAAGTGAAACACTAGAACAAAATGTTGAATGCACACGAAATGAATATTTTCTCTCTACTCACCGCATCCCACACGCAATATAAAGTGAATGATCCAATGAGACAGTTACACAAATAGCGAACCACAACACCGAAGATTTTTAGGTGGTTCGGACGCACCTAGTGCAATCCTACGTCCACCCCTCTCAGTCCAAGAGGATTCCACTAAGAACTCTGCGCGACGGCAGCAACCAGATCACACACGGCGCAATGGCCCCACACACACATGGGTTCTCGCACGACGATGAGAAACACACACACGTGGAGACGATACTCCGCAATAATATCAAGTTCAAGAAATTTAAAAATGATAATAACCAATCCAGATTTTCAATCTATGCTTAGATAAAAATGTAGGAAAGATAGATTAAGAAATCCCAAACAAAAAAGGCCCCAAAGGGCCACGTAAAAATCAAGAAGATCAGTTACCTAAAGTTCGCGCACCGGCTAGACTCCCCTCTCCCGCTTGCGGGAGAGGGGCGGGGGAGAGGGAGCGCCTCAAATAACTCCAACTATTACCTTTGCCCACCCAACACTTCCCTAGTAACCTGAGCCAATTCCTGCCTGACGCCAAACTCCCCTTTCAGAGGAGAACGCGAACCAGCCAAATCATTCCCCACCTCAACATACCCATTACGCCGCAAATACTCCCGATGCTGCACCCGCCCCTCAATCACCGGCACAGTCCCCGTCTTGCAATCCACAGCCACAGCCCGATAAGCCGGCACATCAGCCACCACAGCAGGCGCTACTACCTTGCGCACCATCGAAGCCCCACAATGCAAAGGCAAATCAACATCCCTCTGCGCCACCCGCCGAAAAATATCGGTCTCCACCCCACACCCCACACAACGCATGCGATAAATCGGCATCAAGCTTCTCCCTGAGCCGCATCCGCGGCGGCAATCTGCGAACGATCCAACACCGCTCCAGCAGCAATCTCCGCCGCTTCGATTTTCGCCGCATTATTCATCTGCACAATCAACAACTCCATCTGGCTCTGCACAGAAGCCTGGTGCTGCTCCATCGCCAGGCGCATCGCCTCCAGTTTCGCTGTCTGCTGCGCCTCGACGGCAGCACGCTCTTCCTCAAAGCGGTTCTGCATCGCCGCCTGCCGCACCTGCGCCGCCTCATGCGCTTGCGCCAACTGCACCTGCAACTGCGCCTTCATGCGCTCCAACTCCATCTCCGATTGCGCCTTGGCCTGGGCAATCTGGATATCGCCCTGCACCCGCATCTGCTGTGCCTGAACATCGGCTTGCATCTTTTGCTGCGCCAACTGAGCGGCAGCCTGCGCCTTCATCATCTCGGGCGGCGGCGAAGGCGAGGGCGGATTCTGCGCCGTCTGCTGCATCTGCTCCAAAGCCAGCTCAAAAGCATTTTCCAAAGTGCGCCCGATACGAAAACCCCGCACCCCGAACATCAGCATCTCACCCAGCAAAGGCGCCAACTGCGGCGCCTGCTGTGCCGCCCCCATGATCTTTTCGATATAGCTGCTGGTGGCGTCGAGAAAGGCCATGCGCTCAGCCCGGTCCTGCTCCTCGTCATCGGCAATCGTCGAATCGGTCTCGATATCGATACGGAAATTGCGCGTCGCATCGTTCTTGAGCAAGCCGATCACATCCTCCCAGCTCGGATTGCGCAACATCTCCATCTGCGATGTCGCCGGTTTTGGCGCCGGCTGCCCTTGCTGCTGCGCCAACATCGCCTGCTGCTGCATCTGTGCCTTCTGCTCGGCCGTCAACAGATTCACACCCGACATGCGCCCCAAGGTATCCGTGCCGAAATGATGCGCAATAATCTCGCCCATAATGCGCACCGCGTCACACACAAAGCGCGACACTTCATCTTGCACCTCACGCAAGCGTATCGAAGCAAACGCCCCCTTCATCCGCGTAGCGGTAGCCGATTCGGCCGGGTCGTTCGCCCCGCGCAAGATATCGGCCAAACCCGTGATCTCATACAAATCCTGCTTCACCTTGTCGCGTGCATCATGCAGCGCCAACAAGGTCTTCACAATGTCGTCCAGGGGCATCAACTCGAACGCCCCCTTGATCCCGCCCTTTTCGGCAAACGCTGCCCAGGAATCTACGGGCACCAACTGGTTCTCCGTCCCCTCGGAAAGCAAACGGTCCAAACCCTGCTGCGAAGCGTCATACACACCAGCCACCTTGATCGCCCGCGTCAAGGCCGCAATGCGCGCCGTCAACTCATCAAGCTCATGCGCCTGATCCTGATATTCCACATAGTCGGGCACAGGGATCAAGGAGTCATTGGCCAAAGTGGCAAACAAAGGCCGAGGGCAGGGGAAGAAACCGGAAATTCCCAACGGGTCTTCCTGCTTGTCCAACAATCCTTCAGGAAAGTCCTTGCACAGCCAATAAGCCGTGCGGCTGGGCTTGTCCCAAATCTCGTAAATCACCGCCTTGTCCAACCGCTCAGAGCGAGAAAACTCACGCGTCCCATCGCGCTCCGTCTGCGAAGCCGACAAAGGAATCCGGTTCCCGACATCCTCGCCGAAGCGCGCCACACATTCGGCCCGCGTCAGATAAGCAATACGCCACACCGCCCTCACTTCCGACCAGGTGCGCCCCACCGTATGGCCGAAATCCTGCCAATGCACATAGTCAGGAATGCACTCCTCGAAATCGAGTACCTCATCTGCCTCGGCATCACCCGGCAAGCGGTCGATCTTGCCCGCCCCAATCTTCCCTCGCGTGGGACGTACCCAAGCTTGCTTAGAGTCCCAGTCGGTCTTGAGTCCGTGGGTCCGTCCCGCATCACTCTCCCCATTCTACCTTCCTCCTGTTGTAGCCTCGTGAGCACAGTGGTTTCCTGTTCCACTCTTAGGTGGGTGTCCCTCGATAATAAGGCCCAAAAGGGCCAAAAGTTCTGGATTTCCATTACTCCGTCGAGTCGATTTCTCTTTTGCCTGTAATTTCATAGTTCTTGCTGTTTCTTTGTGCATATTATAATAAATGGGCACTCATGATGCCCTTGTTCTTGAGATGAATAAAAAGAATTGGCCAAAGCCCTTCGGGCGACATTCTCCCCTTCCCTGCTCATTGTTGGCATTTATGTGTGTGACTGTATTCGGTGTAGGTCATTTCATTTCCTCTCCTATGCTCCTCCTTATCTGGGCCGTGTGATTGCATGCAATCAGTATAGTGTATATTCCCCGAGCATGAGGAGGCCTCCTGAGGTCACATGTTACAATCTGTTGATCACTGGGACTACACTAAACTTACAGATTTTTTTTTATCGCCGGGGTTCCATGGATGGATTTGTAGTGCCCGTTTCCCCTTTCGTGATGCATATACTCATTCCGTTGGTTTCTGAAGTGGAATTTGCCACGATCTCCATCACTCATAGTCATGAGTTGTATGGACTACGACCGATTCCCACAACCGAACTACTGCTTCTATTGAGCTTCATATCGATTGTGACTGTTTTATGTTTAGAATGGGACCGATCATATGCCCTTCACCTACTATCATAGGTTGTTGGACAGTGGCTTATGTTTGCATCCGACAGATGTTTCTCTCACATCCAACTGCCCTATGTCTCTCACTAGAGCTGAAGAATCTGTAGCGTATACACCCTCCTCAGGCGTTCGGGTAATTGCCTACGAGAACTGCATCCCCGTATACTCCCCCACCGTGAGCCTAGTGGCTCATCCCCCATTGTTCATGTTTCCTCATAATAAACCCAGGCCATTAGAGTCTGGTCTTTGCTATTTTCGGTTTGTTACCAATAGCTTGATCAAAACACCCTAACAAGCATAGCCATGATGTTGGTCCGTCAGGCTTCAATTTTCTCAGTCCCTTGATGGGGGGCATGGGTTCGCCAACTTCCTTAGCATAGCTCACAGTCCTCCTCTTCTCTCAGGATAATACTAAGATTTCCTCGCAGACTTTGATCGTTTGCTGACATGAATTTGAATTCATTAGCCGGGGAGGGGAAACATTCCCCATGTAACGCATGCTCCGATTGAATTTCTCTCAGTCGCTTATGGACCCTGGGGGCTCGTTACATCATAAAGTGGACCTCGGCGGATCCCATACCGAGGGTGAATATTAATGTGTTGCTTATCCCGACAGTAATTAAGCCCATGATAGCCCGTGGGTCATTGAAACCACTTGTAGGCTAGCCCTCGTGGTTTTCCACCCAACTTGGGTTATCGGGATCGCCATCTCTGGCCTCCCGGTAGTTTGCAAGTTCACACCAGAATCTTCCGTAGGTGCATCTCCTTTTCTCACCCCACAAACCCCAGGTCTGAGGGAGGTGCTGTCGAAATTTTACTAGGAACGCAGCTAAAAAAAATAATAATAAAATAAGTAAATAAATACATATCTTAACAATATTAATGATTAAAAAATAATAAATAAAATAAAATGAATAAAAGGCTCTTCCTTGAACAAAAAATGTCTAGACCCTCTTGAAGATGGGCCCTATCAAACCTTGATTTGGGTCGCTGCGTCGACTCCATGACACCCCTGAGTCGACTCCTGCAAAGTCCAGTGAATCGGCACCTTCACATTTCCCCATTGCACTGTATCACTTCCCCCTCACGCCGATACACTTCACCCACTCTCTTCACCTCCCTTTCCACTGCGCCGATACACAATGCACACACGTAACAGTGTTCGAATCCCTTGAATCAACGCAACCGTCCCCCCATCCCCGTTTCATATATTAAAAAAAACAAAATGAAACCTGTGAATCGATGCCACACACATCCAACCCTATCTGCCTTTTACCATATAAAAAAAATTACAAAACGGCGCCGATTCATACTCACGCCATAACACTCACATAACCCACCCCAGGTACATGTGACGTCTTTTCCCCCATCCTCTCACTTTAAAAGCAATAATAAAAAAAACACACCCATGTGCGTATTCACTCACCCATCAACAACACACCCTACGTAACAAATGTGCACACTTTATAATATACTCTGACACACCCATTCATGTAACCTACGTAACCCACGTGTAAAACAAAAATCCTAAACAATGGTAACATGATGAATCGATTAAATATCCCGCTTAGTGTCATCCACCGATCTAGCACGAGATCTAGTTAGGACCCCCCCTTCATACTTCTTTCTCAATGTGCCGACAACTCTACCTACCACAATAGATTTCATAAGCTCATTATCCTCACAGGCCCTCTCTACCACACACTTATAAGCCAAAAGAACCTCCAGAGACTGCATGTTGCTACTTTCCCGAGGAGCCTCAGACACAGAAGTTTCCACAAACATAAAGTTGGTACCAGGCTGGCAAGGCCCATTGTCCATGCTAATCGTTAAAGTGTTAGGATTAGACAGAGGGGCATCTCCCATACCTGTTGAAGAAGAGAGACCAATGCTTTCCTGCCGGACACCCAGGAAGGAGGCCACCTCCTGCACCTCCACACGATGATGCTCACCATCAACAATAGAGGTCATCTTTTGGAATGATGGGATCTCCACGCCAATAGGCAACTGGGAGCAAGAGGCAATTTCGTGCCCTTCTGCAAGCTCAGGGACATGACCACAGCTTAGAACTAATATAGTGGCCAGCTGATTCCCTACAATCCCAGCTGGATGATCCACTATAGAGGGGGCCAAACCTCCCTCTAAATCATTATGCATGCCAAAGTCTTGTTCTAGTGACAAAACATCTGCCACTTGTTACAAAACCTCAAACCTATTCCCCTGTGCCACATTCTATTGAACAGGTTGGGGACCAACAAAGTGGGGCTTATAGATTTACCTGGGAACTCTCAGTGCATGATCTTGAACAGGTAGAGGATGAGCAGCCCTGCCCAGCTTCTTCTTGCAGTTATCTATAGCATGGCCAAGCTTGTGACAAAATGAGCAGAGGGTAGGAACGTGATGGTAATTAACATCCTGCCAGAATCCAACTCCATCCAGATCTATCCAGAGCCGATCCTTGCACTGAGTAGAAAGATCCATCTCCACACACGCCAAAGCCTCTGACGTATCTGTCAAAGCTAAAGTCCTCTCATGAACATGAAGCACTGTCCCAAAATTGCCAGCAATGGAGCACATACAATCTTCATGATAAAGATTAACCGGAAGAGCAGGGAAACCAATCCAAACTAGCACCGTGGGGGGATCTGCTTCAAAATCAAAATCAGGGGTCCAGCGAAAGAACCAGAACAAAAAACATTTGATGTATAAATTCTTCTGAAGCAACAGCTTAAGAAAATCTGCTTCACAATCAAACCGCAATAGAAGGTGCCTCGGGTTGAGTCTACTGATAATGAAATCTGAGGTTAGTGCCAGTCGCTACATCAGAAGGCTTTTAATTTCAGAGAAGGATGGCCGACCATAGACGCATTTAGCAACAATGGCGAAGGATAACAGTAGCAGAGAAGCTTGAACATCTTCCTTAGAGAAGAATACTGCTAGTTCGCCCTGATCTGTGAAGCCAAGGTTCTTGATAGGAATAGAAACCTTCGGCCTCTGATTAGACGCCAAGAGAACCTGTGCAAAGGAACGCTGAGATCCAACGGAAGAAGAGGAAGGAGGTAGTCCAGAAGCCACAATAGGGAGAGGGGGAGGCGGTCCCCCACCACACCGCCAGCCATGGCCCATAGAGGCCAATCTAATTAAAGTATAGTTTATAGGGAAAGAAACGTACTCTCACGCCGAGTGAACACTCGGCCCAGCGAGCTGGCAACTACGAACCTCCACGCTGCACCTCCAAACCTCGAGGACAAACCGCTACACCTGAAAAGACAGGGGTGAGCCTTATCTCATTGGCTTAATAGGGGTCCCATGGAATCCAACCACAAAACATCGGCAATAAAGAACAGCGCTAATGAGAACAACTACAACAGAAGCAACGGTAGAAGCAACAGTTGTACACCGTAGCCGATGAAATCTCGACTTTCTAAACTACTTCTACAGTACTAAAAGTAAATCCTGATCTCACATTAAGGGGACCACCGCACTAACAGGGAAACCTTGGCAATGCTGCTAGAAGAAACATCACGACACCTCTGTCGTGGAGGGTCATCCTCATAGACGAAGGCCCAACCCTAGACCACGCGGTCCAAGTGTATAGTCACGACCTCGCCCTCGTGAACCCTACACTGTCTACGGGTGAAACCTCGGTAACTCTACCGGAACCCTCAGCAAGGAAGTCGAGAAGATGCTCGGAAGTCACCCGAAGAAACACGAAGAAACTCAACACATGCGACAAGAGTACTGCCCACTAGAAGTAAGGTGATATGCATGCATTTTCACATATTTATTTATATCACACATGATACCTTTGGGGCTTTAACATAGCCAATTATGCAAATTTTATCATTAAACTCAGTCATACACTTAAGTGAGCTTTTTATGGCCAAACCCCCCTCCCCCCTAAATTTCAATTCATCATCAGCGTGTTCGCATTTTTCGCGTGTAAGCACATTCGGTGGGACTTTTCCTGCTTTTCATCTCTATGTCAAAGAATAGCCTCGCCTCTGTAAAGGTTGTGACTCCTTCATACTCTTGCAAGAAATTCAAAGGATTCTTGCTGTTGAAGCTGTCTCCTGGGGCATCAAAGTTAAGGCTACCGGGGCCATCAATGTTAAGGTTGATGGGGGCATCAAGGTTAAGGCTGCTGGGGGCATTAAGGTTAATCGGTTCTTTTTGAAGCCTAATCTTGACATAAAGCACATGTAAAGCTACTCCCGCTAATAGGGGACAACGCTATCCTGACCGTTACTGTCGTCGCTAGAAGCATCAAGGTTAAGGCTTCCTTTTGAAGGCCAAATGTCAACACAATACATGTCCAATAGACCGCAACACCACTCTAGCTGTGGCTATCGTTACTTGGGACATCAACGTGAAGGCTTCCTTTTGAAGACCAAGTGCCAACGAGCGCCATGTACTGCTCTTGCTAACTATGGGCAATGCTGTCGCCAAGATAGAAAAACTACTGTGGCTATGTCCAAGTCTGGCAAGATTAGGCCTTGTCGAAAAACAAACAAGAAAGACGAAGAAGAATACGACCGGTTAGACGGAGGCGAGCCGATCTCACAACAATGTTTTGCCGAATACATCAAGATGAAGTAGAAATAAAAGAAGCCACCGCCTAAGCTTCGTGTTCGAAGCCAACGCACTGGTGGAAAGTCAGCCTCTAAGCTTGAGCAAGAGGGCAATCCTATTGCCATCTACATCAAGTTAAGGCAGAAATGAAGGAAGTTGGCGTCCAAGCCTCACATGAAAAAGGGGGGGGGTGTTAGCGGAAAGCCAAAGCTCTTTAGCTCAAGCGAGGGGGCGATTCTGTGAAACAACATTTGTGTTAAACAAATGTGGGTCACCAAGGAGGCGGCCCGAGCAATTAAAAAGGCTAGGGTAGTTCAATCTGCCTAATCACCATCCCAGCAACAAACCAAGAAGCCGACCATCCAAGACCCCTGAACCCTCCATCATTGGGGGTAGAAGGAAAAGGGGTCTAAGAAAGTCCTTCAGTCTTTAGAAGCAATCCGAACCAAGGAGACTGATAACCTTGGGGCTTCCTCATCCCAGGTGTCGAGTTTTAACTGGTTAGGGCCGCTCACTCGCTCGAGTTCAGAGCCTCAGAAGAAAAGGATAAAACATGCTCCAAAACCACTCACAAAAACAGACATAAGGCATTCCTTGCTTTTTTAAATGCCATGCCTGGGCATGTCATCCCACATCGGTTGCTGATCCAAAGATACAGAAAACCAATCCCAACAAAGAAATTGCCAAGAAAAGTCAACAGCAATGAAACAACACAAATTGTACAAATGCGGCAACAAGAGGCCAACTGGGTTAGAGAGGCCTCAAAGAATCTAAGCCTTCTAAGGCAAGAACCCGAGACGGGCTTGTTTCAATCAACGTCAAAATAGATTCTCCTTTCCCTCAAGTCTGACACTGAGGCAAGAAAAGGAAGAAGAATAGAAAGGAAAAAGGAAGAAGGAAGAAAAAATCGCTAAAGAACTAGGCCGCTATCTCAGAAAGTCAAAAGGGCATATTTGACAAAGAAAACTCCAAGAAAAGATAGGGGCCAAGTACGCTAAATAATGCTCTGACAAAGTCTCAGGCAAACCTCAAGCCAGGTAACTCGGACAAGTAAGAGCCCAAGTGAAAGTCCAAAGCGGAAGGCTCCTAGGCAAAGCCAAAAGGCAAGTCCAAGAAAGAAAACTCCAAGCCAAGTTTCATGCAAAGTTGGAAAGGCAAGTCCAAGGAAGAAGGCTCCATGCAAAGTTCTAGGCGAAGCCAGAAAGGCAAGCCCGAAGGAGAAAAAGGCTAAGTAAAACCACAGACAGCAAAGTAGACAAATCGAAGGAGGATCTCTATCCTTTCCCTTTCCAATTTCAACACTCCCTCAGTGGAGTTTACCTCAAAATCTTGAGGTTTCAAAACCTCTTATGGCTCCAAACATGTCTTTCTGACATCAAGCCATCTATGCATGGGATCCAACCCATGCTTTGGTACCAAATCAGTGTTGAACACCAACTCATTTCTTGATCCGTCAATTTTGGGTATTATTCCACTTCGGGCTCTAAGCCACCCTTGACAATTAAAGCTCATTTTTCGGTGACACAAAACTAGCTTCAGGCCTAAACTTGTGCTTGTGACATCAAATCAATTTTGGCGTCAACTTCTCTCCCCACTGTTCACAGGGAAGTTGTAAAATTTTCTACCAAATTTTATCCCTAACAAGGAACCAAATACAGAATAAACAAAGATCAGCTGGGATCAAGGCAGACTAAAATCTTGAAAATAGTATAAAAAAGGGCAACAACCCCAAGAGGGTGAGACAGAAGGAATAGAAAAATAATGATGAGATTAAGGTAGCAGTAAGGAAGGAGGGGAATGATCATCTAACGGGGTTGGAGAAGGAGGATAGTAATCATCCGACAAGGTTGGAGAAGGAGAATTGTGGGCATCCAACAGGGTCAGAGAGGAATCAGAAGCAACACCCAAAAATATTGGGGATGAAGAATCAGACGAAGATTGAAGAGGAAAGCCATAAAGGAAATCCGAAGATTCCGGATGAGTGGAGGAAGAATCAGGAGAGGTCCCAAAGCCAGGGTCAAAGAAGGGCATAGGCCGAGGCCTAGAATCGCGAGAGTGAGAAGAGTCCAGAGAATCCAGATAAAAAGAAGAAGAATGGGGGTTCGTGGACTGGGGAACAGAGGATAAAATCGTAGAAGTAGGATTGGAAGAGGGAAGATACACCACCTAAGGGTAGGAGCTGAGTAGAAGAAAGGATGAATGTAAAGGAGAGGAAGAAGAAGTGGACCCCTGAGTGTACAACCTATGGCCCTCAAACTTGTGCCGTCGCTTCTTCTTAGCAGAATGTTCTCGATCATGGACCCACCTGACACAGGCTCGAAACATTGGGCTTCTTGTCTTGGAATATCTTCTCAAATAACGGGCCCACATGACAGTTGGCCTAGCCCGGCTATGAACATGTAGTCAAGCTGGGGCGGTTGCCCCTAAACATTCGATGCTAACAATATGCATACATTCTTGGACAGAAGACTCCTCCAGCAGATGAACATCATAAAATCACGGATTTTTGTCCCTCGGCACAAAGAGCCTGAGGTTCGGCAATTCCACTCATCGATCAGGCATGAAGCAAAACTCCCTTGATAGAAAAATAGAATGAGATTGAGGGTGAGTAATACACAGCATTGATAAGGCCAACTCGCTGATGAATCGAGAGAGACTGCATAAGGTGTGTAGAATGTCCTTGGAGAATACTGAGAATATGGCCAATTGCGTGTTGAACATAGAATTCATAATCTGCTTGGTGGTGTGGACACTAAAAATTTCCCACCCCATGTGCAGGTGCAAGGGGATAAAGAAGAGAAGAAAAGAGGAGAAAATGAAGAGAAGAAGAGAAGGAAAGGAAGCTCCCGAAGTGCCCTTCAACGGCACACCCCGTGAAGCCCTTCAGCGGTACACCTAGGGTGGCCTCTCAACGGCACACCCAGAAAGGCCATTGGCCGGTACACCCAATGCCCTCCTTCAGCAGCACGCTCTAGGGTAGCTCCAGTCGGCACACTCCCTACGGGTTCTACCCGGTGCGCCCTGCAACCCCTCTCAACAGCATACGCCCCCATGGTGTGGCTTTGTCGGCACACCCTGCCTGGCAAGCCTTTGGTGGCACACCCCCTGCGTCCCAACGGCTCACTCGTCCAACGCCATTCATCGGCACACCCCTGCGAGGCGTTGCCCGGCACACCTTGCTGAATCGCTAGCGCCGCCCCTCCAATCCGGGTTCAGGCTTTGGGAACCATCCCGATATGGTCGTAATCCGACATCACTCTGGGCCGATAACTTGTCAAATTGGACTCATTCTCATTGGGATGCGTTTTCACCTTTTCGCTGAAATTGTCATAAACTCGACATACATTTGTACGGGTTTATTTTCATTCACGTCATGCCTTCAATACGGACCCTTGCCCAAATGCAAAGTGGTCCATGAGTGACTGACAAAATTTGAATGGAACGAGATGACTCTCGTCATCCCCAGACCCCACGCCTGGGAATACCGACAAGGCCTTTGAGGGCCATGCTTAGACCCCGGGTTTGCCCCGATCATGGTTATTGCCTGACCCACACACTCGGCCCATAGTCCGCCCCCTTCAAACTCATATTGGTCCTGGGATCTAATCCTAGGACATTTTCGCAGTGCCCCTTTACACCGAAAATATTAACGATGCCCATGTAAGCCTAGCTTTGACCGCAGGGGGCCCACCGCAGTATGGTGATAGCATGATCTTGCATCGGGCCAGTAGACTTATCAGTTTCCGACCGCTCCAATTGGGATTTAACTAAATGTTTCCCATTCCTTTGAACAGTAAATTTGCCACATCTTGACATACATATGTTCCGATTTTTCCGTGACGATTATGCTGTTTTCAAATCGGACGCTTGTTCGAACCTTAAATATGTCAACACGTGACAAACATGATCTCAAACGTTTTCCTCACACCCTCGTACGGGGACTTCAGTGCTTCCTAATAGATTTTTCATATTCTTGCCGCTTAGTTTGGTTGGCCAGCGTGATTCCTGTCTGGATTTTATCTCAGTTATATTTCTCCTACTTTTTACAGTATGTTCTTTCTGATCCCCTCATTGTCTGTGGATTGTGTCCCCGATGAGGTTGGTCATGTTTTCTTTCCCTTCTTGTTAGTTTAGTTCTCCAGACATGTCTCATCCTTGTCAATCATTCCTTGTGGTTAGTTCGGCATTTTTGAGAGAATTCCTGTCGTTTGTTGGTTGTGACGGGTGTCTTTTGCCTTGATGTCGGCTTATCAGTTCTCTCCACTTCATCTCCGCATCATCTCCATTTCATGTTGCTATCGCTTTTACTCCATCTCCTTTCCATTTTGCCTCCACGCCGCTTTTGACTGCTCCCTTGCAAAGTGGACATCAAGGAGGGGCATCTGTTGACACCCGTTTTTAGCCTACAAGTTGAGTTATTTCTCTTTTTCACTTCCGTGATGCCTCGAATTACCCGTTGTTCTTAGAGCATTCCCCTGATCTGATTCTGAGCACATTTCTTGATCGTTCTCCAGCCCTCTGAGTTTGGAAGCCATTTTCCATCAGTTTCCAGCTATTTTCCAAGTTTCTAGACATTCCAGGACTGTTCCCCATCATCTTTGGCGATCGAAATCCATTAGGATGGCAATGGGAAGGAGGCGGCCCTTACTGGGCCACCCAGGCAAGTGAGGCGGTCTAGTGGGACAATGAGGCAGCCCCCCACTTGGCCACCCGGCTCTTTGGGACCTGGCTCTCTGGGGCGGCCATTCGCTGGGCCACCCAGGTATGAAGATGGTCTTCTGGTGGACCGCCCAACTCTTGAAGGCGGCCCCTCACTAGGCTGCCTAGTCCTTTGTGAGGCGGCCTTGCCTGGGCCACCTCACTCATGAATGCGGCCATCCAGTAGACCGCCCAACTCAAGAAAAGGTCATCCAATAGACCGTTTTTAGCCTGCCTTGCCCGAAGCATCGTGCTCACCCACGGCTCTGTTCTTCATGCTATCCCAAGGATAGTTGCAGTCCAGTCATGACCATTTCATACCAGAAATGGCCACGCGATAGACCATTTCTATCATAAAGAGTCCAGATAACCCTGAACTCTGTCTTCTTCGCCACTAGAGTCTGTCCTGAAATCTACACGATAGGCCTATCTTTCGATGACTGTAACTTCTAGAAACTAACTCAAAATTGAGCCCCATTTGTTTCTATCTCTTGCCCTTTGTATTATATCAAGTTTGGTATATAGAGCATGAATTTTCATGGGCTATATCTCCGAGAATCGTAGACGCATTTTCAAGTTTTATGCACTTTCGCGTCATACAAACTCCTCTAGATTAGGTTCTAGGGCCTCCTTCGAAGGGCCATATCTTCCAGATTCTTCTACCAAAAAGAGTCTCGTTTGTTCCTAGGTCTTATCTTGACTATTATCTCGAGCATGATCCAGAGATCTCGAGATGTGGTGGACTCTATCCTCTGAAATTGTGGCAGAAAGTTCTGGATACCAGCATGATTCTATATAAACCTACCTAGTTCGCCAGCGTGTCGGGGGCTCTTCTTCGACCTGGGGCGAAGCCATGCCAGATCGTTAACTTAACCCTTCGACCCCAGGCTATTGAGGGAAGTATAGTCTTCGATTTGGTTCTTTATTTGCTCGATTTCATCGTCATTTGCCCTCCTAACTTCGCCCTTACTTCTTGCAAATCATCACAGGTTCTGTTTTTTCTGCTACAACTTCACGGCGAGACGCTCTTCGTCGGCTCAGGGCGGAGTCATGCTTCATCCTCTTCGTCCTCCTTCGACTCTATCTTGAAGAGGGGAGTATTATCTTAATTTCGATTATATATGTGCCTTATTTATCTCATCTTTTTTTCCTCTTCCAAGCCCCTATTTTTCAGGTTTCACCACTTTATTCTGTCAATCTGAAATTCAGATTTCTTATGACGGGAGCGCACTTGCGTCGCCGGGGCGAGGCCATGGTGTACCTATGATCATTCGTTTCAACTCCAGACTCTTAAGGGAAATATACTCTTTGTTTGCCCCTGCTTTGGGCTCATTATCTCGTCTTCTTCATGCTTATTTTTGTCCATCATTTTACACTTTCATTCTGTTTTCATACTTGGTCATTCTTCTGCCTTGTTCTGCACCCTTCATTTTCTTGTGTTTTCTACCCCATTTTTCACTACAGTCTTCCCCATTTTAAACCCTTCTTTTTGCCCTAGTTTCAAAATAATATTCTCATCTTTCTATAGCATATTTTCTTTCCCTTTTCGGTGTCTTATTCTATGAGATATTCATCATTCTTTGTGTCCGATTTGTGTACTATTAGAGTAGTTCAGATAAATCCCAAGAAAGAAACCCCCCAGAGCAGTTCTTCAAGCCTGAGATGTCAACTCAATCTACGAACCCAACCAAGTCGAGTTCTAGGCCCTCCAGCAGCCACTATTGAACCCAAGCTCACCTGCCAACTCGACCTGAGAACCCCTTCAAGTCGAGTTAGGCCTTCCACAGAACCATGTATTTCAGGTACCGAGGACCAAGTCGACCTGAATGGCCAGGCAAGTCGACTTGGACTAGTCACAGAAGGCATTGCTGGTAGCAGAGCAACTGGTCAAGTCGACTTAGACAGGCTACCAAGTCGACTTGGGGTCCATCAAGGAACCATTTTGTCCATACCTATCCTTGGTCAAGTCAACTTAACAGGGTAGGCAAGTTGACTTACAATCCTCATCATGGTCAATCTCACACCTTTGACTACATGAGTGGCCAACCTTGGTATTCTCTGGTGCCCAACATAACATCTCAGTCCTAGATTAAGAGGAACAAAAGAAAACACAAAAAACAAAATACTAAAAATAACTCTCATGCATTCAATGGTCAAAAATTGCTAAACCAACATGCTCCCCAAGCGGGTAATGTAGAAACAGAAATAAAGCCAAATGCCAAATACACTTTCATTAAATAATTCTAGATTCCAAAATGCATGCTATCTATTCTAATTGATTTGAGCGACAAAAAGGGACCCAAACAAGTTTGGGTTCCCAAATATGTTGCATAAGAATCTTGCAGGGAAGCCTCTCAGCCTGCAACAGAAATCATGATGACATGATAATGGCTGTGCAAGGCTGAATAAAAGGAAGACGAAGGCAGATTTTGGTAAGCTCAGCATGTGAAATGGTTGAAAAAGTTGCAAGGTAACAATTGAAATTTGTTTTTAAGCTATGAAATAATTTGATCTCCTTGATGTGCACACACTATTTCTGCATACCTCTATGCATGATTAGCTAATTTAGGGAGAGTCTAAGGCAAGCATATTGCATGTTTTCCTAGTTCCATTGTGTAATGTCAATCAATTGTGTGCACCTAGTTTCATGCATTTCCAAAGAAAATAAAAATTTGAAAATCAGATAAAAACATGCATGTCATTGATATCATTCTAAACTATGCTCATTTAAGTCTTTCATACACTGCTTGTTTTGATTGCATTCATGCATCTGCTGAGTCTATTTGTGGGTTGGACAGTTAAATCATGTGTTGGTGCATTGGTCAAGTTCCATTGAGCATCTAAGTAACATTGCATTTTAGAACTAGTCAGATCTTCATAAGTCCATGTCAGTTAACCCCCACACATACATCTCTGTCTTGATCTTTGGTTCACACTTGATTTGGTCTTGCTACTAACTGTGCTGAGCTCATTTCTCCTCTATGTCAACTTAACTTGTGTTTCAGCTGATTTGATCCCTTGCACTCAAATTTTTGATCCTTAAAGTCCTTATAACAACTTGTTTCTCATCCTGCACTTTGACTATTCACTTCAATAACTCAATTCTTAAGGGGGAGTGCTTTCATGCCAAAAATTGTCTGAATTGGTTCATTGATTCAGGGTGAGTTAAAATGTGAATTCTCTTTCTAAGAGACCCATGGTCTTCATAGACCGACCCCTAATGATCTACTGATTTCAGGCTTATAATTCTGTAAATCTGAGCCTAAATATCTTGAGAATTTGTATCATGTACACGGAATAGCCTTAAAACAACCTGAAAAACACCTTGTCTATTCCATTTTCTAAATGTCTAAAAGTTGAGAGTAAAAGGGGCTTTTTTAGTTCAAAATTTTCACTTAAGTATTGTTTATAAACAGTGCAAGGTTTTATTCAAAAATTTCAAAAGAAAACATTTCAAGTCAGAGTAATGGCTATGACCAACTGAGAAACTGTGTCCTATCACCAAAGAAGTGATACGGACTAAGTCATGAAGTAAGGGTCTAGCTAACTCTATGACAGTAAAGTAAGCAAAATAAAAGGGGTAGAGCAGTGACTGTGAAATCACTGAGAAACCACATCCCTTCACCAAAGAAGTGATGTGGATTGTGTGTCATGAAGTGTACAGTTATCTCTGGTTAAGCAGGATGGTTGTATCACACTGAGTAACTGGAGATTCCGGCATCTAAACAACGTCTCCTCATGTCAAAAAGTGTACACTAACCTTAATGCACCCTTAAAAATATTATTGTTAAAAAAGAGAGGATAAAAGTAAAAATTACATGCTCATAAAACTCTAGAAACTATTTATCTTAAATACTTAATGAAGTTTTTTTTCTAGAGGTGCCTCATGAAATTGATTAGTAAGATTGAAAGAAAGGGGCAGACAATTGTTTTATTCAAATACTGCACTCACCGAACCTTCTCCCCTCCTCACCCGGACCGAGCAAAACAAAGAAGAATGAAAGATCGAGAGGCCTACTGGGTCGTGCCCACTCCCCTCAGCACCGCCGGGCCTCTCGAGCCCCTAAATGGCCAACGGAGGCACGTCTACCCCCTCCACGGACCCCTCGTCGTACCCTTGCTCGATCCTCCTCAAGCGAGGAACTGCTTGCCTCATTCTCCCCCCACCACGGTACGGGCCATGGATCAAAGATGCACAAAAAAAAATGATGATCAAATCTTTAGGCAAAAAGAGGAGTCAGTTGCGGGTGAAATGAAAAAGGAGGAGGGTCGCCCTCTGGCTCTCAACAGTTTTAATTTGAAACCAAAGAATAGAACGCACCCTCGCGCTTGGACGCTTCCAAATCTTTTTTTTTTAAAAAAGAGAAGAAAAGAAAAAGAAAAGGATGGGGGAGGATGTTTCTGGAGATGGTCAGAAACGTTGCACTGTAGAAGGGTCTGAAGGTCGTCATTACTGGTTTTGACGACAGAATCATGACCCCTCATTTCGAGGCATAAGAAGAGAAGAAATAAAAGAGAGAGAGAGAGAGAGAGAGAAAGAAAGAAGGAACATGGAAGGAACAAATCAATGGCAATAAAATCCATTCATATATTTTCATAAACCATCATGTACATTAGAAATAAAGGGGGTGGGTGTACAAGTGACTCTCTAGCTCTCACCACCACCCTCCTGCTGCTCCCTCTGGTCGCCCCCTCCTCTCTCCTAAGACGAAGGTCCTTAGGGGGCCTCCTGGAGCCCTATGAGGCAGTACTCGCCTCACCCTGTGGCACCTCACCGGCATCGACAGCACAACGACGCTCCTCTGTCGAGGTAACAAAGAAGCTGCCCACAGAAAAGGAACCTGACTGACGGAGTCGCACCCCGCGCTCCCATGCCCTCTGGTAGCGCTCCTCGCTATCCTTCAGCCTCTGCTCCGTGACTCGAAGTCCTAGCTGGAACTCCATCACCTGGGCTTCTAGAGCCCTCCTCTCATCTCGATCACGCTCCACCTCTGCCCTCCTCTCCTCTCTCTCTCGCCTCCTCCCTTCTCTCCCTCTCGCTCACTCTCTTCTCTCTCTCTCCTCTCTCTCCTCTCTCTCTCACTCTGCCTCCCTCCTCGCCACCTGAAGGGCGATCCTCAGCTCCAGAATGTCTCGGGACAACTCCTCAGTCTACGTAACACGACGCACTAGCTCTGCCTCTAACTCCGTCACGGTGGCTGTCTGGATGACTCACTCCTCCTCCAACTCAGCTATCCGAGCATCACACGCCGCCATGGTGGCCGCCCCGACATCACGCTCCTCCTTAGCCCGGACTGCCCTGGCCAGCGTGTCCCGGACTTCCACCACCTGCCGAGGAACAATCATCTATGAAATCAATAAAAGAGCGAAAATGTGTAATGAATGCCTAAGGTGAGCAAATACTCACCCGGGCTGCAAGGTCTCGCTCAGCCTCCTCCGCACGGGCCACCGCTTTGTCCAGCTGCTCTTGGAGAGAGGTAACCTCCAGGGGAGGAGCCTGGGAACTAGAAGACCCTCCACCTGTCATCCCCGCTGTCGTTGCCAGCTGGGCATGCTGAAACAGAGGAACAAATGATAGTTAGTAACGAAGCATCAGGAATCCAGGCAAAAAAAAAAAAAAAACCTTACCAAGATGTCTAGCTCCTGGCGCATGACAGTCAGCTACTGTCTAGAGTCCGCCAACTTGGCTCACAGGTCGATGATGATGGCATCACGGGCATCCTGCATTCGTAAATGTAGATATTACATACGTGTGCATATAACTAAAAAAAAATCTTCAGTCCATACTTACCCTTGCGGGTCTCCCAAGGTAGAGGCGTCCTGCATAGGTCTCCCAGTAGCGCCATAGGTAGTCTGCACTATCCTGTGCCTATGACTCCACCAGGACACTGGCTTGCTGCTAGTCCTGAAATTATGGGAAGAAGCACGTGCGCCAGTCTGCAAGCTTGACCTTGCCTCGGGTCTTCCGCCCGATGCGGCTCCGCTCCTCCACCTCCACCCATTCCTGGGCAAAACCCAGGGTCCTCATCGCCAACCTGAGTCGAAGTGGCTCGATCTCGTTCAGGCAATGGACCCAAACATCCTGCCCAAAACGAGGATGATCGGCCTCAACCCAAGGCTGGCCCGCGTCGTCCATACCCAAGTAAGGCCTCCACACCACCAGCATCATCACACATGTCAGTTTCTACATTTTTGCAAATAAGATTAAAAAAAATCATCATACCATGGCCTCAAGATACTCTGATAGCTCGCATCGGAGTAATCCACCCCTTACTCAAATGAGTAAGGCTTCCACTGCCAAACAGCTTGAGTCTGCTGATCCACAGCTTTGAGGATAAAATCCCTACAACCAGCTGAGCTCACAACTTGCTTTCTTGCTGAGCAACATAGCTTGCTGTTCGAGGATCACTCCTCGTCGCTGAGCACCACAGCTTGCTCTGTTGATACACAACATATAGTAGAATTCGAAAGGAAAACTAAAGAACAACGAAAAATTGTAACAAAAATAGAAAAGTGTAGCTCCACTGGAGCGATCTAACTCTGGATCTGATCTAGAAGTCAGGTCAATTGTACCACTGGCACTATGTTTTCTTTTCTTCTTCTGCAATAGGCACTCGAACTCTTCTCAGACTCTTTTTGCTCTCTGGCTCTTTTCTCCTCTTCTTCTGATCTGCTCCTCTTTTATGCTCACTTGAATATGCACTTCTTGTTCTCCCTTGTCACGAATCTGACCGCTCGATCCCTTTTTATAGGCGGGCATGATTCTATGGTTCCACGAGCTTCTCAATTTCGGGCGCGTGAAAAACACACTCCCGCCCATTATTTTTATCTAGAGTACAGAGTAGAGGATTAGATGATCCATGTGGTAGGATGTTTGATCAGCTTCTCACCTTGGATCACGGGCCTTTAATCCACTTCACTTTAAAGTCCATGTGAGAGTAATGTGGTCTGCCTTTATGTAACCCAAGTGTTTGAGTCATGGATCTGGGTTTTCAAAATAAAAGGTAGAGAGGTATTAGTTAGAAGCAAATGATAATCATAAAGACAAGTACAATCTTAATTCTTTCAACATATTCAAACATGTCAAATCGATGCACACATTTCTGCAAAAGCATCGATGCATAAATGACATGCATCGGCTTGTATAACTGACCAATGCAACATATTTGAATGGAAACATCGACCTCTAATGTAACACAAGCAGACCTTAATGAAGGTGCATCGACCTGTCTTTATACTGAATGCACAAGGTGGGTCGACCTTGAGAGTGATGACTTCTATTGCACTGACTTTATGCTGCAGAAGCTAACTAACTAGTATTAACCTTTCCAAAACATGCATCGACCTTAAGCTGCAGTTGCTAGGTCACTAGCATCGACCTTTCTCCAACCGCTAGGTAGCTAGCATCAACCTCTGTACAAGGTGCACAGACCTTCTAGCACAAGTTGTGAACAAACTGCATGAGGTGCTGTTGACACTAAAAATATCCCTAATTTTTCCAAACTTCTGCTTCTGCAGGTCTTAAGGTCTGACCGGGTGCACTTGTGCCGACAGAGAAGAAAGAAAGAAAAGAGAAAAGGAATGGCGGAAGCTGAACAAAAGATGAGATGTAAGAAAAAGAAGAAAAGAAAAGATACTTGGCTCCAACAGATGACAGCTAAAGGAAGACCCGAGAGCTTAGAAGAATATTAGGGACCATCCCCGAAGAAGCAATCAAAAAACTACAAATACAAGTGAAGCCGAGCTGATAACCGTGTCAGCGAAAAACCTGTGTGTCTGAACTAAAGATGCACGAGGTTTTGAAAGTGACCATTTAGTGGCCTACAAAGCTTTATTAATACCTCCCAATGTGGTTTTGCAAGACCATGGTGAGATGAAGGATCACTGTGACTCCCGGAGCTGGTTTGGGACCCACTATCTGGCTCGTGTCAAATGAACACAGTGAATGGGGCTAACATGACGTGCCCCTTACCCGGCATGCTCCCCTTCCCGGTGCCTCTTAAATTGGCGTGCCAAAACATGGGATGGGCCTTCCTCGACGTGCAAAAGTGAGAACCCCCTCCTTATCCGACGCGCTATTTCCGCACCAGGTAAAGTCACGCCGATGGTCTATATAAGCCAATCTTTTGCAAAGAAGGAAAAGAGAGGAGAATAGAAGAAAGAGACGGGAGAACAAAAAAGAAAAAAAAACATGTAGAGAGAAGCCAATCATTGGAGAGAAGGAGAATTGGGGAAGAACAAAGGGTTTTTTAGGAGTGAGCCTCAGAGAGCCAAAGCCCTTCTCGTCCATCCGCCTAAAGAAGTCCGGAGCCGGGGAAGGGAGTCCTTCTTCTGATACTCTATTTCTGCTGAGAAAGGATTAGGTGGGTGGCGAGCCCTCCTTCTATTTTGTTTCCCCTTCCCTCTGTAAAGCTTTTCCCTCCACGGATCTTTTAACAAGCTGAGCGATGACATGAGCTTGCACCCCCCCTATTTTTGTCTCTTCGTTTAGTTTAGCCTTTGGCTTTTTAATGCTGAGATGTAATGGGACAGTTTCACGCGGCAACGCCGGACCGAATGTAATGCACATGTTATTTTTTCTCTGGTCGTTCCCGTGCTAGCTGAGTCAGTCGAGTGATCAACTCATGCCATAGTACCAGTGGATGTACTTTTTTATTTTTTATATGTGTTGTATTGGCTACAACCTATCTGATGTACAAATAAACATTAATGAAAAGAAAAGAAAAGTTGTTATTGCCATATGTCGCTTACATTTTTTTAGGAAAGTTCAGAAATAGAACTTTCGTAATGTCGTTGCATTCCATGTCTGAGGGATAAGCACTCCTTCCATGGTGGACAGTCGATACGCTCCTTTCCCAAGCATCTCGACCACTCGGTAGGGGCCTTCCCAGTTAGGGGCTAGCTTTACTCCCGCCTCTAGTGGTCAAGAGGCTCTAGCTTTCCTTAGGATGAAATCTCACACTTGGAAGTGTCTGTCTCAGACTTTGGTGTTGTAGTATCGAGTGAGGTGCCACTGATATTCCGCGGCTCGGATGCCTGCAATCTCTTGGATCTCACTCGCCATATCGAGGTTCTCGAGTAGTTTCTGCTCGTTCACCTCGGGCGAGAAGTTGATGACTCAGAGAGATAGGCTGCTAACCTCCAAATGAATCATGGTGTCCATGCTGTACACCAGCTGGACGGGGGTCTCACCGATGCTGGTTCTTGGAGTGGTTCGGTGCGACCATAATACGCTTGGCAATTCCTTGAGCCAACTACCCTTGGCTTTGCCAAGCCTAGCCTTGATGCCTTGCAATATGGTTTTGTTGGCATTTTTGACTAGCCCATTGGCCTGGGGATGGGCTGCCGAAGCGAAGTGGTTGCGAATATGTAGGTCGACACATTTGTTCTTAAAATAATGAGAATCAAATTGCCGACCATTGTCGCTCACAATCACTCGAGGGATACCAAAATGACAAATGATCGATTTTCAAATAAAACTCCATACGACCGACTCGGTGATCCTGGCGGTGGCTTCAGCTTCGATCCACTTGGTAAAATAGTTGATGGCAACGATGATGAACTTCTTCTAAGCCTGAGCCATAGGGAATGGCCCTAGGATGTCGATCCCCCATCGGGCGAAGGGATATGGCTCGGTAAGGGTGGCAATCTCCAAGGCGGCCGATGGACCAGGTGGTCAAAACGATGGCATCGATCACACTTTTGAACGTAGGCTGAGCAGACGTGCTGGAGAGTGGGCCACCAGTAGCCTTGCCGCAGTAAGATCCTAGCGAGCGATCTTCCTCCTTGATGCGCGCCGCAGATACCTTCGTGGACCTCTTCAATTGCTTTGTTGGCTTCATCGATATCGAGGCATTTGAGGAGGGGACCAGAAAAAGACCTCCGGTACAAGGCTCCATCCAAGATGATGAAACGTAGAGCTTGATACTTTAGTCTCTGAGCTTCTCGAGGGTTGGGGGCTCCTGAGAGTCTCGGAGCTAGGATATATAGGGGCTCCGCCAGTCGCTCAGTAATGCCTGGTCAATGGTCATGAGCTCTGCTTCTCTGCTCGGTCGTTCTAGCTCTTCGAGGAAGACTGATTGGGTACCTTCTGGGCCAATGGAGGAGGCCGGTCGAGAGAGGGCATCTGCTCAGGAGTTCTCCTCCCGAGCTATCCAGACGACCTGAAAACTCTTGAAAAGTGGGGTTATTCCTCTTACCAGTTGAAGGTATTTGATCATCGGTGCTTCCTAAGCGTCATAGTCACCATTGACTTGGCTGACGACCAGCTGGGAGTCAGTGTGGATCCTAACTCGTTCGGCCCCCAATCGTCGTGCCATCCTGGCCCCTGAGATGAGGTCCTCATAGTCAGAGACATTGTTGGATGCCTAGAAGTTGAACTTCAAGGCATACTTCAACTCTGCTCCTTTTGGAGACTTGAGGAGGACGCCGAAGCCATTGCCGGTCGAGTTGGAGGACCCGCCAACAAAAAGGTCCCAGGTGGACTCGGGCGTCGGCTGAAGGGCCTCCCCAGTTGGAACGGTGCTCTCTGAAATGAAGTCCACAAGTGCTTATCCTTTGATGACAGAACGGGGGCGATAAGAGATGTCGTACGCCCCGAGCATTATGGCCCACTTGACAAGGTGACCCGCAGCCTCAGGGTGAGCGAGTATCTTCTTCATCGGCTCGTTGGTTAGCATGACGATGGAGTGCCCTTGGAAGTAAGGCCGGAGGTGCTTGGCCGAGGTCACCAATGCTAGCATGAGTTTCTCGGTTGCGGGATACCTTCTTTCAGCCTTGTTGAGCACCTTGATGGTGTAGTATACTGGCCTCTGCACTCTTGCGTCGTCTCGGACCAAGACTGAGCTCACTGTTGAAGGACTTGATGAGAGGTATAGGTACAGTGTTTCACCCGGGATTGGCTTCAATAGCACCGGGGATGAAGCCAGAAACTCCTTTAGCTTTGTAAAAGCCTTATGACATTCCTCGTCCCAAGCGAATGTAGCAGATGCTAATTTGGGTGCCCTCAACAATTTGAAGAAGGGTAGGCATCGTTCGGCTGCTCGGGACATGAAACAATTGAGAGCAGTGATGCGCCCTATCAGGCGCTGGACGTCCTTAACGCACGCGGGCAGCTTCATGTTCAGGATGGCCTGAACCCTATCGGGGTTGGCCTTGATCCCTCGTTGTGTCACCAGGAAGCCCAAGAACTTCTCAGATCAAACTCCAAAGGTGCATGTCGCTGGATTGAGCTTCATGTTGTACCTCAGGAGGGTGTTGAAGGTTTCGGTTAGGTTGGCGAAGTGGTCCTCAGCCTTGGGTGTCTTGATGAGCATGTCATCGATGTAGGCTTCCACGTTCTGACCGATTTGTCCTTCAAAGATGTGGTTTATTAGCCTCTGGTATGTTGCGCCAGCATTCTTCAGCCCGAAAGGCATTCGGGTGTACCAGTATATGTCGAAGTCGGTGATGAAGGCTGTCTTCTTGATGTCTTCGGGATCCATCTGGATCTGATGGTAGCTGGAGTAAGCATCTAGAAAATTGAGCATTTCATTACCGGAGGTTGAGTCGACTAGTTGGTCGATGCTCGGCAATGGGTAACAGTCCTTTGGGGTGGCCTTGTTGAGGTCGGTTAAGTCCATGTGCATCCGCCATTTGCCAGAAGCTTTGGGTACCAAGACAGCATTAACGAGCCACATCGGGTAAAGGACTGGTCAAAATAGGCCGATTTTCTTTCTCTTAATAATATGCTCTTTGATGATCGTCTGCTTCTCAGGGGCATGCTTTCTTCGGCGTTGCTAGACGGGCTTCATCAGCGGGTCGAGGTTGAGCTTGTGTACCACCATCTCCCCAGGGATCTCGGGAAGATGCTCATCAGACCATGCGAAGACTTAGATGTACTCTGAAAGAAACTCTTTATATTGCTCTCGTACATTAGGTGGTAAATTAGCTCTGATTTTGACTTCGAGAGTTGGGTCACCTTTGAGGAAGACAGACAGCAATTTGCCACTAGGCCCTGATGCTGTCGGCTCATCCTCGACTCCCCCGACCTCTGGCTTTTTCCCTTCTGGCTTTATGGCATCGACTGAGATTACGTAGCACCTTCTAACTATTGCCTGGTTACCTCAGACTACCCCGATGCCGTATTTGATGGGAAACTTCAGTTTTTGGTGATAGGTGGAGGGCACGGCCTTCGTTCGGCTGAGGATACCTCGACTAAAGATGGCGTTATAGGCCGACATCCCCTTAATCACTATGAAGTTAACCATAATTGTGACGGTCTTAGGAGAGGTACCGAGAGTGATTGGCAGGCTTAGGGCTCCCTCGGGATATGTTGCCTAGCTGTTGAACCCGCAGAGGGGGGTTCGAATCGAGTGGAGCTTAGATGGCTTTTCACCCATCTTAAGAAAACACTCATACGAGAGTACATCAGGGGCACTACCATTGTCAACTAGTATCCTATCTACATTACAATAGTTTATCGTAGTCGATGTTACAAGGGCGTCATCGTGCGGGGTGATTACCCCTTCCAGGTCTTGGTTAGAGAACACCAAGGCCTACTGCTTGCTTGTCGATGGCACTTTGGGGGGCTCGAAGGCCCTGCTCGCCCGTTCAGCGTGACGCTTACTTCATCGGCTAATATCTCTGCCTCATGCTAGGCCGCCAGAGGTGACGTTGATGTGGACTCCACAGGGTTGATTGTCAATCTCTTCTGGAGGGATGCCACGATCCTCCCTCTGCTCAGACACGTATCGGGATAGGTGTCCCTAGTGGATGAGACGCTCGATCTCATCCTTGAGGTGATGACAATCTCCAGTATGGTGTTCATGGTCATTGTGGAACTAGCAATGCTTGCGTCGACTGTGGCACTTTGGATCAGACTTCATAGGCTCAGGTTGGCGGAGAAGGCCCGAGCCCTTGATGTCTTCATATATCTCGTAGACGGGGTGGATAAGGGCGTATACCGCTCGTATTTTCGAGGGGGCTCCCAGCGCTCTCCGTCTTGATTCCGCCTCTTCGCTTGGCTTGAGCTTTGCTCGGATGATCACTTCCTATCTCCCTCTCGACCCTAGCCCGCCACGTTGCGATAGGCACTAAGGACTTCTTCGCACTGTGCGTGGCGCAGGGTTAGGGTCACCAGATCGGGTAGAGAGGTGGGCGGATGGAGGACTAGCTCTCGCCGGAGGTTCTCATCGCAGGTGCCTCTGGTCAATGCGGTGATGGCTGAGGCAACATACAGGCGAGGGATACACATGGCTTCTGATTTAAACTGGTTAATATAAGCCCATAGCTTTTCCCCCTGGGCCTGCTTTAGTGCCAGTAGCCCCACAACTGACCTGGGAGGGCCGCTGTCGGCGAAGCTCTCCTTGAAGATCTGTTCGAACTATCGAAAGTCATGGATGCTACCAGGGGCGAGTGCTCAGAACTAGGCCTGAGTGCCTTGGACCAGGGTGGTCACGAAAGCTCAGCATTTGATGGCATCTGAAGCCCCGTGGAGAGTCATCAGGGCGTCGAAGCTGTCGTAGTGGTCGGTCGGGTCTCCTTGGCCGTCCTATCACTTGAAGGTTGGTAGCGAGACTCTGGGGGAGATCTCGGCCTTCAAGTTCATCAAAGAACGGGGATTGCTCCTCGTCTTCCTTAATGGACGTCATCTGCAAGGCGTAGAGGTTGCTCTCTTGCTCTGCGAAACGTCGGTCAAAATCCCTCAGTTAACGCCTGAAGATGCAGTTCCACTACTTGTGTCTTGCCAATCCAATCCCTAAAAAGTCCCATTTCCTCTGTCCACCTGTGCTGATTGTGCCTATCACCAGGATACCTGACTGCATTAAAATCCCCCCAATGCACCAAGCATCTAGAATTGTTCCTCTGATATCAGATAGTTCTTTGAAGAACTTTTGTCTGTCCACTGTATCCTGCGGCCCATAGACCCCTGTGAAGGGCCAGCAAAATCCTTTATTTTTCTGTATGAAACTAACTGAGATTGAGAATCTCCCATGAAAGACCTTGTGCATTTCAAGACATCCCGATTCCATAACAGTAATATCCCAACTTTCCTCGTGTTGGCTGGTTTGGCTCCCCCCCCCCCAGCCTTTTGACAACATCCCAGCTGATTTCTGTTACCTTTGTTTCTCGTAAACAGATCCAATCAACCTGGACTTCTGCGGAATAGCTCTAACCTCCCGGATCTTCTCCTCTCCATTAAGACATCTAATGTTCTGGCTGACAGTATTTGTGGAGATTCGACATTTTTCCCTTTTCCCATATCCTTCCTGGGCCCTGATCCTCCCAGCTGTAGGTTGCTTTGCAGAAATTTGAGTTCTCTAGTTCCAATCTTTGAGCCTCCCCTACTACCCTTCTGCTAAAGCTTAGACTAAGATTCAAGTCTCTCTTGAATTTCTTCAGAAATTTCCTCACCACATCTTCCCTCCCAGAGAATGAAACTCCCACAAGCTTTCCCATTTCTATGATGACTTCATCTGACCACTGCCTGTTACCTTCTGACGTTATAAGAACCAATGGTGAACAGTCCTGCACCTCTATCTGTTCCAGTTCCTGAATACCTTTATTCCAAATGATAAGGTTTCCATGTTCTTGTTCAAGTAATGGATAGAAATGTTCCCCTTGCATCTCCTGCAGATGATTGTTGACTGAATGGCCATCCTTCTGCAAATTCTGAAAGGCCTCTGCTACTGTCAGTGTCAGAGTTGCCCGGCACTGCAAGGGATCGGTTGTGCCATTCCCCTCTATTCCCTATGTGCTCTGGCCTTCCTGAGTGTTCCTCCTCTAAACAACTAACTCCTGTGCATTTATGACCTCCAAAGCGTCATTCTATGCTTTGCATGGATCGTCACCCTCCAGCCTTAAATCAGAGCTCAACCCCAGAGAAGAACCACCCGCTATTCCACTTGTACTATGCAAACAAGTAGATTAGGTTCCGAAGCCTTGGCGGGAGCCTTCCCATAGAACCTGGCAAGATCATCTGGCCTGCGGAGACCTCCCGCAGGTCTTTCAATATAGAGGATGTGTCAGTGATGATACCGGGCCGAGCCGGGTGAAGAAGAGTCTGTGGCTCATTGGGTTCCCACCTGGGTAACCCATATGACTTACCTGATAAGGATGAGCCAAACGAGTAAGGCCCGAAGGACTCACCTGATAGCCTGTATCCGCCAGATGACTTACCCAAACAATGGAAACTGTTCATCTTCTTCCTGCCTGTCTTGTGGTGCTCCTCGTTCCACTCCACTGATGGCATAGAGTGGCTTCGGGACTCAACCCTCCCACAGCTCCCTACAGAAAAACCCCTGCCAGCTACCTTCTTACCCTCCTGTCTCTGTATCCTTCCCAAAGACTGGGAATCTTGAGCAAAGAGCCCACAAAATCCATTTGAAGGATATGCGTTGTCTGCTAGCAATCCTCCTCACTGTTTCTCATGATTACCTTCTTATTCAAACTCCCTGCTAGCCGAATCGCTGCTCTGCTGAACTCGTTCAGATTTAGCCCCACCTGCCCATTGTTCACACCCCTCTCGCCTGCATGGATCTGCTGAGACTGACTGTGGTCCTCCTCCGGCAACCATGTTTTGGTTTGTTCTGGAGGAAATCCTTGTGGCAAGTAGCAACTACTGCCCAAGTCCAATCCCCCTGAGCTGATGATTGACCCAGCAATCATTCCTGTCTATCGGCTGCTCAGCGGAGATCTGAAGAACAAATCTTCCACCTCCGACAATGATTTTAATCTGTTCAGGGATACACTGTACATGCTCCACATCTATCAGCAGACGGGCATAACACAGCATTGACCAGTTCGGCGTCCTCTTACCAACAGCTCCGAGATAACCAAAGGAAGCAGAGATACTCTGGAAAGTTTCCACATTCCACAGGTGGAGTGGAATTCTGGTCGCTCCACACCAAATATTGGCACCCCCCAAATCCAAGTCAGTTCAAGGATGGCAGTATCGGTTTCGGTACCAGTTTCGACCGGTACCGAAACCGATACGTACCGGTTTCGGTATCGGTTTCGGTTTCGGTTTCGGCCGAAACCTTCAAATTTTGCAAAACCAGTGTAATAGTCTATGTATAAAACCAGTGTAACAAGCTATAGTTGATCTACTTAAAACCCGTGTAACATGCTATATAATATGGAACAGGCTGTATAACATGGCAGATGGATTATACTAACACTACTCATGCATTTTACCCTATATTGGCTACGGGTTGGGCTAGATCTTGAGAACACCTATCTATTGGGGCGGTTAACTAGGTATAATAGTAGAATAGAATAAGAATCCTAGCCCTCCACGTTCTTTGTAGCCAAGCTCCCAGCAGCAGGACGTGATACGTAGGACGAAGATACCTTCACGTCTCCTGCACGTGAAGAGAAGAAATGAGCACTCTCTTCTGCAGGTGGAGATGAGAAGAGCGAAAAGCAATGGATAACCTTCTCTTCTACGGCGGATGATAGTATCAGGATGACAGTAAGGGTCATCTACATTTGATGGAGGGAATAAATTCTAGGGATAGATAGCAAGGGTCGATGGAAATCGGATCTGGAAACCTTGTTGTGTATGTCCCCTCAGGGGTCCATTGCCAGCAAACGTAAGTTGTTCTTGTTTCAACCCCTTCTAGAAGAATAGGATTTTAGATTACTGTAAGAGATGGTGCCCTTAGAGAGGGGCGCCCATTAATCAGCGCCCTTGTAAAGGGGCGCCCATTAGCTGGGTGGCCCCCGTAGTTCATGGAATTGGCGCCCTTGCAAGGGGCGCCCATTCCTATTGCTTTAGACAAAAGCTGGCCCCTTCACGTGTTGGCTTAAAGGTGCATGGTTGGTGGCCCCTAAAGGAATTAGCGCCCTGCCATGAGGGATCCAATTGAGGAAATGGCACCCTGGTAAGGGGCGCCCATTCCCTTTGTGTTGAAAAAGGGAAAACCCCTATACGTGCTATCCATGTGTTCGCATCTAAGTGATGTTAGGCCTCTTAAATGTAGGTACATTTATATAGTGGCCCTCATAAGGTATAGTTCTTTTTATAAGGCCTTCATGTAGGATTATTTATTTAGAAAAAGTTCAATTTCTATATCATTTTTAACCAGGGTGCTACACCCTCCCCCACTTAAAAGAATTTGGTCTCCAAATTCAACTACATATACGACAACTGTATATACGAAGATATGGGGGGGGGGGTGTGAAGTACTTACAGACTAGAATAGCTCCGAAAATCTCTTTCGCATTGATTCCTCAGTTTCGCACATGGCTTCTTGTTCTAAGCATCGATTCCATTGGATTTTCACCATAGGGATCGTCTTATTCCTCAGAACTCGGACTTCTCGGTCGAGGATCTTCATCGGCTTTTGCTCGTAGGTAAGGTCTTTTTGTATCACTAAGTCATTGTGGTCAATGACGTGGAAAAGATCACACACATACTTCTTCAGCATAGAAATATAGAATACATTGTGCACTTCTGATAGTTGTGGAGGTAAAGCAATGCGATAAGCCACCTCGCCTACTCTTTCAAATACTTCGAATGGACCAATAAACCTTGGTGTAAGCTTGCCCTTAACACCGAATCTTCTAATACCTCGACCGGGAGATACCTTGAGAAAAATATCATCTCCAACTTGAAATTTCAGATCTCTTCTTCTGTTATCAGCATATGACTTCTGCCTGGACTGTGCTATCTTGAGTCTTTCTCGAATGACGTTTATCTTCTCGGTTGAATCCCTTACCATATCTGGGCCTAGAATTTATTTTGCACCGGCTTCATCCGAGAATATTGGAGATCGACAACTGCTGTCATAAAGTGCCTCAAAAGGTGCCATTTGGATGCTAGCTTGATAGCTGTTGTTATATGTAAATTCGACTAGGGGTAAGCGATCATGTCAGCTTCTGTCGAAATCTATAATGCATGCCCTTAACATATTCTTCAACTACTTGGTTTGTCCTCTCTGTTTGACCACCTGTCTGGGGATGGAAAGTAGTACTAAAATTGACTTTCATCCCCAGAGAGTATTGTAGACTCTTCCAGAAATGATAGGTAAAGCGTGGGTCTCGGTCGGATACTATCAACACAAGGACTCCATGCAATCTGACCATCTCTTTGATATACAAAGCAGTAAGGATATCAACTGACCATCGGCTCTTGATGGGCAAGAAATGAGCCGATTTAGTTAGATGGTCGATGATAACCCAAATTCCATCATGTCTGCCTCTAGACTTGGGCAAACCCATGATAAAATGCATGCCAATATCTTCCCACTTCCATTTGGAAATATCTAGCGGATGTAATTTTTCAGCGAATTTCTGATGTTCCGCCTTCACTTGTTGGCATGTCAGGCAGTGAGATACGAAGTCCGCTACCTCCCTTTTCATATTAGGTGAGCCTTATCTCATTGGCTCAGTAGGGGTCCCGCGGCACCCCAATCGTAAAATAATGGCGGTAAAGAATAGCACTAAGGGAACAACAACAACAACAGGAACAGTAACCGTAGTGGTCGATAAAACCTCGGCTCTAAAACTATTCCTACTGTACCAGAAAACACACCCCGATCTCACAGTTGGGGGACCACTAGACTACAAACTACCCTGGCTACACCACCAAGGGAACCATCATGGCACCTCAGTCGTGGAGGCCCGTCCTCGCTGACTAAGGCCCAACCCAAGACCACGTGGTCTGGGGAACTCGGTCACGACCTCCCCGTCGTGAACCCTAAACCGTCTAGGGAAAACCCACGGTAAATCTTACCAAAAATCTTAGATCTCTATATCTGGAAAACACGTAAAATCATGCTTACAGATGGGAAACCAAGCCTCGAGTCATGAGAGTCAAGTATCACGTAATGGGAGTACTGCCCACTAGAAGCAAGGCCGGATGTGTCCCCTAATGACTTACTCTACATCTCAGGTGTCTCCTTACTCCCCCTAGGCAGAAATTGAGACACCGTACCAGTAACCACAGAACAAGGGTCTAGTCGGGGTCGTGCTCGTCAGCAAGCATCCGAAGTCCCTGACCATATGTCCACACACAGACTAACTGCACTACGTCAAGCCCTCTAGCTAGTTTTCCTCCCTACCCAGACTCGAGCCGCTACAGTGGGAGGCCCTAAGGCAAACCAACCTAAAAACCCTCTCACTCTCGGGTGTAGCTCTCCACCGGCTCCCAGGTGGGTGGGCACACACGAGCCCGGTCAATTACGACTTGTGAGGGGCCACTAAGCAGATGACTCTCGATGGAAACCATCAAAATACAGATAGACATCGCACAAGCCCATCATAAGTAGCTCCAAAAATTGGTTGCATGATGCCATCGAACTCTAGACAGTCTACTAGACCTACTAAACCCAACGGCCCTTAAGTCACAGGACATGGGTCAAGGCCATCGTACAGGGACAACTCTATGCCATCAATCTGGACTATCCTTAGGTCAGAAACCACGGTAGAATAATTAATGAGGTGATGCATGACCACCAAACCTGATCCGTTTCCAAAGGGAAGCTAAGAACCCTCCAGCCCCAGGCTAGGTGACTGAACTCACAGTCCAAGGGCCATACGCATGGCTCACATGGGAATCACTTTCTGGGAAAGCTAACAACATGCGGGAATAGCCCTCCGCACTCATGTTGGTATACGACGACTCGATCAAGCATAATACGAATGCCCGGAACACAAAATGGTTACCCAAACCCTTAAAACCCACAGGCACGTCAATCGAGGTAAAATGGTATCTCCAGACACCCAAAAATATGGCCACGGTCCCCACTGTCCGGGACGTCCACGGGGCCAAAGGTCGACCAAAGGATCACAACCAGGTCGACCAGGGGTCGAAACGGGCTGAAATTATGCATTTCAGTCGACCAGCCCACAAGGGTCAGTCGGCCAACTAGTTCGGTCGACCGAACTGGGCAGAATGCCCAGTTCGAGTGAACGCTCGAACAGTTGATCGATCCGTTGCGGTCGGTCAACCGAAAATAATAGAATGTCATCTGAGCTCAACCTCAGAGCCTAGTTTCCACGCCCACTCGATCCCAATCGAGGGGGAAAATAATGGGGACCATTCCTTGGGTCCCAAACCACAAAAAGGAAGGAAAATAAGCGAGTAAATCTTGCTCGATCTGACGAATCCATCGCACGCCATAAAACATAGCTTTTAACCCCTGACGTGAAATAACATGCACTCGGCTCACGTCGGCCTACCAAATCCATGGGAAATGAAGAGCATGGGTTAGGGAACCATCGCCCTGCTTCCACCGAAGACTTCCCACACCGAGGGCGCCGTTTCCACGTGAAATGCCTCACGAACCACCATCGAGTACCTGAATGTGCGAACGAGTCATCGTGCCTCCACTGCCTCGATCCTCACCCCATCGTCATGCTCCTCACCTTCACGCCATCTCCACCTTGCCCGCCTCTGCCTCCGTCGGCCGCCCAGAGAAGAGGGGAAGAGAAAGCGAAGAGAGAGAGTGAGAAAGAGAGAATGAGAGGAAGAGAGAGGGTGGGGGTTATTTATAGGAAATTCTAGAATTATAAAAATATAAAAATAGGAAAAAATACTCTCCATGATCTTCGAAAAATGCACAACACATCTGCAACATCTCGGAGCCCGACAACACATCGGTTCACCCTATACAGGGCTCCGCAGGCTCGACAGCCAAAAACCCACGTAAGTCGCAAAACACGTTCGAGAATCACAAAGGCGCTTCGAACTCACCCCCTCATCTCAGCTGTCACTAGAGATAGCAACAGTAGTAGAGTTACAGCAAGTTGCAGAGGCTGCCACATCTTTATCGTGCATCTTCGGGTGGTGTACCATACATTTCTGGAAATCTCTTCGAAGCAGCTTCGCAATAGATGTGATCTCGCATCCATTCGACGTCTGTGCTGCCTGGGAGAGCCATTCTCCCTTGACTGTGCAAAGCTGCTACGAAAGGAAACTAGAGCCTAAGAGGAGAAGCTACCACGGCCGCCTCTGTTCGAGTTTGGCTGTGATTTTTGGCTGAGGTACTCTCCTCCAAGCCCCCTGCCAGCCCCAACAAGAAGGGCATCATTAAAACTCTGGAGCACTGCGTCCCAACTTTTCTCCCCGGAGCGCGTAGCTTAGTCTAGCAGAGATAGTTTCAGACCACCTTCCACCTCTCTCTAGCTCATTCTCTATTCTGACCACCCCTGGGGGCCTCGTTGGTCTCTATTCGAAGAGGACTCACCCACGGTCACCAAGACACTGACCTCTCCTTCATCGGACCTCTGGAGAGTTTGTGATAGTGATTTTCTCAGGCCTCTGTTGTTCTGAGAACTGTGCACCCAGTCTCTGGCTACAGACCAGAGCCCGAGTGTAGGAGCCCCCTCACCTAGTCCCTGGTGATTCCTGGTGCAGTATCTATCTGAGACCTTCTCCTCTAGGTCCTCTACCAGCTCCAATAAGAAGGGAACCATTTGGACCCCAGAGCACAGAGTTCCTAATTTTCTCCCCGGAGTGCGCATGTCAGTCCCTCCTGAGACAGATCCAACCCCCTCCCACTATTCTAGTTCTTACACCCTGCATGACTCGTCCACGAACTCAACGGCCCTGGTCCCGCCCTCATCAGACCCCAGGAGTGCTCGTGGCATCAGTTTCTTCCAGCGGTAGTGGTTCAGGGTAGTCAGAACTAGGTCCGACCAGCCCTGGTTCTAATCCCGCCTCGACTGTAGCCGGCGTCGGAACGACCTCCAGATTTTTGGGCGCATTCCTGGGCCAACCCAAGACATTTTGGCATCAGTCACACCACCACTAGCAGTCAGAGGAGTCTGTGAAAGCATCAACTTCGACCTCATGTCCTGCTAATCTGGAGCGGAAAGAATCGACGCGGTTTGGTGAGTCAGTTCGAGCATAGTTCTCCCCATCCCCACTTGTCTGACTTAAAGCCCCTCCCTGTGAGAGGTAGTGTTTGAATGTAATCCTTCACTTCCCCACCCCTAGTCCACCCCCCCTACGTGTGGCGTAGTGCATGTAACTTATTAATTTCAGGTTGAAGCTTTCTCGGTGCGGCGTGTGGGTAAGCCCACGCTTCCTCGCTCGCCCTCGTCTCCAGCCGGGATCAGCGTCTTCACGCTGATCAGGTGAGCTTCTGGCCCCTCTCATTGCTGGTATACTTTGCTTGATTAGTATTATTTTCAGCTCCGTCAATGGTGAGTGAGTGCCCGGTCCCAAATTGCCATCATGTGAGTGTCTACCGCAAGCGAGTTGTGAGATAGATCATCATACCCACGCCCTCATCATGCTGGCCGCTCGTTAAATTGGGCATCACTGGCCCTTAGGGGTCCTCTCCAAGCTAGCCAAACCCCGGAATGGCAAGGTCCCATCCCAGACCCTCTCCACCGTCACCGAGTTGCCTACGGGCACTAGTGTGCATTACGCAGGTGAGGCCGCTCGAGTGAGTCCGTTGCTCTCTGTTGTATGCTTGCAAATCTAACTCCGAGGCTCCATTAGTCAGTCCCCCCCTATAGCGTGGGTCCTTGGCAGCAAAGAGGTATATCAAAAGATGTCGCAGGAAGGTCTGGTTACGTCGATCTGGAACGCGGCCTTTCTTGCGTCGAGGAGACCTTCGGGTCATTCCTTTGCCACGTACCACTTTGTTGCCTTGGAATCATGATTTGGGCATCCATTTGGGCTCATCACCCATTTCCTATAGGGCATCTCACTATAGGTTGTTTATGGTTTATGTATCACCCCGCCCCAAACTAACTATGCTAGTATATGCGTATGAACATAAACAAGCATGATAGTGTGAATCAAAGGGTGATGAAGATAAAGATACTAACCGTGATCACCACCAAGGTTGCAGCAATGCCACAGGGATGAAGAAAGGATGCAACGGCTCTGTGTACCTTGGAAAGATGAAGACTTGATCGCGCTTGAGGAACGGGGTGTGGGGAACATCGTGGATTCAACCTCCTCTCCTTCCAACCGGCTAGAGGAAGAGGGCCTCATGTTGTATTCATGCTCTCCTACAAAACAAAGATCAAACACAAAGATAAAAACCCATTAGAACTATGAAGTGTAGCGATGATTTCTCCAGCCTGGATTGTAAGTGTTAGAGTAGCGATCGTAAGTAGGCTTAGAGACACCCTGAGTAGCAAAAATCTATTCTTCAATGAATGGAGGGAGCTGAGCCGTTGTAGGGAAATCAGAAATAGGATGATTCGGGCTTGAACACAGGACAAAAACTTCTTGATTAGTGGAGTTTGAGAAAGGTTGAGAATGAGAAGCCGATGGGAAAGAGGGCTCCTGCCTATTCATTGCTAACAACTGATCTAGCTTTTGAGCCACCTGATCTACTTTCTCCATCTTTTGAGCTAGCATGTCCATTTTATTCAGCTTCTGAGTAAGGGCATTGATGTCCATTCTATTCTCAAACTCTCCCTGATTTTTCACCTCATAAAGTCCTGCCCCCTTAGATGGTCCTACCATTCTTTCATATGATGATAATGAGGCATGACTAATAGAGTTTTCACTAAGTATTTCGAAAAGATCATATGCCTCTTCTTCGCTCTTGCTCATAAATGCCCCTCCACTAGAGGTATCCACCATTTATCTATAATTATCATTCAATCCCTCATAAAATGCCTAGACAATCTGCCATCTTGATAGTCCATGATGTGGGCATTTCCTAAGCATATCCGTCAATGTCTCCTACGTCTCATGGATTTGTTCTCTAAGATTTTGTGTAAACCCAGTGATAGCCCTCCTCATTGTATTGGTCACTCCTATGGGATAGGGCTTCTTAAGAAATTCCTTTTGCATCTCTACCCAAGTCAGTATGGGTCTACCCAAGGCTCCTAACCAATATTTGGCTTTGTCTTTCAATTACAATGGGAATAGAGTTAATCTGAGGGCATCATCAGAAAAGTTCTAGATTTTAACAGTTCAGCAAATTTGGAGACACTCATCAAGATGTTTGTAAGGGTCTTCATTGGTGTTGCCATAGAATGAAGGCAGTATCTAGATGGTGCTTGATTTGATATCATACTAGATCGCCTAGTTTTATGGTGCTTGAACATAGAAGGATGGTTGTTCGCGCGCGCTTGAGGCTGCGCGAGGGGGTGTGTGTGTTCGGTGGCTGAGCTGAGGGATGGGATAAGGCGAGAGTGGAGACACCAGGCTCTGGCGTGCTGGGCACCCCCTCACTACGGCTGTACCCTTCTCAAGGCATCACCGTGCATTCATCGTTAACAAAAAGTCAAGGAAAAATCGAGCGGCATAAGAGGTTTCCTGTCATTGGGGGAAAAATGGCTGGGGTGCGGGCGTGCCAGTTGATCGCTCGACAATCACTTGGGGAACCAAGGGTTGACTTGGGAGTGCTGCCAGGACGCGGCACGTAGGCTCAGGAGGCGGGAAACACGTGCATAGGAGGGAGGTTCCATAGGTGTGAATGCATAGGCGATGTAGGGAATCATGTACTAGACATCTTTTCCCACCGATCGCAAGCAGTCGATGTTTATTTACATCGGATTGAATCCAAATACCTTCGTTCTAAGCTGAAGAGAAGTCTGGGTAAATCTAGAGTCTTAGGTGGAGAGCAAGAGGCACTTTACAGCTATGGGTTTGCGTTTAATCGGTAGGTGTTTATTGGGGTTAGAGGTACTGGACACCTGCACCACGTGGTGCGGGAGATGGCTAGGACCTAAGTGTGGATGCGAGAACATTCATTCAGGTGTTGATATAATTTATGAGAGCCACATAGTCTTTAAAGATCGGTTGTAGCGGCCAAGGTACAACTGGCGCAAGCCACAAGACATTTTTGACAAAGAGGCTGGTCCTCAGGTCAATGCGTGATAAGACGGACATTCGCGTGCTTTACAGAGACTCTCCTCGAGGCAAGGGCTATGCCCAATTTGCCGAGGGAGGGCTGGACTGAGTAACTAGAGGATGTAGTGACTGGCGACTCGGTGAAGGTTTGAACACGACTAGGGTTGAGTGCGACCTCGTGACGGTAGGAGGTGTGACGTCTTGGCGTGTGCGTTTGGCGACCTCACATGGGCAACCCCAGGATGCGGGGGTATTTGTTGTTGTCATAATACCACGTGTGTAGCGGGAATGGACTTGTGTGTCATGGCCAAACGCCATCTGAGGGGAGTACAAGCGACATACCCTCAGTGTGCGTGAGCTGATTCACAAGTCACCCGCACACACAAATCTCCTTGCTCGCTACGACGGTTGCCTTGTGCTAACGTCTTGGAAGATCTCTGATTGTATGCCATGATTGCCCCACCCCTTGAGCTTCTAAGGGGCTTCTATAGGGGAAGTTGAAGGGCCATGGAAGGGTTTAGGCGGACTAGGTTGAGAGGTTGGGTTTGGTCCGCGAAACCTTAAGAAAAATATTTTTTTTTGGTTTAACTAATCCCAAAAAGAAATCTGGTCAAAATACCATGCGGATGCACCCATTTCGTCAGTTATTTATTCATTAAACAAAAATTATTATTATTTAATTAAGCAAAACTCCCACCCCTTTTTCTCCCGTTTTCTTCTCTTTTCTTTTTCCTTTCCATCTTCCCCCCTCTCTCTTCCTCTCTCTGTTTCTTTTTTCCTGTTTCTTTCTTCCTCGTCCGTCTCAGGCGCCATCGCCGGTGGCCGCGCCGCTGTGTCGGACTCGGCAGCAGTTTCCGGGCACTGCCCAGAAGAGGTGAAGCGGTTTTCCGACAGTGTTAGAGAGAGAGAGAGACTGCGGGTGTGGGTGTGGGTGAAGGAGAGAGAGGGAGAGCGAAGTGTTTTGGTGAGGAGGGAGGAGGAGGAAGCTTCGTACGGGGTGGTGGAAGGAGGCGGGGCTGGTTGCCACAGTGAAAGCTCTCTGCTTGCTGCTCTGCAATGGCACTCCGGCCTTTCGGCCACTGAAGGGTGTCGATCCGGGGCCCTCCAAGTGCGTGGGAAGCTTCCGAGATCTGCAAGCTGCCGGCTTTTTACTTCTTTCCTGCTTCCATTTCTCTGTGTGTATATGGAAGGGAGGGAGGGTATAAGCTCGGCGGCGGCGGCGGCGCCTGCTGTGGAGGGCATGGGGAGCTACCAGCCAGCGGTGCCTGCCAGGTTGGAGAATCCCAGCCAGTGCGGAGTAACGGCGACAGCGGCGGCTGCCGCCGCCGCCGCCGCAGCAGCGGCAGCGGCGACACCGTCGCCTGGCTCGGTGGGGATGGGCGTGCCGGTGTTCAAGAAGAAGAGGGGGAGGCCGCGGAAATACGGGCCGGACGGTACCCCGCTGATGCCGCTGAGCCCGGCCCCAATCTCGGCCTCAGCCCCGGGCGGCGTCTTTACTGTGTCCACTCCGGGGTTGATGAAGCGGGGGCGAGGGCGGTCGGCGGGACACGTGGACAGGCACCATCGGGGCTTCGATATAGACTCCTTCTTCGGTAATACTAAGGCTGTGTGTGTCTGTGTCTCTCGCCCACAAGAAAGATTGGATTTTTCTCGGTTCCTGTTCTTGCAGATTTGTAGTTTCTTCGTGGGTTTGCGCTGCCGAATCCGATATTTGACGGGGTCTGCTCAAGAGGAGACCCGCGTGGTGTCGTTTTGAAAAGCCGACGGGGCTCTCTGATCGATTTATTGCAGCCCCTCTGTGAACTTTTTTGGTCTTAGTTTTGGTTTTGTGTGCTCTTTTTTTTTTTGGTTCCATCTGCGCCTGGGATCACCCGATTCTCGGTACTGGGCCGATTTAACTCGTGTGGTGGGTCTTGGCGTCTTTTGTTCATCTCTTTTTCAGCTTCCCGGTTTACTGGTAACTTGTAGTTTTCGATCTACACAAACTTCTACCTATTGTCGGAGTCCGTCCTTGTACGTACATCTTTCTCTTTCTCTCTCTCTCTCTCTCTCTCTCTCAAGTGAGTTTTCAGCTTTGACATTGTTGTGGGGAGGGGGTTTGGTCCGGCATGGGTGACGTTGGTGAGTGGGACTTCTGTACGAGGTTTCTCTCAGGATTTGCCATGTCGGAAATCTTGAAGAATCGTTCCACATCAGGCCAACTCGGACTGGTCCATAGAGTTACTCGGGCTGACTCAGCCCCGGACTCATATTCATCTTCCTAAGAATTTTAACCATTAAATGGTAGATCGGATGGACATGCTTTGTGTTGTCTGGGATGACTTCAGACTCGGAACATAGGTGCAGGAGCTGGACCGAGTTAGCAAACCATGGTTTCGCAATGTCCAGATCTGTCAGCAAATGGTTTTTCTCCCATGTAGGATAAAGGCAAGCCTTTGTGGGGTTGGGCATCTGATTTCATTCCCTCTCTTTTGGCCAAGATATGGGGGTTTGTGGTTTTGGCACGAATGGGTTATGAGTGAAACGGGAAAGTACTGCAGGTGGTTGGATTAAGTGCCTTCTTAGTTGAAAGTGAGGAAGTTGAATTGTTGTTAACCGACTTATTTTATCTCTTGGGTTTGTTGAGATTACAGGAATTGGTTGTATATTGGGGTTTAATGCAAAATAGTTAATTGTCATGGGTTGAGTGCTGATGGGACCCAACTGGATGTTCGTAGCTCTATCTGACCTGTCAGTTTTTTGTTTTTTTTGATGATGAGGAACTTGATTACCTGGTAAGGCCTGGGTGGGCAAGACCTACCATAAGATCTTGTGGAAAATTTAACGTTTGTTCACACTTCACAGTGCTGGCTTCTTTTTGATCTTTACTTGTGCATCCTCCTTTTCTATTTATATATCAGTGGTACTAGCCACTTTAGCACTTTTATCAAGGGAAATGTAATAGAATACTTTATGGTTGTTATTGAATAAAGGATTGGGTTATATTTACTTTTGCGCACTCTATCTTTGTGTCGAATACATTAACGCTCTGATTGACATGATCGATATAAACTCATCACGCACTCTGGGTTCCTTCCGCGCTCGGGACATGACAGCACCACCACTACTTCACCGTCTCTGATCTGTCCACTGCTAGACAGCAACCTGGAGCCCGATTTATCCCATCTAATCTGCCCACCTGATCGACACCAAATTTTGAGGGTGAGTTTCCCACATTGTTCCCCCTGGCCATAAAAATTCCCACGGCCCTGATCACCTGTTTGCAACCCCGTCCAGTGTCGTTTCCCCGATCTACACAATTCTGTCTCTATGTTGATCGGCAAACCAACAACCCACCACTTGCACATTTTTCACCCCCTTTCCCTTCTCAGAAGGAGCTAAAATTTGGACTGGGATTTCTGTCCATCTAACCCCGTCTCCACAAATTTTTTCATGGTTTTTAGAGCATGGTTACCCCTCTCTAAAATTCGTTGATCAGACCGGATCCGATTCTGTCTCTGAAGTCTAGATCCGACCCTCTCCTACCATAAAATCCACTTCACCCCCAAAACCACCTCTGATCAGCCTATAAATTTGTGAACTTGATCAATACTTACTCCACCATCTTCCATAGCCACCCTGCCCTCCAGATCCCACGTTTTCCCCTCATTCCACTATCATCTTCCGGTAACTCAGGATCTGTCTAGCCTATTTTGGAATAGGGAACCAGTACGTTAAAAATTCCCCCTTAGAAAATCCAGCCACTAAAAAAATCCTGTAACAGCATGGGTTTGTAGATCTCTAAAATAGATTCACAATGGCACTAGTTTCACTTCGATCCGGCATCAGATCTGATCATAGCGATTATTTTTGTCGAGTCGTGCAGTTCTGAATCTGTAGAACCGATTTGGACCAGTAAGTAGCAACGTCCAACAAGTTGGGCCACCTCACCTCCCACAAGGCGATCCAACGTGATCCCCCTCCACGGGATTGTTCCTTCAGGAGTCCTCTTCACAACGGGATAATTCCCAGCCTGATCAACCTTCCGACCAGAGTGTGATCCTCTCGATCGTCAGCATGCGCCATCCTGCCTACACCGATTAGCAGTACGTCGGCATCGTCAAACCTGCCCCAAACGCTACCCGTCAACCCAAGCTCACCGCTCCTGGATCATTGTTGTAGCCTTTTACCTCCCTACGTGGAGTGGGCCATAAATTTAGTGTTGTAATTATTTCTATTTACTGTACCGGGAGTTACGCATCTTGGACGGGAAGTCTTCCCCATGCCCCGACCGTGGAGGTACACATACCACCTCTTTTGTCGCGTTTGCTGATCCCGTATATGATCTGGATGCTGCTGCTCATGAGCATGATAGGGTCCTAGCTTGATTAAAGTTAATCACCGCTGTGAGACTGAGTGCATGACCCATCCCGTGACTCGATTTGAGCATGTGACCACCCTTGACTCTATGCCGGTTTCTCAACTGCACAGATCAACACGTTTCCCTTGCAAGGGACGATTGTTAGATCATACTTCTTGTTGGCGGCATGTTCGCCTCTTTTGGAACTCTGTTGGTGTCGCGTTGGTCACGTCATTGTTGGTCATGCCGTGTCATCACCTAGAGTCTCAGGTTTGCATCAAATTGATGTCGAGTAGCATCCCGTCCTACATCTCTAAGACTTTTGAAAAATCGCTTGACCACATGTCAGATAAAAAGTGAAGATTCTCTAAGATGCAGCCACATAAAAAGTTATTTGTTAGGAATCTCCAAAGAGCTGGGAAATCACCTTGGATCACGTGCCCCCAACAGATGTACTTTCAAACCACGTGACTTTTCTAATTCTTTAGTTGATTGGCTGTCTTCTAGCTTAATCCGTAGCAAGGGTGAGATTTCGAGTGAAGTTGACTTGGCCCAGTTTGATTTTGAACTTTGCAGTCTAGATGTTTAATCAATTGACAGAGTCACTTTACTTATTCTTGTCAAGACAGATGTGAGAACTCATCATCAACCTCATTTTTGTGTAACTAATCATAGCAAATGATTTAGAGATTGCAAACTTGGACAAATCATGAAGAGAGAAGAAATCATGTGAATGAATGCATGTAGTTCAACATATGCATCGATGCACAAACAAAATGCATCGACTTGCCTTTCTGATGTGATGAAAGAATGCAGCAAGTATGCAATAAGACATCGACCTGTGTAACACACAGGTTGACCTGACATCAAGACAACAAGAGATGAATGCAAGAGATGTATAGATGCAGAGTTACCTTGCTTGAGGTTTCACCTGAGATTTTGCTCGAAATATTATTCAGTGCTTTGCCTCTACCTCTTCTTGGAGTTTTCCTTGCAAGATATGTCATTTTGACTTTCTAAGATGGCAGCTAGGTTCTTCAACAATTTGCTCTTCTTCTTTTTTAATCTATTCTTCATCATTTTCTGCCTCAAGTCATGTTTTGAGGGAAAGGAGACTCTATTTTGGGGCCGATTGGAACTTGCCCCCATGGTTGCAATTCCTACCTCAAGTTGCCTTAGAAGGCTTAGGTTGTCTGAGGCCTCCTCCTTAGTGACCCATATTTATTTGATAAGAAGTTGCTTTACGAAATCGCCCCCTCGCCTGTGCTTAAGGGCTTTGACTTTTTTGCGTGAGGCTTGGATGTCACCTTCTTTCATTTTCGCCTTTCACTTGATGTAGACGGCTAAGATTGCCCTCTTACCCAGACTTAGAGGCTTTGACTTCCCACCGGTGCCTTGGCTTCAGAACGAAGCTTAGGCATTGGCTTCTTTCATCTCTACCTCAACTTGATGTATTAGGCAAAGTATTGTTATGAGATCGGCGCGCCTTTATCTAGCCAGTTGCGTTCTTCTTCTTCTTTTTCTTTGGTTTGCTTTTGGTCAAGGATATAGCCACAACAGATTTTCTTCTAGGGCGGCGACATTGCCCCCGGCTAGCAGGAACAACATATGAATTTTGTTGGCACTTAGTCTTCAACTTGAAGCCTTCACTTGGACGTACCGAATAGTGGCGGCCATGGCTAGGGTGGCGTTCTCCCCTCTTAGTAATTGCAACTTGGACATATATTGTGTTGTCATTTGGCCTTGGACAGGGAGCTTTAACCTTGATGCCCCCAGTGGCAGCAACCACAGCCAGAATGGCACCCCCCTGCTAGTAGGAGCAACTTTAGATACATGTTGACATTTGGCCTTTGAAAGGGACCGCTTAACCTTGACGCCTCCGGGAGCCTTAACCTTAATGCCCCCGGTAGCTTTAACTTTGATGCCCCCGGTAGCAGCTTCAACGGTAGGAATCCTTTGAACTTCTTGCAAGAATATGAAGGAGTCACAACCTTTATCGAGGCAAGACTAGTCTTCGACAAAGATATGAAAGGCAGGAAAAGTCCCATAGGGCGTGCCAGTTTGTTTACACGTGGAATTTTCGGATATCTACTTTGTTGGATGAATATGTGGATATTTTGACATATTTGTTAATTTCGCACTTTTTGGGTTTATCAGACGATTTAGGGTTCGTGTACTGGACTTTTCCCCATTGACTGGAGTCGGTGTTAATTTACATCGGATAAGTCTGAACACCTTTGATTAACTGTCGAAGAACGTCTTTTGCCTCTATTAGTTGTGACATAAATAATCTTGACGATCGCCCCTTATGAGTTCACACTCTTGCAAAGGAATCTGGAGACTTCATTTCTTGAACATGTAATTTGAATTACAATCGATCCTTTAAGACCTTTACATATGGTCCCGATTGTGTAATCGGGTCTTCAGGATAACATCCGTTTACAATCGGAGCCTTTGAGTTTACTTCAATCTGCATTTGGATCTTTGAGTTTGCTTTCGTCCTGATCGGATCATTGAGTTTACTTTTGTTCCCTGATCGGATGATTGAATTTGAATTCCATCACGAGGACCGTTGGATCGCCAAGATGATCATTGTCGGTCTCTCGGACTTGCTTCATGATCATAATCACTCTTGTAATTGTGATTAGACCCTTAAGTTGGCCTGGCGTCCATAAAGGACATTCCCACCCGAGGCGGGTTATATTTGTAATTTTTCTCCATCAGAGTATTTCTACAATTTTTTCAGACTTTGAGATATTCTTGCAATTTCTTACTTTCTTGGAGATAGCCCTGTCACTTCTCGACTTCTCGGGCATTCTTATCATTCTGACTTTTCGGCATATATTTGACATTTCTTGATTTCTCGGAGATAGTCCCGTCATATCTTGACTTCCTGGGCATATCTGTTATTTCTGGACTTTCGAAGGTCGCCCCTGAATTTGACTTCCTGGACGCTTCTGACTTTCTTTCTCGACTTCTCGAAAATAGCCCCGTCATCCGACTTCCCGGATATTCCTCGTCTTCATTTCTTGACTTCTCGGGAATAACTTTGTCATCTGACTTCTTGGGTGTCCCTCGTCTTGATTTCATGACTTCTCGGAAATAACCCTGTCGTCTGACTTCCTGGGTATTCCTTGTCTTGATTTCTTGACTTTCCAGGGTTCATTTGTAACTCACCCTTTTAAAGTTTTCGGACATGATAGCGCTCGGCCATGAAAAAGATACATGAATTTGAATGGTATGAAAGTAATTTCCCTATTCAAAATTTAAAAATTTTAAACTTTAAAGGCTGCAAATAAAAGGTGAAAAAAAGGCTAGAATTCGTCGGCCCTCTTCCTTCCTTCAGTCACATTTTTTTTTTCTCACAAAAACAAGGCTTGCTCTTGTCTCCTCCGAGGGGAGAAAGGACGGAGTCACTTATTAGACCAAAATACCCTTCACATAACGCCAAATTATTTGTGCGCCAACGAGCCGTTCGACACTTCGATTATTCCGAGGAGGACCGGAGGCCATTTTCGAAATTTCGTGCAAGTTCAGCGGCGTTCTTTCGAACTAGGCGCCACCCTGTCGCGGGCGAGTTCCCCTCGTTGCTGTCGCGCTTCGTCTGGCCACAGTTTTAAAGGCGTGTTCTTGGAGAGCTGTGGAAAGAGGGAGTGAGATGATAGAGAGAGTGAGAAATATCTCACTTCTCTCTCCTCCCAGGTTCTTCTCCTTGGCCTCGTGGAAGGTGGACGGAGAGCGTGAGAGGGGGAAGGGTGTTGCGCCTCCGGGTTAGGTGAGAGAGATCTTGGGTGCCCTCCAAAGTTAGTCGCTTTTCTTGATGGTCATTCCTGCCTTGTTTCTTGCCCGTTGCCTCGGCAGTTTTTTGGCCTAAAGTTATTTGCTTTTGGATGTGTTTTGATGTTCTCACTTCTTGTTAGATTTGGGTAGTTTTCGGTTTTAGACTGGGTTGAGGGATACGGTGGATTTTAGTGTAGGTGCGTTGCACATGTTGCTTGCATTGGGGGAACATTTGGGGGTCGAGCAACGAGGGGACATTCAGGCGAAATTTGGGAAAAACTGGATTTTTTAAGGGACTCATGTGGTGGCAGTGTAGATGTAGTGAGGATGGAGGGTGTACTGTGGGCTCTCACTAAAAGAAGAAAGATGGAATTTTGGGAGAAATTTTGAATGGCAACATAAAGGTCGCGAGTGGTTGGTGCATATGGAAAGTTGTTGAATGCAGATGTTTGTGGCGTTTGGAATAGTGAAAATTACATTTAGTATGCTTTTACTGTGGTGAAAAGTTTTCCACCCACTGCATACGAGGCATCAGGGATGACAGACTAATTTAGGAGGGGCTGTTTGTGTTTGAAGCAGACGTGTGCATAAGGATTTTTTTCCCTTGATGACGGGAACCTAGCACAGTGGTACTCAGATCTACGCAGAGTGTGAGGGACTTAGGTTCACGCCCAACAGACTCCCAACTCAACGCATCCTTTTTTGTGTAGGAGATAGTTGTTAATTACTAGTGAAGCGGTTAGTTGGGTGGCAACCAAGAAGCTTGAATATGCATTAGAAGACAACATATGTATTGTCTATATGCATCTGAATGATATAAGGGGAGAATGCCTATGCAGAATAAATGAGACATGCCGCAAAGAAAGTGTGAACTTTAGAAGAAGGTGATCCCATTATCTGATGTTATCCATGGAAATTCAGCTGAGTGATTCAACGGTGCAAAGACAACCAGAGTAAGATATATGGTAATTAAATGTTGATGATGGTTGTTCAATTGCATCCACTGTTTGGAGGAAGAAGGTGTCAAATAACCTAAAAGGGTTGCTTATGCCAATGAAATAAAATGAAGCAATCCAGGATTTTCCTGTTATTTGTTGAGGAGCAGCAAATCCTCTATGTCATTTGCATCATCAGTGGGGAGCCGATAAGGATAACATGGCCTCTAGGATCAGAGTGTGTGGAGACATAGAGGTAGACCCCCGTCCACCCCAATGAGACAGTGGGACAAACTGCATCAAGGAAGGATGAAGATCGGAAACAGGGAAGGTAATGCAAGTTACACACTCTTTTCCACTCTCATGAAAACAAGTGTAGAACAACATTTTGCATATCCCCAATTAGGCAGCAGAGTATTTAGCTTTTTGTTTTTCCTGCTATTCTGGATCTTCAGAGAGTGAAACTATAGAGGATTTGCAAATGAACGTAGACCAATCTCAGTCGTTTCATTGGCCAAGTACAATACCTTTTGGAATCCAAGTAGAGGATAGGACTTGCAGAAGGCCCTACAATGAGATCAGTTGACGTGGTAGGAAATGGCATGGCTTTTCTAGGCAAAGATGGCAGTTTCGGTTTTGGACTCGATTTCGGCTGGGTCTGAAATCGAAACGTATTGGTTTCGGTTTCGGCTGAAATCGGCCGAAACCATTGAGGTAGTTCAAAAAAGAAAAAAAATAAAAAATCTGAAAAATAAAAACATTATGAAGAATAAAAAAATATAAAAAAATCATTGGACATGTATTTGACTGTGAATAAATTGGAGTAAGTGCTAGAAGTAGGCATTTGACATGGTCTCATAGGAAAGGAGACACAACCCATGCCACGAAAATAGTTACCGATAAAACAAATGGTAGATACAACAAGCATCAGCTTAAACAAGGAAGCATAGTCCTCTCAGCTGACAGCTCCACAACATCAGCTTCAGTGCCAAAAAGAACCAGACTGGCACGTAGAACGTCAATAATAGCACTAGACCACGAGCACAATCAAGTCAGTCCTCACTCAGACATTACATCTGATTCGAGTTGCATGCCAACTCTACCATAATTGAAGAGTTAGCAAAACTAACCGACAAGATCTCAGTCCACTCAGTGCTAAATTAGATTCATAGGGAATTCCTCCCAGGCTAAACACAACCGCCAACAGACAACAATAATAGCAACAACGATAGAAACACCCACAGGATCCCGGCTCCATTCTCAACATAGAACCATGGGACACGACTGCAAGCTGGGTCACATCAAGGCACGATTACAACTAAACACACAGCTAACATGCACAAGCCACGCTGCGAATAGCTCACCAACAAGGACCCACAATGACAACAACAATAATCTCAGAGAATGCATCTCAAGGACTACGATCTGTCCCAAGAGCACAACTCCTAAGAAAAGTACAGAGAAGGAAAAGGGTACTCGACCAGCAAATTCTGCCAATAGATTCCCCCTAATCCTTACAACATGCCAGTGCCAACAACCATAATGCCTACAGCAACAACACGACAACCTACAGCATCAAGGAACACATAGCCAAGATGAAGATACGTCGAGGAAAAATAATCCTCTCAACCGATCAGAATATTCCAACCAACGATCCTCAACTTGTGGGTTATCAGCCCACACGCTTCTGCTGTGCACTCAGACAATGCACACATGCATCTAGGATAACTCAGCATCCGCTTCTCAGCACACACTCGGTGCCATCGCAATTTACAAAGCTATAATACAATGTGCCACGAATACCGATCCTGCTAACAACCGATCACAAATCGCATAGTGTAGACCAAAGAGAGTACCAGCTTCAGCACAAAGCATAAAGGAATGCTAGCCTCAGCTTCTCCTTACGTCCTGGAATAATTACTGAATCTTCATAGCACATCAGTCGCCAGACACGACACGATGAACACGGTGCACAATGGCTCCTAACATACAAAACTGGGTCTAAAGCCAAGCAACTATCGAACAAGTGCAATTTAGGTTTGGAATTAACACTGTCCATACTTAAGTAGACACAGGATAAAGGCTTCACCAAGATAGCACTTCCAAAGCTTACCTCGAAAAGAGGCCACCAAATAGGATGAGAAGAATGAAGCTCACTAACAATAGCTCACCAGGAATGGAAAATCCTAGGTTCACTCGAGCATTCTCTCAACCAAGGCATCTAATCGACCACCTCGACACAACCTCAACACCTAAGGAGCTGATCAAATCGCAAGCTGGGAAGGCCAAAATGACATTAATCTCTACAGGAGAACATGCACGGCCGTCACCAAAAATAAAACAAATCAGCCACCTAGAAATGCCACGAAAAAAGAAGTCTCAAACAGTGCACTGCAGATTCATGCCTGTCGGTGAACTCTGCCAAGTACAGTATAACCGAGACAAACACCAGGACGAAAAGAGCATCCCGTCATATCCTGACGAGAGCAAAACCATCTCGCACAGTGCCAACACAGCACGCACAAGACCACACACGAAAAATAAAGTGATAAACAATTGCAAAACCTATGCCAACTGTCGAATGTACTGGACCTTAAGGACTCTGAGTATTGTAATATCTCGAATTCCCATGTACTTGCACACAACACGCTCTGATACCAACTGTAACGACCCAGACTCCGGATACAGGGTAAACTCGATACCCCTTGGAACCCATGAAGCCTCCTAAGAGCGGTAAAGCTCTGAAGGGATAGAAAGGTATATGTGGAGTACATTGAAGTTCCAGATAAAATAGTAAGCAATTAATATTTCATTGATAAGGTTTGCTAAAGTAGCAAAAGTAAAATTACTTTTTCAATTAACAATTTATGACAGAGTCCATTCCACAAATAAAGACAAGCATAGTCTAACAGAACAGAGAACGTACGTTGAAGTCAGGGGAAGCCCGACACATGTAGCGCTGGCAACTATGAACTGACACACCGCCCACAGACCGCGAGGAAGAAGAATGACCACACCTGAAAAGTAGGGGTGAGCCTCGTGTCACTGGCTCAGTAGGAGTCACGCAGATCCCCACTGGAAACAACGTAGTAACACACAAGACAACAGTGCTAAACAGTAAAGCGGGAAGAATAGGAGTAACAACAGTGCTAAACTACAACAGAAAAGTTGTAAAAATAGGAGTAGGCCTGAAAGCACGATATGTAGTGCCGAAAGTGATATTAGTGAAAAATTTGAGAAGTCCACTCCACACACACAGAATGTCAGAACAGTCCATAAGTGGCTACAAAGACATCCAGCCAAAGAGAAAACTCTTCGAGGGACAGTGCTCCTCATGAAGACCCCCTACGTGCCCTCAAAGTAGAGTTGGCGGCACAAATCGACGTGTCGAATGCTAAATCAGGGGAAACCTGGGTTACCCGATTCGACTACACACGACACCGAACAAGGGGTCATGGATGACCTTAAAGATGCCCAATAAAGGTGAAAATGCTTCGAGGAATGGTCCACTCGATGAAGAAGTCTCATGTGGCCCTAAAGTAAGTCTGGCAGCACAAATCACAGTGCCGAAGGACGAATCAGGGCAAAACTCGAGAAAGCCGGTACGAGTTCGGCACGTGCCGAAAATCACTGGAAACCCCAAATCATTCCGGGGCCACTACATCAACTCCAGGGTTACTCTGGATGACAAGCCCTCGATGGGTCAATTTTGGGGCAAAATGTCAAAATTATGAAAAATGCCCTCCGTTGAGTCGGTGGCACCTTGAATGCTGAATCGGTGGCGCTTATCCTTTGATTCGGCGGTGCCCTGGTTCGGTGGCGTTCAAGGGCTTGTTGCACTTGAGTCGGTGGCACCCCTTTGCGGCTGAATCGGTGGCGTCCCATGCGACGACGGGCTGGCGAGTCGGTGGCGTCCCTGCGGAGCGGGCCGGCGAGTCGCTACTGACGGCACCGACTCCCCTGCTCCCATCCGTCTATAAGAATGGGCGTTCACTCAAAAAGAGGGAGACAACAGAGGAGGCAATAGAAGAACACACAGAAGAAGAGGGACAGAGTATGAGAAGATAGTGAGGAAGAGACGAGCGGAGCGAAGAAAGAAGTAGTAGAGAGCCTAGATAGAGAAAAGAAGGAAGGTGGGTAGCAGGATAGGGGTCTTCTGCACTGTTCCCCTTTCCCCTCCCCCATGATTGTATCTCTAGATTCCCGTCTCACTGTAATAATTGTTCACTGTATCCCTTGATGTTGTTTTCTTTTCGGAATAAAAGAAGAGTTGATACTCCTTCTCATCTCTGACTTTCAGCTCGTCCGTTCTCTTTTGTGTGCATTGTCAATTTCTTTCGTGTGAATTTGTTGATTTCTCTCTACCACCCCCCGGGTGTGAGGAGGCCCTTGAGGGCTATAATCACCCTAAATCCTAGGATCACTCAGAGGGGAAAGCTAATGCGATGATACTCCCGACAATGGCCGATGGCCGCGCCCAACAGGGCGACACCAAATCCCCTCCCCGGGATCCTCTGTCCTTCGTCAAATGTAATGTCTGTATGTTTTACTGAATGTCTAATGGGCCCTCGCACCGAGCCCCCATCTCTCACTATATATGTCACTCTCGGTGTTCGACTATTCGTCTCTGAACTACTTCTTTTCCCCCGGCATCGCTCGTGCACATCTGTAGAGGTCGGTGTGGGCCTGTGATCCCCCTACGAAATGTTTGTTTTATGCCATCTCCCTTCATCCGTTGAAGAGAATTGCTTAAACCCACTATGTAGTGGCACATCGATGCCTGTCCCTGGCGCGACAGAGGCTTTATGAGCCTATAATGTGAACTGTGCCTCTCCTTACTCGAGAGTGAACCGTGGTCACTCTGCCTTATTTTGATGGTATTAAGTTATATATGCGTCGATTCACCAACGGGGAGGGGGATATTCTTCTTTTTCCGTTCATCACCTCTCATATGATTTTCGTGACACCAAACCACTCAAGGCTCCAGGAGGTCTGTCCTCCTATGACATGTTCTCCTGGAAGCCTGTTGTAGAGTTGAGCATAAACGCCACCCAAATGGCTACATACTTGTTGTGTCTTATTCGCTTAATTCTATGTTACTGTTAAACATGAATCCCTCAAGGTTCTAGGAGGTCTGTCCCCTCGTGACATGTTCTCTTGGAGACCTGGTTGTGAGGTGGAGCATCAAATGCCACTCAGTTGGCAATATTCAGCTTCGTCGGCCCCTGAATTAACCCCCCCTGGATCACTATGAACCCTTGGTAGGCTAGCCCTCAGGATTCCTTAATTGGCAATCTCAGGGTTTGAGATAGCCTTATCAGGCTTCTCAGTCTTCATGGCCTCACACCGATCTCCCCGTGTGTGTAGACCCTTGTGTTGGGTTGAGCCTCCCATATTAAGGGGAAATGCTGCCCAATTCTCCTCAAAACTCCCCATTTTTGCTAGCTTAATTACTGGCGTCAGCTCATTCGCGTGGCTACATCCCCCATTCCATGTGTATGACTCAGAGGGTATACATCCATCAAAATTATACTGGCCCTCCGACTTTAGCCTCGTACGGTAAATGGAAGATCAGGTACTCCATAGAATCGAAGAAAGTGGGGGGAAATATCTTCCTAACTTGCAAACCGTCATCACCACATTCTATTCAATAGTTTGCACATTCCCAAGTTTGAGCTCTGATGCACATAAAATCTTGAAAAATTGACTCAACTTGGTCAGTGCTCCCCATATAGGCTTCGGCAACACATCATGAAATGTAATGGGTTCCAACCTCTCCATGAACACATGGCAGTCATGATTTTTCAATCCATATATCTTCCCTTCATTGACATTGACACAATAGGCTATGTTTGACACATATCCATTAGGGAACCTCAATTGCTTCAATCACTGACATAGTTCATTGATATGTGTATCCCGTAGTATGTAAGTTGCTTTAGGTTGCACAACTTTTCCATGTACGTGCTACAGTTCTAACTCTGAACAATTGCAAAGTATTTTCAAGTCTGCTCGCGCTTTGACATTGTCCTTTATTTTGCCTTTTATATTCAGGATAGTGTTGAACACATTATCAAAGACATTCTTCTTGACATGCATGACATCCAAGTTGTGTTGTATCAAAAGGGTTGACCATGAAGGTAATTCCTAGAAGATAATTTTATTCACCTAGTTGTAATCCTTTCCAAATCCACGGATCTATCGTATGCTCCCGGATAGTTGTACTATATCTGGTAAATGCACCTGGCTTGCCATTTGTCGATCAGACACCCATTCCAATTCGATCTTATCCATTTCTTATGTGTTCTTCAAAAATGCGTCCTTTTACCTTCGGAAAGGATGCTCAATTGGTAGAAATCACCGATAGCAATTGAACTAGCATGATTTCCCACCATATTTCAGGACAAATGATTTGATATCGGCCATACAATAAGGACATGCCAACCTCCCATGTGTGCTCCAGCCAGATAGCATATCATATGCAGGGAAGTCACTTATTATCCACATCAATGCTGCCTTCATAGTGAAATTTTACTTTCTATATGCATCATAAGTAACAACTCTATCAGGCCATAATTAGCTCATCAATTAGTGGCCTAAGATATATGTCCAATTTTTTCCCTGATTTTTTGGGCCAAGAATCACTAAGGATAAGAAAAGGTTCTCTCACTTCATACACATGCCCAGCAGAAGAGGATAGGATTGGTGATCCACTCAGATAATAGGTGAATGGATTGGAGCGTGCATGGTTGAGATCCAGAGGGGGGGTGAATGGATCCCAGTGAAAACTTTTACTGAATTAAAAATAAACTACTCATAATGATCTAAATTAATAATAGTGCTCTAATCACAGTGTAAACTCCTCACTCAAAACTAATCACACGGTGTGCAACCAGACTCCAGCAAAAGCCATTTGAATGAGAAGATCAACCAACAACCAAGTACGAGGTGGAGGTTCGATCTAGGATCTCCTCACGCAAGAGATGACATTCCAAATAGGCCTAGCCTAACTTTCCTGCCATGTCTTTTTATATACTTGATGGTTGTAGGCTTTCACAACTCAATACAATTAAAATCCAATGCTAACTGTGAACGGCCCTAAAAATGCATATAATCGAAGTTGTAAGCACATAAGCAATCACACAATGGACCGGGATTTTTTTAGGTGGTTCGGTCTTGAGACATACATCCACCCCACACTCAAACCTGATTGTGGCTTCTGCTGACACACAGCTTAACCGCTGATCCACAGCTTCGGGGATGAATCCATACAACCATTGAGCAACACTGCTTGCTATCTGTAGACTAACAGCTTGAACTATTGAGCCTGACAGCTTACTCTCTGCTGAGCACCATAGCTTGCTGTCCGAGGAATCGATCCTCGCCGCTGAGCATTATAGCTTGCTCTGCTGACTAACAACTTGAAAAATAGGGATAAAAGAAAATTACAAAGGACTAAAAATAATAATCAGATGTAGCATGAAAACCAATATAGCTCAAATGAGCAGATGATTCTAGATCTGATCTAGAAATTGTGACTTTGGCAATGAACATGATGTGAAACAACCTCAGACCTAAGCAAGCAAGCACAATCGCAAGTCGAACAGGCTGATATCGGTGGCCAACTCACCCAACACTCAACCAAAAACCTGGGGTGACTCGGCGATGCCGAGTGCAGGATGTGAGGGCTGGTCCCTTGCAAGTAGAGGGCCATCAAGGCCAGAGGGTCTCCCAAATGGTTTGACTAGTCTGATTCTAAGGGCCGACCCGGTGCCGAGGGCACGGGTAGTCACTCACTCCCACGGTGGTCACTCAGAAGTACGGGACTTGCGAGATCGGGCAGCGGTATAGGTGGACTTAGATTCGTTTTATTTAGCCACCTTTGTAGCATTTTAATCTCCTGCTGCTTCTGGTATAGAAGTGCCACCATGGCCTGGTCTTGCTAGGAGGGGTCGGGAGTGCTGCCTTCTACCCTCGGTTTGATTGGGGTGTGTGACATCCCATCATTCTTGCTGGATGCACCTAGTTTTTTTGAGATGAACTACCTATGTTTTATTCCTCTGAGTAAAAGAGGAATGTGTTATTGTGCCCCTTGTTGGCTGGCGGGTGTCTTGATATTCTCCCAGATCCAGCAGCATGATGGGAGGTAGAAGCTTTAGCCTGATTTGCTCCCTTTGGTATAAAATAAATTTCTTCATCTTCCTCATCAATAGCTTGAGCCACATTGGATGGTGTTGATAGCATGTTACAGGAGAGAGCAACAGATTTTATTTTAGCCTTTGTATTCTTCTTTTCCTTCCCCCTTATGGCTGGCATCTACCACCACAATAGGTTACTTGGTGCATCAAACACCCTCACCTGTTCTTTAGCCCTTTTTGTTAGCTGATGAGACTCATTGCGTCTTTGAGGGGCATACTTCTTGAGATGCATAGGCAGGCTCTTGGGCTGTTCATGCTTATCAGGCCCACTTATAATAGCATCTGGCCACTCCATAGTTGAGCTAGCTTCTTCATGTACCCGCAATAGGGTCTATCTCTTCTTATTATCGGTTAGCCTTGTGATAGCCGCTAGAGGAGCTGTTTGATGCCAGATAGGAGTGATAGGGGGTGGAGTGGGCCAGGATATGGCTCCATGAATCTGAGCCTCCGGAGCTGAGCGAGGTGCGAGCCTTGTTCTTTTCTTATTGGCGTTGCTTGCCAATTTTCTTATTTTTCTTCAGGCGCTAGGACACAGTCTTCATTGGTTTGCTAGTTGCAAGCCTTTGGCACTTCTTCGAGCAGTTGTTGATATATAGATACCATATTGATTGATGCCCCCAGAGTAGGCATTTCATGAGGATGTGGGGGATCAACACTGTTCTCCCCCATTTGTAGCTCCCCCTTTTTGATCAAGCCTTGGACAATGTCCGATGTCCAAAGATTTGATGATAAGGAAGAAGTAAGGATCGTCTCTTCTCCTGACGTCATTAGGCCTCTTTGGCTTCAAAAGAGTGATCTTATCATACTTGATGGCCCACTCAAATAATGCTCGAGTCCTGTCCCTGGGGAAGGCATAGAGCTTCTTTGCTTTGTTCTGCGGAGGATGACTCTCCTGGCATTCACCAGGTTCATTGGGAGAAGGATTGTGCACCCATTTGTGCCTTTTTGCCTTGACACCAACAGCATGGACTACTTTTAGCTTCGGTCATTTATTAAGTTGTCTGGATTGATGACTTGAGTCAGCAGAAATGGAGGGATATCTTGTAAAGAAATCTTCAACCTCTGTGGCAATATCACTTAATCGGTCAAATGATTGGATTTCTATCCCGATTATCTTTTCTAGAATCTTCTTATTCATATTTTGTTTACAAATTTGTATTGCATCTTTTGGATGCGGAGGACGCCGACACCTCATGCTGAGATCCTCCCATCTCTTGATATATTCTGCAGCTATTTCATCATCTTTTTGCTTGGCTACCAATAGCTCAGCCACGGTCACCTCTTCCTCGATAACGTGGAATCTTTCACTGAATTTCTGCTATATGTCTAGCTAGTCGTGGATAGACTCGGTCGGCAGGTTAGAATACCATTCAAAGGTGAGTCCTGTCAGTAAAGACCCAAAGAACTTGAGTAGGTATGACTCGTCCATCACCAAGTCACCCATGACTATCATATAATGTGAAATATGCTCTTTCGGGGAGCCCTGCCCATTATATTTATCAAATTTTGGCGTTTATTGACGCCAGGTGACAGTCTTTTTGCAGCATGGTGGGCTGGATATGGCACTTCAAATATGTCGAAGGGGGCGTAATCATCACCACCCATCTTTGCTAGTCTTGCCTCGATCATCTGCTCCGCCATCAACTTATTCACCATAGCTGGCTCTTCCAGTTGAGGGTAGAGGAGGGTGGGCTGCATCAATAATGCAGTCGAAGTCATAACATTGAATGGCAAAGGCTCTAACAGGGGAGCCTGCCGCAGCATCTGAAGGGGCATTGGCCGTGCTGGCTGGGGCCACTGGGAATAATGCTGGGGAGTAGCCCGGTTCTGAGCTATAGTGTGTAGAACAGTCGGTGAAGGAGCACCCCCAGGATTGGAACCTTCCTGTGACTGTCATCCTCAAGACAACGAAACACAATACTGCGACTTGTACATAGGAAAGAAGCAATACGATGATTAGTTGAAGGGGGTTAGGTCCGTTAGGTGCTGTGACGCATCAACGTAGGTTCGTTACAGTTCATTTCGCATCAAGTGTCTGACGCGCCTGAGTTGGCCCGTCAGGTTACTGTGGCGCACCAGGGTCTGTCCATCACAGCCTGTGGCGCACCAGGGTTGGCGCGTCACAGTGGGTTTTACACCGTTGGCCTGACGCCCTTGTGTTGGACCATTAGATCGTTGTGACGGCCCAGCGGTAGACCGTCAGAGCTTGTGGTGTGCCTGGGTAGGTCCACCAGGCTCTGGACTGCGCCGGGTTGTTTGCAGTCCCATTTCTTCTCCGACTGTGGTCACTGTGCGGCAGTCTTGGTATGTGGGACGGTCCCCATACTCCGCCGGGTTCGGACGTTATTTTTCGTGGCTTGAGAGTCTACTCCTTCAGAGACACTCCACTAGTCATAGCCCGCCAGTACGTGTGTGCTGGTATCCACCTAGGAGTGGTGGGATCGCTATCCTGAGGATAGTTTTTAGACTGGTTTCCTTTGGGCCCCACGTCATAGGCTAGAGTTTGGCTGAGGGGAAAACTAGTTAGAGGCTAGACCTAGGACGCATGGTCTGTGTGTGCACACGTGGCTGGGGGTAGTTGGACACGTGTCGATGGGCGTGACCCCAGCTAGTCACTCTCTTTGTGGTTACTTGTGTGTGTCTGAGTCTCGCGCTCGGGGCGTACTAGCTGGACACTTGTGATGCGGTATAAGATGTCAGTGGACACATCCGGTCATTCTTCTAGTGGGAGGTACTTCTGTTCTGGACAGGGAATGGTAGACCATCAGTCTCAGTTGCTTCGACCTTCGGGTTTTGGTCGTGTTGACCGGTGGATTCCGGTCATTTCACCGTGGCATGCGTGTGTGGGTTTTCACGCCATGAGACCGATACTTGTAGTGCAGGGCTTTTACTTTTAAGGTACTCGCTTAGCTGCTAGCGTAGTGGTTTTCCATTTTGCGAGGTAGGGTTCGAGTGATCCCTATTGAGTCTTGTTCTGAGACTCACTCCCTGCGTGTTTTTACCGTGTTTCAAGCATGGTGCGACTTCGGGGGAGCACGTCTGAGGCTCGGCGTGGTTCGGGTGCCCAGCGTTAGTGCCAGAGGTCAGAGCTAGGGTATGTCTCGTGTAGCTATACTTTTCTTTCTTTTCTCTACACTAGTTGTCGACTACTGTTGTTGTTATCTTGTGGACCATGTAAAATGTTAATTTAATTTCCTGCTTATTATATAAACTGCTTTAATTTCTACAATTATTTGTGATACTTGTGTAGTCTCCACACCATCCTTTTAACCCTTTCGAGTCTTCAGGCTCATGGGCTGCGATACGAGTCTCGGGTTATCGTGCCTTCCCGTTAATTAGATTCTTGGGTCGTTACAGCTGGTATCAGAGCGCTGTTGTGGGATTATATGAGAATCGTAAGTAATTATAGTGGTCCACTAGTCCACAGCAATGATGCATAGTTGACGGTGGCATTGGGCACTGCGTATTTTTATTGACCTTACCATTTTCGTGTTTTCTGTCTTTTGCTTCTGGAGTGAGCATGGCGCTGAGGCGGAGGACTCACTCTCAGCAGGGACAGTCAGTAGAAGAGTTATGCTGACCGTAGGTGGTAGCCTCTCACTTTCATCGTTGGCAATCCTGTGTTCTTGAGAGTTTCTCCGATGAAGGGGGTGATGTGCTTTGGGTGGTGAGGGAAGCTGCGTCCCCGCTATATTAGTCCCTTTCCCATCGTTGAGTGCATCGGTGAGGTAGCTTATCGGTTATAGTTACCGCCTGAGTTGGGGTCGGTGCGTGACGTGTTCCACGTCTCGATGTTGCAGAAATATATGCCTGATGACTCTCATGTGCTTGAGGATTCTGTTTGGCCCGAGATGAGTCCAGATCTTTTTGTCCCAGAGTTTCCCATCCGCATTGAGGATAGGAGAGAGCAGCGCCTGCGGAATAAGGTCATCCCCTTGGTTAAGGTGGTGTGGCAGTGGCACTCTGGTGGTGAGGCTTCTTAGGAGCACGAGGACGAGATGCGTCAATAGTTCTTGTACCTATTTGAGTGAGTCGCTCTCTCTTCTTTCCCCTTGGGTTGTTCTCAATTTCGAGGACAAAATTCCTTTAAGGGGGAGGGCTGTAATGTCTCGGACCTTTTGGATCCTTATTTTCTGATCCCGGATCTGTTTTCTCAGAGTGTCCGGCTCCGTTGTGTCGAAATTACATTTTGGACATCTTTTGTGTTCAGATCGGCGCGATCCGGGCTCGTTTCAGAGGCCTGGAGACGTTCTACGACTTTTTCACGTGTTTTTTTGATTCCCGACCCGATTTTTGGAAAATCCCAAATTTCTGCCAAGACTCACACACTTTGTAGCTCTGATGTTCTCTCCTTCCTTTTATCCTTCTGCTCTTCTTTTTCTTCTTGCTCTGTGCTTCTCTCTCTTCTCATCCTTTTCATTCTCTCTGTAATTCTTCTAGCCCCTTCCTCTGAACGAGAATGCTTAGATTTATAGAATAGTGCTTTGTTATCCTTCTCTCCACGATCTAGATTAGCAATCTGATTCATCCACTTGGAAAAAGAATTTTTTTATGGCAACTAGAATTCTCAGAGGATGGCCATGTGTGCTGAAGATTTTCACGCCAATTCTCTCTCAGTACGGTCATCACGTGTTCCTTCTTCAAGTGATCATGTGCCTGGATCAGTTTCTCCTTTGTGACTCAAGTTTTTCATAATTGCCCTTCACTTATGCTCCATATATCATGTGGAACCTTTAACAGATCGAATGAGACTTTAAATACTCCACATAAGTCAGAAGATAATCCTTCCATATAGATGAGTGATGTGGAGCTCAGCACGTGACTGACAGGTTGAGGCATTGAAGTACAGTCATTTGTGTTAATCTCTGAGATGTCAGAGCATTGGATCTTGGCTTTGACCTTAAGCATGGCTTGTGACTTGATGCATCGATGCATGACCAGGATGCTTCGATGTTGCTACCTTTTAGAATCTGAACCTTGATTGGTGCTTCAGTGCATCGCCCTGATGTGTTGATGTGGTTGCTATAGAAGGTTCACACTTTGACTTGATATGTCAGTGCATCATCTTGATGCATAGACTTCAAATGTACTCTGGTAGTTGTTCTTCTTAGTGTGTTGGGGCAAGAGGGTTCAGCATCGTGCTTGAATTTTTGTATAGCATCCTGTTGCATTGATGCATCTGGTGGGTGCATCAACGTAGCTTGATTTTGTCGGATCACACTTTGGCTTGATGTGTCGATACATCACTTTGATGTGCAGACCTCATGTACAGAGTGGTAGACAACCCTCTTAATGTATCGACGTAGAGGACTTCAGCATCGACTAGAATCTGCATGCAACATCCTGGTGCGTCGATGCAGTAATAGATAGGTCGAGGCACCTACACTGGTGTGACTTCTTTAAGCGGCCTACATGCTTGGATGAGGAGCATTGATACTTCGTCATTTTGAGAAGACAAGTCTTGACACTACTTGATGTGTCAATCTAGCTGGCTCCTAGAAGCTGGCACTCGACTTTGGTGCAGAAGGCTTGAAGGAACTTTTGGCTTGATACGTCAAGGCATTATTTCTGATGCGTCGATGCAACGACTAGATGCTTGAGACAAATCTTCAATCTTCCTCTGATGCTTGGATGTGGTAAGTCTATGAACAAGTTAGGACCAAATAAGTCGATGCAGTGATGACCATTTCTTCTACTATGTTGATGTAGTGTCCTGATGCTTAAATTTCTTCTACTGCGTTGATGCATCGTGTTGATGCTTTGACTTGATAAGCCTTTAACTGTTCCCATTGCATCGACCTGCCATCTTCTTCCAGCGGATGACCTGGCCTCTCTCGCTGTGAGAGTCGACTTCCAGTGTCAAGAATTTTTTAAATTGGTTCTGTCACAGCTTGAGTTGACTTTATCAATTCTAGCCTTGATTGATTTTCATGTGCATTTCTTGTCAAGACAACCATATGACTTTGTCATCTTAACATCATCATAACAATAGTGATTATATGCACGTAGGTCATTGTTCACACGATTCAAGCAAATTTCAGCAATATTATCCATGAGGTTTCAGTAGGATTATTCATTGAGCTAGATTCATCAAGTGAGATTCCACAACTGACATTATATTATGATCAGGAACTCATGGTGATTCATGATGTTGACATCATCAAAACCATGGCCATAAGCCATGCCATGAACCATGGAGATTACATCAATCTCTCCCTTTTTGATGATGGCAACACTATGATTCACTATTGCACCAAGAGTCATAAAAATCAATTTTAGTGGTGTTTCCCCTAACTCAAGCACATTGACCATGACAATATGCCTGCTACCTAAACCCGGGATGACGAACTTCCGAACTCTCAACTATGCTTAAGTATAATGTGGAACGATGGACCCCCACCAGGATCCGGACCACGTCTGTCGCCAAGCATAGGATGACGGACTTCTTGAACTCTTGACCTATTGGTTCAGGGGGCAAGCAAATAGACCCTCTAGCTTTGCATTAGATGGGTTTTTTTGTTTAAACCCAGCATGCATCATGTAGGCTCTTTTTAGCCCCTTTTTAAAAAAAATCCAAAGAAATATATATGTGTGCATGAAAAAAATAGATGTATCTCATCTTGGGAGTTGTGACTGATTTTCCCAACAAATAAATACAGAAGGTGGTACGTGGCCTAGGAACCATTTTCCTGTCGCTACATCATGCATTCATAATCATGCAGGTCAACGCATAGTCAACGCATATTTGTTTGATTCAATGTGTCATTGGTCTGCATTTCAAGTCTAGAGCATTTCAAGTGAATGCATGTTTAGTTAGTATGTGCTTAGGTCGATGCATGAACTAGCTAGCTTCATAAAAGTCGATGCATGATAGACTTTGCTCATAATAAGGTCGACGCATGTTTATTGTGGTATATATAAAGGTTGACGCATGTTTATTGCATTGCATATGATGGTCGATGCATGTTGCATCGTGAGGCAGAGGCAAGTCGGTGCACATTTGTATTCTATGCATAAAGGTCGATGCACATCGTGCCCTAGTAATCCTAAGGTTGATGCACATTCTGCCCGAATCATTCTAAGGTCTATGCACATATTGCATCATACATTATGAGGTCTGTGCATATTTACATTTCACATACTAAGGTCGATGCACATCTGCCTTAGTCATTCATAAGGTCTGTGCACATTTTGTATCTTTCATTCTAAAGGTCTGAGCATATGTGCTAGCATGCATATATGGTCTGAGCATATGTTCTAGCGTGCATATAAGGTCTGAGCATATGTGCTAGTGTGCATATAAGGTCTAAGCATATGAAGGCATCAGGTCAGAGCATACCAGGCATGGTCGGAGCATATGTTCATTGTTTCATGCGAAGGTTGATGCACTTTCTACCTTGTACACATTAAGGATGATGCATGTACTATAGCTAACTTAGCAAGGTCGATGCACCTCATGTACCTTGAGCTATAAGGTCAGTGTATCTTTTGCACAGGTTGACGTTAGTAACCTAGCGGTTGGAGATAGGTCTCTGCTAGTGACCGAGCAACTATAACTAAGGTCAATGCTTATTTTAAGGTCGATGCTAGTCTGATTAACTCATGCTACATTAAGTCTAAGTTCTAGTCCATCAAGGTCAATGCATATTGAGCATTCACCATTGAGACAGGTCGAAGCACCTTCATGAAGGTCTACTTGTAAAGCATTGAGATTTATGATTCCTTTCAGTCTGTATTGCATGAGTTATTCCTACTGGCTAAGGCATCTCTGTTAAGCATTGCTGATTGTATGTTTATTCTATTGACATAAATTTGATTAAGCATGAATTCTCTTTGTCATAAGTAAGGTGTTTGACGAAATGACTATTGTCTGCTTGACAGGTACAACCAAACATGAACTTTCAAGCAATTACTCATTTGATCAAACAGTTGGTTGATACATTGCAGATCAACTGAAGTCAAGTTATCTGAATTACTTAACTGGTTCAGCGGGCCACGTGGGCTCATTAGCTTGTTCGTTCAAGAAACGTGATCCCAAGATAGTTAGTGGCACGTGATGCAAGGCAGTGCTTCGATTAGAATTATCTGCCACGTGGATCGCCAACCTCAATTCTTCTGACACGTGGACTTCCAACGTCCTTTTTGGATAAGGTGATTGGGCGGGAAAGTTCCCTCCACATGCCCTCAATGGAATCTTGTGGGGACCACAAGATTCATGCCAGAGAAAAGGAATTGTGATTGAATCACCGGAGCCCCTATTTTTCGCTTATAAATAGGGAGCATCCTTCTCCAGAAAAGAAAGAGATATAGAGAAGAAAAAAGCTGAGAGCTAAAGAAGAGAAGAAGATTGAGAGCTGCTAAGAAGAGAAGAAGATCGTGAAGAGCAGAAAAGAAGAAAGAAAGAGATAGGGGAGAGTCAGAGGAGTTAGAGTGGGAGGAAGAGTTGGCTCGATCTGCATCTCCATCAGTTCTTGGATTAGATCCAGAACTGGTTTGCTCCTGCATGAGCTATATTGGTTTCCATCTCTATTGATTGAGTTTGTTTTGTTTCTATTTTTCATTTTTATCTTGTTTGAACTTCAAGTTGTGTGTCAGTGTTGCAGTGGATCGATTCCTTTGATCAGCAAGCTGTGAGGCTCAGTGGTAGCAAGCTGTGATGCTTAGCGATAGCAAGCTGTGATGCGCAGCGGAAGCAAACTGTGATGCTCAGCTATAAGCAATCTGTAATGCTCAGTTGTTCAAGCTGTTAGTCAGCGGAAAGCCACACTCATGTCTGAGTGTGGGGTGGATGTAGGTGAAAATTGAACCACCTAAAAATTCTTTGTGCAATGGGTTGCTTGCTTTATTAATTTATGCATCGAGTAGGTGCATGCTCTTAGGGCCGATCTTAGTCTGCATTTGATTCTGTTATAGTTTTATCTGAATGAGTAAGAAAGCTTTCAACCATTGAGGAGTATATCAAAACATGACGGAACGGTTTAGCGGTGCGGCGCGTTGCCGAACTTGCGTGCGAAGTAGGCGTCGACCTTCGCCTTCATGGCCGCGTGCTCGGCATGGTTCGCATCCCAGTACGCCGGCCCCTTCATCAACGCTTCTGCCTCGATCTCGCTCGCCGCGCCCACATTGCCGGCCGGGTGGTCCTCCTTCATTTCCGCTCCGATCTTCGCGGCGAACGCGATGAAGTCGGGGTCGGTGCCGTACTTGGCCATCAGCCGCGCGCTGCTGCCGGGCATGTCCTCGGCCTTGCCACCGAAGCCGGCGATGGCGCGCGTGACTGTCTGCAGGTTCTGCGCCATTACCGCCTGATCGGGCCACAGTTTGCCGAGCTCCGCGCGAGCTTCGTCGACGGTGAGCACCTTGTCGGCCTGGAACAGTTGCGGCGCGAGTTCGAGGTATTTCTCGGTGACGAACTGCAGTTGCGCGTTCGACATGCCCTTCGCGTGCGCCGCCTTCTGGAAGGACTGGAACAGCGGGTCCTTGGTGAACTCGTCGAAGTTCAGCCCCTCGATGGTCTTGCCTTCTGCGTCCTTCGGCGCTTCGAGCTTGTAGTCCTCGGGCTTCTCGGGTGCGCGGTCGCCGGTGCCCAACTTGCGTTCGAGTGCAGCGCGCGCGTCCTCGATCTTGGTCGCGGTGGCCTCGATATCGAGCGATCCGTCCTCCTTCGCGACGCGATACTTCTCGGGCACGCGCTCGGCGAAGGGCTTACCCGCGTCGCCATTGGCGGCATCGCCGCTCGGGATCAGGCTGTTGTCGGATCCACCGGCAGCGGCTGCGGGGTCTGCGGCGGCCTGGGCTTGCGCCGCGGCGGCGGCAGGATCCGCCTCACCGGATGCGGCCGCGGCGGGGTCTTCATGCTGGTGGGTCGTCGTGTTGTACATCGTGGACTCCGTGAGCCGCGTTGATGCGGCGGACAATGAACTCGACGACGCTGCGGGCGCCATCGCGGTGGTAGGTGGACAGCACTGCGTCGATGCCGCCTTCGAGCTTCGCCGGCTTGCTGAAACGCTGGATCAGTTCCTCGAGGATCGCTTGGCCGTCGCGCAGTTCCTCGAACACCCGCGCGTAGATGGCGGGATCCACAGGACCTGGTCGGCTCGCCGCTGGCATGCCTTACGCCGCCACCGCTTCGCCGGCCGACTTTGCAGCGGCCTCCATCCCGGCGCCCTGCGCCTGTGCAGCCATCTGCTGCTGCTGCGCCTGTTGGGCTGCCTGCGCCTTCGCGGCGCGCAGCTTCTTGACGTCGTCTGCCGTGCGGCGGATCGATTCGGGGGCGCCGAGCCCCTCGATGATGTGTTCCAGCGCCTTGACGGGGTCGAGCTCGTCGAGGATCGATGGATCGAGCGTGGCCATCTGCGCCACGTCGCCGAACACCTGGCGGATGGCCAGCACGTCATCGAGCTTCTGCGCCCGCGCCATCGGCGAGACGTAGCGCACCGAGAACGACCGGCCACGCAGCGACTCGGGCGCCGGCTTGAAGATCCCCGCGCGGAAGGCCAGGCCGAAGCAGCGGTCGACCATCGGCTTGATGTACTCGGCCTGCAGCCGTCCGTACACCGGGCCGAGCAGCTTGCGGATCATGTCGACGCGCGTGCGGACTTCCTCGGCCGTCATCTGCGGCCCGTCCTGCGGCTGCAACTGGTCGGCCATCAGGGTTTTGCGGATGCCACCCTGCAGCTGCGCGACCATCACCTCGGCGAGTTCGAAGTTCGCCCCGGTCTGCAGCGGCGTCAGGCTGTCCTTCTCCGCGGCGATGACGATCTTGCGCGGCCCCAGCTTCACGGCCGCTGGGTTGAGGACGCCGTCGTCGATGCCGAGCCACATGCCCGCGATCGCCACGTCCGCGCCGGCCAACTGGTAGCCCTTGAGTTCGTTGAGTTGGCGCACGTCCGGCAGCGCGGCGTACAACTGGCCGACGCCGTAGTGGCTGCTCGGCACGCGGATCCAGCGCGGCACGACGACCGGGAACTCGTGGTAGCCCGACTCGCGCAGCACCATCTTCGACTCGATGGCGATGTGCATCGAGGCGAATGGCAGGTTCTTGGACAAGCGCGCACCCACGGCATACGGCGTGCGCGGGTGGATGCAATGGGCGAAGCGGAACTCGGCGTCTGGCTCACTGCGCAGCTTGTTGCGGATCGCCTCGGGCAACTTGTCCTCGCCGTATTCGCGCGCCGCAGCCTCGGCGGTCAGCGTGAACTCGCGGTGCACAATGTCGATGCGCCCATCCGCCCGGGTGCTGCCAACGTAGACCTCGGCCAGCGACCAGTGCTGGAACACCAGGCCGCCCTCCTCCTGTGTTTCAGTTGGCTCTTTCCAAGGTACATAGTGTAGTTTTACTGCATTATTTACTTTGGTGGCGATCACATCTTTCTTATTTGGGTATTTGTCATCTTTTCCCATCATCTTTTCTTATTTTCTTTCTTTCTTTTTGTTGCTCCACACCCACGGTGTGTGTTTCCATTTTATTCCCTTGCTCCATGCCCACGGCATGTGTTTAGTTCCTGCTTTGCTTTAGTTTATGCTGTTAAAATGACATGCCCACATGCTTCATATTGGATGTTGTTGATTGCATGACTTAGTACACATCACCCACTCACATCATACCTATCTCTCACATCACACTCACACCATCACCACCATCATAAACATATACAACTTATAGTTTTTTTGGCGATCACAGTGGGACATCTTGTGCCAATCATATTGAGTGATTATTTGACCTGCTCATCTTTGCCTTTTCCAATTGCCCTTGTGTTTTCCCTGATTTTTCTATTTTATTCCCAATTTGTTTCTGCTCTTTGGTTCCCTGGCGGTCTCCTCCCAGCCGTTTCTAGCCTAAAAGTGGTCTAGCGATAGACCGTCTTACCTCCTTAGTGGTCCCTCAGATGACTATTTCTCCAGTTATAAGTACGCATCCCAAGGATTGTTGATATTTCTACATTTTGGCTGATTTCTATTATTCCTGGGTGCTATCTGATCTCCTTCTTAGTTGTTGTGCATATTTATATCATTGTTGGCATATTATTTGTTAGTTTTTAGGTTAGAAATTGCATGCACTCCGGTGCACGTAGGATCATTCATCTTTCATATCATAGTTGCATTCCTACCTTGGTGTGTGATCCTCTTGCCTCCATATTCCTTGGTGTCGACTAGGTGACCGCATCAGGTACCTCCGTAAGTCCCCGTGAGCCATGGATTTTCACACAGACGTCGGGCTTGTTGTTCCTTTGCCACCCCGTGTATAGGTTGCATAAGTGAAGGAGAGTTTACACCTAGAGTTAACTAGGTCCCTACTATCCTTCCCCATTAAGAACCTATTGTTGGAGAGAACATTTTGTTGAAATTACTAAGGTTCTAAAGGTGGAACAAATAAAATTTTATGCATCATTATAACTTGGTTGACTTGTGGTTGCCTCTCATCCCTTTCTTATTTGCATATCTCCTTTGGGGGTCACTTTGTTTGGTGACTTATTCGTGGTTGTTTGTGTTATTTTCATCTTTAGGTGCAACGTTGCATGTGGAGTTACTTTAAATCCTTAGGTTCATCTCCTAGGAGCAATTCCTCTTTCACCTCTTATCTCAACCCCTTATTCGACTCCACCATGTATTCTTATGATCTTCCTCATTCCCATGAGGATTCTCTCCCTCAGGGACTCCTAGAGGACCCGCCCAGGATCTTCCCACTCCAGTCTGGAGAAGGGTCCGTCCCTCCTCCATCCTCTATTCCCATGGAGGGCGGTTAGCCCTCCCTGTCAACTCCATCCGCCAGCAATCTCACCAGTCACATTCTCCAGATGATGGCCCAGTTGGATCCGGCCCAACTTCAGGCCCTTTATCAGACCTTACAGGGGTCAGGTGCCCCATCTTCCATGATTTCACAGGGTCTGTCCACTACCTCTATCTCCCAGTCTAGGGTTGATGGGCTCGGGACTCCACCTGTTCCTATTGATCTCACCCTGGTCCAGCCCAGAATCCTCCGGTTCTCCAATCTAGAAGCGGGCCAGTCCTCTGGCTCGGTCCCTCAAATCCTTGATAAAGGGAAGGCCACTCTTCCCTCATCTATCCAGATTGATCCTTATAGATCTGTTACATCGGTGCCACAAACCCTCGTGGCTCCGGTCGATTTTGTTCACCCACAGCAAGGGGCGGCCCATGCTTACTCCAATTCAGGTCATCCTTTGGCCCAGTATCCTTCTTATGGGCCTCCTCCTTTTTCTTATGGGCCTCCCCCTCCTTCTTATGGGCCTCCCCCTCCTTCCGTTCATCCTACGGCTCCTTGCCTTTGTAGATAGTTTAATAGACTATCCTGCCCCCTTTAACTAAGCATGTGTATATGCACTTGAACAAGTATGAACCGGCATGAAAGTATTCACAAAAGGGGGGTAAATAGACATAGAAACATACTGTGATAGCCACCAAATTCACAACAATGCCAAGGGGATGAAGAGATGGAAGAAACGGCGTCGTGTACCTTGGAAAAAAGATGAAGACTTGATCGCGCTTGACAAAGGGGTGTGGGGAATGATGTGGATTCAAACCACCTCGTCTTCCAGCTGGCTAGAAGAAGAGGGCCTCACATTCATATCATGCTCTCCTGTAAAATAAAGTAAAACCACAAGAATAACTCTTGCTTAACACTTCAAGGGGAGTGTTTCCATATCCAAGATATCTGAAGACAATCATTGATTCAGGGGGAGTTATGCACAAACACTCTTCTAATTTCTTAGAGAGCTATTGAAATTGACCTACCAAAAGAGCCAAAAGCTAAAGGAAGTCATCCTGCCCTTGAGGGTGCTCCATCTGTGAGTCAGCATCCAAGCTACATAGAATCTATACCATCAGCAGTGGAGCTACTTCTCCAACGCAGTGAACAACTAACTGGCTCAGAAGAAGGTAGAGCCGAAGTCCCGCTGCTAAGCGAAGTAAGACTAGAACATATCTACGAGGCCCTCGAAGTTGAAGAAGATGATGAAGGCTTCATCGACCTATAGCTGGCTCCTTCAGAAATAGTAGATGGCAGCCAAGACACTGTCGATGAATTAGTCAAAATAAACCTCGGCACGAAGGTGTCGACGAATTAGTCAAAATAAACCTTGACACGAAGGATGATCCCAGGCTGACCTTCCTCAGTGCCCTCCTGCTACCCAAAGAAAGGGGGGAATACATAAAGTTGCTTCAACAAATCTGAGATTGTTTTGCTTGGAATTACAAAGAAATGTCAGGCCTCAGCCCTGTAGTTGTTGAGCATATCCTGGCCATTGACCCCAACGCCGAGCCCGTGAAATAGTCACCTTGGCGAATGAGGCCAGAATTAATAACCCAAGTATGCAAGGAGGTTGACAAGCTAAAAGATGTTGACTTCATGGCTGAAAATCAATACACTACATGGCTAGCCAACATCATGCCTGTCAAGAAGAAGAACTGCCAAATTTGGATTTACGTTGATTTTTGGGACCTGAATAAATCTTGTCTGAAGGATGATTTTTCGGTGCCAATCACCGAAGTAATGATCGACGCCCCTACTGGCCATGAGGCCTTGTCATTCATTGAATTATCATCAGGCTACAACCAAATTTGGATAGTTGAGCATGATAGAATCCACACTGCTTTCCAGTCGCCTAAAGGGATATTCCATTACAAACGGATGCCCATCGACCTTAAGAATGCTGGGACCACCTATCAGAGTGCAATGACCACAATATTCGACAAACTACTTTACAACAAAGTTGAATGCTATATTGACGACTTAGTCGTCAAAACAAAGAAGAGGGAAGATCATCTGGCTGACCTCATAATTATATTTGAAAGGTTGTGGCTGCACGAGCTGAAGATGAACCTGATGAAGTGTGCTTTTGGCGTCTCCAGTGAAAAATTCATGGGCTTCGTCGTCAGATATGATGGAATTGAAATAGACCCCACAAAAATCAAAGCTATTCAGGAGTTGCCTCGTCCTAGAAATCGGACAGAATTACTGTCATTGCAAGGTTGGCTAGCCTACATCTGTAGGTTCATCTCCAATTTGTCTAGGCGGTGCCAGCCGTTCTATAAATTAATGATGAAGGATACCCCATTCCACTGGAGCGAAGAATGTCAAAAAGATTTCAATTAATTGAAAGAATACCTAAACACCCCACAAGTCCTGGGGGCACCTGTCAATGGATAGCTACTGATCCTATACATAGCTGCCAATGAAAACTCTCTTGGGGCAATGCTGGCCCAAAGCAATGAAGAAGGAAAAGAACAAGCCCTCTACTTCCTCAGCCGAAGATTGGTCGGGGTTGAAACAAAATATACACCAATTGAAAAAGTCTGCCTCGCACTGGTCTTTCTAGCTAAGAAGATGAGGCATTACATGCTATTGCATGAAGTGAAGCTAATGTCCAGGGCTGATCCGATCAAATATATACTCTCTCAGCCGGTCCTGAAAGGGCGACTGGGAAAATGGACAGTCATTCTCATAGAGTTTGACATTTCTTATGTGCCACAAAAGGTCATCAAAGGCCAGGCCATTGCAGATTTGTTTGTAGTGCACCCAGTGCTCGAAGATTCTCCTTTGATTACGGAGCTACCCGAAGATGAGAACTTGGAAGTGGACCAACTCCAACAAGCCTGGTGGGAGCTATACTTCGTCGGAGTGTCAAGAACAAAGACATCCTCATTAGGACAAACCAGAATAAGAGCGGGGGCAAGAGTCATCCTCAAATCCCTTGAAGGAAAGGTGCTCCATACCTCTTGCTTAATCAATAAAACCTGCACAAATAATGAAGTAGAGTATGAAGCCCTGATCATCAGTCTCCAGGTTGCTCTCTACATGGTGATCCGCATACTGTAAGTGTTTGGAGATTTAATGCTGATCGTCAAACAAATTCAGGGACAATTTGAAGTTCGAAAGCCCAAATTACTCCCCTACTACGCTAAGGAGAAGCAACTCATAGAGAAGTTCTACTTCATTGAATGGAGTAGTCGGTGCCTTGCCTTCAGACTTTTTACCACAACCATTTGATTTCCCCCCTCCCTAATTTCCATTTGCATGGGAGAAGTCCATTGCATTAACCTCCTTAGCACTGTCCTGACGATCCTTGAAGGACTTGCCTTTAGTAGGCGTGTAGTTGGGATGGTCGGCAAAGAATATTTCAATCTCCGCTATCACAGTGATTAATTGGTCGAAGCCTTTGATGTTTGTCCCCAAAAGCATCTCACTGACTTCCGCCGCCAGCCCTTTGCAACATATAGTGATCGCATATTCAAGAGCTGGAGGGTTGTCGCATCTCATGTTGAAGTCCCTCCATCGTTAGATAAAATCCAGTGTTGTCTCAGCCTTCCTCTAAGGGGGCAAAGTTCTAGAAGAGACACTTTGCGCTAGACTATTTGAAACCCGTTGACAATTTTTTTTTGCATATCAGCCCAATCGGCCACTGAATTGGACTTCAGCTTGGGATACCACGAAAAAGCAGTGCTTGTTAGGAATATGGCAAAGTAGCGAAGAACATGACTCCTCCAACGCCAGCTCACCCATGGCCGTTACATAATAGGCCAGATGTTCAAGCGGTGAGCCCCGTCCGTTGAACTTTTGTAACTTTAGGGCTTTGGGGCAATCTGACAAAAGCATCTTAAAATGATGATGGAGAGGATATGGCGCATTGTATAAATTAACAGCGGTCACACCCTCACCATGTCGAACGAACTGCATCTCTACAATTCTTTCGATCATCTGCCTTTGGGCCATTAGGCTTTCTACTACTGGCGTGGCCGACGATCGAATAATTGCTTCATTATGCGGTGCTTCAGACACTGTTGCTACTAGTGTTTTTGTTGCAATAGCTGAAATATTGACAGTGGTTGGGACGACTTGAGACGACCGTTCGACCACTGCGGGTACCATCGGAGGTTGCGGTTGAATCTCCTTTTCCTGCAAGAGTCCTTGCAAGATATTCCTCAACTCTTGATTTTCACGTAAGAGTTCTTCCAACGCGGTAGCTTGGACATTCTTTGCAAGAATCATCTTCATGCCCTGAGTTGCTATCCCCCAGCACAGTGTAAACATCATCTTGACTTTCGCCTAGCTGCCCCTGTCCTAGTTGAGACATTCTAGCTGCGACAGCTGTTTGGCTCATGTGAGCTAGAACTCAGAAAACATGCCTCGATTTTTCAAGGTCTGAAGTGGTTCATTCAAATCTCCCGGATTCTCTTCCAACTATTTGTTAGCAGAGGAAGTACAACAAGTGAACACCCTGATAGCGTCATTAGTCACCTAGACCACCCTCTTTTACTTGAATGGTTGTCTTCCAAGATGAGGTGCAACCCGTAGTCTTTCGAAACAGATAATCGGGACGTAGAATCTTGAGTAGAATAAGTCGCCTCCATTTGGGCTGAGTTGGTGAACGAAGAAGTGGGTCAGGTCTGTTTGTAGACCACTCAGTGCTTTTGCCCGCGTGGCATGGAGCTCTGGTCGAGATGCTGAGGCTTCAACTTGGTGCTGGCTTGTCGGACTTCGAGCTTGTTGTCGGTCCGACATGCAGATAGATCTTCTTGACCTAGCCCGCCTGATAGCCCGGACCTCCTCCTCGGTGACCCAGATTTTCTTAACACCGAGCTAACGCTCCTCTGTTGGATTGCCCCCTGACTTGGATTTGGGAGCTTCAAATTTAGGCCAACGTATTTGCCCCCAGTTTGCTAAAGGTGCGCCAGATTTCTTCGACTCTGCCTTGTCTTCCCGAGCTCGTAAGAGAAGCTCAAAGCAGTTGGAGGTGGAAATAGTTGGGACATGCTTGTCCCGAGACATGATCGGCTCACCACCATTGAGCCTGATACAAAGATTTCTAACAATCACAATTTTGTATGGCCAAGATGAGGTCGTTGCAGGCTTCCTACCTTTGCAGCTGGGGCGCTGCCCACGTTGTGCAAGAGCGGCGTCAATGCTGACTTCGTTGACCGAGAAAACCCTGCCAATGGTTGAGACCGAAGGCTTGGTGCCCTCGACAGGTGCAGATGCAGGTGTGACCGACTTGTCCTCAGCCATCGGAACACCACCCAAAAAGTAGGGCGAGCCGACGACAACCAGAAAGTATCCCAATTCCAAGGGAGTTGCCAAGTAGCCGAATCTACCGTGGTTGGAGATGGCATGTGATCCGTAAGTCACAACAGGCATTGTCATATCGTTTGATGGTTGTTATCAATTGCTTAATGCGAGCGAGCGAGTGCCCTCCTCTTCCGGTCCTGTAAAAGGAAATGGGGCATCAGAATCTTAGTAAAGGTTTGGGTCTTCTTGGGCAGAAAAAACAAAGGCTCCGCGCCTGCGAACCTCAGAGGGACTGCCACACCTGAAAAGTAGGGGGTGAGTCTCTTATCACTGGCTCAGTAGGGGTCCCGCGTCCCGCGGAACCCCAACCGAAAACAACGGTGGTAAAGCAGCGCAAGCAATAACCAACAACAACAGCAACGACGGCGGAAGGAATAGCCGTAAAAGAGAACACGGTGGCCGGTGAAATCTCGGCTCTATAGCTACTCCTACAGTGCCAGAAACACACCCTGATCTCATAGTCGGGGGACCACCGGACGAACAAGAAAACCCTGATTACGCTGCCAGAAGAAACACCACGACACCTCTGTCGTGGAGGTCTGTTCTCGCAGACGAAGGCCCAACCCAAGACCACTCGGTCTGGGAGCACGGTCATGACCTCCCTGTTGTGAACCCTACGCCGTCCAGGGAAAACCCACGGTAATCCCTACTGGAAACCCTAGACCTTTATAACGGGAAAACACACAGGAATTACTCGCAAAACCACATCTTGCAGATGGGAAATCGAAACTCGGGTCACGAGAGTCTCGTCACGTGACGGAAGTATAGCCCACTAGAAGCAAGGTCGGAAGCGTCCCCTGACGTCTTAGTCCGCGTCTCAGGTGCCTCCCTACTTGCCCCAGGCGGAAACTGAGACACCGTAATAGTAACCACAGAACAAGGGACTAGTCGGGGCCATGCTCGTCAGCACTCGTCCGTAGTCCCCGACTATGTGTGCACATACTGATCGATTGCACAAAGTCAAGCCCTCTAGCTGGTTTTTCTCCTGGCTCGGACTCGAGCCGCTACAGGGGAGGCTCTACGGCAACCAACCTAAAAATCGTCTCTCCCGGGTGTAGCTCTCCGCCTAATCTCAGGCGGGTCGGCACATGCATGCCCAGGCAAGCTACAACTAGTGGGGGCCACTAAGCAGACGACTCTCGACGGAAACCACCGAAATACAGACAGACTACTTGCGAGCCCGTCATAATTAGCTCGGAAAATGGGTGACACGATGTCACCAGACTCTGGGCAGTCCACTAGATTTACTAAAACAACGGTCCTTGAGTCACACTCGGGGTCAAGACCGTCAAACAAGGACAGATCCATGCCGTCAATCTGGTCTATCCCTATATCAGAAATCACGGTAAAATACTTATTAGGGCGGTTCACGACCACCAACCCTAATCCCTTTTCAAAGGTAAGCTAAGAGCCTTCCAGTTCCAGGCTAGGTAATTGGACTCGTAGTCCACAGGCCATACGCACGGCCAACACCGAAATCGCTTTCCGGAAAAACTATTGGCGTGCGGGAATGACCCTCCGCACTCAGGCCGATGCACGGGGACTCGATTAAGCGTAACACGAAAGCCCGGAACACCAGAGGGTCACCTGGACCCTTAAAACCCACGGGCATGCTAATCGAGATAACACGGTACCTCCGGACATCGAAAAACACGGTCACGGTCCCCACGGGGTGTCCGGGCAACCACAGGGCCAAAGGTCGACCAATGGGTCACAACCGGGTCGACCCGGGGCCAAAACAGGGCAAGCAGGGCATTTCAGTCGACCAATGGCAATTGGTCGACCAAATGGGCGATCGACTGAAACCAGCCCTGGTCAGTCGACCGGCCAGGCCAGTCGGTCGATCGGCTGTAGGGATTGGTCGACCGATCCTCAGGGGTCGGTCGACCGAAATATGTAGAATGGCCCCTCCCGTGGCTAGCCATTCGGTCGACCAATGCCAACCCATTGGTTGACAGAAAACGGCAAAAACGAGATCGGACTCAACCCTGGAGTCCGGTTCCACGCCCACTTGACCTCGGGTCGAGGGGAAAACATAGGGGACCATCCCCTGGGTCCCAAAACACCAAAAGGCACGTAAATAAATGGAAAAACGGCGTTCGATCTGACGAATCCGTCGCGCGCCCTAAAACATGATTTTTCACTCCCGGCGCGGAATAACCCACTCTCGGCTCACCACGGCCTACCAAATCCGCGGGAAATGAAATACACAAGTCGGGGAACCATCCCCCTACCTCCACTGAAGATTTCGCGCGCTGTGGACGCCATTCCACGCGAAAACTTCCGCGAAAACTCACGCGAAAATCCCGTCGATTCACGAACTCGCGAGCGAGCTTTGACGCGCCACCGCCTCTCGATCCTCGACCCGTCCTCGCTCCTCGCTCTCGTAGCATCTCTGCCTCGCCCTTCTCCACTACCGTCGGCCTCCCGGGGGAGAGGAGAAGAGAAAGAGATGAGAGAGAGAGTGAAAGAGAGAATGGGGAGAGAGAGAGAGAGGGGGGTGAGGGTTATATTTATAGCGGAAAGTTTGGGATTAAATATTATAATTATGTAATTTAATTCTTACAGGTCCTAGTGCCCCTGTCGGCTCCTCCACCCAGCTAATAGAGGATGTCGACAATCGTCACGAGGGTGAGGGAGGCGGGGCCCATGATGGACATTTACCGTGCTAGATCTCCAGGTAAGTTTTTATGGTTATGAATTATATTCCTTATATATCCTTCAAGTATGTAATGGCAACTATTTTAACATTTGTAATTGCAGTGATAAATTAGAACTTGCTGGGGTTGTCTATCATTCTATGAGACTAGTAATTACGCATGTTCCTGGGTCGACAATGTCTTTCAAAGAATTTTCGATCAGCGTTCGGGATTTATTGTTCGATATGTTCATAGTAAGTAATTTAATCAGTTAATTCATGTCTTTCCCAAACTCAATTCAGAATAATATACTAACCCATATAACTTAATTTATTTATAGCAGACTTATCAATTCACGAGTGGACAGGACGCAGCAAGAGCTCGTTCTATTTGGGAGGGTATTGTGCAGATGAATTACCAAAAGACATTGCATGAGGCCCAAGTAAGGGCTAAAAAAAAATTGGTGGGAGCCAAGACCGACAGTTATGGAAGGAGCACCACCCTCGTTGAATGAGGAATGAGTATTGGGACGTTGCTTGTGACAAATGTGCTGAGCCCAAGTGGATAGAAAAGTCCCAAAAATCCACAGCAAACACGGCGTCACAACTAGACACAAATGTGCATACAAGTGGGTCCGTCTCTTTCGCGACCCATAAACAAAAATTGGTAAGTAACGTTTCAATTTATCTTCTAATATTTTATTCATATATATGACATTTTTTACTCAGAATTGTAAAACAGGCTGTGGAGCTCAATCAAGCTCTGTCGTTCCTCGAGGTGTTCGACAGAACACACAAAAAGAAGGGGACAAATCAATTTGTGAGTGAGACAGCTAAGTCAGTAGCGGTAAGTTTATCTACATATGCAACTTCTACCGTTCATTTAAATCGGCATGAAATTCATATGAAATTGACTAGTTATTTTATTCAATTTGTAGGAAACATATAGCAATGCAGTGACAGAGAAGTACGGGGAGGGAGACACGCAGCAGCCGGAGTTCGATCCGGTGGAGTGGGTGACAGTAACTGGCGTACCGAAGAAAGGCCGACTATATGGTTTTGGAGAGAGCCTGCACGCTAGCCCGGTGATATCATCGTGTGTGAGTTCACGCTCTGCCCAAACCAGTAGCAGTGCCTTCACTATACCTCCACCTGCCCCCAGTACTTCTGCCAGCGACGTCATAGACATCGTCCGATCGTAAATTTCTGATTTGCAGTGGCAGCAGCAGCAGTTCCAACAGGAGATCGCTAGCCAGCAGGCAACCATTTTGCAGGCAATCAGTGGCCTCCTCTCCCAGGCGGGAATGGTCCCTCATCGATCCACCACCACCACAGCACAGGCCGCACAGGTGAGTGTTTATTATGTTTTTATTTTGATGGAATTACTCAATTATGTTCATTTGAAATTTCAAAACTCCCTAGTTTTCAAAACTAACTTAGTTTAGAAGAATTGAGAAAATCTGGGGTTCGGGGGTCCTAAATGTAAAATACTGGCCTGTTTGGCTTGCCGATCCTTCCAACACGACTAGCGAGGTAGACGTGAGTTGTGAGAGCTGACGGATTCCAAATCGGATATCCGGTTTGAGCCCGACGCTCAAATACGACACTAGTTCAAGATGTTGTGTGGTAAATAGCAAGTAGCAAGTTAAGAGAAGAGCAAAATATCAGTTATCGTCCTGAAATGAATAGAACCTCTATTGGATGGACCAACAAAGCAGGGAAGCAGAGGAACAAGTTGAATCTGCTTATTTTGCTAAATGGCCCAACCCTACCCAGTACAGATATCACAATTTCTCTTGCCCCAACAAGACCTGCACCTTCCAAAGGCAAGCAGTGGTACCAACGCTGAATCCTCGTGGGTTAGCAAATCCCTCCCTCACCAAGAAAGCAGTATACCGATCTAACTAAAAAGCTACCATCATTCATCCACCTCCAAGTGCTAGACCCCTGAGCTCCAAGCATCACCACCATCTTCCTAACGATCCATGAAGTTAACCAGGCCGTGCTTTTGCTAGGAGGCAGCAATAGAGGATAATGTGAGAACCCTAACCCTAGAAAGTAGCAGAAAAAGTTATGCTGGCAAGGACAAGAGGATCAGTTCCAATGGCAAGAACAATAAGGCATGGAAGGCAAGCATCTGCTGAGCATAGTCTTCAGAGGGTTCTCACAATGACTGCCTAACTCAAAAACCAAAAGGTAGGATTCTTTCATTTAAAAGATCCTGTAGAGTCTTAGGAAGGAAGCAATGTTACCACTAGCATTAGGAATCCGGAAGGATCCTTTTTCCCTTTGCCATATCAATAATGGAAAACCAAACAAAGAACCCTTCCTTGTAAATGAGAAGCTGTGAGAAAGGTATAAAACTAATAAGAAAAAATAGGAAAAAGGAAAACTGTGATCTTCAGGTTTCTCAAACACTACTAGCCCAGCCAGTGGGAATGAAATTAATGGGGTGAGGAAAGGTATGGTTGTGAAAATAGCTTAGTGGGTATATCACCTATTGTCGAATGTGTGCCCTCTCTCTAGTCTCATTTGGAGCAACCCGCCTGTAGATTGTTAAGCAAACATATCAAAGGCATGCTCACACCACAGCGCATACGGCCATAGAAAATAAGGGATACACAGAAGAGCTGAGGATAGCCGACGGGTGCTCTGCCGGCCATGAATGGCTTGGGGGGCGAACCCCCACCCCCCCGCACCACCCTCTGGAGATGGAATCGTAGGTGGTCCTCCTCCAATGCAACCCTTGGATTCTCGTAGGACTTATGCGCAAACACTACTGTCGAGACACCAGAATGCCAAGCTGATGATTCCACTCATCATCCTTTACAGATCAGGGAGAGCCGGTTGTATGCTTCTCCAAGGCCGATCTACAAGCCTTAATGCAGAGCCTTCAGTTTGCTATCATAGCCAAATGCTCTTATGGCAGGCCAGCTTTCCCTGAGATCAAATCCTATCTTACGCAGAGAATGGCATTATCCCTGGATTTTGTTATTAGCAGATTGAACCAGAGACATATTCTCCTTCGTCTTGGCTGTGAAGATGATTTTCTGAAGCTTCTCCTACAGAAGAATCTGTACATCAAGGGCTACTTGTTTAGATTTTTCAGATGGACGTTGGATTTTGATTTTGATGCGGACCCTGCATCTGCTCCGGTGTGGTTAGGATTTTCAGGGCTGCCTGCAAACCTCTATCATGAAGATTGTATGAGGTCCATCGCGAGCAATTTTGGTCCTGTTCTCAGGATTCATAATAAAACAGTTGCTATGACAGACACTTTGGAGGCCCTTGCTTGTGTAGAACTGGATTTATCTGCCCCAAGGAAAGAGAGATTATGGATTGATATAGACGGAGAAGGCTTTTGGCAGCAGGTGAATGACCATAGGGTTCCACACTTATGTGCAGTGTGTCATAAACTCGGTCATTTGGATGTTGAGTGCAAAAGGAAAATAAGTAATCAGATCATTGCTCAGCCTCGGGGAGGTGGTGAACATATGGCAGACAGGAGAGTTTTAAGGCCAAAGGCATCAGGCACACGAGCTGTTCGAGAAGTTGCTCTCATGAACAACAGGTTTGCAGTTCTTCAGGGGAAAGACAATCCAGAGCAGGGGAATTCTATGGAGCCTAAAGGCTATGCTAACAATATTGATGGGGATCAGCTGACTGTGATGGCTTTGTCAGCCTGTGATATTGCTAATTTGGAGCATACAGGTGGTGGTGTGGAATTGCAAAATTCTGATAATGTTAATTGTCCCTCTACATCTCGACAGGTTCAATATACTGAGCTCCCTTCATCCCAAATTCTGGCAGATATGGAAAAATCCAAGGATAAACATGGTGAACAGGGCCAGGAAACTAAAACCAATACAGATGAAATTAAGCTTAGGCAATTAAAAGAGAAGGGGATATCTAGTGTGGGCACTAGTATTGAAATCCCCCAGAGTGAACATGTTGTCATAGTGGTAGACTCACCAATCAATTTGGGGGATATCGAAAAGGAAGGTATAGATCCTGCTTTGGATCCTATCACTATTGGTGATGAGGGCAGAAACTGTGGAAGCGGCCATGAGGCAAGGCAGCAGTCGGAGCATGCTATTACTACCACCAATCTAGCATATGTGAATAAATCCCTTTCTTCTTATAATAATGAATTTGGAGACTTGTAAGTGGCGGAGCAATCAAATGCTGAGAATATATTCATGCATGAAGTGCATATGGGAAATAAGGATGAGCTAATGGAATGCTTTGATCGAGGGTTGAAACTGCCAGGGAAAAAGAAGCAACCTCTGACCAGGGCTCAAGCTAAGCATTTAGCTGGTGGTCATAAATCATGGTCCCTCTCTCAATGAATGGTCCCATTTTGATATGGAATATCAGAGGCATAGGTAATGCTAAGTCTATGCGTGGTATTGAAAGTCACATTAGAAAGAATGATGTTCAAATGGTCTACATTATAGAACCAAAGATTATGACTGACAGATTAGATAATATCAAACTCTGACTTAACTTTGACTGTGCCTATGTTAATCAGGAGGAGAATTCAAAAATTTGGCTGCCATGGAAACACCCTACTTCAGTGTCGGTTGTGCAAAGGAACCTACAATTCATCACAGTGCAGATTCAGAACGGAACATGGGCAGAATGCATTGCTACCTTTGTCTATGCTTCTTGTAATGTGGCTGGTAGGAGAGAAATGTATGAAGAGCTCATACAGTTCGGGAGCTCAGTAAATCAACCACGGTTAGTGGGTGGTGACTTTAATGCCGTTTTATCACCTGAGGAGAAGAAGGGGGGCACCATGGGTTTTATCAACTCCATGATAGATTTCCAGGGCTTTGTTGCAGTGACAGGGTTTATGGATGCTGGGTATGTGGGCAATACATATACATGGACTAACAATCAGACTGGGGTGAGGAACATTAGGGCCAGGCTGGATAGAGTATTGATTAATGATTGCTGGGTTGAAAAAGGCCCTGCATTTACTGTTAAGCATTATATCCGGATATGTGTAGAGTTCCGAGATCTCAATAAAGCTTGCCCAAAAGATGACTTCCCGATGCCGATAACGGAAGTCATGATAGATTCTTCAACTGGCCACGAGGCCCTATCCTTTATGGACGGCTCATCTGGTTACAATCAGATATGGATCATGGAGCATGATCGCATTCATACTGCTCCGCACTCCCAAGGGCATTTACCACTACAAAAGAATGTCGTTCGGGCTAAAGAATGCTGGCGCAACCTACCAATGGGTGATGACCAGAATTTTTGATGAACTGCTCTACCACAAGGTCGAGTGCTACATTGATGACCTGATAGTCAAGACCAGAAAGAAGGAAGATCATTTGCAGGACTTTTGAATCATATTCTAGCAGCTCAGACAGTACAAGCTGAAGATGAACCCATTGAAATGTGCCTTCGGGGTCTCCAGTGGAAAATTTCTGGGTTTTACAATCTGATATCGGGGAATTGAAATAGACTCTGCAAAGATCAAAGCAATCCGAGAGTTACCTCCACCAAGGAATCTCCGAGCTGCCATCTCTCCAAGGCCGACTGGCTTATATCTGGCGATTCATATCTAACTTTTCGGAAGATGCCACCCCTTTCACAAGTTGATGATGAAGGACATTCCCTTTATTGGGATGAAGATTGCCAGACAGCTTTTGATAAGCTAAAGGAATACCTTAAGACTCCTCTTGTGCTGGGCGCACCAGTGAAAGGACAGCCGTTGATTCTGTACATAGCGGCCACACACTATTCTCTGGGGGAAATGCTGGCCCAAAATAATGAAGAAGGAAAAGAACAGGTCCTCTACTATCTCAGCCGAAGGTTGGTGAGGACTGAAGAAAAATACACCTACATTGAGATGGTCTGCTTAGCTCTGGTTTTCACAGCTCAGAAGCTCCGACACTACATGTTGTCGCATGAGATCAAGCTGATATCCAAAGTAGATCTGCTGAAGTGCATTCTATCTCAATCGGCACTCAAGGGCCGACTAGACAAATGGGCGATAATTCTCATGGAGTTTGATATCTCTTATGTCTCGCAGAAGGCTGTTAAAGGGCAAGCCAACGTAGACTTCTTCGCCGAACACCCAGTGCCTGAGGATTCTCTGTTACAAATGGAGCTCCCTGAAGATGAGACCCTGGAAGCAAACCAAGTGCAGCCCACTCTGTGGCAACTATATTTTGATGGTGCCTCCAGAATTGATACTCCAGCCAATGGATTTCATAAAGTCAAAGCTGGCGTAGGGATAGTCCTGAAGTCACCAGAAGGGGAGGTCATACACACCTCCTGTTCAATAAATAAGCCTTGTACAAACAACGAGGTAGAATATGAGACCCTAATTATCAGGTTGCAAATTGCCCTCTCCATGGGAATCCAGATGCTCGAGGTGTTTGGGGACTCCATGCTGGTCGCGAAACAAGTTGGAGGAGAATTTGATGTGTGAAAGCCGGAGCTCCTCCCCTATCACCATCGGTGCTGTGCCTGATGGCGAAGTTTTACCTCATCCAAATGAAGCATGTTAATCCAGGATAGAATGCTCAAGCAGATGCTCTCGCAAAGCTGGCTAGCTCCCTGGCAGTCCCACCAGACCAAAACTTGAATACAACTGTCATCAACAGACGGCAAGTTACAAGCATGATGGACATCTCGGCTAAGGGAGAAGAAAATGAAGTCATGACTGTGGAGAAGGTCCAACAGCCCGACTGGCAGGAGCATCTCCTTCAATGGTTCCAACATCGACAGCTGCCGAAGTAAAAAGAGCAAAGAATGAAATTAATCAAAATCAAAGATTCCTACAAAATGAGAAATGGAACCCTATTCCGAATAATGGCAGATGCCAGAAAGAAAGTCCTGTTTCGTTGCCTGTCTGCGATGGAAGCTTGGCAAGTTATGCAAGAAGCTCATGCCGGATCAGTCGGAGCGCATCAGGCCAGTTCGAAAATGAAGATTGAAATAAAGAAATTGGGCTACTACTGACCCACTATGTTTGATGATTGCTCCAAATTTGCCAAAGCTTGCCAGAAATGCCAGGAGCATGCCAGCATCTCAAGGAGGCCTCCGGCACCATTGCTCCCCACCATTCCAAGTTGGCCATTCACCCAATGGGGCACGGACGTGGTAGGCCCTCTGCTATCATCCTCATCAGGATGCAGATATATCTTGGCAGCCACGGATTACTTCTCTACATGAGCAGAAGCATTGGCACTAAGAGAAGTAACGGGGGAGCTGGTTGCTAGGTCCCCCCATGATCAGATATGATTGTGCACACTTTTGACTTTCCATCCTGCTTCATCCTTTTGTAAAATCCCTGAAACTCTTGACATTGTATGATGCCTCTGGCTTGGACAGTTGATGATCACCCGGAGGAGAGGCATTCCCCCCAGCCTACGGAGGATGACACAACAGCAAACTCGCCCCAGGTACCTTCGGAGGAGCGAGACACCACTGACCAGGCGACGACCTCTACTGAGCCCTCAGCCCCAGGTACATTGTTGTTGAATTAGGAGCTTATGCCATTCACCAGATAAGGCTTCCTTTCTTTGTGATATTAACCACCACTCTATATGTTGGTGTCTCCTTTTAGTTGTCTCTCCTTCCATGGAGCCAACGGCAGAGGTTGACACCGCCGCGACTGAGGAGACGCTTGCAGAGATTGGTATGTTTTTATCACGGTGAAGTGTTCATCCTGATTATTGGTGCAAATGAAGTACTAAGACTTTTCATGTCTTGTTTCACTTGCAGAGAGATCAGCTACACCTGTAATGCCTACAGAACAGGGACCAGCCCTTATCGATACCTCCCCTCCAGTCTTGGAAGAGGGGCCTTCTCTTAGGCCTGACCCGGCGGACATGGCTGCTTCAGGTAGGGCCATTATGATTTGCACCTTTGGACCTCTACCAACTCTGACTTTGTTGTGGTGGTACACTCACAAATGTTTTTGTTTCCTCTTCTTTTTCCAATTCAGGATCAGCAGAGGGGGGAGCAGTGGTGCTCGCAGACTTCCCTGCCCTTGGGGTTGAGTGGCCTGACGCCCCTCAACTTTGGGTGGTGCTAGGAGATGCTGATACGGCCAACAGGCTTCTAGAGGGTCTTGAGCAGCTGATCCGGGTTGACCCTTTGCCGACGGCAGAGGCTTTGAGGAGTAACCTGGAGACCTTCACCTGGGACTATCACATGCTAGGTCTCCCCTGAGGCGCGTGGGCCGCGAGGCTGGGAGCCTTGTGGAGTGAGTTTGCCCACCTTCACATTGGACAGGAGCAGAGGCGGAGGACTCAACTGATGATCCAGCAAGAGGAGGAGCGGCTTGGCAGCCACTGGGCGGCCTAGGTTGAGGCTGGCCTCCAAGTTGAGAGCGACGAGGAGCGCAGTCGGAGGGCCTTCCTTCAAATAGAGGAGCTACAGAGGGAGCTTCAAGAGGCCGAGGTGGAGCGCTAGAGTGCACAGGCTGCGGTAGAGACGTCCCGCCGTCAGCTTGGGGAGCTCCAGGAGGAGACTCTTCAGAGTAAGACTCGCCTCGCTAACTTGAGGGGGAGTGAGTCTGGTGTTTGAGGGCTTGGGTCTCTTTCTTGTAGCTAGGGCCATTATGATTTGCCCATTTTCTCTAAGTTATCACGAGGGCTTGTCTCGGGCTCCTTTCTTTGATGGCATCGATGAATAAAGGACAGAGCTTAGAAGCTTTTGCTTCTATCCTCTTACATGTATGCTCTTTTTTATTCTTTTTTTCCCTTTTT